>CM017473.2:12620509-13305975 GCA_007827005.2 Populus simonii
GATAAAGAATTTTTTTCATTTTTTAAAAAAGAAAAAAATGCAATATAAAAAAAAACATAATTTATTATGTGTTACAATAGTTACTCACATTTGTATCTGTCTCTTATCATATACATTGTATCTATCTTTTATGTCGTAGTGAAATAATAATTAAATAATAATTATAATACTAGTGGATGAAAATATAAATACATTTGTTTTATAAATTTTTTAGGCACAATCCAATTTAGTTGATTACAAGTTCTACACGGACGAGCAATAAATATTGTTAATATTTATGGTTAAGGCAATCACCGAATTTAAAGAATACTATTAGTCTCTTGGATGAGGATTTGTTTTTGTATTATGACATTTAAAAAAAATATCAAATTAATATTCTTATATTTTTAAATAATTTTAATATAACAATGTTAAACAAATTAAAAAAATTTAATTTAATATAATTTCAATTAAAAATCACACGAAATTATTTAATTTGCGTGGGTATACAAGTTTTCCACGCGTAATTATAATTGCAATCACCGAATTTAAAGAATACTATTTCTCTTGGATGAGGATTTGTTTTTGTATTATGACATTTAAAAAAAATATCAAATTAATATTCTTATATTTTTAAATAATTTTAATATAACAATGTTAAACAAATTAAAAAAATTTAATTTAATATAATTTCAATTAAAAATCACACGAAATTATTTAATTTGCGTGGGTATACAAGTTTTCCACGCGTAATTATAATTGCAATCACCGAATTTAAAGAATACTATTACTCTCTTGGATGAGGATTTGTTTTTGTATTATGACATTTTAAAAAAAATATCAAATTAATATTCTTATATTTTTAAATAATTTTAATATAACAATGTTAAACAAATTATAAAAATTTATTTTAATATAATTTCAATTAAAAATCACACGACATTATTTAATTTGCGTGGGTATACATGTTTTCCACGCGTAATTATAATTGCAATCACTGAATTTAAAGAATACTTACTTTTCCGTAAAACTCCTAAAAGTGGTTTTGCATTTTTCAAAGTGTTGAATAACAATTTAAACATTTCCTTCAAACATCAATATCTCTCACCCATTTCTCCCATCTCTCCCTCAAAATCCGATCAACAAAATTCAATATCAAATTCAACATATTTCAAGCTGTTTCAACAGAATTCATATTTTATCAATTATGTTGTGCATATAGTAAAAGGAATCAACTTTTCCATCATTGTAATGTAAGTATTGTTATTTACCACACACCTAAATGTGTAATCATGTTTCTGAGAGTTTGATTGTACTCAATATAGGATGTAATGAAAGAAAATCATTCCATTAGTTTTCTTATACAAACTGTCAATATTGTCCCAATGAAAGGCAAAGTTCCAACTACTTGAAAAGATTACAATAAGCATGCCCAACATAAAAATTACGCACGATATAATTAAGCAACCATGTAAAAATGGAGCAAAATAGACTTACCTAAGCCCCAAGAATCAATGGCACAAGGTGGAGGTTTTCTTATTGCAACCCAATCAGATGTAGCATATTGTGATCCAATAAGCCATTCATATTGCTGGAAAAATAAAAAACATAAACAGTATGTTACACACATGTAGTTATAACAATTGCTAGTCTTTAAAACAAATTAGTGCTTTCCTCTCTAATCCTTTATCCTTTGTGTGATTGGAAATGGATCTATACTAATTAGTGCTTTGCTAGAACTGACTTCACAGTGTAAACATCAAGATCCCATCTTTTATATTCATTCCAAACAAGATCATGACCTTGAGAACCGAAAACAGCAAAAGAGTGTCTAATATTTCCAATTTCACAATTTAAATGGTCAAGTCCAGTGACCTCACAGCACTTGACCCTAGCCTTTTCCACAAATAATTCTAACAAGCCCATGCGATTGCTTGTAGTTTGTTAACTGATCCTATATCCACTGATAATGGCTAAGCAAGCAAAGATTTTCACCATCAGTTTGCATCATTCACACAGAGAAACTCAGCTAACTGACTAAAAAATGAACCATTGCACAATGCTGGTGCATTTTACATGTATCATTACAGACAAACCTGCTAAAAAACATGCAATTGTTTCTGCAATTACACAAGTTGGCTCCAAACAATTTGCTACTTAGTTCATGCAACAATCAGAGTCATCTAAAACATGGAATGTGGAAAGGAAATAACTGGAAGTGTGAATAATTTACAGACAGTCTGAAGGTCCAGACCACAAAGTAACAACTGCTGGATTAGGTATTTTAGGAAGAAGGATGTGTATTTCTCAACAATGACAGGGAAGTGAACTTGTGCCATTTCAAAGGTTGATGTTTAAATAATGTTCTTCTTTTGTACCAGCTTTTCACATAACAGAACATACGATGAAACTCATGCATTGCCACAACGAGAGGCCTAATTATTTGATACAAGGAAGCATTTACACGAAATTGCTCAAAGGAAGTCAGTAAGCCCCAAGAAAAGAAGGGAAGAAGAAGGATGAGGTTACTGTGGCAGCAAGCAACCAGGACCTAGGATTTCAATATCTAAATGCAATTATATCATGTAATTAATGTGCTAAGCTGCTTGGTAGATTCATAACACTATTCTAGTACATGTATTCAGTAAGCTTATTAAATAGATTGATGGTAATCCAAAACAACAATTACTGCATAATCCAAAACAGCAGCTGTGTGGGAATATAAAAAGGATATGGTGTAAATTATAAATAAGAAGGAATCACAGAAAATAAATTCTTCAATTAATTAAATTTATTACTAGCCATTTCATCAATTCTTGAACTGTTAAAACATAAAAGCAGCACAACAATCATCAGTTCATCTTGATAAGGTAAATGCACTTACTGTTTGATCATAGGCATCTATTCCTTCACTGTCTAACAGTAAGAGATTGTACTGAGTTCCATCAAGGTCAGTTCTCTAATGTGGCATTCCTTTTGTACATGGCCGATGAGTGGATGCTACTTGAAATCCACTGCTCCTGCCAAGAAGATACAATACACAATTCCACCTCTTAGTTAATAACTGACACATGAGGTCAGTTGCAGAAATGGAATGTCATAACAATTAACTCTAAAATAAGCTTCAACAAACAAAATTCCAGTAGACATTCATTGATAAATCTACTAGTGTACATCTTAGGTAAAGGAATTGTGCATAACATCTTAAACCCATCCAGTTATAACACTTGCTAGTCTTTTAAAACAAATCCAAGTTAAACTATGAAAAACAGAAAGGATATCCAAGTTAAACTATTAATTTTTAATATTTTTTTGGCACTTGTCTTCTCATCACAATTTTTTTCTTCTAAGATCTAACCTGAAAAATTTCAATCTTAAACATGATTCATTTTGAAATTTTAAAATAACTAGCATTTAATTTATAACAAGGAACTAACTTATGGTTTTCAAAAACATAATGACTAACTTATAAAATCACAAAAAATGCATAGACTAAATTAATTAACTCTAATTAACAATGGTAGCAGATGCAGAAAATGGTAACAGTTTGTATAAAAACAGTAAATGACATGTAGAAAAATTGCATGAACAAAGGAAGCTGGATGCATTAAATGATATTCCATGTAAATGACATGTAGTATAAGAGCACAAGACCTCAAAAGGACAAAGCATTAAGGAGACCATATTAAATAATAGTAAGAACGCAACACACCGCTTTCGTGCCAAGAAGAACCCAAAGGCTGATTAATTATTGAGGAAGATAACTTGATGCCACGCTTAAAAACCTAAGCCATCATATTGAACAAAGTCATGTCAGGACCCAGAAATTAAAAAAAAAAAAAAAAGCCAAATAACAAAGCAAGCATTAGGTACTGTAACAAAATGAGTAAATATTACAGATTTTTATCCAAAATTCAATAGCTGAAGCATACATATAGATGATTCATATAGCCAGTTCCAAACTCCCTATTATATCTAGAATGCCTTTGAGTTGAAAAAAATAAAATAAGAAAATTGTTAAATTAAGGAAATTTTTAAAAACAGAGAAAGAATATTAAAAAAAAATAAATGAAATTAAATACTGAAATTACTATATTTCATGTACTAAAAAAATCATGTCCCATTTCTTACATTGTTTCTCTAACTTTTTTAAATTCTCAATGTGACTACCATATTAAAAGCCTGCCACCTAAACCATTTGGTGATCAATAACGTTTCCAAATCATGCATGCTGACCTCAAGACAGGACAATCAAATGAAAACAGACAACATATATAGCTAATGTGGGAAATTAACTGATCACCATGCAAGGAGGAGGCAACCATGAATTGCAACCTCTTTCACTACACAATTCTGCTACTTATATATATAACAAGTAAAACAGCAAGAAAAAAAAATAATGAATGAAGAAACAAAAATAAAACAGCAATCTTATTAACAAAACACAACATCAACAAGCAAGTTTCCTTATATATATATAAGCATATGAATACATTCAAAACACCTAGGTGTCTGCACACAGGAGGACAAAAAGACTTGCAGACATCAAAGAACACCCAGCATCAATAATTCATACATAAAAATTAAATTGGGGGTTTTGATAAATTTTCAATTAAACATGCATAATTTCCATCAATCACTCTCTTCCAGACACAAGAATTGCCAGCATTCAATTTATGAACCGTAACCCTAAAATTAATTTGGGGGTTTTCATAAATTTTCACTTAAACGTGCATAATTAGGATATAAATCATGGTAAAAACATTTCATAAACCTTATATTTTCGAATTAATAGCCTAAAACCATTATTCACAATATCGGGAAAAAAAATTCTTACCTGTGTTCTTCAGTTACAAGTGAGGGAGATGGATCAACACGACAGAATAACACCTGAGATTGGGAAAGCTAGGTTAGAACTGTTTAGTGTAACTTAAATTGAAACAAAGAAAACAAAAACCATAAATTAATTACCTGAGCTATCGAAGAAAACAGTGCAAAACCTAACCCGTTTACAGAGAAGGGGTAAAACAGGATGTTCGATGGTGAAATCGATGGATCTGGTGCGATGTTGCCATGGGTCTCTGTTTTTGTTGGTTTGCAGAGAAATATTGAAACTGTTAAGATGAAGGAGAAGAAGATGAAGAAAAAAAAAAGGGTTGCCGAAGACGAGTGCGAAGATGATGAACAGTTTCGGGTAAAGGAAGATGAAATCGATGAAGAGAGGGTGATTTTTGAACAGTTAGAAATCGATGTTATTAGGGACGAAGAAGGATACTGGAAGAGTGGAAGTAAATTAATTTTCAGCGTAAGTGGTTGTTGGATCTGTATTTCGGTGTGGGGGGAGAGAGTGAAAATAAACGGTTCAGATTTTATGCAATCAACGGTCTACATAATTTTAACATTTTAATTTATTTTTTTTCAATTAGCAACGGAAAATCCGTTGCTAAATTCAACGTAAATTTTGCAACGGATTATCCGTTGCTAAAGTCCGTTGCTAATATTAAAAAAATAATATATGTGTAATCTGTTGCAAATCCATTACTGAATTTAGCAACGGATAATTCCGTTGCTAAATTCAGATGCAAATGCCCCCTGTTTTTAGTAGTGTGATTGGCGACTCCTAACCAAGGAAAAGAGATAACATAAAAACTTGTTCTGCAAACGCCATGGCTTACTAACCCAACGAATAGCGTTAGAGGAATCTAAAAACACCACCGATCCCTGATAGGGCCGGCGTCCCAATCAAGGACCCATCGGTATTTCATTTGATCAAGATGTTGTTCTTCCATGAGACCGCAGGACGGATGCTGACTGTGTTGGACCAAAGATCGATGAATACCTGCAGAGCTCCGCAGCAGATCATCACCGGAACGAACAAACTGGTCATCAAGGTATTAAGCCCAAAAGGCTACCCTGTGGAAAACTAGAGCATAAATGCGATCTCAATCCAGCACAAAATCATCGAAGATACAATTATTCCTAGCCAGCCAAACAGACCAAGGCATAGCATACAAAATAAGAGACCATATCCTTCTTTTCATTTCTCCATGAGCATAGAAACTCCACTGCTGGAAAATTCCATCAATGGGATTAGGATCCGTCCACACAAATTAACCCGCCCACATAAAATCCAAACCTTCCGACGGTGAATCAACAAATGAGATACAGTTTCTTGATCACAGTAACAAAGATAGCAAAGCAAAGGACTCATCAAGAACAGCTAATATCCAGTTGTTTCTCTTGATCATAAAAATACGACGCTATAAAATCCAAACCTTCCGACATCAATAACACCTTTCCTATGAATATAATATCCATGTACCGAGTTTCCCAAGAACAGTTAGCCAAGGAAAGGACTCAGCTTTTGGAGGAGCTGGACCTTTCCACAAATTGCAACTGCATGGATAATTTCAGGTAGACTACATGTCATATTTGCGGATAGGCTCTCATTTTACATGTCCAAATCAAAGAACTTCTACACATTCGAGAAGAGAACTGTTAAACCTCAATAAATTAATATTTTTAACACCATAAAAATTTACTAATAATTGAAATATTATTTAATCAATAAATTGATAATTATTGGTTTATATATTAATTAATAAAAATAATAATTTATAAAGGCAGTCTTTGTTTTTTTCCCAAGTTAATACATTGATTGTGGATTGTAATTACACCAATACTAATTATGATGAATTATTGTTATTCTATGTATTTATTTAGCCAAAACAAGCATATAATTAGTTTTATTAAATAGAAATCATGTATCCATTCATTTTTTTAAATTAAGATTATATTTGTTGTATACTTAATGATTACACTTCATGAATACTAAGTCAAATAAAAATATCAATAAAAAACATATATTACATATCACCACAGTAGCATGTCATCTCAAACTTTCAAAGAAATCTTCTCTAAAGTTGGTGAGTGACAAACAAATTATTGAAAATGGTATTGGAAATGACATGGAAGAAGTGTTAAAAAAATATCTCAACCCAATAACTTAAATTGTTAGGTGAAGTTCTAAGATATGATTTATATAATTTTCTAATATACATCTTCAAGTGAAAATCTTTTGAATTTGAAACTTTCACAGACCTGCGCTACTTTGTGGTTAATTTTTATCAAATTAAATGGGGATATGAAATTCAAACTCGTAACCGCTTGATCAATAAGGTTCTGATATCACATTAATAACCAATTCATCACAATAATTTCAATTGTTAGATAAGATTTCAAGATATAATTTATATAATTATCTAATAAAAAGAAGTTAAAAACGATAATTATATACTAGAGTCTGTCTTGGCACAAAAATACTTTGAAATCAATAATCTCATTACATAATTTTCTCTTACAAGAAAACTACATCAACTATTTTTAATGCATTAAGAAAAGTTAGAGATGATATTCAAACAAATATCAACTTCAAGAAAAAACAAGTGGCATTGGAGTCATATTTGTAAAGGTGTCTTCATCGAGTCATGTATATATATAATTTTGATATATATATATATATAGAACTATGTTTTTTTAATTTATTATTTTATAAAATTAGTAAATTATATATTAATTTACCACAAAGACAGGACTAGTACAAAAATTTATTTAATCAAGGTTATATTGTATATAGGAATTGTGTGTTAGAAAAATTTCCTTCAACATATACACAGGGATTTCGTTTCGATCAGTAAACTGTTTTTTATAATCATTAATTTTGAACAATAAATCCCATCTCAATAGCAAGAAAAACAAATTCATCATCCAAGACAAGACATTGGTGCACCGGTGGTTAATTTTAGCTCCCTTGACTAACCTATTAGCACCCCTACCAATTTAATTTACAAAGCAGCAAAACTAATTAAAGACGACATCTCGTCTCTCATCTTCCTGGTAATGGAATCAATATTTAAATCCGGAACGCAAGATCCTGTCTCTAGTGATCCCCTCCAAGACTAAATTTAGTAATTGATATAGAGACAATAAATATAATTAATGTTAAAAAGACACTGCCTCGCTAAATTTACAGATCACGATATTTATTTATTTTCTAGTTCGCCGGCGCCATTGTTCCTGTCATTGCAACGGTCCGATTGAAAACTTTTATTTAGTTAGTTCATATTCTGTTAACCTTTTTTTTTTTTTTTCATAGCAGCAACTTCAATTGTTAATTTTTTTTTTTAGCAAAAGTTTTCTATTAATTGCGATTGGACCGTAACCAAATTTTTGCAAAGGGAGCAACTTTAATTTCGTTAATTAGCGGATTAGCGCACTGGAAGCCACCTTATAGATGAGAAATGTTATTGTATTTGCATAATGAAATGCCTAATTGCCAGGTCTCGAGTTATTATAAAATGAAGATCGCCCATGTTCTTCTGGGGACAGGATCAACAATTACATGTAATACGTGTCGTACTATAAATTAAAGAAAGAACCATGGCCATTAAACATTTTTATCTTCTTCCCTGTGCAACCGAAGTCCGACACAAACCTCAATGTACTGATTGTCAAGATTCTGGATATAAAGTTTCTCATTCGCCATCTGTTCATTCCAGTGGTAACCAACAGATAGTTGGAATTTTGATAAACAAAAGTGCATTCAATATTCTCTAGTGATTCATTACATAGCCCCACTTGTTTGACCGTCGTAGGACTCTCTGTGAATTATTGGGTTCAGCTCCGTTGTGTTTGATGTAAAATAATGTTATTTCGAAACATTACTTGAACAAGAATGAGATTTTATAATTAATGGCGGATCTAGTATCCAATTTACAAAGCAGGAAGTCACTAAAAATCAACTCAAAACTAGGAGAGTTCACTGTTACAGACGAGAGACATTCATCTGACTTGGGAACCAAAAAAAAGGACTCCATCGATACATTTTAATATTGTTTTTTTCCTCCATCCGCCGGGAACATTCTAAACATGGTCTTCTCGGGAGGAGAGGAACTATCCTCGTCAGAGGCTAGTCACAATTCCTAGCTTACCACGAAACTTGTGGGCTCTTTGTTTCACTTCGTTGTCATGGATGCTTAGTTTTAAAAGATCTGAACCGGCAAAAGCACCACCAATCAGCTGAAATATATCAGATCTCGTGCTCAAATACGAACACTAGTGATTCCAAACAATCCACTCCTACCTCCAGCCAAACATCTCTCCATATCTGCCGTTGAAAAGCAACCAAGAGGACTCTGGCCACCACTCTCCATAATAATAACCACAAACCCTTAAAACCCACAATAAATCCACTTCTCCACTGCAAAACTAGCATCTAATTCTTTTCTTTAAACACCAGATCCGTTGATAAAACAAGGATATTAAACAAATATAACAAAATCAACATCAATCCAAGGCGGTCATCTAAAATACTGGAGGCTACTATGGAAAGCCTTCACAAAGGAAAGAGTTGGAGAGTAGGGGGAAGGCCACCTCCCTGGACGAAGGGATTAAACCCTAGATTAGAGGGGTTTTTTTTTTTTTAAAAAAAGGATTTTCTCTCCCTAGAAACTAGAGAGAGACGAGAAAACAAAATTAAGAAGAAAATGTTTATGTTATTATGCACCATTGACAACTACATGCGGATGTGATTGATGTAAACATTATGGTACCGAGTTGGCTTAAGAAAAGAAAAAAGCTCAAATTAATATTGTACAAGTTCAGAGAATGAAAAATCAATCTGGGAAGGATAAATGGTAAAACGAGAAAAGCAGGCATTTGAGTCTCTCCTGCTTGTCCTCATTCACGGTGAAGAAACAGAAGATCGAAAGACTCGAAAAGAAAAGGAGAAAAAGCCTGTTATGTTTCTTTTTTTTTTTCTTTTTAACTTGCACAACCTGTGGTCTCGTTCAAGAGAGAATATGAAAGAAATCACAAAAAAGGAGGAGATGATGACGTAGCCAGGCACGCCACCACGCGCACAGTAGCAGAGCACAGTAACATAATAATACAGGAAGTACCCTCTGCCAATAAAAATAAATAAAGAGATTCCCTGCTACGATGAAGAGGGCTGTTAGTTTTGTCAGGACTATCTCCCTCTGTGTTCGTTTGTCTGGCTCAGAGAAAGTCAGGCTCCAGAGGCTCTTTGCCAAAGATAGAAACACAATCACCTGCTTCACCTGCAGTTGTCACCTCCGTTGCTCCAGCACCAACATCCTACGTGGCTTTCATCTGCAGAGTATTGGTCCACGTGAAGTGGATGTCTTTCGGGGATGAGGATTTGCAAAATTTAAGGAATGTGATGGTGAAAATTCCACTCGAAACCAGCAAGAGTGTACACTTTTCTTTTGTTTATTATTTTTTATTTATTTTTTTAACGCATAAGAAGACGAGGGGATATTTTAAGGTATATTTTCCATTATTTATTTTTATTTAGGTTGCGTAGCCAAGGCCTCTTTTATTGGTGGTGATTTTTCCACACTTATTTCTTATAACGCCACATCTCTTTTAACTTACTAGTTATTTTTTTTCAAAAAATAAAAATGTAAGTTTTTTTTAACATTTTCTTTATATAAAAAATTCTAATTATAAATTGAAAAGTTTCTGTTTATATCTATTTATTTGATTAAATAAATCGATAATTATATGTATCAATAAATAAAATAAAAAAAGTACTTAACGATAATTAAAAACAAATAAAAAAATTAAAAGATAGTTGTAGATAAAAAATATCTGATCTTGCAACACGGGTCATGTACTTTAATATGTTTAATATTATTATAATGAAATTTTTATTTTATCAAACGATAATAAAAATAGACACACATATGAAAATGATCGAAAAAAATTAGAAAAAAATATATTTATTATATAAGGTTGCACATTTTAGAAGAAAAAAATGTTATCATTTTATGTGAAAACCAAATAAAACTAAATGATATTTAGCCGAAGATTAAATTCAAAGGTTGACAAATAGATGTTGATATATATATATTTTATCTCGAAAAATGGGTCATAGACTCAATTATATTTAATAACTTTATTTTTTTAAAACCAATATTTTATTTAATAAAAAAAAAACACACACACACATAGAAAAGCTATTGAATAATTTAAAAAACAAATTAAGTAGGACCACATAGAAAGAATGCATCCTAATATCATCAAAAAAAATATTGAATTTTTATTCGCAAACTAGGTAAAAATTAAATCATGTTCTATTAAAAAAACATCATAAGAATTTGTTTAAATTGAAAAAAGATACCCAATAAAAAATTTAATAAGAACTCAACTTCGATTGATGAAATTAAAGGGAAATAAATATAAACAAAGCCCAGGCGAGTGGGCCTAACCTCAAGCTTGCATGCCTAGGCTAACTTTTTTTTTTAAGGGATGTACAATTTATCGTCCTCCCTTTATTTTTTTTTTAAAGAAAAAAATAAACAAGCGATGTGTCATCTACTATCCTAATTTCAAGCAATAGTAGGGCCATCAAAATATAAAGTCATGGGTTTTTTTGGTTAAAAAACTCAATTTTCAACCTTTGTTTTTATCCGGAACACCCTATACTCCTTACAAAACTTATTAATGGCCTTAAATAAAAAGAAAATAGCCCAAAATCAAAAATAAACCCAAAACAAAATAAAAAGACTTCCTAAATTGATATCTACCATCTTAAGTAATTGCAAGGGCAAAGAACTTATAGGTAAAACTTCCCTCATTGAATGGAAATTGTTGATACCATAATCGACTTTATTAGTGGATAGAATCGGTATCAATTGTGACATCCTTTCTCTTCAACTAGAATCTGACCACTCTCTCTTCTTTCTTGAATTAGGAACTGAAAAATAAAATAAAAAAAATAGAGTTTTGAACAAAAAAAGAATGTTCGAAACATTGAGGGATTGGAAGTTTATCAATTGAAAATTAGGAGGATGAAAGTGAACTTTTGCACTAATTTTAAAATTGCCACCTATTTTATCTGCTTGCCTCACTTTGGTTCATTCTCTTTTAATTTTTTTTCTTTGCTTAACAAATTTGAAGCAATTGGCCTTTAATTTGAGCTCAAAACGATGAAACCACACAAGTAAAAAAATTTAATTACCAAATTGAAAGAAAAAAATTTATTGTGTGAGTCAATGTGAGAGATATGGTCATAGTATATAGAGCTATAATATTCTTCCCACGTGCTTTAATGTTTTCTATAATAACAAACTCTTTGAGGACTTCAATCCTCAATTATTTATTTATGCACTGTTGAGGTGAAAAATAAAAATATACAATAGTAGGGATATTTATAGATACTTACAAGGGATAAAATTTAGATTCCCTTTCAGAACCTACTACATTGGAGCACGAGAGCTTGGATTTTTGCATATTTCAACTGTACTAAATAACCCATAAAAGACTTTAAGAATATTAATAATGTTTTTTTCTCCGAAGAACAACAACAAAAAAAAATTATTAATGTCCAGAATCCAAATATCCGGAGCTTAACAATTTCAAGGTGTTCAGCTTGCAGAGTCCCTGGATTCGCACTCATACACGTGCGGGCGTGGGGAGACTTTACAAGAGGTGGTAATTAAGGAGTTTATTCAGTGTTAGCTCAAAACTTTAATGAATCAATTGAACATATCCCTTTGTCTAGTCTGGATTTTGGTTTTGTCTCTTACACGTGAAAATAAATCGATCACTTCTGGCGTTTGTGAGCCCACACCTACAATAACTTCTCCTGGACGATCCTATCGAATCTCATCCTGGCCATTCATGCAGCCATCATCAACCTCTCATCTCTCTTGGGGATGCAAGCATTTAAGAGCTTGTACGGCCTATGTCGTTAATTGCCAGCATACGACTGGATGCCTATAACCACCGCTACAAACAAAACAATTGCTCGTGAATAATTGGAATGAAAGATTCGTTACAGTTATCTGGCACTGATTGCAGGGTAAGTAAGTTTATTTTCAGAGGGCACGACGACCCCCCTCGTAGCTCCAGCTCCTTAATTGTTTCGCCATTACAGCCACCTTGAACCGAGCTCAGTGGATGCCTCTAATTCCAGCAACAGCCGTAAAGGATATGGTTACAGGAACAGAACTCAATTTGTATGCAATTGATCAGCTCTCAATATCAGAAGTCGCCTTAGTGAAAGCTCCCAGGTTAAATAACTTGGGACTAGAAATATGTTTTTTGAAATATCTTAAGTATGATAACTGATAAGTGTTTGCTAAAAGGATTAAAAGAAAAACGGAGGCTGCCTGACAATAATCAGTAAAACTAGCACGCGTCGGCATTTTATTCACGACAAATACGTGGGTCAATGACATATCACATGGTTGACCCACGTTCCATCCCACTTGTTACGAGAGAGCCATTTTATAGCATATTTTTTAAAACACATTATATTTAAAAATATATATTTTTTTTATTTTTAAAATTTAATTTTAACAATAATACAGTAAAATTCAACATGGTGTTTTCTTTTCGATTTCATACGAAAACTCACCGTTACATTGGATCAGTACAGAACACAAACTACAGTCCCTTGTTTCATTAATTACTCCGTATGGATACAGTTAATCACAGGTGCAATTCAGGTCCCTACGGAGGAGGGTCTACTGGCCAGCATCCTCTGCTTCTGTCACTGTGATATCTCTGCATAATTATTTTTCCCCTTTCCCCCTTTTTATTTTTTTCTCTCTTATTCTTCAATTCATGTTCTCAATTTCTCCACTTTCTTCGAGCTCGAGGGTGAGTGAGTGGAAAGAGTGACGAAGGCTAGATTCCCGGTAAGTTGCAAAGGTGACAAAGAAAAGAGAGAGAACGACTTGATTTTCTTTTGATCTTTCAAATTAATCTTTTTTCCTTTTTTGTAATTACCTTCTTTAATTCAGTTAATTTTATTTTTCGGTGATAAATAAGGCGTTCTTGATTGGTGGCTAGACTTGTACCTGTCAATTGAAGCGGGAGGTGTTCTTTGTACACGTATGGTGGTTGGCCCCTGGCCTTATCTAGTTATCTGTTCATACAAATGATTGGGGAAGGGGCTTCTATCCTTCCATGAGAAATCTCGTGCTTTTGCCTCAGGAAGAGCATTATTTGATTATATTCGAATATTATTGCATTTGGTTCGGTCTCATTTAAAGACACAATTTACGGTTTGCACGTATAGATGATTTATTGGTAAGATCACTACGTTAAGTACCATAGAAATAATCGAAGCACTGCCACTCGGAGGGGGTGAAAATGCTGCTGACCAGAGAGCTTTAAATAGTGTTTTTGCATTTCTTACAGATTTAGTCAAATGCATATACAATTCAACTCTCAAGTCCCAACATGCTACGCGACAAAAAAAGAAGAACAAAAGCCTGATAGATGTTCCAAGTTAATCCCGATGAGATTCAAATCTTTTGTTACCTTTACAGATGTTGTTTTGTTCGCTTGCTAAAGAAATATGTGAAATAAATATAATTCCTGTTCCAGGCTTATTACAGCTTGATTGTGTATATTTTTGAGAGCCTTGAAAAGCTGTTTAAACCTATAGAACGATTGTTTTGCAGAGTTGTTTACTCTTTTACAATAATAAATATTTGAAAGAAAGGCTTGGACCGGTCCGATCTATCTCTCAGACAAGGAGCAGGGAGTGCTCTCGAGCGGATTGCCCAGTTAAAGCAAATGCGTTTCCCGGATTGAAAAAAAATCAAATTAACATATACTAAAAGTGCAAGTTTTTTATTTATTTATTGTATTGATAGACACATAGCATCCGATGAGAAGGAAAAGGTGACAAGGGATATCGTTGTAGGGGAACCAAATCTTTCCGTGTGATTTAAATTCCAGAATGTACGTCCTGCTGCAGCTGCTCTGTTGGGCACACACCTTGTCCGCAAGCCCTTCTTTCATGACGTCTTTCCCTCCCCTTCACTTTGATTTCCGATCACAGCTCGCAGCTGAAACAAAAAGACAGAGAGATAGAGAAAAGCGAGAAAAGAAAAGGAAAGAAAAGAAAAGTCATGTTCTTCCTCAACTAGTTTCACTTTCATGCCATTACTTGGCATTATCAATTAGATTTTTTTAAAAACAGTATTAGTGTTTTACTGTGTCGTGGGAAAGATTTCACTATAGATTCCTAAAATCTCTATTTTTTTCCTTCTTCCTTTTCTCATTTTGGTACCTTAATTTGTTTTTCTTTTAATGTTTTGTTTCTTTGGTATTGGTTATGAGGTGTATAGGAGCATCGTAATGTTGGGAGAATATTTTGTCGATCAGTTAATGCTTGGTTTGGTAAGATAATATTTAATTCTATTAATTTATAAGAATTAAAATTTTAGAGATCAAATTCAAAGCTAAGACAAATGTTAAGCTCCTTTAGTTTGCTAATATAAGGGATTGATTTACATGATTAAGGGGAGTTTTTTTTGTGAAATAATTTCTTTTCTTCTAATTTAATCATTTCATATTGATTTTATTTGAGATTTGATTTGGTATTCCATTTTAGATGCCTAGATATGGGGTTCTCGCAATGTCGTGAGAAAATTCTAGCACTAGGTTTGAGAAAATAAAATTATTTTTATCTTAAAAAAATTAAGAGTTAAAGGACCAAAATTAAAATCATAACAAATATGGTGGACTGGGGTAAACATGCATGTTAACTTGGATGTCTGGATATGGGGTTCTTGCAATGTCGTGAGCAATTTTTTGTGCTCAATTTGAAAAAAATAATAAAAAAATATTTTAAAAAATTAAAAGTTAAAGGATCAAAATTGAAACTGAAACAAATATAATGGACTAGGATAAACAAGCAAGTTAACTTAGTTGGCGCCTACACTACACGCACCAGCCCTTTCTAGCACATGAGGTTGCTTATGGTAACCGAAAATAGTCGTCCACTGTTACATTGAATTTGTCGCAGTGAGAGCTTTTAGATGAGGTGGTAAGTGGCAATTTATTTTTCTTTTTTTTCCTTCTCCTTCCTATTCTCTCTCTGCTATCCTTGAGATTTGTGTTGCTCTACCAAAAATAAAAGTTGTTTATTTTCTTAGGTCTTTTATAAAATTTAATTTTTTTTTCCAACTTCAACCTTGAACACTAGGTTGCCTGGGGATTTCACTTTGTGATCTTTTTGCACATTTCTTTCAATAAGGTTATTCTAATCTCATATCCTAAATCACGAGCTTAGTAGGTTAGAACGTGTTGACTTGAATCTTCTTTTTTTTTTCCATTCATTTCTAATTTTTCTTTTCTAATTTTCCCTTTCAATATTTAGTTAGTTAAGGAATTGAGCTTCTTGGTTTTATTTAATGTCTTTTTATAGGGTTATCCCGATCTCGTGATTAGATTACTAATTTGACAGGATAACTCAAATTGTTTTTTTGTCCTTTTTTAAAATTGATTTTTTAATATAATTTGGTCCTTCAATATTTTATTTACTAGAAATTGAGCTTTGAATTTTTATTCATTGTGCTTTGTAATGAGCTATCACGTTTTTATTTATTTTTTGTTTTTTTATCAAATAAGATATGGAAACCTTTTAAAAATAATGAGAGGATATCCTTTTAAAATAGTACCAAGTGTTTATTTTTTACAGTTAATCATTGTTAATTTTTTTTGTTTACCTCTATTTATTTAATATTGTTATATGTTTTTTTTAATCATCCTATTAGATTAAATTTAGCTAGACCAATTTATAGCCCGAACCACCAATCTAGTTTTTTTCAAGAGAGAGATTGAGGTCATTGTAGTCTCCCAACTTTATAAAAGAATTTGTCGAATGAGTTATGAGCTAATTGTCCTGCTTGACATATAAGAAATTTTCTTGCAAGAAATTTCTAATAAAAATTGGTGCATGATTTTTGTTTTAAAAAAATTTAAAAATGTGTTTGTTCTGTGTAAAATATTTTTTTTAAAAAAATAATGGTGACAATGCATTTATAATAACATGGTGATGGTAACAATGATCAAATGATGAAGTGACGGGAGGTTGTAATAATGATGATGGTAACAAAAACTTGTAATCCAATAATTAAAAAAAATATATTAACATGAATTTGTAATTCATATAAGCAGTAGAACTAACATGTTCGGTTTGGATGTTTTGATAATTACAAAATTTAAAAAACGAGTGGAGTGCTATTTAGTTTTTGTATTTTCAATGCAACTATAATTTATTTAGTATCTTCCCAAAACCACCCCTTAATTTCTTGATCTGCTTTCTTACAATTGTAACTTGATCCATTTTTTACTATTATTCCTCCTGTGAGCTGTCTATCGCTGGGGTGGCTCTGCCACGTTGTTGTGCTGCGTAGTTTCCGGACCTCTAGCCCACCTCTTTACCAGAAATCTCAAATCCATGTTTATATAATAGAATAATAATTCTTTAGTCTGTACTTATATTTTTAATTTAATTTAATTTATTCTTAAATACAAGTTAAATTTATTAGGGCAAAATCTTCAAATCAAATCTCTAGAGCTAGCCCTTTGATTTCATTTAAAAGCTTCCATTTTCTTACCTTGGATAAGAAAAAGGTCACATGTAATAAAGAATATATATTTTTATATAAAAAAAGATCAAGTTATTAACCTAAATAATTTATTACTCCCAAACGACCAGATGAGTCTCATGTTTTAAATTTCAGGAACCACAAACAAAATCCAAAACAAACTTTACGGGCACTAGCACTAAGTAAGTTTTCTCGCACATATATCCCATCATGTAGTCTTCTCATCTTCTCCTTAGTGCTATATATTCTGTTAAATCTCCGTAGAAGTTTCTTCGTCAAGACATTATGACAACTTAGAAGAGAGTTCTGGGCAGGATCTTCATAATGTTCCTTTTGGCAAATGAATTCCAGCTCTCGGCTAGAGTTTGACCAGAGCATCGGACTGAATTTCGTCATAAACTTTTCAGCGTTGGAGGGCACACAACAGCTCCCCAGTTTAGACTCTTAAAGCAATCCCCGTACGACGACGAAGTGAGTTTTTTTTTTATTATTATTAATATAGATAAAAATTTTACGAGTTTTATCTTAAAATTAACGATTATATAAACTTTTAAGAAACTTGATCATTTGAGTAAGTTCGTCTCTTTCCACGGGCAGTAATTGCTTTTAATGATCAACTGGATAAAAATGGAGAGTAACATCTCTTCCTTCGCAACAGAACAGTAATAGAAGGAAGGAAGTGAACTTGCAACCTTGTAATTAGAGCAAGAGTGTCATTGACATTGACTAAGACGACCCGACAAAATGAAGCTCTCTTACTTCGCACCTAATCTCTCCTCGTTATGGTAGGAAAATTGCATGATTGTGCTATGTGGATAGTTTAGTTAAGATCTGATCAATGAAGAATTTATTTCTATAAGCAGAAATTAATTAGAAGATATCTTGCTGTTGGGAGCTAAAAACATTATTCCAAGTATCTTTATGGGAGAAAAAAAGAATCTAACTTGCCCTTTTCCCTCTTTATCTTTATTGCTAATTTTCAAGTAGTTATTTTATAAATATATATATTCCTTCATCCAATCCTCTAAAAATAAAAAAAGGGCATTCATAAAAACCTGTCATCTCACTCCACCATCCACTATAAAACACCCAAACCCAACCATCCACATTCCTTAATGAGAACCCCCCACTAAACACACCACCAACACTAAACACACAAGCGCGATCTTCTCTTTCCAATGGACAAACCCATAGCAGAGTCATGGCGACCGGAACCGGCCCATTTCCGGCCACCGGAAACACCACGTGAGCCCATGGAGTTTCTTTCACGTTCATGGAGCTTGTCAGCGTTGGAGGTATCAAAAGCCCTGGCTCCACCACAGATGGTTTTCTCTAGCAAGACCAACCCATGTGGTGCTGGTGGTATGATACAGGAGGATATTATTGGAGAGTTAGAAGAGAGTGGTGCTACTGTTTCTGGAAACCCGTTTTCTTTTGCTTCCTCTGAGACTTCCCAGATGGTCTTGGAAAGAATCATGTCACAGTCGGTGAGTTTAATTTTATATATTTAACCAAACACACGCAGAGAGAGAGAGAGAGAGAATAAAGACAATATGTGAGATTTCTTTCTTTTTTCCTTTTGGCTCTCTTTGAGTCTTTGTTTTCTTCTCTCTTGATAATATACTAATCCACTCTGCTTTGTCTTTTTTTGACGCTCTGGTTTTATATTATTTTGATAAAATCTTGTTTCTGGTTTATTTATATCGAACAGATTTGCAAAATTTATTTCAGTATGATCTTGTTTTGAGGCGTATACACTCCCTCTCTTTTTTTCTGGTTCCGTCACACCCCCGACTATCGATTGAATTATTTATTTTCCCGTTCTTTACTCTTGAAACACACACGAGCAGAGACTCTGTCTCTCCTTCCTTCACAGTCACTACTACCTGCGATCATTACTTATAACTATCTCAAAAAATGAAGCACCCATTTTTCAACTCTTGGGGTCTGTTAATGCAGCAGGAGGTTTCTCCACGCACTTCAGGCAGACTCTCCCATAGCAGTGGACCTCTCAATGGTTCCTTAACGGACAGCCCTCCTGTTTCCCCTTCTGAAATGGATGATGTCAAGGTAATTTTTTCAAGAGTTTGCCGGAGCTAATTAATATTATGAAATCTATTGCTATTTTTGGGGTAATATGATTATACAAGTTTGAATAAAGTTGGTGTCTTTGCTTTTGTGGGTCTCTGTTTGTTTTTGCTCTTTTTTTGAACAAAGCACGACTTCTGTTCCTCTGACTTTAGACCACCATGAAACATATCTCAGGCTTTCTCCTTAACCAATGCTACTTATATATATATATATATATAACATACTGTTTGTTTTGTGAATTAGCTTGTTTTTTAAGTGATTTTTAAAAAATATATATTAAAATAATATATTTTTTATTTTTAAAAAATTATTTTTAACATTAATGTATTAAAACAATCCAATAATAATAATAATAAAATTAAATTTTAAAAAAATTGTTGGAAGCACAATCCAATCTGCCCGGAGTATCGAATGTTCTGTTTCTCTTTTTAAAATAATAAAAGCAATGATACCTATTATACTTTGCTTTGTTCCAAAGAAAACTATATAGTTTCCCTTCTTATTTCTATGGAAAAACAAAGGCTAGAGGTAGCAAAAATTGAGTCAGAGGTTAATTGGCCTTCTTTCCTTGTCTATTTTTTTAGCAAAAATGTCAAAAACTGCCATTGCTAGTTCTGTGGGTAAATTGCATAATGACCTTCATGTCCTTTTCTGTTGAGATTCAACAATGACCTTCTTTCTTTGTTGGTTGTTTTTAGAAAACGCGGGTTTGCGCTGGTCCCCTCGTGAGTGAATGAATTAGATTAGTTACAATACATAACCACAACAGCGAATTTATGGAGTATGGACCCAACTTTTTTTTTTTTCCAAAACATCCTAACAACTCGCCTCCATAATTTTAGATAATCGCCGATATGTCTCTGTCATGATTAATTATCAGCCATCAATTTCACTTGCTGCATTAATGTACCCAATTTTAGGTTAACAATAGTTAATCTAAAGTGATGAAAATAATGAGTTAACGATCCATATGTATTCTCCTTGCCAGTATTCTCGATCCAACAACCCTCACAACACACAATTCCGTGCACCTGCGGTAACTCCTGGTGGCAATGCCATCACAGCCGCCACCACGGGTGGTGGTGGTGGTGGTAAGACTGTTGGTAGGTGGTTGAAGGACAGGAGGGAGAAGAAAAAGGAGGAGACTCGAGCCCATAATGCGCAGCTTCATGCTGCGATATCTGTGGCAGGGGTTGCTGCTGCCATTGCTGCAATTGCGGCTGCAACAGCTGCCTCTTCGGGGGCTGGGAAAGATGAGCAAATGGCAAAGACTGACATGGCGGTGGCATCAGCTGCAACATTGGTGGCTGCACAATGCGTGGAGGCAGCAGAGGCCATGGGGGCAGAGCGTGAGCACCTTGCATCTGTTGTGAACTCTGCCGTGAATGTGCGTTCTGCTGGTGATATCATGACATTAACCGCTGCTGCTGCAACAGGTATGTTTGTTTTCCTTTATTCTTGTTGATCAATCATTTTTATCATCTTAGATAAATGCAAATCATACATGATCTGCGTGCATTTATGGAGGATAGTTTAATGGAAATGATCTCAGACTTTTTGTGTGATTGTTGCAGCGTTACGTGGTGCAGCAACATTGAAGGCGAGAGCATTGAAGGAAGTCTGGAATATTGCAGCGGTCATTCCCGTGGACAAAGGATTAGCTGTAGCTGGTGGAAATGGCAGTAATGGTAGTTCTAATGGTAGTTTCAGTGGTGAACTGGTGCCTGAAGAAAATTTCTTAGGCATATGCAGCAGGGAATTGCTTGCCAGAGGTTGTGAGCTACTCAAGCGCACTCGCAAAGGTGATTATTACTATGTTGTCTGGAATTAATTCAGTTCACAATTGTTCTGTATATTTAGTTTGGTAGCTTTGTTTTCTTTCTTTCCCCGTATTGAATTGAAATTGGAACATGTCTAGAGAACACATCGATTTGCTGTATTTCAGAGGCATTTTGTATTGTGATTTTTGCTGTTTATTTTGATGATGATTAGCAATTCTATGTCAAAGTGCTTTGTTGGGTAATATTCCCCACATTAAATTAATTTAAAAATTGGTTGGTTTGTAGTATCGGCCTGTTAATCTAAAAAAACTTGTTACTTGATGTGGAAGGAGAGTCTTAATCAGGTTTCTTTGATCAATGCAGGTGACCTTCACTGGAAGATAGTTTCTGTTTATGTCAACCGAATGAATCAGGTAATTAGAGCTTCTATTCCAAACCAATATTTCCGCTGTAATTGTTTTGGAATCAAATCATTTAATTATTTAGACATGATGAGTGTGAATCTGACGAGGTAAAAAGGGATCGGTGTCAAAGTTAAAGATGATCAAATGATGAAATAAGTAGAACCACTTTCTTTATTCTGCGCTTACCACCTAGCTTTTGAAACTTCTTTTGGTGCAGGTTATGTTGAAGATGAAGAGCAAACATGTAGCTGGGACCATAACGAAAAAGAAAAAGAGTAAGTATCATTGCTTTTGTCTTTCTCTAATAATGTGAAAAACAGAATAGGAGGTGGGGCTTCTTCCATTCTGGGGATTTGGGAAAGTTCAAATGGCACTAAAGTGTAAAAGATCAAAAGGGATTATCTTTAATTCACCTCCTTTTGAATTTACAGATGTGGTGTTGGAGGTGATCAAAGATATGCCCGCCTGGCCAGGCCGCCACTTGCTAGAGGGTGGTGAGCATCGACGGTATTTCGGTTTGAAGACTTTGCAACGGGGTGTTGTCGAATTCGAGTGCATGAACCAGAAGGAATATGATCTCTGGACTCAAGGTGTCTCGAGACTTCTCTCCATAGCAGCAGAAAAGGGCAACAGACATAGAGTGTGACTTATCTACTAGGGGGGTTAGGTTTGCAATGAAGTGGAAAAACTGGGATTTAGGATTATTATTATAATATATATAGACTTGTTAAAGCTTTTTGAGATTTGGTTGGGTTATATTTTTGGTGTTCCTAAATTGTAAAGAACGAGGAATTTAAACATAGCTAGCTTATCCATGTGGGTCTCTCTCTCTCTAGTCCAGGGGGAATATAGTTGGGGCCTTTGTTTTTGTATCTGAACTGGAAAAGGCAAAGTGTTGTGAATTAAAAGTAAGCAAGAACCATGTGATCTAAGCCTGCGCGTGTTTCACCGCCGAGGGAAATAAAAGGAGAGTCTTGGACTGGGGTGGTCAAAGAGAGGAGTTCGATAATGGAATGGTAATGGAAGATAAAGACACGGCTTGAATCTATGTGCTTCCTGTCATGCGAGCTTTGTTTTTATCTCCCTGATTTGTTTAATTAATGGAGCGCTTGTGTTTTCCTTATGGTGGAGGCCATGATTGTCTTGATTAGGGTATCTCCACTTTACCCAATAATTTTGTTTGGATTAAGTTAATCAAGAGTTTTAAGTTTTAACGACGTTTTGATTATTGTAATGTTGGATTCCATCCTGATTGTCTGAAGATACTTCCACTGTATTTGGAATCTTCTAATTCTAAATAAATTTTAAAAGTAATATAAAAATAAATTATAAATAAAGCCCAACAAATGCCCATCAAATAAATGAAAATAAATTATAAATCATTTTGAAAAAATAAATGAAAATTACAATTATACTCACATAATTAGTCAGACCAACTAAATACATGATGTTGGGATTATAATGGGCTGGGTATAAAGCGGATATTTGCTTTACTAGGCCCAACAAATGCCCATTAAACATGTCTAATGGGTATTGAGGAGGATAAAAAAAAAATACATATAGGTATTTATTTTATACCCTATTAATACCCACTAATTTTCTTGTAGACTTGATTAACAATATAGAGACTTGAATGCATAAACTATAATAAAGGAACCAAAATGTATTTTTAAAAAAAATTGAGGACCGGAAAACTTATAAATAATTGTTAAAAATATTAATTTTAAGGAGAAAGTTTAACTTTTTTGAACATTGCGAGGATTAAATTGAAAGATTTTGACATTATTTTTAGCAAGAGAGTAAATGGGCGGGTAAACTGGGTATGGACCGGGTATCCAATCGCAGGG
The DNA here is from genome assembly GCA_007827005.2 of Populus simonii. Classification (NCBI taxonomy): domain Eukaryota; kingdom Viridiplantae; phylum Streptophyta; class Magnoliopsida; order Malpighiales; family Salicaceae; genus Populus; species Populus simonii. The sequence continues at coordinate 12,644,050 of CM017473.2, forward strand.
GTCGCGACTCTCTCTATAGAACAAGGCCATAAAAAGGCCACCTGAACAACTTATCCTTGGCACAAGAAACTTACATGAAAACGTTAGAAAGAACAAGGAAAAGCCTAATTAATACAGTAACCATGTCCTCCTCTTCTGCTATAGCAACTGTTACTACTACTGTGTTTGAGGTTGGGAAGCACACAACAGTGCTTCAAAAGGTAGAATCAAGAACTACGTGCTGTACAGCAAAAACATCACCTCCACTTCCTGTTCCACCTCCAAAACCACTCTTGATTGCTATGCCATGTGAAGCAGGGGAATTCCCACTTCTTGTTTTCCTCCATGGTTACCTTCTTTACAATTCTTTCTACTCCCAGCTCCTGCAACATATTGCTTCTCATGGGTTCATTGTCATTGCTCCTCAGGTACATATCACTCTCTCTTCTTGACTTCTTCTTTGTGATCGTATATAGGTCGTGGCAAAATTTTGATGCAGCCATGGTCAATTATGAATTGCAAGCTTTTAAATATATTCAAAGGCTCCAAATCTCCTATCGCGGCTGGATGCAATTAGCTTTTTAAGATACTTTGCATCACGTTGTGTTATTTGTATTCATCGACTGTGAGTGAATTGCAAGTGTGATGAATTTGGATATATCTGTGCCTCTACTAATTAGGATTAATTTCCTTACTAAAGCAGAATTTTTACCCAAAATCAATAGATAACAAGTAAAGATTACGATTAGATACTATATTCTGATCCCAAATTGTGTTATTAAATGTTTCATCTATTTACATTCTCTTTTTCCCCAGATTAAAACAGTTGGTCTGGTATTTTCCTGGGTATGTACTATGTGTTACTGTAACGACCACAACCTTTTCTGCAAGAGTTTTTAATTTTCTTTTTAGTATTCTGCAAATTGACATTGGTGTGCCAACTGCGAAGTGGAGATAACTTCATTTCGTTCTCAAAGAAAAAAAAGATCAAACTTTAGTTCCCAAAGAAGCTATGGTGCCACGCCATGCCATGTTGGTCCCCCCAAGTAACTTCATCTCTAAGGCAAAAGATTTCAAAGTTTCGTTTTCTCAAGGGAAAATCTCAAGGCCTATTAAACGATTATCAGTGGCATCTTGATGTGATTGATGATGGATGAGCCAGAATGCTCGAGATATTGTATCCTTGTCTCCTGATGCTATATTTCATTTGTCTGTATTCTTTTCAGTCTTCACATATACCCCATCCCGTGTATAATTGTCCTTGTCTTTCACATTTTAAAGCGACACTTTGAGCCAACTTCTCTATTTTCTCAACCCGTTCCCATTTAAACTTTTGTATCTTCTACGTTTCAAGATACTGGATTTTCCATTTTAACTTTCAAGTCCCTGTTTTTGGTGCTCATGTTTTGCTTTATTTCTATTAATTATGGGGTTAGTAAAGGTCAGGAGAGGGATTCGATCCAATTTCCTAAAGTACTTTGACAAAATGCTGTATGTGAGCAAATATGGCATAGCAATCTATGTCAAAAATGAAAACCATCGGATTAGATGCTACAAAAACCATATATTAGTTAAGGTTCGGTTCTTCAATTGCATCAATTAGTGTCTTAGTCGCCTGATGCTTGCCTGTTGATTTCTTCAATTTGAATTTTAACTAGCACTACTTTGTTACTCGTTGAATCTTTTTCTTCTCTGCACTTGGCAGTTATATCTTGTGGCTGGACAAGATTCTAGTGATGAAATTAAATCCGTGGCTGCAACCACAAATTGGCTATCCGAAGGACTGCATCACCTACTTCCACCCCATGTTAAACCAGATCTAAGCAAGCTAGGCCTTGCAGGCCATAGTCGAGGTGGCAAGACTGCTTTTGCATTAGCTCTTGAGAAAGCAGCAACCACATTAAAATTCTCAGCACTAATTGGTGTGGACCCAGTTGATGGAATGGACAAAGGGAAACAAACCCCTCCACCAGTACTCACATATGTTCCTCATTCGTTTGATATTGATATGGCAATCATGGTCATTGGTTCTGGCTTGGGTGAGCTGAAGAAGAACCCTCTGTTCCCTCCTTGTGCACCCGAGGGTGTTAATCATAAGGATTTTTTCAAAGAATGTAAAGGGCCGGCTAGTTATTTCGTTGTTAAGGATTATGGACATCTTGATATGCTAGATGATGATACTGAAGGGATTAGAGGAAAAACTACATATTGTCTGTGCAAGAATGGGAAGTCCAGGGAGCCGATGAGGAAATTTATTGGAGGAGTTGTGGTCGCATTTATGAAAGCATACTTGGGAGGTGATAGCAGTGACTTGATGGCTATAAAGGGTGGGCAGACCGGACCGGTGGAACTTCAAACTGTTGAATATATTCTCTGAAAATTATATGATCTGAACTCCAGGCAGCCTGTGTTAGAACAAATTCTCTCAATTTATGAATATTAGTAAGGTGTTCTGTAAGCATAATGATGGTAACAATTTTGCTTATGATATGGATTTTGCAATGAATTTGACGTCGTGTGTAGCAAAGATTGCACGTTGGAAACCATATTCTAGCTATGCCTTCCTCTGTGTCAAGTCCTGTGTTTTTATGGGCTTTAATTAAGCACATGCGTCGGCCTAGTAGTGTGGTCCAAAATAATCTCAAGGGAATCCAGTCCATCATCAATCCCACTGCACGCTTTTTTGAATTGCTGTAAAATTTATTTATTTTTGTTTAAAATTATTTTATATATATTTAAATTATCTTAATTTCTTTATTTTAAATATAATTTTAAAATATAAAAAAATATTTTTAATACATCTACAAGATAATTTATTTTTAATTTATTTTGCATGTAAGAATCTACAATATAATATTTTTAACTAAAATATATATTTTTAAAACTTAATTTTTTAAAATTACAATCATACAGGTAAAATGTTTTGGCTAGCTTTTGTGTTTTGAATGTGGGTGGACAAACATACTGTAGAATCTTAAACTTTTCTGAGCCTACACATCGTATTTCGCGTATTATTGGGATAAAAGGTGTGGTGAGAGGTGGGGTTTTTTTTTTTTTTTTTTTGGAAGCCAAAAAAACATAAGGAAAACTTGCTTTTGGTGGTGGTTTTTTCAACCTTCCAATTAAGCAAGGGGAAAGCCCCGTCAGCAGCCACCGGGAAGATGTGTGAGTCCATGAATATGGGCCTTATGAGCCAACTCCTGAACCAAAAATCAAAGGCAAGCCCGCGCACCTCGTCAATATAATTTTTTCTGGTCTTATGGGCCAACTCCTGGACCAGAAATCAAAGGCCCCTGCGTGTCTGGCATCTCTTTCTTTTTGCTTTTTTTCTATAATTTAATTTAAAATGTCATCTTTAAATTAATTTTGTCCTTTAATTTCTTTTCCAGATCATCTTTTATTTTTTTATCATAACAAATAATTTTTAAAAAAGATTATTAAATCCAGTAAATTTCATAATTCTAATCACAAAGGTTATCGAGTTGAGTCGTGACACCCGACCAATCTAATATATTTGTTAGATGCGCTTGCAAGCATCACCAATCACGGCGGAAGTCTCAAGTCCAGTCGTACACCACCTAGCCCACCGGCAACGACAACAGCACTGTCAAATCAAGTATCACTTCAAAATCATTTCTCTTTATCTCGCTTTTATTTCCCTCAGAGAACCCGAAGTAAAGCGAAGGAGGCAAGGAAATGGGCACACTGACCAGACCTCCTTTGGGATTTGTATACATTTTGGAGCCACGAGGCCAACCCTCCCCCGTCCTCTCCTCTGTTCTCAAGCTGCCTCACCCAATCCAGCAAGTGAACTTACGTTTTTTTTTTTTTTTTATGGAAACAGGACGTCATAAATATTGAAAAGGTAGCAGCTTTTTATTCGAGAAACCCTTATTTTTTCAACTGTAGGAGCTCTGTAATTTCAGTTTTGTCCCACTCGTACTTGGGTAAACAACACCGTTACACCATCATTTCGCGGTTTACAAAACCGATACATTGAGTTCATGTATATGCTGGATAACATGGTACAAGTTATATTTTAAATGTTTTTAATTTAGAAATATTTTTAAAAAATATTTTTTTAATTTTAGTATATTAAAACAATTTTAAATAAAAAAAATCAAATTTTAAACCATCAATGTTTTAGCCGCAATACAAATCACGCTCGAAGTGTTTTTCCCCCCCTAATCGGAGGCCTTTCTAAATGGTTTATTAAAAACATCCTCAGATGGTAAGTGAGAATATTTCTGTATTCAGTCTTGATTTCTCTCTCTTCATAATTAATCACTACAACCTTTCCGATCCACAATCGCAGTTACAGGACACTCGGATCCTGGCAGTCCCAACTCCTGACTCTTTAAGCAAAACTTGAAATCTCGCACCTTGAAACTGTAATCAAGCAAGGAAGCAAGATAAGCTAAAGCAAATCCCAAGTCGCTGAGGTATGATTATCGTAGCAACAAATCCACGGAGATACAAACCCAGCAATCTAAAATACAAGTCTCTGGCCAATCATGAAGGCTTTGATTCGATACATATTCATAAACAAGAAGGCTTTTTGGTCTTTTAATGCTACAGTACCCCCATTATTTCATAAGATTCTAATGTTAAATATTGTTTGCTCTTTATGACCAAACCTGGATGACTACAAGATAAATATAATTGTATTTGGTCTCACACCACAATCCAACATCCTTCTGGAAAGCTTTAGGGCTTAAAGAGCATTACCTTGATAAGTATAACCAAAATCATAGCAGTCCAAGGTTATCGTCTGCACCGTGAGTTCCGATGAGAGAAGAGATTGCAGGGTTATTGGTTTTGAATTTAGAAGGGCCGGAAACTCATGGCCTGGATGTGGGTGAGCACGGTGAGAGAAGAAAATTTCATAGATGTGGACTCGAGCCACCAAAATAAGACCCCTGAACTAATATTGAGTGAGGTTGAAGATAAAACACCCAAAGACGATCAATACAGAGACAAAAATGGACTGCATGATTGCAAGCAAAACTGTTCCAAGCAACTGTAGAAAGAGCAATGAGGGGTCCACACAGGGGCGATGCTTTCACTTTGATGCAAGCATTTATTGAGCCAGACTTTTGGTTTTTCTTTTTCTCACTTTTATTGGGATCTCAATGAAATAGTTATTAGAGAATTTTCTGAGAATGTAAACAAGCTTCTAAATATCTTAAAAAAACAATTTAGTGATTAGGATTTTATGTTTCGAAAATATTTTTTTTATCTTATTAGTAACAATTTTGATATTTTATCATAGGCTTTTTAATAATTATTTAAAATATAATGACAAAATTGTTGTAAATAATTTAGTTTTTTTTTATGCACACTAGTAATGATGTAAAATATTATACAATTTATAAGTTATGATATGTAAACTGGAATTTTTTAAAAAATAAATATCAAGTTAAGAAAATAAGTGAACCGCGTACAAGATGCTTGGTATAATTATTCCTTACTAGTATAGTATTTTGTAAATTGTTTTTGAACATGCTTGGAAAAAAATTAAATAATTTTATTCTCATCTTTGTGTGTGTATTTTTTTCTGGAATAATTATTGACAGGTCCGTTTGTTTCACATAAAATACTTTATGAATGAAAAATATCTTACAAATTTTACTGTAAAATGTTTTACATGTAAATATTTTTCAGTTGTGGCAATGATAAAGATAATAATAATAAAAAAATATGGTGGTGATATAAAAAAAATGATAAAAAAAGTGGTGGTTAAAGCAGTGGAAAAGGTGGCGGTGATATGGTGATAGTTAGATAATAATAATGATAGTGTAAGAGGTTGTCACGGTGGTGATGGTGGTAATTGAAAAAAAAAAATTGTGATGAAAATTATATTGATGAGATAGATTTTAATATAAAATAGTAGAATGATATTGTAAATAAAATAATATTAGTGAAATATTTTATATTTAATGAGTTGAAAATATTTTTTAATAAAAAAGCTAAGTTTAAAATTTGATTATAAAATATTTTATATTGATGATTTTTTTCTATAAAATATTTTACAAAAAACAAACATAAAAAATAATTTTAAAAAAAATAAATATAAAAATATAAAAAATACATTTATATATATAATATTTTAGACGAAACAAACGGTCAAGGGTATTCTAGATATTTTCAACATGCGCGCACATTTTAGAGCTTTTAAAGTCATCGAGAAAGAATTACATATATAGTGTCAGGTCTCGTGATCAGACAGAGGAGCAAGACATCATGTGGAAATTTTGGTGAAATACCACGAGCAACTGCAATAAATATCATCCCTCTGATTGATTGATTGATTGATTTAAAGGGTAGCAGTGGGGTCCTTTTAAAGCAAGAGTTTGAGAGGCTTTTCTTTTCACAGTCCCTCTTTTTCTCTGTTTAATTTAATAAACGATACTGGCGTATGCAACCAAACAAAAGATTCCCTCATGATAGTTGTATGGCGACGAGATTCCATTACCATAATTCTGCAATTATAATAATATAATAAATATAGTTTTTTTCTTATCATGTAGAAAGATTTACTAGATTTATTTTTTAAAAAATTACTCTTGATGTCATACATCAAAATAATATAAAAATATAAAAATATTAATTATTACTAGAATTGATACAGAAATTGATACTAGAACAGTATAAAATAACGGGAAAATGGTGGTAATCCTCGTGAATTTGATATCTGGTTCCCGCAAATAGGGAGTTGGAAACTATAAAAACCAGAAAAGAAACGATTGATCTTGGTGCATCTCACTCAGACGAAGTGTTGTTCGCAAAGAACCTGTAATTCCAATGTTCTCTTGCTGCGAAGAAACAACAGTAGAGAGTGTGTGACTGTGTGGTGGGGTCGTTCATTACTATTTCCGCCATGGCCAAACATGAAAACGAAGCTGGTAATGAAATTATATCTTGAAAGACGAAATATTTCGAAAGACTTTCAGGTTAGCTAGCCTGGGTAACAAATTGTCCTCTAGCTAGTCAATGAACATTCCACGTGCAAAGAAAACCCTGAAGGATCTTGATTCTTAATTCAAACATGAACTTTTACATCATGTCCTGCAAGTGGGATACAGGCCGATGAAAATTCTTCACTCCAGGCAAATTTGCAAAGGCATGGAATTAGTAGCTTTGGAATTATATTGTTTGGAAATTGAAATAAAGACAATCGCTTAGGGTTTCTTTCGGATCATATATTTTTTACTTACTGTGTGAAGTTCATTACCAGTGGGAGTTTAGATAAAAACCAAAACGTTCATTACTGTGTGAAGTTCATTACCAGTGGAAAACGAAGCTATAAGACTTTAATATATGTAAGATTTAAATATTGTTTTAACGTTATGTTTTTTTAAAGTATTTTTTATTTAAAAATTTATTAAAATAATATGTGTATATAAATAATATTTTTACATTAAAATAATTAAAAATAAGTCTAACAAAATATTAATTTAATTTTTTTAAAATGAGATATATTTAAAAAAAACACAAAAAATACCGCATGTTTAAAGTTATAATCATGTTGTACTTATAACATATTAACAACAGGAGCTAGCTATAGAATAATTTACTTCCGAATCAGAAAACAGTATGAGGAAAGATAAAACACTCAGATGATATTATCAACAGATTAATTATTATTTTAGAAGTTGCATCAGTTTTCAAATAAAACAAATCAAATCTACTAGACATTAATGCAGTGATTTTCTGGAAATCATCATTCAAGTTCATTCCATTCGCTCTCCTTTGAAGCCAACCAAGTACATTTATTCCTTTTCATTTCACTGAACATCTAATCTATACCATTTATTGACCGCCGCTTGAAATTTTCAGAGTGTGTCTGTGAGTGAGGAAGATTTATTTAAAAAAAAACAAATTATTTTCAAATAATATATTTTTTTATTTTTAAAAATGTATTTTTGATAGTTGCTTACATTCAAGAAAAGAAAAAAACAATTAATTTAAAGTAAAAAAAAATTCAGAAAACCGCAATGGCTTAAAGGGCCTTAGTATATACCAAGATCCATAAGATCAAATCAATGAGTCATTCACTTCATTTCACTAAAAAACTACTACATTTAATATCAATTAATGTGGTAGTAAATTGATTAACTTAGATCCCGATTGAAATTGAAATTAGGGTTAAACCTATTTCTTATAAATTTGATTATTTTTTTAAAATATTTTTAAATTGTTTTTATATGCTAAATTTTTTTTTAAAAAAATATTTTTATACATCATACCTTAAAAAACAATTTCTTCGATCTTTCCATCACTTCATTTAAAGCGAAATTAATGTCAGTTTTCTGACACCTTCCTTATCCTAATGTGAGAGAACGTGGAGAATCAGAATGGGCAATTTTGGTACTTAAATCAGCAATGTTGAGAAACTTTCAGATACCAAACCACACGAAGAAAGTAAAGCCATATCATGGAGACTCGAGAGAAATGAAATCTGTCGCATCTCTCTACAGCGAAAGAGATCATGGATGAGAAAAGCAGAAGATTGCAGAAAACTTATGGCTATAAGAGATCATGGATGAGAAAATTAAGCAGAAGATTGCCATAAGAGATCATGGATGAGAAAATTAAGCAGAAGATTGCAGAAAACTTATGGCTATAAGAGATCATGGTTATAAGATTGCAGAGAAATTAAAGAACACAAACAAGTGGGTGCCTATCTTTTAACTTGCATGTTCCCTGCCAGCTCGTTTCCAATTCTTCTAGTTAGTCTAGCTAGCTACATAATAGCATGGTGGAGACAGTGGTGGTTGTTTTCGTTTGTACATATACGCCCGTTCCTGAACTCTTTCATATGCAACCGTTGTTATTATTGTCTAATTCCTAGCTCTAGCTAGTAGTAACACTAAAATGAAATGCATGGTAAGTACATAAAAACTATGTTAGCTAAGAGATTAAGTATAATCTTTGTAATCACGTGACATGAAAAATATTACTCCCCGAAATCTTTTAACTCAGATACGTCGACTTCAATGACAGTGAAATATCTTAAAGTGTAATACAAATATGAGTGAGAGAGAGAGAGAGCGAGAACTCAGGCGTTTCAACTTCTGTTCTTATAAAGAAGCTCATCTTAATCACAGCTTTTCTACTTAATTACAATATGTCTAATGATCAATAAACTTGCATCAATGCATGTTGGAAGAAAACAAAAAACAAGGAAAAGAAAGGATCGTTAAAAAGAGAGAGAGACAGAGAGGTATCCTGGCCTCTTGGTATAGTAACCTCACCTCTACAGCAACTTACATTCCCAAAGCTCCCTGTCCAATGGCAAAATCATAATATAAGCACATAAAAGCACCCACCTCCATAGCCAGCCAATGGGAGCTACAGTTACCAAAATAGTAACATAGCAAGAGAGAAAGTCATTTCTTTTCACTGTATTTGCCTCTTGTACTCTCTTGGTTTTTTCTTTAAGGCATAAAAAGCTTGTTGCCACACTTACATCTCCAGGCCTCTGGGTAATACTCTAATGGCATACGCCAACCATGTTGAATTGGCACGTGAACTGGTTCACATGGCGAGCACTTGTCGCACTTGGATCTACACGAAGGGGGCGAAGAACCTGGTCCACCGTGTCGCTTCTGAGTCAGAACTCTCGGAAATACCCCTAACCCACTTCGTTTTCCCTTATCTTCCCCTCCCTCTTGAAGCGATCCACTGCCTGTATATTAAAGAAAAAGGGTACCCAATTAGAGACCCAAGTAAATTATCATCAAGTTGTCAAAGTTAAGAAGTTGGATTTAGTGAGTGAGTGAGTGATATGCTTACCTAGCTGGGAAAGTAGTACTGTTGTAGCTGAGGCAGAGAAAAATAAAAGAAAAGTAAAGGCAGTGAGTGTTGATAAGTGGTGACGGGGGCGTAGTAGGGACATCGCGGAGGGTGGAGTTGCTGCAAGTTAGAAACCAAGTATGTGCGTGCGTGCGTGGGTATTGTGGGTACCTGTGGAATTTTAAAGCTGAGAAAAAGGGGTGTAAAGAAGCAAAAGATTGAGAGAAAGGGATGGTGTTCTTGCAGAAAAAAATTGCGTGTAAGCTTGTGGGAGCGACTAGTCCAAGTCAAAGACATATACCAAAAAGACTAGAGAAAGTGAGAAACATTGTTCCATTGTTTGGCCAAAGGAAGGGTGTGGGGGTGAGAGTGGGGTCTGTAAGACCCTGAATGATGGTGACACGGCATTAGAATCCATGTTACCTTGTTTTATTTACATAAAATGCCACCAATCTGGGACTGGGTAAATTCATTATTACGTGGAGGTGATTATTTTCGGTTCGGTTTGGTTTTTATCAAAAAAAAAAAAACTAAATTGAATTTAAAAAAAAAAACTGAAACCGAACAGAAACCGGTTCAAATCAACCGGTTTCAGTTCGGTTTGGTTTTTTAGAACAAAAACCGGTTCAAACCGGTTTGGCTCGGGTTTTTCCAATTTAGTTCGGTTTTCTTGATTTTGGCTTGGTTTTTTCCAGTTTTTTCTGTTTGGATTCGGTTCGGTTTAGTTTTTTCAGTTTTTTACTTATGAAACCGAAACCAAACTAGTCGATTTTTTTAAAATTTTAATTAATTTAATTAGTTTTTTTTTTAATTTGGTTTCTGTAATTATTATTTTTTTAACTTTTTCAGTTTTTTTATTTTTTTACTCACTCCTGAGATATTGTATATGACGACCCCCTGTGTATTATTGGTGCTGCCAAGTACCGAGTTTAACGAAAAATCACTGTCCAACTTATCAAGTAATGAAGCAGGTGCTTAATAAATCAGGTGTTAGCTACTTTAGTTGATAAATTCATCAATGCTACATCTACTATTTCTATTCTCGGAGGAGTTAATGAGTACGCTATCTACCCTAAAATCATGGGGAATTTATATATATATATTTTAATGCTGGTATCCGAATCAGTTTGTGTATACTTCAATTAATTTTATTGGTTCTGAAGTTAACGATCATATAAGTTTTTAATGATTCTAAAATTTATGAGACTCAAACTTGTAATTTTTAGAAAATAAATTTAAAATCTAACTAATTAAACTACATCTTTTAAAATTAAAAAATATATATATATATATATTAATGAATATGCAAGTGGTATTGAAATTAGTTTTGAAGGACGAAATCTGACTCAATAATATGACACTCGTGAAAAGAATTATTTTGGGCGATAAACCACACTCACGTTGAAAAGATGAATAGAAAATGAAAGGATTGGAGTTTTTTCAATGGTATAGATATATTCCAACATTGTGTAAAATTAGGTTCGAGCAGGGAATAATTTTTCCTAATATTCTTTTTCCATTTTTCCAAGTTACAGCTAGAATTTGAAAACGCACTCGGAAGTAATTTTCCTTGTTTTCCAACTTTATAAGTCTTTTCCATGATTAAAAGTGCCTTGCAGTAATCTTTTCAAATCCCAGCCTTGCCCGTCTATATACATCTTCTTTAATGTGATAATCCTAGAAACTTGATTTTTACAGATACATTTTGTTAATCTTTTATTTTTTTGTCTATACATGAAGAAAATAACTATGATTTTCACACATTTCCCAGCTTTCAATTTTGAAAAAAAAAAATCCTAAATGGCAATAAGAGGAAAATGTTTTTGGTTTTCTATTGAAAAATAAAAAGCTAAAATAAAGAAAAAGTTCGACTTGGAAAATTAATAGACGACATTTTTCGTTACTCAACACACCTTTTTATCTTGTTGAATAACTCAGAATCTAATAAAACTTTTAATGAATGAGAAAATCTTACCAACAAAATTATCATGTATTATTTTACATGATTTGGCTTAAATATTGATTTTTTTATACAAGAAACGAGAGGGGGTAAAAATTATTTTTAAGATTTTAGTTAAATTTTTAAATTAAAATATTTTTTTAATATAATATAAAAATCAAGTAATTATAAATTCAAATCTTATCATTTTCATTACAAATAATAAATTTGATCTATTATTTTAAATGATCGAAGGATTAAGCTTGGCTTGCTTATTTCATTCAAGTAGGTAGATTCAATTTAGGCTTCTTGTCCGAATAAGACAAGGGAGGGTTCATCAAAACTTTTCTCCAAGACATAAAAGTGTGAGGACAAAAGTAAAAGTAATATTTCCATAAGAAGGGGGTGCTCCGATTGAAACAGCAGCACCCGTGTGGTTGCGTACCTGTGTAACCATGGGGAGTGCTGTCTCGTACGGGGAGAGCATCTCTATATCAAATTGTTTAATTCATCCGTTTTATTTTATACAAACCCTATAATTTTTTATTAATATATTTATTGATATTTATGGTGTAACAAATAATATCTATATCTAAAACATACATAGCAATATCTAAAAAAAAACATAATAATATCCAAAAATAATATATTATTTATCAAGATAAAATACATCTGATAAGATAAAACATAATCTTATCAATTATTTTTAATTTTTTATTGTTAGGATTTTAACAAGTAAATTATATATTTGTTGATGAAATTACTTATTATTTATATAAATCATGAAAAAAAAAACTTAAAATTTTTTGTGTTGTGTAGAAAAGCATTTTCAACAAGTTTAGGCTCTCCCACTCCCCATTATTGAACCATCTCCATGAGAAACCCTTTCTTCTCTCTCCAGAGAAGATATCGTGGAGAGCATAACAAGTACATATAAGCTAGTAAATATGAATGGGGCCCAGAGAGCAGATGTGGGGTCCCCATAAAACACAACAACATGGCAAAACGTTTTTTGATGAAATTATTGAGAAGGTAAAATTATTGAGAAAGTAAGGTGAGGCCAGTTTGGATTATAAATGAACCCACCCCCATGATCTTACTGTAAGTGCGGGCCTAAACCTAACAGTGGAGTTCTGGTATCTCCAGGGTCTCTCTCACTGATCAGTAATAAATGGGGGGTCTGTTCAACAGCATCTAACGCATCTGGTCTAGGCAGGTTCTGAACTTTCAAGCTACAAATGCCCGGTTCAGGTTTCTGGTTTGGGTCTTATAAGGCAAACTTACAAGGTTAACATACCAGATAATCTCCTGGAAAGCACTGAAGAAAACAGTAGCAAAACATGGGCTCATTTTAATTTATTCCTGCTTTTATGTGGAGGAAAAATTAAACAATTAGACAGTTTAATTCATGGAATAGAATCTATAGGCTACATCATAGGCCTGACGTTCGACCAGAGCAATCCAAGAACAACAAAGCAGGCCTTCTTTAATGATATTGTGGACGCTCTCGCGGACTGTAGCTCGGAACAGGTTGGTGTTGAACAGTGGACCTATCACCGGGACAAATCTGGCAGCAAGCAACCGTTACCTTTTTAGATACTGGATTAGATAAATCGGGTTTAGAAAATGGAAAGGGACACTTCATACTCGGGCACTATGCAGTATCCATGCTATCATATTACAAAGGGATTCTGCAAATCCTTTTAGTCTGATTATCTGTGTATCTGTACAGTTTTGGGCAAGAATTGGAAGGAATTTCGGATGACGTGCTTTCATTTTCATTTTGGGCTTGTAGATGGTGGAGAACCCACCACACAACTTCTTGAATCGCGGGCCTGTATCAAGGCCAGAATTTATTCGAAATCAACTTATTAGCCATCCTATGTGATCGCTCTGCTTTCCCGTATTTCTAGAGTGCCAGAGCCCAGGAGGTTGCACGATTCACGTCCACAGCATATCAGGAGCATCACAGTAACAGATAGTTCTCTGGGTATATGCTAAGTGACAGTAAGGTTCGATGGATAGCTAACATAGTTGATTGATAGAGCCTAGATAGCACATCCTGGCTCAAATGGCGTGAGGATCATAGTTTTTGGTCTGTGGTAACTCCTCGTGCTATGACCTGTCTTATTTAGATACCAGGAACTTTGATTTCGATCGATACAAATGTGACGTGTCTTTCTTTGATAGTAGCTAGACACTAAAAGATGATGTTCGAATTTGAGAATTCAGACCTTTTATTTTTGTGAGAGTACTATTTAACCCTAAATTAATTTAATTTTTTTAGGATTTACAATAATCTAGTGCCCTGCGTTTTTAACAAAACAACGAAATTGGAGGAAAACACAGCAGTCACTGGCAGGTTTAATACAGGCTTAGCATCTGAAGAAATTAATCAAGAGCGAGCCCAGCTCAAGGAAGATCCTGGATAAACTTACGCAAGGCATTCTAAATTTCTAATTAATCAAGTTGATTTTTTGAAGAAATTGTTTTATTCGTACTCCTTTCAATTCAACAAACCAAATCAAAGCTTCAACAGGGCATGTGATTTTCTGTTATTGCTACGAAGAGTTCGTTTTCTTGTTTTTTAAATGGTTTTTTTAAAATATATTAAAATAATTTTTTTTTATTTTTTAAAATTTATTTTTAATATAATACATTAAAAATAATATAAAAACACAAAAAATAAAATGAATTTAATTAAAAATTTTACAAAAACATTTTTATAACACACAAATTACTCTGATTCTACTAACCGCCGCGAGTCAGGCCACCCTTACTGATAATGACTATAATAACCCTAATAAGTTCAATCGTAGATTCTATTAACCTGGACGAATACAATCTCCAAACAATTATTTCTAAATTGCAGCTGCCAAACACGCCACAAATGGATAAGGTCAATTGTGTCTTTCATCTATTCATCTCCTTCCAATCCCGTCCCGTCCCGTTTTCATCACTAAGAGTCCGTTTGGCTAAGAGTTTGTGGCTGCGTTTAGCATGTAACAGTGACAACATAGTGTTTGGTTAAGAAATGTGCCGTGATTTTTTTACGTGGGACCTACCATTCTCTGCGTTGAAAACACGATTTTGTTGAAGCAGAATTTACATGCTTTCTGTCGCGTTTTTCCCTCTCTGCTGCATGCTTTCGCACATCAAGCAAATTAATTGGCATGAACAGTGCAGCATGCTGCACTGTTCATGCCAATTAATTTGCGTGAATAGTGCAGCATGCTGCACTGTTGATGCTAATTAAATAGTGCAGTGCTGCACTGTTCGCGTCAACAGTGTAGCGTATTATTCTGGCCGAACCGGTTCCGGTTCAAAACTTAAAATATATTAAAACGGGTTCGATCCAGTAAAATAAAAATTATTTTTTATTATTTTAATTATATTTTATTTGAAAAACTAGTATTTAATATTATTCAATATTTAACTATATAAATTAGACAAACATCGCTTGATGACGCAACATTTGCAGAATTGTAGATATTTTAATGAAACAATAAAAAATATTTTATATAAAGTATTATTTATTTTATTATGTAATATCAATAGTTAAATCTACAAAATTTTAAATTAAAAACCATCAATATTAATATATATATTTTTAAATTATTTTATAACCTCAATTTCAAAAGTATTCTTAACCAAACACATTAAACTACTTTTTGCTCAACCTCAATTTCAACCACAGTTTTAACCAAACACCTATTTTTTCAAATCAACCTCAACTAAAAGTACTTTTTATAAAACAACTTTTTTTAAACCACAACCACAACCGCTACCGCAATACCAAACACACTCTAAGATTACTTACAACGGAGTAAGTAGTTAAGAAAACAGACTAGAGAGAGAGAGAGAGAGAGAAAGCACATAAAAGAAACATGGTTGCCCCGGGCAAGGTAAGCTGCTATCCTCACATCGTCTTCTTCTTCCTTCTTATAATCCATCTTTTTCTGTGGATCTTTTTTTCTGACAAAACTATGTATAGCTAAGATGGGTTTTTTTTTTTTTATTCTGAGAATTTACGAGATTGAGGTGATTTTGTGGTTTGTTCTATGAGGAAATTTATACTTTCTTCGAATTTTTGTTATTAATGGGTGATGCGACGCAATCAGCAGTCATGTTGTCGTTAAGCTAGTGGGGACGGGTAAATGAGGAAGTTTCGATGGTTGATTCCATTGAGGGAGAGATTTTTATATGGGAATTTTGTATCCCTTCCGAGGGCAGGTACTTTTCAATTCCATTCAAGCTATATATATTTTGAGAGATCAGACTTTCCTTGTCATGTGATGAGGATTAGATGGACTGGGACCAAATTCTTATGCTAATTGATTTTAATTAGTTGACCCAAGTCTTTTTGGTGGTTCTTGGATACAACATTAATTAAACCAGCAGTTGGTCGTGGGCTTTGTATGTTAGTTGCCTATGGATGTAACCTGAGTACCTATGTATATCAGTACATGGGTACTTCCTTGTCATTCATTAATCTACTGTGGAACGGAGACTCTAAGGTAGTGTTTATACTTGCATTGTCTGGTCTATACCAGAGTCTGTCAAGGTTCGCCTCGTGACCTTGACAATGAGGTGCCTTCCCAGCCGGCAACCATACTTCCAACCTCATTATCTTCCTCCTCCAGTACTTTGCCCTTTATTGCAGCAATTGAAAAGGAATAAGTTGTGTTTTTTTAGAATCTTAACTAACTGCTGGAGCTTCCTCTCATTGACAAATAGGTTCTGTCTTATTTATTTTTGGATCTTTACTAGTTTCTTCTTCTTTTCTAATGTAGTAACTTTTGTCAGAACTGATGCCAAATAAAAAAAATTCATAGGGTTGGTACATGCTGTTGGATCTTGATATCATGGTTGGTAGATCGTATGCAAATTTTTGGACGCTTTGTCTGCGTGAAGTTATTCTCTTGTTTTTTAGACTCTGCTCTTAGTGACATTATATTGTTTGGATTTGTTGTTTTGGTTAGGGGGTGGGTGATGAGTGGCTGCCCACACTTTGAGAAATGTTGAATCCTGGTTTTCTTAAAGGTGAAGATTATGATTTCCTTCTTTTTCCCCTTAAAATGAATGTGTGCTAATAGTGCATCTTCTCTCCGCAGGATCCCAAAGAAGAAGTCATTCAAGCATGGTACATGGATGATAGCGACGAAGACGAGGCTGCCTCATCACAGGGAGCCCAATGAATTTGTCTTTGGACCAACTTTCTGGTAGGAATTGCTTAAAAGTCAAAATTGAATGGGATTATCAAATTGTTAAGAGTCTGTAACTTGCATATCATTTGCAATTATGTCTTGCCTTCGGAGTACTTAGTTGGCGGCTTGATGCTGACAACTATGAAACAGATGAAGAGTTGAAGAAGATACGTGAAGAGCGTGGATATTCCTGCGTGGTTTGTCATCTTAACTCAGCATGTTTATACAAATGTGCTGCTATAGTTCTGACTAGCTTATCATGTTATTCCTTCTATTCGAAGGCAGCAGTGTATCAATTTATTTATTTTTTGCTGGAAAACAGTTCTTGACCTTCTTTTTTTTTTTTTGCTGAGAAGTGGGAAACATTTTTGGTAACTTTGCACTGTTGAGTAAATCGATTTTTTTGTTGATGCAAGACATGAATCTGATTTAAAAGAAGATTATTGTGAAACAGTTCATCTGCTTTTAGACTGGGGTCTCTTAAATCCTGTAGAATGTTGTTTGAGTAAAGAAGAAGAGGAAGGATTGTGTATCAAAAGTCATATCATTGTAAACATGACAATTAGAAATATTGCACACAAGGAACCATTTTAACTAAATAATCTTTCTTCAGGACTTCGGTGAAGTTTTCCCAGCGAAGCTGCCTAATTATGAAGAGAAGATCAAAGACTTTTTTGAAGAACATTTTCACACTGATGAGGAGATTCGCTACTGTGTGGCTGGAAGTGGTAAGATTGGCTACCCCACCAACACACACGCACTCTTTCTCACTTCGGCTATCAATTCAGGCCCGCTAACTTTCCCTACTTGGTGAAGGTTATTTTGATGTTAGGGATCATAATGACCGCTGGATTCGTGTTTGGGTGAAGAAAGGTGGAATGATTGTCTTACCTGATGGAATTCATCACCTCTTCACATTACCAAGATGACTATATCAAGTGGTATATAACAAAACATATGCAAGAGAGCTTGTTGTTTGTGGAAGAATGGGAAAAACTCCTCTGTTCCATCATCCCATTTCTTCGGGAACTAGGCTTGAGTCGTAAAACTGCTATCCTCGCCCAATGGTCACAGCCAATGCTCATGTAATTTCGTAGTTGCTTCATGTTTGCGGATGATTTGCAAAGAACTATTATTCGGGCTTTTGGCTTTAGATCAAATGCTAGGTACGAGGTTTTGGTAGTCCCATCTCTAAAAAGAAGACATGGCATGTGGTCGGTATGATTGCAACTCCAGTCCTGACATTTTCAGTGCCGCACCTTTTGTAGATTTCTTGTTCAGGGTATGTCTACCAAGGTAGCAATGCCGTTCTACTTCTATGAATGAGACTTTTAATATTCTCCCACAAGGAGAATGTCGGGTTTATTTTAATTCAAGCAGCATAGATCCTTGTAGAGAGTATTGATGCTGTCATAGATGGACGTGAAGAATCAAGCTCCAAGATGGCATAACCTAGTTACTTACACTGGTGCCCCTTTACCACATCTTGATGTTCGATATATAGCATGGTTTGACAGAGACTCAACCATGATATGTCATTAATTCTTTTTTCAACCAATGTAAAGTATTTTATATATTTTAAAAATCAAACAAACTAGTTTATTTACAAATTAATTTATATAAAGTTATTAAGATTTTGAAATAAAATATTTTAATCTGATAAAAATCCAAATTTACTAATTTGTAAATAATTTGAAACAAACCATTAGAGATTATAAAAAATATCAGCTGACAATACAGGTACAAAACGCCTAAAAAACTAGCATTACCAAATTAAGATTTAAGAGTACAAATAAGCCATCATTGAGAAAAATTCAAACAAAGAATCAGCAGGTGAAAAAACAACAACCGAAAGGCGCTGAAAACTAAAAAGAAAGGAAGCTCAGGCTGTTCAAAAACATTGCAAGAAAATAGCGAACGACAAGAAGATTGTATATACAGATTGATTTCAGTTTAGTGAAACCTGAGAAGAGCAAAGGAGAACAGAGTTGAAATGCCAATCGAATTTCAACCACAAACAGGAAAGAAGAAAGAGACCCAAGCACTTTATACAATATTTTACTTTTGATTAGCTAATATTAAAAATAAATTTAAAAAATAAAAAATTATTATTTTAATATATTTTTAAATCAAAAAATTATAAAAAAACAATATATCAAATATTAAATTAGCAAAGCATACGGTCTGTAAAGCTGTAAATACGGTTTGAAAGAACTTGCGAGTTATAGAAATCGATTTGACCTTCTCGGAAAGAAATCAAGAAAGAACTGTCAGACTGAAAACGGTACAAGGAAGAAAGGGTATAAAATATCGAATCAGTCCTATCATTTACTTACTCTGCTGACTCAGATAAATTGACTGTTTCTTGAACGTATAGCAAATTTAGTTGAACCGTTCCTTCTTATAAGGTTGTTTCTGGTTAAGATTGTCGAAAGTATTTTGAGATATATAAAACCAAGTTACATTCATTCCCTCGGAAGAAGTCGAGAAAGCTGAATCGAGATAAGAGGTGGATCTGCAATAATTCGATCCAAAAGTTACATTTGATGAGCCCCCCTCCCCACCCCAATCATCCTCTCCAACGTCAACCACCTCCTCCTCCTTTTGTTTTTGTGGAAATCTACTTCAGATTTGGTCGTGTCGGGTTTATTCCTCTTGTTTCTACATTCATCTTCCAGCCTCTCGAGAAAGAAACTGTTCGGTCTAACTTTACTTCAATTCGATAGTATATTCCAAACTCTTGCATTTGTTTAATACCCTTTTTTCCATCGTTCCATCATCCTCCCGAGCGTTTACTGACACGTTAGCCCCCATAACGTGTTCTCTTGTAAATCGAACCACTTGTCAGCTAAGTTAGAAAATATCTTCTCGTACTTGTGCCTTGGATGATGCTGGATGGCCAACTATCCCACACCTGTCCATTAATTTAATTGAGGGGGAACAAAAAGTGCATCTTCTAATTACCATGTGCTTAAAGAATCCCTATTAAACCAAAATATCTCAACGAATCTCGTAGCATGGATGGATCGCATATGAAAGTGGCATGCTAATTATGTTTCAAAACCTAATATGGTAATTTCCTGTTTGAATAATAATTAATTATATGTTCATGTTATTTTTTTTTCATTCATGAAATAGATGGTAAAAATCAATAATTAAATTTTTTTTAATGAGATTTAGAGATACTCATATAATAAAATTAGTGATTTTTTAGTAATAAATTGAAATAAAGAAGATAATGAAGTTAAAATTATAAGAATAAAAATTTTTATTTTTTATTTTTGTATGATAAATACTCTGAAAATTAAAGTATAGATATTTAGATAAGAGAAATTGTGAACTCTTTACTTGAGTGATTCGATGTGCATATACAACCCCTCTAAAGATATTGAGTTTGACCGCTCCCCAGACCCATATCTATTTGAGCTCAGTGTGTAGCTAAATATAGTTAGATACATTTTTCATGTTTTTTTTTTAAAGAAACAAAATTGAATAAATGAAGAAAGGCTATTTTTGATAATGATAAAAATTGATTTAATTACAATTTTACATTTTAAAATAAAAATTATAATTATATAAATTGCCAGCCTAATTTATTTAATAGATTTGTTAACTAACCAAATGTATGAAAGGTTCTAATAGAAAAGGTTAATTATATTGATAATTCAATCAATAGCAAGCAGGTCATGCATTCAATAGTTTCTTTAACTAAATAAATTTCAAATCAAAGTTTCCTCTTCAATTATATATATTTTTCTTGTGAAATTCAAGACTCTTTAAATATGCTAATTAACCATTGAAGAAAAAAAAATCATTTTTTATTAATTAATTGGTTAAGGATTCAATCAGTACTTTCTCTCGTAATCTTTGGTTGTTGGCCACACAAAAGTTTTTATTTGAAAAAAACTCAATATATATTTAACTTGGAGATATATTTCCAAAATTTTAAAAATGAATTGATTTTTTATTACATGACATGACCGACAAATATCGTGGGAGGAAGAGAGTCCTTGTCATCAGGACAGAACAGGATAGTTACACTGACCTTTTTTGGATTGATAAACTTGGGCCAATGAATGCATGACACGGTTACCAGACCGAGCTTTACCGACACAATACAAAAATAATAATAAAAAACATAATTTTTTTTTAAAAATAATTCCATAATACTGCTTGGCAACAATATTGGCTTGCGAGATATTTATCCCCACCACCCCCATAGATATTTCAGCTTCATTTCTGCGAAGCTCTATGATTGTTCTGCCACGGTGGGCTTTTTCTTTAATTTCTTTTTCTCATAAGGTCACTGTCAATTCTAAATTAAACAGTTTCATTGGTACATTATTTTTTAATTTTTTAATGTAAAGATTGGTACACGTACTTTTAAAAGACATATAAGGTGGGTCTAATGTCCCCTTTTCTTTTATTTTCCCTTTTATTCATCCATATATATATATATATATATATAACCTCAAAATACATGTCATTGTTGTCCAATCATAGCACCCTTGTGATTATAACATAGGTTGTTTTTAAGGGTTTTTTTAAAAAAAATATAAAAATAATATATATATATATTTAAAAATATAAAATAATTTAAAACTAAAAAAATTAAAAATATAATTAGATAACAATGCAAAATAAAATAAAAATACCTTCATCGTTCCATTCTCAAGCACCACCATCAAATCTCTATTCCTTCCCAGCAAAATCCAGAACATTCCGATGGAGTCCCAATTGCATAACCAGACCGAGAAAAAAGGACAAGGACAAAAACTCTCCAGAACCTTCTATTGTTAATGAAAACTTGCAAGAATATTAATTTTAAATTTCCAATTCTCTTCGTAAATCAATATTTTTTCCACTCTATAAATAAGGCTAAAACTTCTTTGTTCTTGGTTCTGACATAATTAAAGTGGAGCACGAGACTTTCCCTAAGGAGAAAGAAGTGATGTGGGGGCAAAATATCTCGTCGCCCCCTCAGCCTGCTGACTATTGTACTCTCCCAGTTTTTTTTTGTTTTTTAAAAAAAGGCCAAGGAAAAAAAATTCTCTCATCAGCTGTTTAAAAACCAACCGACCCATAGCCTAATTTTTACATCTGTCTCTTATTCCCCGGCTACTTCTGCCTCCTTTCTGTTTTTCAGTCATCATTCATAGAATCATAGCACAAAGCTTCCTTTAAGTCCTAATCAGGCCCTCTTCCTCTGTTTTTGTAGCTTAGGTTCAGTTTTCTGATTCATTCAAGATCAACATTTTTTTCATGAGCCATCAGGAGTGATGTGTAAATAGTTTCCATTTTCAATAGCTTTTCAAACTTAGTTTACTTGTCCCAAACTGCATTCTTCTCAAGATTAGGCCTTTATACCAATTTAGGCTACACAAATCTACCTAACAAGAAATCACGCTGGTAAACTCCAAAAAAGGAAAAAAAGGAAGAGGCTCACCCACCTCAAATCTTGTCTTTCTATCTCAGTTAGGTCAGTACTTTCCCTATCATGAATCGTCGGGGCCGAGCGATCAAGGAGGAGTATGCAGGTAGTGGTAGTTCAAGCACACTCTCATCAGGCATGGCATCTACAGCTATTCCACAACCAATGGAGGGACTCCATGACCCAGGTCCTCCTCCATTTCTCACTAAAACTTATGATATAATAGAAGATTCAAGCACAAACCATATTATTTCTTGGAGTAGAGGTAACAACAGCTTTGTTGTTTGGGATCCCCAAGCCTTTTCCATTAGTCTCCTCCCTAGATACTTCAAGCACAACAATTTCTCAAGCTTTGTTAGGCAGCTAAACACATATGTAAGTACTCTTTCTTTATAACCTTACAGATTTATCAACTTTAACTTATCTTTATTTTAAAGTAGGAAAACAATCAAGGGATTGATGGGTATTGGTTTTTCTGGATTAGTATTACTGTAATTTTACGTGGGTTTTCTTTCTAGATGCGACTGCTTGCTTATTCAAGAATCAGCTAAAGCTAGAAACTCGTAGCTTTATTTTTTTATTTTCTATTCTTTTGAGAAAAAAAGATATATTTGATACTCTTTTGTTCAATTTGTTTAATGGGTTACTTAATGTGGATATTTTGCTTGTCTAATATATAGTTTGAAAAGAGGAGCTGCAGAGATCGCGTGTGTGTGTGTAGACACCCACAGTATGCTATTATTAGGTTGTTAAGCATGTGCAGTGTTTCCACATTTGGTTTGTTAAAAAAAAATTATAACTATTTCATGAAAGGAAGTTCATTAAAAACTCAACCTTTTTAAACCCTTAATAATTGCACACAAATTATTGTTCATCTTGTAGCTCTCGAGTACTGTTGTTGAGAGTTCATATAGTATATCATTTATGTTATGATTCATTTGGTTATTAACTTAGTTTTGTTTTGGAATTGATCAAGAAGATGGAATTTGGATTATGTAGGGGTTTAGAAAGGTTGATCCAGATAGATGGGAGTTTGCTAATGAAGGATTTCTCAGAGGGCAAAAACATCTTCTCAAGACTGTTAGGAGGAGAAAAGCTCCTCAAACTCAGACTTCTCAGCAAGCTCTAGAGGCTTGTGTTGAAGTTGGAACATTTAGACTGGATGGGGAAGTTGATCGATTAAGCCGAGACAAACAAGTATTAATGGTGGAACTAGTGAAGCTTGGACAGCAACAACAGACTACTAGAGCTTGCCTTCAACTTATGGAACAAAGAATTAAAAGGAATGAGAATAAACAGCAACATATGATGAGTTTCTTGGCTAGAGCAATGCAAAATCCCACCTTTGTGCAGCAACTAGTCCAACAAAAGGACATGATGAAAGAGCTTGAAGAGGAGATTAGTAAAAGAAAAGGCGACCGATTGATCAAGGGCGTAGTAATGTTGAGGTTGGAGAATTTGGCCATGGTGAGGGAGTAGGAACATTTGTTAAAATTGAACCTCGGGAGTTTGGTGGTTTTTCTGAGTTTGAAGTTCCAGAATTTGTCAATCTGGCTATGAACATGCAAGAACTAAATGAAAACCAACTGATCAACTTGGATGAAGAATGTATTGAAAAAGGAGAAGAATATGAAAATAATGGTAAAGACTTTGATGAGGCTTTCTGGGAAGATTTATTGAATGAGTATATTGGCGAACAGGGTGAAGATGAGGAAGATGTAAACGTGTTGGTTGAGCAGCCTGGTTACTTGGGTTATAGTCCAAAGTAGAGGGCTTGAGATTTGATGCTGCTTTTTCCTTGTTGCTTCAGTACTGGAGTAGGAGACTCTCTTAATTGTCTGAACTTTATGATTTAGTGTGTGTTTGATTCGGATATCCTGGCTGACAAAAGCCAATTGGGTATCTTCAGGTGGGTTTGATTTGGTATTGACAGGAGACTGCATATATGGAAATGATGCACTCCAAGATAGTAAGCAAGAGCATGTTTTCTTTGAAACTGATGGGATCTTTTAAGATACTTTTTTTTTTTGCGGTTTCATTGAATGTTAACTGATAATTATTGTCAAAATCCAAACTTGTCTAGCTAGCTAGGGCAGGTTGAATTTTTGTATGTGGCTAGTAGCTATATATCACTCGGTAAGCGTGCATGTTATCTGGCATAGTAGCTAAGAAGCACAAGCTTGGAAAAGCATGTTCAAAACATCCATCTTGTTTTACCTTCGATATTACCATTTCTCTTTTTAAGATTCAGATTTATTTCTTGAGCTGGTTATGATTGTTTCTTTTGGTTGTGCGAAATTGAAACGTTGAATGTTATGACGTGGTGTTTGGGGGGGGGGGGGGGGGGGGGGGGTATATTTACTGATGCCTTAATTATGTAATATTAGAGTAAATCGAGCTCATTATTTGGTTCTGATTTGGCTGAGCTTGATTTACTCTATACATTATGATGCATTACAGGCAAAAACTTGGAAGAGAATTCTCAAAGTATTGTGATTGTTCAGTAGATATTGATTAGATCACTATATATAGAATGCTCCTTGTGCCGGAATTGTTTCATATATGTAATAAGATCATAATTTTACCAGTTCAAACTTCAAGGTGTTGTTTGACACATAAATAAGCATATATGTTCAAAGTCTAGTTTTATTCTCTCTGACAAAGTTCGAGAGTGGAGGTAGGACTTGAATTTCATATATATCACGTTTTTGGCTTAATTTGATTTTGTCAAAATAGCTTATTTTATGATACAAATTTCATTTATCCAAATCTCATACAAGTTTTTTTATAAGCTCTCATATGTTTTTGTTTTTTTTTAGGATTCGTTATGATCTTACCTGTGAGATTTTAAATAAATCTGTGTGTAAATTAATTCATGAGTTAAACAAAACTCGACTTATTTATAAAATGGACCTTAAAAATGATCTAGCACCTTTACATCCCTAAATACTAATCATTAGATGTATTGATGAGCTTTTAGTCTAGCAATGAGATCATTTATTATTGTTATATTGCAGGTATTGTTATATTGCAGGTAAGATTAAATTTTTTTAAAAAAAATAAAAAAATAACTAAGCATTGTTAACGTATTATCAAGATAGAAAAAAAATAAACTATGTACAGATTAATTTGATATGACTCAATCAATTTGATAAATTAAAAACAACTTTGATAACAAAAAAAAAACATAGTTTGACTAAAAAAATTTAAGATCATTTTTTTTAAAAAAATATTGAGATGATAATATATTAAATTGATCAAGGTCAACATGAAAAAATCCACGACCCGAATCATGAGACCATGATAATCTTATAGAAAGTAAATCCAAAAATCATATTGAAGCTTAATTCTCAATTAACCCAATGTTAAAAAATGAAATTTTAAAAAAATCAATTAAAAAATTAAAAAAAAAAAAACTAGAATCAATCTGGGTTAACCTATCAAATTTAGATTATGAAACTAGGATAACCCAATAGAAAGTAAATTAAAATAAATTATAAAACTCAATTACCAATCAATCCAACATTTAATGGTTTTTTAAAATATTAAGACAATAACATATGAGATCAACCCAGGGTTAACATGTAAAATTCACTACCCGGTCAGGTCACGAGACCATAATAATCTCATAGAAAGCAAATAAAAAATATATATTGATACCCATTTTTTAATCAACCCAGATGTTAAAAAACAAAATTTAAAAAAGGACAGAAAAATATAAGTAAACTCGATTAACTTGCTAAACCTGAATTACGAGATCGAGATAACCCAATAAAAAATAAATCAAAATAAATTATAAAACTCTATTATTAAACAATCTAACAATACTAAATGATGAAATTAAAAAAAAAATCAATAAAAAAAATCATACTATTGCAACTGTCCCCGGATGAAACATTATAAGAACATCAGGGGTTTTTAAATCGTGGTGATGTGAATAGTGTTTGAAAACTGAATTTCTTTGGAATAACTTTTGTTGGTTTTAATTGGCCTTGTCGTATTTGTGTGAACAACATTTTTTTTCTCTTGTAAAATATTATTCATGATCATATTGTCCAAACCCCCAATGTATACAAATCTTGGCTCCAGTGCCTTTTTTTCTTTGTCCGAGTACGTAGTGTTTGTTGGCTTTGAAAACTAGTTAATTTACTTTTGATAGCTATTTCATCTAGAACCAGAAGAATTAGTTGGGAACCTTACACTTTAAAAGGAGTGAAATCAGAAAATGAGGCTTATGCATTATTAAGATCCACCACCTTTCTTCTCCACGCCACCCTCATCACCACTCTCACCTATCTACCGCCACTCCCACCTTCACTGCAAGGTCGATGTGGTTGTCGATCTCTTCGATGAATCAATCTCTCCGAGGAATATGCCTACACAAAACAAAAAAAAATATCTCTCTCTCTCAATGTAAGAAATCAACAGCTAGTTATCAAGGAAACAACAAGAGAACCCAGTAGATCTAGAAATTAGCAATGAATCCTCATCAACAACAAGAAACCTAGTGGATCCACAAGAAAACACGCAACCCAGTTTGTAGCTGTTTCATTGAATTGGCTGATTACATTTATATTCAGTTGCAGCTGAACAATTCAACAGTACATTAATTATACATTCATATCCAATGGCGAACTACATGTTTTCGATCATGCTGTCTTGAAATATTGCAGCACTTTTTTCTCTCTGACTATGTTGTCGGTAATATCAATACTATTGTTCTCTGCGTTGTTCTAGGAGCTTTTGCATTTATATATAGTATTTAATTTAATATAATTTCCTGTAGCGTGGTGAGATTGGTGATGGTGTTCCTACAAGTATCATAAATCTTGAAATCTCTATGGCATCTTGAAAAAAACACATTGGAGTTTTCATTAGCCTTTGTCCTGTGTGTTTGATTAAAACATATTATTTTCACCAAAAAAATCTAGTGCATTCCAATGTTAAAATAAGCTCGCATTGCTGCTCATAGAAAGACATTTTTTTCTTTTTCTTTTTTTCTTCTTCTTTCTTGCTTATGATTTAATTAATTTAAAGCTGGCCACTGGCAAGAAGACAGTGCCACGAAACTTGGTATTTAACGTATCCGCACCAACCAAATTCTATTGATTTAGGGTTTCTAGACTTGCATTTTTCAGACTGAAGAACAAGGTGAGTGTACATGTGTGTGTCACTTACCATGTGCGATCTAATTAATTTGCATCCTTGTCATGATTGCCAAGACAGAGATAAAGAACATCGATAACAAAAATTAACTCATTTTTGGGGTAATTAACCATAATCTGGAATGTGGATGTAACAAGCCATCGCCTATATATATATTTGGAAAAATAGTAACACCGTGGGAGCATATTAATTATGATATATGCCATGTGCAGCTCTTAAAGAAACTATGGTAACATCTTTATTTCCTCCTTTTATGAGCATAAGGGGTGGAAAGCTAGATCATGATCAGGTCCCCTAACGTAGGAATTTATGGTGCCACCACCAGAATTGAGTTGGATCACACCAAGCCTCTCTTTTTTTTCTGTCTTCTGAAGAGATAGGATTGCACATGCTGTGCATCAGTGCATGAACATGAGCTAGCTAGTATAGTTGTCATGTGCCAAGGGCCTGAAAAGAACGGGAACAAGCCTGTCAAAACTCAAGTTTAATCCTGCCTGTAAGGTTGCCGGTATATATGCTTATGATATTTCCAACAATATTAACAAAAATCCCAGCTACAGTTACGTGGAAAGTTATTGTTATTCTTTTTCATTAAAAAATCATCACTATTATTTAACTTAGATGGGTTTTTGTAGATGTTTCTTTAATGTATTTTTTAGTTTAATACCTTTTATTCTACCTTTTCTAATCATCTAACAAAATCTATTAGCTGATCTGGATGGAATTCGAATGAAAGAGTAACGTTGAAACTATTGATTCAATCCACAGACATATGAGGCCTAAAACTGCAAAACGATTTTATAGATTAAGAGCATTTTTGTAATTAACCTTTTTTTTATGAAATGAAACCCACGAACTCCCAGATCTCGTTGGCGTGAATGTCAACTTCTCCCGAGGAAAAATGATCTGGTCAATGAAGAGGTATGGATCTTTTCGTAATTTGATACTTACAAGTGCTTAGATACATGAACATAAACCTTAAAATCTATTTGTTAGGTTATTGATCCATTCTTACATGAACATAAACCTTCTTTTATTCTTTTCATTTCTAATTAATTTGTATTTAATACTAACACTTTACCTTGTTAGCTTTTATTAAATAAATAAAAGTCTTCTGTGGGGTTGGTCAGTTAAAGCTGAAACCCACTCTTGACCAGTTTGGACTCAGCATTCTTAATTTCCTGCCTTTTAATTTGAATTTCGCATTAGAGTTGGCCCAATCTTTTCTTAACCGTGTCTACCATGTGGACGCGATCAAGAGGGAGATGAGATGATAAAGCTATTAGTAAAAACTTGAGTAATTTAGCAGTATTTATCATCCTGCACAACTTCTATTATAAAATTGAGATATATTTTTGTTTTAGATCGGGTTTGTTTTATATTTTAAAATTTATTTTTATTTTTTATTTTAAATTAATATATTTTTAGTATTTTTAAATCATTTTCATGTACTGATATCAAAAATAATTTTAAAAAAATATTATTTTAAGATATTTCTAAATAAAAAACACTTTAAAAAACAACTATAATCACAATCTCAAAACAACTTAAATTGTGTTTGGTTTATCTTTAAGGATTCATGAAAGATTTAAATGAATTTATAATTTTAACTTTCAAACACGTATAATATCTAAAATTATTTTTTTTAATATTTGCCTTTTGTTCAAACATTATACACATAAAAACTCATACTAGTATGAAACTAGTATGTTAATTGAAATATATCTAACTAGAAATTTAATATCTTCGTAGAAAGAAATTAACTTTTTCATAAATAAAAAAAACAAACATTTGATTTGATAAAATTCCAATTATCAAGTAAACAAATTAATATTTACTAAAGATGTTTGAAAACATAGTCGTGATATCTGAAACAAATGTGTGATTATTAACAAATAATAAAAGCATGTCGGTCCAAACGAAATCACAAACGTTAAACCAGTGGACAATAAGATTTTTTTTGGCAGTATCAAGCGCAAATCTTTGACATCTCAAATAACTTTCTCGAGTGCCTCCATATCAAACTCCCTCCTGTAGTTTTTGCCGAGATTATTTACACGCATCACTTTCACAGGCAGGTTGAACCCAGCCTCCGGTTATTTATAAACCAGACCAAGCCCGGTCCATGGTATGTCTTTTCAACGACTTTAAAAGTTTGGCATGATTCTAGTGAGTTGGGTTTTCAACATCATGTAGTTGACAAACTCTTATGGGTGTTTTTTCCATACAACTTAGTCCAAGATTATACAGAGATCACAAACGAGCATCCAAAATTCGGATTTCCTCCTCTCCGATTCTTTCTTTCTTTCTTTCTTTCTTTCTTTCTTTTTAATCCATCAATTTTGATATATTTCATGAAGTGGAAGAATGAGTGAAAAATTATTCTTTTAATTTTTTCACCTATTTTAGGTGTTTGGTAAGGAGTTGAACCCCCCCCCCCCCCCCCCCCCCCTGAAACACACATTAAATTAATTTTTAATTGTTTTTCATTAATCATTGCTAATAATTTATTTTCTCTCTCTCACTTTCCACCAATATCAAACCCTTCAATTTATGAATATATCAAAAATTATTAAAAATAACTTTTACACTCTAATTTTATTCTTCTATGATAATTATTCTTATAACAATTCATCCCTCTTTTTACCCTTATACAAATGCTACCTCATGCTTAACGTAAGTCAGGAGGAAGGGAAAAAATTTATGTTAGTTAACATCTAAGCCCAGAACACAAACCATGTGGGAGGAGGCGTAAAAGTGATACATTATGATACTCCAAGAGACAAAAAAAAAAAAAAGAGTTGATGACAAGCAAATTGATTATAGGAGGGCAGTAGATTACATAGGGAATTGGTTGAATATGGTCATCAACAGTTGACTTTGGAAGCATTCAATCCCCTTGACGTCGAACGATATATATTTACAGTGTAGGTAAGTTGAACGCTTGGAATTTTCCGGAAATGAATTATGCAATGCAACAGACAGACGACAGACAGACAGCAAGTTCTAAGAGATCACATGGTACGATGGCAAATAACTTCGGTGTCAATTACTGAGCGTTTTATAACTTGAAACCTTATTTTTTGAGAAGTGCTTTGTCTACTAAAAATACGAAATTAATTTTCTCAGATTATTTGTCAATGTGAGAAGAAATAAATAATACCGTGTTCTTTCTTTTTCAATGGCTTTTAAGGATTGTAGACAACATAAAAAAAGAAAAAGGAAAGAAAAGAAACAAGGGTAGCAGACAATTACGAAGAAGGAGATATAGTCCTCGCAGTTATTTTGATGCTGATGATTGATAAAAATTACAAAAAAAAAAACAAAAACCTACGGTTTTTCACTTTTCGTTGTCGAGATGAAGAATTGGTGACTTTGGTTAAAAAACGGTGCAGTTTAAGTTCAAAAATTTAAAGTGATTTTTTGGCACCATTTAATAATAATAAAAAAAAAAGTCTTTTTTGTTTAAAATATGTCGTTTTAGCACCATGATCTGTGAGAAAGAAGCAGCAGATGAGAGAGTTAGAAAGGGAAAAGATTGGTGGAGACATCGAATTCCGGCCACGACCATTGCTTAGACTGCCATTAAATAAGAATTTGTGTTATGAATAATAGTCTATTATAACAAGTGTGTGCTTTTTCACCATCGGATTTTGAACATTTTGTTTCAAAATTCTAGACATAAAAGTTTCAACCAAAACTTTAATTAGATTTGTAATTTTGATATGATTATGGAACTTGGGGTGAAGTTTAATGTTAGTTTTTATGTTTATTTAATAATGAGTATGGTAATGGTTGTTTTTTAAAATATTTTTTATTTAAAAATATATTTTTTTAAAATTATTTTTAACATCAATACATTACTATAACTCTAAAATATTAAAAAAAAATTAATAAAACTATTCTTTAGAATTCCATTCCAAACTGACTATTTGTAAAGGATATTTTGGGTTGTTGAAGCTTGGAATGGATATAAATTTTATATAAAAATGTATTTTGGTCCCTATTGTTTGGATAATATATTATTTCATCTATATATTTTGCATATTTTTTATTACATCCTGATTTTGATTTCTTGAGCATTTTGTGTTCAGGACCTGGATTGAATTATTTGTTCTTTTGGTTTTTATCATTTTGTTTTCTATTGAATCTTTGCAATTTTAATTGCAATTATTTAAAATCTTGTTTTTTCATGTATGATTTATCAATATTATTATACGTGATTTTTTAATGACATGCATTTCAAAAAACATACTAGATAATTATGTTATAATTAATAATTGATCAATTTATTGTGTGTAGTTTACATAATATTTACACTGATTAGATTTTAGATGAAATAATTTATTTGATTATAAGAAATTCGTATACTAAATTGAAAAAATATTCATATGTATTTTAAACTCTGATTAATTTTTTATATATAGAGACTTAATGAATTAAAATGGGATTTTCTAGTGGATCCACGACAAGTCGCGATCATTTAGTTACCGACAAAAAGGAAATCACGAAATAAAATGTATCGCGGGCATACTTTGAAAAATATCCGTTACATGAGGAATTGAGGGTATTCAAATTTTGGAGCAAACGTCATGCTAACCGGGGCTTCTAGAATCCAGAGTGCCAAAAAGGACCCATGATTAATTAGCTCAGCCTCTGGAGGTTATCTTAATATCTTTACCCGCCGACAGCACAACCCAAGATCCATCGTCCAAAACTACCCAACACTAGTAATTCATATATCTATATATTTGGCACTGTGTTAATTTTTGTAATTGTGGTTTATAAGAAAAATAGATTTTTTAAAAAAATTATTTTTAATTTTTAAATAAATAAATTTTAAAAATATCTGTCTTGTTAAAAATGTTGTGGGATGGATTTTTATATATAAAATAAATAAAAAAACAAGTTTATATAAATGAAAAATATATTGTTTATATTATTTACAAAGTTAAAATATAAAACGCAATTATAAGTGATTCAGTAAAAACACATAAATTATTTTGTAATTAAACATTTTTTCCAGGAAAAAAACATAAACCATACCTATATATAAGACAATCTACATAACACGGTTGAAATTATACTTTTTAAAGTTTAAAATTTTTTTGTTTAAAATTAATTATTTTTTTGTTTTTAGATTATTTTAACCTACTGATATTAAAAATAGTTTTAAAAAATAAAAAATATATTATTTTAATATATTTCCAAGCAAAACTCATTTTATATTGTCACCGCTACCATATTTCTAAACACGTCACCACTATCATATTTCCAAACACTAAAATGATAGAAATTAAAAGACTTGAAAAAGTAATAAGAACTCAAATTTGCTAGCAAATGTATGCCTTTATTTTTACTGAATCCTGAACTTTTTTGATTGTATCAATTTTACCCTGAATGTTTTAAACACGAGATAAAACTACCCCTGCACGTGTTCTTCTAATTAGCCTGAGAATATATAATTTGATCTAGAAGATAATGAGTCCCTCCATCTTAGCTGGAATACATAAAAACCCTGATTTAAGATGATCCAAAACTTATTTGTATCTGACCTTCAATTTATATTAAAAAATAAAATAACACAAGAAAAAAATAGAACAGGCAAAATTACAAGTAAGTTTAATGGAGTAACTTGAAAAAGGTGAAGATAGTGTTAATAGTGTTGTCAAAGTTCTTGAAGTATATATTTTTTGAAATTATGGAAAAAAGAGCATCAACAAAGAATAGTTGACAAGATTGAATAGTTTGGATAGAAGGTTTTTAAATTGTCCAAACTGTGGGGTGATTTATTTTCAATTTTATTAGAATGATTATGCAACAAACTATGAGTATATATAGAAATAGTTATTTGACTTGTGATTTGTTAGAAAAAATGTTTATTTTGTAAAAAAAATAATATATAGGCTTTTTTAAGGTGTTTTTTGAAATAAAAAAAATTATCAATCATAATCAAAATGTTTATACGCATCTAATTAATTAAATCGATGTTTAATCAAGAGATAACTAGGATTAAAATATTTGATCCCGTAGCACGAGTCATGTACTTGGTTGTGTTTAATAACTTTTATTCTTATAGTAAATTTTTTATCTAATCAAATGACTATTAATGCCAATAAAAGGTAAAAAAATCATCAATGAAAGACAGTTGAATACAACTGTGAATCTCGACTATAAAACAACTCAATGTTAAATGAAAAAACAAAAAAAATAATTCAAACCAATCTAATGTTGAGGGATAAAATAAAAAAATCAATTTAGAAAACTTGCCAAGATAAATCCAACAAAGAATGAAAAATAAAAAGAATTAAGATAACCCGAGTTATTTTTAAAATTAATAAAAAATTATATAAAAAAGAAAATAAATAAAATCATGGGCTAATCTTTAAAACTCGTAATTTATAAAATTATAAACTTGAACTCAATTTCAAATCAATTTAGTGCTGAAGGATAAAACCGGAAAAAAAAACAATTAAAAAATCACCAAGGTGAAAAAAACAACAATCAAAGGAACATAAATCAAATTTGATATGAAAAAAAATATGAGTGGGATTAAACTATATAAAAAAATAATTTTAAAAATTATTCCAAACAAAACAAATAACATTTAAAAAAATAAAATTAGAATCTGAAAGCTAAAAAAAATTGAAGGGGGGTGACATTTAAAAGGAATTCTAATTTTATAGTTTATTTCAAATAAAACAAATAATAATTAAAAAAATCCAGACCAAATCTGAAAAGAATAACAAAATGAATGGCTACTTGAAAATTTTTAAAAGAAAATATGCGAAAATCAAGGAGGATAGAAAAAAAATAAAAAGACTGTTGACGTCAAACTATATGGTCGTTGGTCACATGTGTCACCTCAACATGGAGATGACACTGATACGATTCAAACACTGTTGTAAAAAATGACGCGTGATCACTGGACTTAACCACACGGGCCATTCAAATGATGTAGGGTTGCCACGCGCTTACGCATGCAACTTTTTTTTTTTTTAATAATATAGCAAATTTTTTTAATACTATCCGTATATATTAGATTACAAAACCACCCATAAACCAACCTTACCATAAAAAAAATGATTGCAACTACGAAAATCTCCTAAATGTTCCTAAATGTAAGCTATAGAAAATCTCACTTTTAAAGGAATGCAAATTATTTTATTGTTATTTAAAAATAAAATAAATGAAAAAGTCATTGTAAAGAGCTTTTAAAAAATTTGAATATAGTGATAGAATGGTTATTTAATTATTTATTATAAAAGCAAAAAGATATAATTGCCCTGTTTTTTTTTTGTTTTGTTTTTAAGAGCAAAATAGGTATTTCTTCTCAAAGTTTGAAAAAGCCATCAATATCCTTTATTTATTTTTCACTTTGGTTTGATATCTTTTAATTTCATCATCTCCTCCTGTCAAATTAGTCTAAATTAACTTAAAATTTAGTCCTATATAGACCAAATAAAAAAGAAAAAGAAACCGCTGAGAGGGGATCCATGATGCCATCATGCATAGTGTTTTACTTAACATGTGTGAACTTTTAATTATCACACATGAATAATGCATCTCAGAATAATCTTGTCTTGCGTTAAAAATATTTGAGTTGAGCTATTCTATTGGTAATGGTATGTTTCAGTGTGGTTTTGTTATTTTTTAAAATAATTTTTATTTAGAGATGTATTAAAATAATATATTTTATTTTTTAAAAATTATTTTTGATATTAATATATTAAAATAATAAAAAACACTAAAAAATATTAATTTTAAACAAAAATAAATTTAAAATTTTTAAAAACATTGAACCCGTTCCTAGATAGTCCCTAAGTCTGGAGAAATTTGTGGTTACAACCAAAAAAAAGAAAAAAAAGAAGAAGTATCATTATAACGTAGGAGCACCTCAAATCGAGCTATCAAGTACCCCACATCCATAGATAAAATCCAAAATAATAATAATAATAATAACAAAAATTACACCTCGTGTATGCATTTTCTCTCATGTAAATTATATAAATGTGATGTCTACGCATATATCTTATAAAAAAATTTAAAAAGGAACCATCTAGGTTGTGGTCCAGTGGTAAAAGTTTGGGATCAAGAGATTTGCTCTCTCTGTGGTCTCAGGTTCGAACCATGTGGTTACTCATATGATGGCAACTTGAGGCTTATATAGTCGTTAATTTCAGGGCCCGTGAGATTAGTTGAGGTACACGCAAGTTAGTTCGAATACCTACATCAAACTAAAAAAAAAAAATTCAAGGAGGCGAGCAGAAAGATTGACCTTTTCTTATTCAACTTAACTTTACCGTATATTATTAAAAGACACGGAATCGTTTTCCTACATGTAGAGTACAATTCCTGAAAGTCGAGTCAATCCTAAAGTCACTAAACTCCAGGTCAAGTCAATGGTGATGAAATTTATGTGGACATACATCGGTGGCACGTCCAAGAAGGATCACAATTAAAATCAATGGTCGCTTAAGTGTGTTAAGAGTTTGTTTTATGATCTTATTATCATTTGTTGCTTTTTAATTTTTGTTTTGAAATATATTTAAATAATATATATTTTTTAAAAATATTTTTAATATCAGTATATCAAAATAATCTAAAAAATACATAAACAATTAATTTAAAATAAAAAAATTATTTTTTAAAAAATATTTTTCAACAACAAAAACAAACGAGGCCTAGTAATATAAGGGTTTTTGGCCTTGTGGTTCAATCCGAGTCTTGCAAAATATTAAATTTTTTTATATTTTTAGATTATTTTGATATGTTAATGTTAATTTTTTTTAAAAAAATATTATTATAATATATTTATAAATAAAAATCATTTTGAAAAGTAATTTTTACCATTGTTTAAAATACCTCTCCTAGTGAATGGTGTACTTTTAATTAAAAATATATGAAGACTACATTTTATTTTATATATTTTATTTTTATATTAATACATCAAAACTATACAAAATATTAATTTAATATATTTTTAAATAAAAATAACTTGAAAAACATTTTTAGATTGAACCATCTTAATAAACATCACATAATTAACTGAAAAGAAGAAAAGGAGAAAACTAAAAAGCCAAACAGAAAAGTGATTGGCGGGATCAATTAATGTGACGAACACAAAAAAGGAAAGGAAATACACGTGTAAGAACATTTTCAATTGGCGTGAAATTCGCTTCACAAAAACTGAAAGGCAGTGAGTACTCAACTAACCAAGAGTTCTTCCCATAACCGAAAAGCTAATTCTCCTGGTTATGGGTAAAATAGTGAATTAATTAAAAAAGAAGTGTTTGTAGGATAGTATTTAGCAGATTCCAGGGGCTGCTGCGGATGAAGCAAAAACCAGTGTGCAAATGACAACAAAACTGCGATTAATAGGGATACTTCACCTTCCAATTTTATACAAAGACTTAAATGCCCCCACCTTCTCATGGTAGGGACACTTTCCATTAATGTTTTTTAGCGCCCATAACAAGGTATAGACACGCACATGATCCAGCCTCCCTCCTTGTGGAAAAGGCGACCTTAAATTCTCCTCTTTTTTATTCAGATAGAGGAAAGAGCCTCCCCACTTCTCTTTCCCTAGAAGGAAACAATAGCTTTTCTGGGGGTAACAAAAGGAAAACGATATAAAATTTCAAATTAATTGAGACGGAGAGGAATTTGATTAAGGTCACAATTCTGCTGCAGCTACGGCACCGGTTGGCTACCAGCTGGCTGTTTGTTAGCCAAAAATTTGATTTTTTTTTGTGTAAAATTAATTTTTATTTTATTTTTAAATTGTTTTAATAAGTTAAAGTTAAAGATAAATTTAAAAAATATATTATTTTAATATATTTTCGAGCGAAAATCATGTTTGTTTATGTTTTAAAATTGTGTTTTATTTTTTTTTAATTATTTTAATGGGTTAATATTAAAAATAAAAAAAACATTGTTTTAATACATCACAATTCATATATTTTTTTAGTTTAATTAGTACCCTACATAATCTTGCCAAGTTAGTCAAATTAAATTAAAGAAACAACTAAAACAAAACACCTTTGTTTTCTTTAATTACCAAATCTGTGAGGTTATTATATTTTTTTAAAAGAAAAATGAAAATAAATATATTATAAACTTAAATTAAAGAAAACATCTAAAACAAAATACGCATTTGAAAACTAAATAAAAACGGGGAGGACAAGTCAGTCAAATCACTAAAACTAATGAGCCATCATAATCGTTCCAAGATAAAACCCAAAAAACAAAAATTTCTACCAAAGCCTTTAATAAAATTTCTTCAAAAACTTCCTTCCTAAGCTCCTCCCTCCCTTCACGAGCACACCTCGATATAATTCTCAGTGTCCATTTCCATTTACATTATCTCTAAAAAGCCAGACAGATCCGAAATCACCATAACTCCCTCACTCTCCATCTCTACGATGCTAACCAATTGAGATCGGCGGACTCGCTTTGTAACCAAAGTTGACTCAGCACTCTTAAACACGACCGACTCAATAATTCCAATGGGAGCAGTGCCTTCTACGCCGCGTCTCTCCGGCGCTCGCCCTCAGGACACGGCCGATTATTTAATCGGTTCATTTGTCGGTGAGAAGACGTTTCCTATAGGTTCTGACTTCTGGCAGAAACTTCTCGAACTCCCTCTCAATCTCCATTGGCCTACTCACCGTGTTCAAGAAGCCTGCAAGCTCTTCGGTCAGTTCATCACCAAACCTCTTTTCTTCATCCGTGCCTAATTCTGCATTACAGGATCTATTTTTTCTTTAATTATTACTACTTTATTTGCATATTAATCTCTTAATTATGTTCTTAGTGTCGTTGCTTGTCTGTCTATTGGATCTGCAATGCTTTGATAATTATAGAGATTATGTAGTTTTGTTTTTAATATTTTGTTCTGGTCTTCTTCTGTGTGCAGCACAAAATAATTGTAATACAAGGCATCTAACGAAGATTTTGATTCACTTATCGTGGTGTTTGCAAGAGTGTGTTTCGAATTCCGGTGCCCCGTCGGAAGTTTATGAGAAGGCTGTTAATGCGGTGTACATTTCATCAGTTTTTTTAAAGTATTTAATCGAAAATGCTCAAAGCAATAGCATCGAGGAATTTCATTTGTCATTGAATGAGAGCGAGCCAGCACCGAATGGTTTCAAAACAGGTGCTTTATTTTGTTACATAAAATATTTTATTAGCCGCCGGCCGGCCATTTTGATATCATTATGATTTGGTAACTAGTGCAAATTGGAGCCGGTGGCAGTGTGTAGCTTTGTTTCAAAGAATCTGGCAACATAAGTATTTAGCCTGTTTTCTTTCATGATTTAAATGGGGTGTTGTTTAGCCATCTTTGCTTCAAAGGAAAATAATCTAATAGCAATGGGGATGCCGATAAGCTGCACTTTTATTGTAATATTTGAAATCAAGCTTTCCTACTGCACGCAATTGTTTCCTAGTTACGAGTGAAAACTAGATTTGCATTAAGCTTATTATGAAAATAAATGCAATTGCTATAGAAGTTTCTGAAAGTTTAGTTAAGTTAAACATCTGGGTGAACAACTGCTGAACTATGCCTTTGTGGCTGGCTACACATCCTCAAACATTAAATGATGTAAAGTGATGGAGGTTGAAAGTAAGTTGGATTTAAACTTCTTTCAAGGTGTAATTTTGGGATAAAACTTGGTGTCTGACTGTTAGAATTTATTTATCCAATTCCCAAGGATGCCAATCTATGTACTTTAGACTCTCTGCTTTCAGTTTTATTGAATTTTTTGTTTGACAGCTATGCTTTCCAGTACTAGTAAATCATTGTAGGCCTGAATTTTGGGTTTCCATATGTGCAGATCAAAACATCGAGAGTCTTGTCATGCATAATGTGCTTAACTTTATTGGTTCCGTAGAAGTAAGGTACGCCATGGATTTCTCACCATGTTTACAATATTGAGATTTCGTGGAATTTGCTCTTCTAAAATGTATTATTTTTGTTACAAGTCCGAAGACATACCTTCTACATCATGAGTTACTCAATTTCATGCTTGTTGCAATGTCAACCCAACTTCTCTATGGGCCAACACCAGGACCGACTGATATGAACCCTTTTATTGATGCAGCAATGGCTCAGGTTAGTGGATGAAATTTAGCTTCATTTCTTGCTCTAAATTCTGAATTCTTCAGATCTTTCAAACTTATCATGTATGCCTTCCATAATTTGCAGGAAAGTTCTTTGGTTGGTTTGGTTGTTCGGAGATTGCTACTTAATTATATAATACGACCTCGTATCCCATATAACAGCGCATCATACCCAGTATTTTCTGGCGGGAGTCAGCCTGGAGTTTTGCAAAGAGTTAGTTCTGCTGCTGGTATGATGTTCTCTTAGAGTTGTTTTTTTTTTAATAGTCTTGAACTAGTTAGTTTTCTCACCTACAAAAGGCTTGAACCACACAGGTCTGTTATGTGGAACTTTCTAATAACTATTTACTATCTTTTCAATTGTCTCATTTGCATTGCTTGCCGCATGCTTTTAAATTGGGCCATATTTATCAGACCAATACCGAGGCTATCATTGTCATTGCATTGTAATTTTTTCCTTTGTTTAAAGTGGAGCATATACTTCTCCAACTTCTTTTCTCAATTTGATTTGCATGCTTTTGTTAGCTTTTGTATATCATTTTCTCAAGCCAAGGGTTTCAAGAATACTATTTGAAACTCAGTGACAATTCTTAGGTTTTTCCTTTTCCTTTCCTTTTGCCATCAATGCTTCTGTTGACATTATATATTTGATTTGCAGCCACTCTTGTTTTGTTGCCATTCAATTATTTGGTCAGTTCAACTGGTGATGGCTCAAGAAATCCATTGGCAGACAGCAGTCTTCATGTGCTGCTTATACTTAATTATTATCATAGGTGTGTTGTGGGTGATGAGTCCCTGACAGACAGAAGTGATGACAGTGCCACTTCAGATTCTCTCTCCAAAGGAAAAACATACTTCTCTGACAATCCTTACTGCAAAGCCTTAGAAAATGCAAGGGATATAGAATGTGAGATCTTCTTTTTGCCAATTCCCTTTTCAAATTGCTTTGGCATGCTGTAGGTTGTTGCCATATTGCTGAATAGTACCATGTTTTCAGTTGATCGTGTAGATATCGAGGGGAATGCTCACAGTGGGTCACATGTGAGATTGCCATTTGCATCTCTGTTTGATACTCTTGGCATGTAAATATCTTACTCTCTTTTCTCCATGACGACAATAATTTCCTTAGTTTGAGTTATACTAGTGTTTTCATTAGATTGGATGTATACATGCAAATGCATGTGTGGGTACCCAGACAAAAGAAAAACAAAAACAAAAACAAAAAAAGAATCAAAAAGCTCATTGGCACTTGGTTTGTAATATCATTGTTGCTCTAACGCTGCTTGCTTGGTTGCTCCAATTTTCACTGTCCAAGTAACAATGTTTGAAAGTTTCATCCCCCAATCTATCTAGAGACATATCCGAGAAAGGCATTCAGAATTTTTTGTTGCCAAAGGTTGTTGTAGCTAGATATTTTGATAAAAAAATTGTAACTTATTGAAGGACTTTACTGTAGCCTTTATATAAGAACGGGCTTAACCTGTCTCTATCTCGTGAAGTATTTCCTAACAGGTTCTCCCTCTGCAGGTGCTTGGCTGATGAAACTGCAGTCCTATTGCTTTACACATTGGTGCATGGAAACTCTGACTTTTTGGAGTATGTTTTAGTGAGAACGGATCTGGATACATTGGTATGAAATATCAGCTCGATCTTTTTCCTGCTTGATGTAAAAAAACAAAAAAACTTCTTCAAATTTTGAACCCTAAGGTATTACCAAATGAAAGTATAGGCACTGATGAAGCAAATTACATTCATTACCTAATGGAATTGGAAAGCTTTGTTGCCATTACCGAAGGTTATAGTTTTTATGATCATATCTGTAATGATCATCGCAGTTGCTGTGGCCACTACATTGGAAACTTGTCAATTTTTTACATTTTTATTTTACAAAGTCATGCTATAACCTATTATTTATGCATGCGTTAGATGAAATTGTTGAATTTTTTTTACCATCTACTATGTTTTCAGTCAGAAATTTTGTTGGGACTAGCATTGTCGTTCTAGCAAAATTATTAAAAATATGTATGTCAGACAATTTTCTAAATTTTGTAAACAATTCATGTTCAGTGGTTGCTACCATTATGCGGTCCTGATGACCTTGTAACTGCAACTGTGACAAAAAAAGAAAGAAAGACCACGACCATGATTCTAAACCATGCTACTAAATCCATTTTGAAGGTGGCACCTTTTAGCCTTGGGCCTGAGGTGACTGCTACTAGCATACTTCTAGCAGCTTTTACCAAGTGTAATCTACAACCACATGATTGTAGAGAGCAGAAATAAAGGGAGCTAAGGAACCATGATTATAGTCTTCTGTGGTGGTTCAAAACAATCTTCAAGATAATTTTGCTTTATTTTCATATTCCTCATAAATGTTACAGGATGTTGATGCAGTTTCTTGAATATACAAGCATATGCTATGCAATGAGTGTATTTTAGTTAAATAGGTTTTGCTTGACATGTTATTTAGCATGCAACTGGCTCTTGAAATCAATGAGATTATTAGGTTTTCTTGATATTTGAGTTGGCATGTGATATTTACTTTTGCTGTCACATCGCTGTAGTGCAGCTTAACAATCTGTTTTTCGCAATGAGATCTGCAGTTAATGCCAATTCTGGAAACGCTGTACAGTGCTTCAAAGAGGACGTCCAATCACATATACATTTTGCTGATTATACTTCTTATACTTAGTCAGGATTCATCTTTTAATGCAAGCATTCACAAGATAGTAAGAATCATTTGCCAACTTTCAATCTTATTTCCAAGATGCGTATTGTTTTTCTTATGTTATTATTTCCTTGTACTGTTCCCACAGGTACTGCCAAGCATTCCATGGTATCAAGAACACCTTCTTCATCGAACATCCCTTGGTTCCCTAATGGTCATAATTCTTATAAGAACAGTGAAGTATAATCTATCTAAGCTGCGGGTATGTTTTAAAGTACTTAGCTAATTAATTCATGTTCAAATTGTTGCAGTGTCCCTCTTGAAGTTGTTATATCCGCCTGCCATGGCTCATGTTTTGGAAGTTGTTAAATCCAGTAGATTTTTAATATTGAAACAAACCGAAGTTCTCATATATTTTATCACAACAGAAGATCTATTAGGTTCTGCTACAATAGTCCATGTTCTTCTATTGATTCTAGTAAATTCATATCTACTTAGTTTGCTTGTAACTGTTATATATGTGTTAAAAACTTCTTCCACTCTGACTTCTCGTAACATTTTAAACTTGTAACAGGATCTCTATCTTCATACAACTTGTCTAGCAACTTTAGCAAACATGGCTCCTCATTTTCATCATTTGAGTGCATATGCATCACAGAGACTTGTTAGCCTATTCTATATGCTCTCACGCAAGTACGTCACTCTTATTTGGTTTCTTTTCATCTTCATTTACCACATTACATTAATACTTTGATAACTCATAAGCATACTTTTCTTTTCTGGTATTCTTGCGTTATCTTTTGTTATATTGCATTTTTAGGTATAACAAACTTGCAGAACGGATAGATGATAAAATGGGGAAGAGTGGCTCTTTGGGGCAAGACAGCCTTGCTGAAGATCTGGTAGTCATTATGGTCGTTGTTTATGATATGACTCTCATAGTGGGAATATTATGCCATGGAAGGC
Source organism: Populus simonii (assembly GCA_007827005.2). Classification (NCBI taxonomy): domain Eukaryota; kingdom Viridiplantae; phylum Streptophyta; class Magnoliopsida; order Malpighiales; family Salicaceae; genus Populus; species Populus simonii. Next base: position 12,687,327 of record CM017473.2, read on the forward strand.
TACCACTTTTTTAATTATGTTCCATGTTAGCTAAACTGGATTGTTTTTATTGCAGTCGGCAGAGTTGCATATTTACACGGACTTCTTGAGAATTGTCCTCGAAATATTAAATGCAATTTTGACTTATGCCTTGCCACGCAATCCCGAGGTATAATTTCATGTGCATAGTTAGTGTTATGTGCAATCCTCCTCCTTTACAAGAACAATCATGTACCTTCCCTCTGTTTGTGCTCATTTCTTTTTTTGGCAGGTTGTATATGCAATAATGCACAGGCAAGAGGTTTTTGAGCCATTCAAGAATCATCCGCGCTTCAGTGAACTGATTGAAAATATTTACATGGTATTTATTATCCGTAGTTTTTTGTATGTAAACATCAATGTTCCTGAATAAATCGAAGCAGAACTCTAGGCAGTTGTTTTTGTATCAGTCTATCAGCTTTTCTCAATATCTGGATAATGCTCTTTTCCTTTTCCTGATTGTGTTTCATAGCATATGACTCTTTTGGACTTTGTAGGTTTTAGATTTTTTCAATAGTCGCATCGATTCCCAAACACATGATGGTGAATGGTCAGCGGAGAAAGTCCTCCAACTCATAATTATGAATTGTCGATCATGGCGGGTTGAAGGCATGAAGGTTAAAATAACTTTGGAAATCATAAGCCTTGCCAAACTTTGAATGTATTGTCTGAAATGTTTTTTTTTACATTTTAATGTGTTTTTCTTTATTATATTTCGCAGATGTTTACTCAATTGCATTTCTCATACGAACAAGAGAGTCACCCAGAGGAGTTCTTTACACCATACATTTGGCGCGTTGCTTTATCCCAACGGTACCATTCCTCTATCTCTTGCCTAGCTCGGAATCATGCTAGATCTAGTTGGATATACAACTAATAACTATGTTTTTGTCATGTGCTCTTTTCAGTGGACTGAGCTTTGATCCCAGTGCCATAAATCTGTTTCCAGTTGATCTGCCAATAGAGGCAAGTTCTAGATTTGCTTTGAATTTCAAAGATATCAACATGTTGATCTTATAGTCCATCTTTTGTTACATATCCTTTCTGCTCTTCAAATGTTTCATCTTTCGAGAGCTATTGAGCCTGAGTTTAATGGCAAATGTTCTGTTTGTGGAAACAGCAAGCGGAAACCTTGTTTTTGTCTTCCATTAAATCCCCTATCAATTATCTTTCTTAAACCAATCTCTTCTTTTTTCTCTATTCAGTGTTGGAATCTATGTCAAGCTGCACTAATTCTTGATATGCTTTCATGACTAATCAACCAGAAGCACTCATTAGTTGCTAGTTACTAGTTACAACCTTAATTATTCTGTTAATCTCTTTAAAAATAACCCAATTTTTTGAAAGACTAATCAAAATATAGGAGAGGAGCACCCATTCATGGCCTCTGAAATTAGGAGTTTCCAGTTTTTTCTGTAAAATTCTATAGGGGGCGGCTTCCTCTAATTTTGACAGAGGATTTCTTGCAAGGGAGGCTGTGAGAATCCAACTAGACAGGTTAGGATAGGGTACTTTTTAAACATCATCAGACGGAAAAAGTGCTGTTACGGGTAGAATTCAGATATAAGAATGATAAATGGGGTTGCTGATACTTCACATGAAAGAAGGAACAAGAGAGGAACTTCCCGTGTCTCTGTGGTGTAGCAATTCTTTTTTTCGCTTGGCAAGGTGATTTCACTTGCCTACTTGAAAGATAGACTAGCTAGATAGTTTGCTTGGTTGCTGTATGACTACTGTATTCTGCATTTATCTTCAGTGAAATCCTCTTCGGATACTCAAAATGATAAAAGAAGAAGAAGAAGAAACAAACTATCAAAGCAACAAATTCTTAGGAAGCTTGTGCTTGCAAAATTTTCTTAATCAGCTATAATATAATTGAAAACAACTTAAGGAGGTTTATGTAGACAAATACCAGCAGACATACTCGTTTGCTTGTTTGTCTAGTTTTTGTAATTACACTGTTTTGAGCAACTACTCTTTGTTGGCTTTGAAGGAAGTGATAAACAATTCAAGACTTCATTTTGATTTATTTCCCTCTTAATTCAAGACTTCATTCAAGTTTTTTTCATGCTACTTCTTTAGATTGACAGTTTGCTTTGCTTTGCTGCAGAAACCAAATGATGAAGGAGATGATCAAAGTAAATTTCAAAACACGAATCTGAATGAACACAGGGTACTGCTTGACCTGTAGTGGGTGCAGCATTATATATCTCTCCATTAATGTTCATACTTAGTGGTTATGTAAATAGTACTAAATACATGAAGTAGTAGTAATGTATTCTTCTCATTCTTTCCTGTTTATATGCTTGGAACACTGTAGAGGACTCCCCCCCCCCCCCCCCCCCCCATATATATATGAAAATTGAGATGCACGATGTAATGAATAAGAGAGGATGCTATGCTATCCATATTCCTGGTTTCCAAGTATAGTCGAGGAAAAGGAATAATGAATAAAATCTGGATTCCAATTATTTGACAAGTGCTTCTTTACAGCGCGGATTCAAACTGAAAACAGGTACGTGATTGTTGCACTTGCGAGTCGTGACTAGCTTAAACATCTCAAGCTGACGTTGATTCATGAGATCAGGCTTTTGTTGTTGGGTCTTGTGATACAAGATTGTTCAAGTTTAAAATTCCTTAGTAGATCGAATGTTTTGAAAACTTTGCTCTATAATTGTACTCCAGCATAACGCAACGCGTCTACATATGCTCGGCAAACGAGCCTCTACTAGCATCGCAATTTTCCACTGCGTTGTTTAGATGCGTGCAACTGAGTCCTTGCTTGTCTCTTCATCAATGGCTATTAGTCAAGAAAATTTGTAAGCTGAATGTAGTTTTCTATGCTTCACAGTTCAGTGATTTTGTTTATTTGACTTGACACAAATAAATATACTTAAGAAGAAGTAACGGATATATTTAATGCGGAAACAACCTTTGTCGAATTTTCTCATGTTATACCACGGTTCTAATGTCAGAGAAGCATGATCCGATTTTGAAGTTACTGTATAAAATTTCCCTTATCTAGTCCCGAAAGCTATCTGCTAACATTTATGGTCATCATCTCCTATTCCTTTTACATCTCGTGTGACTGGCAGTTTCTGAGAATAATGTTTTTGTTAATACCTAAGTATGATCAAAGGTTAAACTTGTTTATCTAATGTGTTGCAATTTCTGAGAATGAAAGATCCTGACAGTGACAGGGTTTGCTGTATGCCAAGAGTTTCTTACTATTGATCTCAAAAACTACCGGAACCATGTTCATTAAACAGCAAGTTGACGAACATAAAGTCCAAATTTTCTCTCTTGCACAGTAGATCTGTCAAACTGTACTAATGGATAAGTTATCATTTTCACTGAATAAACCAAACAAAAGAATCCACCTACATAAACACGAGAAGAGGGCAATTTTAGAATGAAGTAGGGGGCTCATATACCAGAGATGGGGACTGTGTCGTCTCCCTGATGAAGAAGCCATGCCAGTGCTAGCTGAGGAGGGGCGCAGCTGTGCTTTGTAGCCAAGTTGGCAAGTCGTGTATATAGGATTTTGTTCTTCTGCAGATCCTCCTCCACAAACCGCGGATGTGAAAGTGCCTGGAATTAATACAAGTGTATGAGTGACCAATTTACCAAGCTAAATTTATACTGCTATGCTGCCAAGACATTTTCTGTTGATAGTCACAGTATCCTCTATTGGTACTGAAGCATCCACGCGATGCTGGTAATAAAAGATCGATATAGTCCATGTCAAGTCGCGTAAGACTAGCTTCACAGCATTCTCGTACATATTCAGGGGTACCCTTGGATCCAAATTGGAAATCCTCACACAGAGTTATTCCAAATTTTGTTGCTAGCAACCTGAACCATTTCTCGGAGAAGCTGCTTCAAAGCCTAAAAACTAAAAAGTATCAACTTTCTTGATCAAAATTACATTTTTGCGTTGAAGTCAGGACTAATGTTCCTCGGGATATCATATGATATGCCTATCTCAACAGGATATGTTTGTTTAGACAACATTAAGCACATATATAGCCCATCATCTACAATCAAACCCTTGACAAATTGGATACATAACACATCTGCAATCAAAATCTTTCAACACAAAATACGCTGCATCAAACCTGTAAAACATGTTTTAGACCCCTTTGAACTCATCGCTTACTAACTACAGCTACTTGATGGTGATGCCATTATGTTGTCCTCACCACTGCCCCCCTCTTTTGATCTGTCTTTATTTATGAAAACCCAAAATGATCAAGTGGGAGCATATATTACCAAAACTCTAAAATGCTTAGGGAAATCACTGTCATTTGTACAAAAAAAAACTATCCATTGCTATATTGAAATTATGTTTTTGTCATTTGAAGAAAAAACAGAAAGCCTTGATTTTGATTTTGAAGGTAATTCATTCTTTTCTATGACTCATTAGTTATTAAAAAATTATTAGAGGGTATATACAATTATTTTATTTTTTTAGAACTGTTAACCTAGAGTATTTAAATAATTGATACTTTTTTAATATGTGTTTTTAAATAATTTTTTTAATTTATGTTTCAATTAATATCACTCTCCTCTATGATTTTTTTGTTTTGCTTATTTAACTTTTTTTAAAATTATTTTCATGCATTTAATTTTTAAAGATATTATTCTTATTCATCTATAATTATTTTTATGTTTTATATAGATGAATTTTATTTTATTTTAAAAAATATTTATTTTAGAAAACATTTTTAATATGTGTAATCTTATATAATATATTTTTCTCTTTTATTATATTTAATCAGTTTTATTTGTGTGTTTATTTCTATTATTGTTTGATTGAATTAAAAAATAATTTTAATAAACAAATTTAGTAAGTAAATGTCTAATATTGATGAGATCAAATATTTTGATCTACATCTATTTTTTATTTTTCTAATTTAATTTTTAGTTATTGATTATTTATTTATTTATTTACATAAAAAATTATTAATGTATTTAATTTGATGATTGTATAAGCCTTTTAATTTGTATTTAAAAAAATTATATAAAAAAACATGTTAAAAATATCTATATATCTAGTTTTTTTTAAAAAAAAAAATAATACATAGCATGCGACGAGGCATCAATAAAATAACTAGTTATTATTCTAGATGGTCGATAGTCATGATCTCTTTATTATTATTATAAATAAATAAATAATGAGCTTCTACTTTGATTAAGAAAAGTGTATTAGAGTTTATTTTTTATAATATTTTTATTTAAAATATTTTAAAATAATATGTTTTTTATTTTTAATATTATTATATTAAAATAATAAAAAAATATCAATTTAAAACTTAAAAAAAAATTAGAAATTTTAAAAAACAGAGTTAACAGCAATGCGAAACGGCATAAGAAAAAGAAACGACTTTCCTTCGTTCATTTTACTTTAACGGATGAATGAAACGACGTCGGATAGACGTCATAATAAGTATCAGTAAATAACAAACAATAATAACGCAAAAGGCAATTTCACGGACAAAAGAACCCAACTTTCTCATCTCTGCAATAAACGAAGAAGCTAAAATAGTTTTTATTATTTTTTAGAAAAAGAAAAAAATCACAAAATCCAGAGAGATAGAGGGATAGATCAGAGATGGAGAGGAGGAGAAAGCAGATCTACGTAGTGGCAGCTCTTTTAATGAGCTTTATTAGCCGCATCTATTCTCTCTCCGTCACCGTAAACGACGTCGAATGCGTTTACGAGTATGTCCTCTATGAAGGCGACACCGTTTCCGGAAACTTCGTTGTTGTCGATCATGACATCTTCTGGGGCTCCGATCACCCCGGCATCGATTTCACTGTAAGTTGTTTAGTCTTTCATTTCAGTTTTTTTTTTAATTCATTTATTTTGATTTTACTTGGAGGTTTTCAATCTTGCTATGTTTCGTATCAGTTGAGATATTTTGGAAATTGAATTCATTATCGGTATAATTTGGTGGTATTGGTTTTCTGTTATTTAATTATCATTTTAGATTTGGATAATAGAAGTGAGAAGGGCACCAAGGAGGGTTAATGATTTAATTAATTAAAAAGAACCAACCTTGTATGGTCTGACGAATCTGTCAAGGGATGTAAAAGCAGGTTCCTTTTGGATTGATGATTGTCACTCGTTGTTGCTGGACACGAATTTCTTCTATCTAACCATATTATGAATGTAAAAAAAGAAATACCCTTGAGATTTTAGCTAGATCCTAGGAACTTGTTCGCAAAGTGCTCCCTCTAACCACCGGGGTCCCCTCCAGCTTCCCCCCACCGTAAACGATTACTATAAAAAGAGTTTTTACGCTTTGCTTTCAACCGGCCCTAGAGCTTGATCACTGAGCGAAAGGCCTCTTTTAGAATTTAATAGTAGTGCAAAAAACTCCTGTTCTGTACTAGCTTGCCAGACAAAGCAATTCCATGTAGTAATGTGAAGTATCTCTCGGAAAACCTTAGTCACTGTGATTATTTGATCACTAGCAAAAAGGGAGTCCTTCATTATCCTCCACCATGTGAACTTCATTATAATAAGCTGAAGTGCTCTGTTTGATTTCGCGTCAGAAGATGGTGCAAGCATCTTCTCTGTTTTAAAATGTTATGCACCTTTTGTTTACGTTCATTGTGGACTAATTTGTGAACAATCATGCACCTTGTTATTTATGGTTTTGGAATTATTTTAATATTGTGGTTGTTCATTCCAATTTCTTTATCTTGATTTCTGCTGTCATGCAGGCAACATCTCCTGGAGATAATACGGTGCACACTGTAAAGGGGACATCTGGAGATAAGTTTGAGTTCAAGGCTCCAAGAAGTGGAATGTACAAATTTTGTTTTCACAATCCCTACGCAACACCTGAGACTGTCTCGTTTTATATTCACGTGGGCCATATTCCCAGCGAGCATGACCTTGCCAAAGATGGTTTGTTGATTTCTCTCTTATTAGTTTATTCTTATATTTCAGATGCATCTCTATATATAGTATCAGGTTGTAAGTTAACTGCAATAGTATTACAGCCTTCTTGTGAAATTTCAATTGCTTATTCTCGTTGATTAGTCCATGTTAGTTAGGCTGATTTCCTCTGTGTGAATAGATTTTGTTCTGCTGTCCTTTGACCTGTGTAGCATCTGTTCCTTGCAGAGCATTTGAACCCAGTTAATGTTAAAATTGCTGAGCTGAGGGAGGCATTGGAGTCTGTTACAGCAGAGCAGAGGTACTTGAAAGCCCGTGATATTCGACATCGTCATAGTAAGTTTCTTGCTCTGGCATTTTGTTTCTTTCTTTTCTTTTCCCTTCTTTTAATCTTTAATTGATGGAATTGCACAATTTTAGGGTAATTCTTAAGCAATTTTTTTTCTTCTTGCCTTTTTCTTTCTTTTCCTTTTCATTTGCTTGAGAAAGAGGCATGATCTTTTCATGATATTTTACCATCATGGTGTTCAGTGTCACTAATCGGAATACCATCCTGCAGATTAACATATCGTGTATGATAGATCCTTACAGGAAGTCTCGACTTTTGTGCATAAAAGATCTAAATATGAACGAATACCATCCTGCAGGTTAACATATCGTGTATGATAGATCCTTATAGGAAGTCTCGACTTTTGTGCATAAAAGATCTAAATATGAACGATTACCATCCTGCAGATTCAGGCAGTCATTTGTGCTGAGAAAAACCTGTTTAGTGTATATCGTGTATTCAGTTTTTGGATACACCAATGCCATTATTTCAACATGACGAGGCTGCCTTATGAGCATGTTCTTCAAACAATTGCAATTTGCTGATTGCTTGCTAACTATGATTTTTTACTTGTGCAGCGAATGAGAGCACAAGAAGGCGTGTCATAGCCTACACAGTTGGAGAGTACCTTTTGCTGGCCGCTGCCAGCACACTCCAAGTCGTGTATATCCGTCGTCTCTTCAGCAAGTCAGTGGCATATAACAGGGTTTGAGCCCTGATTAAGTCATCGACTGTTGATTAATAACATGCTGAATTTGATAAGAATGGATGACTTTAGACAACTTTTGCACAAATGTATGGTCTGTTGTTTCATGGTTGTTTAGTTTTCGCATTTCATTTATAATACAAAGTTTAGAACCCATATTTATTTCAACTTCTCATCTTTGATTTTTATCTATTATATTCCGAATCTAACATGTTGACGTATTGGGTATCTGCAATGGTCATTATCTAGGAGGCGGCTTTCTTTGGGCCCTGGAAAGTGTAAAACCATGGATCTATAGATAGAATTCGCAATCTCTCTTTCTTTGAGAATGCATAATTCTCATGATTGCTTTTATTGAAAGGTAAGCCTGCGGATAAAATGCTTGGCATAATTTCGGTTAAGCATATTCCTGAAACAAGCAAGATCTTATTGGAAGGAAGAATGAGAGATTAAGGCAAATGCAGCATATTTAAAAAGTTGAATGCCTGCCTGTTTATAAAATTTGCGTATTAAGCTTCTAGAGTGACTCAAAGCGTGTGCTTCTTAACATTAAGTTTGCCATGAGAATAGTATGCTCACAGCAATTACTATGTGCATGTCATTTGATTAACTATCAATGTTGCTGTCGTGGGTTAGACGTTTTTTTCCTATAAAAAAATTATATTTGCAGGTTTTTTTAAATATATATTTGTATATAAAAAAGTTATAAATATAAATTGAAAAGTTTATGTATATATATAATTGAATAAATTGAGAATCATGTGTTAAAAAAAAAGTCATTAACAATAAATAAAGATAAAAATGGAAAATTAATAGATACATATAGATCAAGATATTTGATATTATGACACTGGCTTTTCACCCGATTGTGTTGAATGACGTTATTTATCAAAATCAATTAATATTATGTAAGGTTACAGATATTAAAAATATTATCTAAAAAAGTATTTTTTATTTATATAAAACAAAACAAATATAGATGAATTAAAATAATATTTTTAAAAATTAAATACATACAAAATAACTAAAAAATAATTATCATTTAAAAGAGGCTATATTAACAAAATAAAAGAGAGAACGTGTATTAATTTAAATATAAATAAAAAAATAATTTTGAAAAAAAAAACCATATAAAAGAAGCATTAATTAAAAAAAATAGAAATAAAAAGGAAAAAGTATTGTTCGACTTGACAAGCAATGCCAACTCGCTTGGCTCATTTCATTAGGGCTGCGCATTTGGGACCATATTTTTTTTTACTGCAGTTGGAGTGGATGACATGTTGTTTATTCTAATTTTTTTTAAAATAAATTAAATGATGCGTTGTCTGATTTTACCTAAATCTCGACCATTGTGGTGCTCAAGAAATTAGGGTTGATGATTTTTTGACCCAAAAACTCATTTTCAACCCTTTTTGTTTTTACCTACAACACCTAGAAAACACCCTAAAAACCTTGATAAACCCATGCGTAGCCTTAAAAACCTAAAAACACATCCCAAAAATACCCAACACCAAAATCTTCTTGGGCTCAAATGTGTTTTTTTAGGAATTTTCAAGGTGAAAAGATAGCTAATATGAATTCTCCTTATCAAATGAAATCATTTGACACAAAGATTCACTGTTTTGATTGTAAAAATTGGCACCAATAATATTTTTCTTTACTACCAAAATCCAGCAACCTATCTCTCTTCTCACTCAAACCAGGATAAAAAAATAACAAAAATATATTTTTGTACCAAAATTAAACTGAAAAATATTAAACTTTGTGTGTGGACTTTAAAATCATCACCCATTTGTAGTGCCTATTTTACTTTGATCCCTTGTCTTTTAATTTTTTTTTTTTAGTCAATAGATTTGATTCAAGTGCTCTTGATTTTGGCCTAAAAATAAAGCAATTGCACACAAAAAAAATTTAAGGATCAAATTGAAAACAAAAAAAAATGAATAATAAGTCCAAGGTAAAATATGAGAGGGCGATCAGTGATGTGTGCACAGTAAAAAAGCCATGCCTTTTATATTTCTATTAATTATTATAGTCATAAGGCCTTTTGATAAGTTAAATACTATTAATGGATCATAAAGCATATTTCAAATTTGATTATTTGGGACTTTTGCTTTGCCATTGATTAGATGGGGTGGTATTGTGTCTAAACATGATAGGAGCTGCTTATGGAAATCCCATCGAGAGATAATATGTGTTTGATATTGTGTTAGTTTTTGTGGTAGCGGTTTTTAAAAAATATGTTTTTGTTAAAATTACTATGAAATTGATTTTTGCATACAAAATAAATAAGAAGTATTTCTTAATTAATAAAAAGTATGTTATTTTAACTTTCACAAACCAAGATTTGAAACAAAATTGCTCGTGACATTGAATGCAAAGAACATAAGCTATTTGACTAATAAAACTTTTTTTTTTCATGTGATCGAGTTTTGGTTTTTTCTCTATAGTTTGGGTAAAAAAAAGCTACCATAGTACAAAACTGTTTCAGAAACACATTAACATAACATGTATAATTCTTGAAGGTTTCGACCGCATTTAGAACGCGCCACTAACATTAAAACATTGCCTAATTATTTTAAGAACATATTTAGTCAGTGTTTGGTATTGTAGTGCAATATGATTTTTAAAAGTATGTTTTAATTGAAAATGCATTAAAATAATTTTTTAGATTTTTTAATTTTTAACATTAGTACATCAAAACTATTGAAAAGCATCTAGAAAATATTATTTTGATGTCTTTTCAAATAAAAAGTAATTTGAAAAACATAAACTCTCACAATGCCAAATGCACGATTAATCTCCTATAAAATTATGATTTTATTAGATATTCTTCATTTTGAGAAGTCTTGTGCATTTAATTAGTGGTCAACTAGATAGGTGGCCCGCCTTACACCATGGGCCAACCCAAATTTTTTTCACCATAAAGGCGACTTAGGTGTTTTTAAAAACACCAACGTGTGAGTTATTGACTTGATTAGATTTAATAAGATTATATGATTTTGATAACATGAAATGAAAAAATACAATGAAAATAAAATAAATTGACAAAAAAATTTGACAAAAAAAAAAATTCTCAATACCAAGGCAACCCCATCAAAAACATGTTGAATATTTGAGCCCAATCGGGTTAGTATGTTAAATTTATGACCCAATTATGATACCAGAGCAATCCGGTCAAAAACAAATTGAATAAAATAATGAAGTTCAATTATCAAACAATTTAATATCGAAAAGCTTAATTGAAAAAAAAATCAAAATAAAAAACAAAAAAAAATATCTAAGTCAATTTATGTTAAACCGTCAGTTCGAATTAACCCATCAGCCCCATAATCATAGGCACATAATTGTGATAGCGGTATAGACATGAAAGCAAAAAAAATAATCACAAAGATTAATTTCCAGGAAATCAAACAATAAATGATGAAATTAAAAAAAATAATTAAAAAAAACTAAAAAAAAGTGAATTAAGCTTTTGTTAAATATTTGAAATCCACAACTCTTGTTATGAGTCCGGAACTAATGCCATATAAAAGCAAATCATAAAAAATAACAAAATAAAATCCTCAATCAAAATATACTTAGGGATGAAATTGAAAGAAAAAAACAATAAAAAAAGATCTAAAACAAAATAAATAACAATTAAAAGAATGACGATAAAATTTGACATGAAAATAAATCAAGATCAAATACTATAAGATGAAATTGAAAACAAGATTCAATTAGAAAAATAATAAAAATAAAATAAATAAGGATTAAATTTGGTACAAAAAAATGAAACCAAATTATGAAGGACTAAATTGAAGAAAACAATTAATCAAAAAAGATAAAAAAAAAAAATCAAATAGCAATTAAAAAAATAAGGATCAAGAGGAGGATGAAAAAAATTGAAAGACATATAAATAGCAATTAAAAGAATGAAGACCAAAATTTATACAAAAATCAAATAAAACCAAATGACGAGGAACTAAATTGAAAAAATAAAAAATTAAAAAAAATTAAAAAATTAAAAGAATAAAAACTAAATTAAATATAAAAAACAAATTAAAAAACGTATTTGTATTTTACCAAGGAAAATGGAGAGAAAGGGGGAGGGGAAGAAAAAATTGCACTAGAACCACACTGTACGTCTGTTGTCAACACATGCCCAAGAGAAAAAAACGTACATTGGAGCCAAATCGTATATTCATCACTGACGCGCTCCCATCTATAGTGAAGATCTCGGCGAGACGCTCCTAACACCACCGTGAATGGTTGTGTTTGTCCGTTAGAGGAGCGTGCACAGGACGCTTGAAGGGTGCAGGCTCCTATTACTTGCTAGTAAGTGTCCTGGACATGTCAATAACTTTTTTATTATTTTTATTATTTTAATTTACCAAAAAACCATACTACCTCTGGACCAACAAGATTTCAACAGAAAAAAATTAACATGAAAAAACCAAACAATCAGTAAGTTATATATATATATTTTTGCTTATAAGGGCACTTTAATAATTATATTGTGCTTCTAAGAAGAAAAAACCAAAAATAGCCTTGGCCGAAAGTTAAGAAAAAATTATATTTAAAAAAGTATTTTAGATATCACACTTTACTAATAAAAACTAAAAATATTATTTCACCTCTTACAAGCTTGAAATGATAAACTGAACTTCTTCAAAAGACGAGTTTGCTCCTAAATGCAAGTTATACAAGTTTTACTGTAAAGAATAAAATAATTATTTTATTGTGTGGAAATAAAATACGAGACCCTCAACAATGAAACTGAGCTCTTTTTATTTTTTTACTTAACAAAAGGTTTTTAAATCTTAGCCCACCGACCCTTCGCCACGCAATCAACTTCTTACGGATAAGACCGAATACTAGTTGTACTAAATTAACAGCCAGAAATGAATTTACTAGGATACCCCTCCGATTTCCGGGATTTAATAAAATAAATTATTTTAGGTTCACAGCGTAGAATTAGACGATGGCTTTGTCTTCCCGAGTACACTCAACTCCAAATCCTTCTTCTTCTTCTTCTTCTTCTTCTTCTTCTTTCCTCCCTCTCTCTCAAGAATAAATCAAGATTATCCCCAGAAAAACGATAGGAAAATGATATTTGTCATGGCTTGGATCGAGTAGGCCTCTAATTAGAAAAGAATTGACATGTTCCTTGATTTGAGTTTCTTTGCTAAAAGGAAAGATGCACCTGGATAGCTATGGATCTGTCTGCCTGCAATAATTACCTCTTATCATGACTCGGATGTGCTGACTATGAAAGACCATATACCGAGTACATCTCAAACCATGTAATCGAGTAGGTGTCATGTGTATTAAAAAATAAAAATAAAATAAAATAAAAAACGAAGCTTTCTACATCAATATTTTATCAATTGGTACGCAAAGTCAATCGACAGCAAGGTTTTAAAAAAATAAATTACATCAACATGGAAGGTTTTGTTAGAAGAACAAACCAACCAAATATTTATAGCTAATTCTGTTCTTCTTAAAGATGCACTAAATTAAATTACCGGTAATTAATTATTACAAGCATAAACCTTAAAGTTCTAATGAAAGTATGATTGCAGTTGTTTTTTAAAGTGTTTTTTATGCTAAAATATATTAAAATAATATTTTTTTATTTTTTAAAAATTATTTTTAATATTAACACATCAAAATAATTTAAAAAATAAAAAAAAATAAATATTTTAAAACACTGTCACAGCCGCGTTTTAAAGCGCAGCCTTAGACAACATCCTTGTTAATATTTTTCTTCATTTCATTTTACTTCGTTAAGTCTTCAATGTGGTAGGAATAAATAATAACAAGTTCAGATTTGAAAGGGCAGTAAAATAATATTTTTTAAATTTTTAGTTTAAAAAAAAAAAAACAATATTTTTTAGTATTTTTTATTTTTTAATGTATTTATATTTAAAATAAATTTTTTATTTTAATATTTTTTAAAAAAAATTTAAATACAATGCACCGAAATCTGAAACGCTACCTGAATTAATACAAGATACAGAGAGGGATAATTGAGTAGACAAGTCAAGTAATGTACGTGGCAATTTATAGAAAATACAAAGGGCAATGTGGTCAATAAAAAAGTATTGCAGAGCCTTCAACTATAACTACCTCAAACCTTCTGTTATCTCTCCCTCACTAACTCTCCTTGCCTCTACCAAATCCTACAAGCATATTATCCAATCAAAGAAAATGTTGGCAGTTTTTGACAAAACAGTTGCAAAATGTCCCGATGCTTTACAGAGTCCACACTCTGCCCCTGCAGCTTCTGTATTGAAAGATGGCTTCTTGGCTAACCACTTGGCCTCCCTTCACCCTGGCTCCGTCACCGTCAATCTTGGCACTTCTGGTCTCATTGCTTACTCTCTTGATAAGCAAAACCCTCTTCTTCCAAGGTATTTCTTTTTATTTTGCCTTAAAAATGTGACTCTTTTTTTTCGTTCTTGGGACTGATCTGATCTTGATCGATCGCTTGAGGATCGTTCTTGTTTCAGTTTTGGCTTGTGGGATTTTTGCTTGATGATATTTAGTACTGATATTTGCATGCGTATGTTATGATTTGTAGCAACTTGCTTGGATAAATTTTCAACTTTTATTGATTTTTTAGTAGATCTTGTTTTTCATTTATTATTTTTTGAAATCTTTTTTTAGTTATTTATTTGTTTAATTTGTTGGTACTTTCTTGCTATCAAGAAGGGTTGTTTCTTTTTGTTATATCTTTCTGCCACAGACTTTATGAAACTAAAGGTTTCGTGGAGTTGTTAATTGGTGTTAGGGTGGCATGAGTTTTATCTGGTCATTAATTCCTGCCATAAATTAAAAAAAAAAACAGGGTGTTAACGCAGCATATAATCCAAATCTAAAGATTTTGTTTTGTCTCCAGTTACATGCGAACAATTTATTGTCTCATTTTATGGTTTTGGTAAAGAAAAAAGACAGATCTTGCTCACTTGTTTTTTTTTTTTCCAGTTATACTTCTACTTTAGATAGAAATTGTCTGTTCCCTTGGAAGCTTCAGGGTGATTTGTGGAATTGAATAGTCCCATTGGTATTTCAGATAAATTATTTAGCGTCCAACCTTCCACTTAATCAATGTTATATATTTATTTTAGTTACTGTGAGAATCTTTTTATGTACTAATTTAATCATGTAATTTAGATCAACTACTTGGATTAATAGTTTTCAACTTTTTACTCTCTTCTTGATGCCTTGCCTGTACATAACAGTGGTAATATCTCTTTTCTCTGGCTAGGTTATTTGCGGTTGTGGATGACATTTTCTGCCTGTTCCAAGGCCACATTGAGAATGTTGCTGTTCTCAAGCAGCAATATGGTTTAAATAAAACTGCAAATGAGGTGATCATTGTCATTGAAGCTTACAGAACTCTCAGAGATCGAGGCCCTTATCCTGCTGATCAGGTTGTGAAAGGCATCCTCGGGAAATTTGCGTTTATTTTATATGACAGCACTTCAAAAGCCACATTTGTCGCTGTTGTAAGTGATCCTTTCTGCTTGGACTGTTCTCCTCCATTGTCAGTTGTCCTTGTGGTCTTTATTTCTGATTGCTTCGTCTCTGTTACCAGCACAGCTTAAATCATTCAAACTTTACCTTTTTGCAGGATGCTGATGGAAGTGTACCCTTTTTTTGGGGAACTGATTCTGAAGGCAATCTCGTTCTTTCAGATGATGTTCAGATTGTTCAGAAAGGCTGTGGGAAATCTTTTGCACCATTCCCTAAAGGTAAAGTTTTAATTCTGGTTCAATCATCATACTTAAGATCTTTAGCAGTTCCTCTCTGCTTCTTTTTGCATGGTTAAACTGTCCTTGAAGGGGAGAAAACGTATGTAAAAAACTCCAGGGCAACAGATAGATAGGTACTGAAATGCAATTAAGAGTGTATTTAGACGTGAGTATTTATTTACACTGGAGAACCCAGCAATGTGGGAAATGTTGGTGCATTAAAATTTTAAATACTATGTCTCGTGATGCTCTCTTAAAAGTTCCCTCCACTTTCCTCGTGTTTTTTTGTTTGTTTGTAGATGTCCTGTTCATTTTCTGCGTTGCATCATTTGCTGAGAGTTAGGGCCAAAATATCTTCACCCCTTTTGGTTATATAGTTTATGTAGAAAAGTTTACAATGATTTATTGTTCTTTCTTCTTACCCTTTCATCATTCCCTAATCCCTTGGTACTTTTGGATGGCCATTCAAGCTCCCTTGGCTGGCCTTGATGGGATCCTATTATGATTTATGGGCACAAGGGCTGGTTGCATAATCTAAAAGTTTCTGCTGTGTTTATCAGGATGCTTCTTTACAACTTCTCGAGGTTTGAGGAGCTTTGAGCACCCCATGAATGAGTTGAAGCCAGTGCCAAGAGTGGACAGTTCAGGTCAGGTCTGCGGATCAACTTTTAAGGTGGATGCGGAGACGAAGAAGGAATCAGCTGGCATGCCAAGAGTTGATAGTTCTTACAACTGGTCTTCAAACTATTAAGCCTTTTATGGCAAGGCTTTTGTTATATGGTGGCCTTTTGGATTGTATCTTTTTCTTTATCCTCCACTCTTATCTCTATCTTCCATGACACAACTGCGCTAATGTGTCCAAAAACTCACCGCTATTAGTAAGTACTCTGAAATTCAAGACAGCAATTGATGCGGCTGTATGTTGGATACTCTCAAATGAATTCGAGACCTTTGCTGGATATAACATAAAATAAATTTTGCATTGCATAGAAGATTTCCAATGTGTTTGCTTCCTAATTGGTATTCAATCGTGTGTCCCCTTTTATGGAAATCTTGATGGGGATTTCTTTTTTCTTCAATTTGCTTCAGCTATTGGATGTCATTTTTTATGAATTGTATCATCCTGTTTTATAAGCAAAGTGTTAATTAAATCAAGCGACAAGTGTTCTTTAACCCTGCTAATATTTTTATTTATTTATTTTTATTAAAGAAGGCATTTATTGAAATTATAAGATTTTCTATCATAATATTATACTTGATCATCGTTATTTTTTTTCTTCATGATTTCAACAATTCCTCGTGTAATAAAAAATGGGAAGAGAAAAAATCTAACGGGTCAAAGAGATCAAAAGACGTGTTACTTGATTACGTAAATCATTTGTTGCCGTTAAGAATCTGATTAATGATCGTTAACCTCGTTTTCTATACCTGCTACATATGCCCCACAAAAAACTAGGGTTAAGGCAGTGGCCTCTATCCTGGCATAAAAGATCAGCAAAAGGAGGGCTCTTCTCCAGCTCCACTCCTTGTTATATATATAGTAACGGAGTGGAAAACTACGCTTGGCATTGTCATTTGATACCAGTGCTGCGCATAAAAGATAACATGCTGACATCATCGTGCAGCAGTCATGGTCGACACTCTGGCAAGTTCTCATTATATCTCGTCTTGTTCTCTGCTAAAAAGAACAGGTATATAAGCCTTGGATCTATTGTTCTTCAGAGTTGGGCGACTTCCCCTAAAATAGCTACGGGATATAGCACATCCCTTCTTTAATTTGTCCGACTTCCCCTCCTAAAGTAGACTAACAGAAACTACGAACTTCGTCGCAGAGTCATCCATTCCAATTCAGCATCGGTCTAATTCTTCCGCAATTCCTCACACTGCATTCATTTCAAATGCTGAAATCTGTGATGTTCTAACTTCTACATGAGTCCACGTCGGAAGGGCATCATATGGAACTTAGATAATGTGTGTGTGTGTGTGTGTGTGTGTGTCACTTCTTGCTGTAGATTTGGCTCCCAAAAGGGAATGGGGTTATTGATACTCGTGAAATCCCTTTTCTTAATACCTTTATCCTCCTTCAATACGAGCTAACCATACTGGGGCTATTTGCACTATACTCGCAGGGATGCAAACACCGAGTATATTATGCTTCAGCGGCTGCCATTTTACGGCTCTAGTATTTGCTATATGGTGTGAAAAATCTGCAGTAATTATTGATGAATATTGTAATAAAAAAAACTAAAAAAAAAACATAGGATTTAACATGATTCAGCAATATATTTATATTCATAGGAGTGATGAACTTTTATTTTTTACTATGTTCCTAAACCACCTAAAAAGCATAGCAGCTCGGCACCTCGCTAAGAAATCCTAACCGTTATACGAGTATAACACACTAGCTTTTGGGGAACCTTGTTTCACAGCTCGGCACCTCGCTACTCTCGGTTGTCATTTTCCTGGTGAGTTGGGAGCTTTGGAATGGCTGAAACCAAGCATCTTCCTTTCATCTGTGCATCCAATTGAAGCAGATGGATTCTACTCTAAGAGGAAGCAGTGGGAAGAGACATGCCATCCTTCGATGAAGGGACATACCTTGCACTTGCTCTAACTTTATCTAACCACCTGATCCAAACATGTACGAGAAAGGGATGGACCTTTTGCTAGTATTTCCCCAGGTCAGGCAACGACCAACGAGCAAATATGTAAGAATCAACACGAATACAGTGGAACCCTTTATAAAAACTAGTGAGAACCGAGCTAATCTGAAAGTAGGCACCGAGATCTAGTAAGGGGGGCTGCTTTAGTTTTTTTGAGGCTGTAATGTAAATTGTTTTCTTGAGCTTGCATTCCCGGATGGGATTTCTACGACTTGGAGGAAGAGAAACCTGTAGTTGGAGGGGGCTGAACCGCTGAATATACAGCGCTTCAAGCCATACTCCTACTGTATTGGAGACCAGATTAAGATAAAAGGTTTGGGAGTCAAATATGCAAAAGGAGATGAATCGGATAATCTGTTAATTTCAAGTCCCTATCGCAATAACTTGTCTCTAATGGTCAAGATTTGAAGAAAAAGTAGAAGAAGAAACTGACTTCGTCCTTGCAACTTCTTTGAAGAGCTCGTATGAAATAGTACACATGACTTGTACTTCTTGCAAGGCATTAGTTTATTTTATGGTCTACTCTTCACGCTAGTTTCATAAGAAAGCTTGAATTAAAGCAAGGGATGATGGAATGCAACGCCCCTATGTTGTTTGGTTTGGCTTGGCTTGGATGTGCCATTGAACCAAATGGCTTGATTTCTCTACGAGCATTTGACCATAAAAAGGAACCTTGCAGGATTAAATTGTATAAAGGAAGCGGTACAGTGGTCCCATTTGTTTTCAACGAATGCTGCTACTCTACATCTAGGCTCACGTTTGTCAAAGAGGTTAGGAAATTCGAAGCATGGACAAGAGCGGCCACGTGGTTCGAAAACAAAAAGGACAAGAACAGCCATGAGAAAACCATTTAAAACAGCATACAGATAAGTTGAATACTGTCAATGGCATTTCTCCAGCAGAAGCACGCATATAACAAATCTACGAGTAGATAGCAGGAAAAATGAGATATTTTACTACTTCCAACTCCTATAGCTCAGCAGAAGCACCTCTAGCAGTGTCATTTTCTAGTCCTTTGCATCTGCAATGCCTCCTGATGTTATCTGAAACACGTGCTTCGGTCAAGAATAACTTCTCAATAACTATTAAACACTTGGCTGGAAATTAGGATCAGAGAAGATGCATTATTGTTCTTCGGATTTTACTTCAGCAGCCTTTTTATCATTTTATCAAAAAAGAAGCCAACCCTGTATCATATAATCATTTTTTCATGAAAACATGATTAATTAAACCAGAATCAAAAGGTAAAGCAAAACCAATTGTATTGAGATTAAGGATATTGCTTCAGCCTCAGGCAAATTTGGGGCATCAAACACCTTGCATACCCGCTGTTCACCTTTGCCTTTCCTGAACATCAACCTGATAGTGGCTGCATGGGCAAGCACATGCCCTCCTGCTGGTTTTTTCGGATCTGATATGAACATTCCTCCACCTGGGTCAGCTATGACTGCAACCAACAAATCGATATTATATTTCAGCTCTAAAATGCAATGACCAGAAATAAAATTATACCGTGCTGAATGAGTAACAAGAGAACTTGGTGGCTAATGCACCACCAAGATTTTCAGCGAGCTACAGGTCATAGGTGTATAGATATGTGGGGAAAACACCAACTAGCTACATAAAAGAAGACTTTACAATGATGGAATCAAAGCTGTGTGGCAAATTATTTATAACTTCCATGAGTGATAATAAGTCAAGATTACCTTGGTTGGTCATGTAGACTGCAACGTTAAATTCCTCAGCTATCTTTATCAACCGAGACAGCATCTGTGCCAATTTTTGCTGCGAAGGGTAGATGTTAATGTCATTGAAAATAAACGATACGGATATGATATTATAGGCACTAAAGACTTTGGAATTCACCTGACGCTCTGCAAGCTCTCCCCTTCCAGTAAAATCCACCCGAAAGAGAGCGATAACAGAATCAACAATCTGAACTCATAGGCGCACAATCAGACTTCATCATACCAAGCCTCATAGTGCAGGCATCACAGGCAACTCACCTTAAAAGAAGAGGGGGGGAAACTCACCAGAAGTCTGTATGGCTCTTCAGACATTTTTGCAGCCAGACCAAGAAGCAAGTTGTATTGATGCTCGTAAGTATATGCACGGGCATAAATGATCTTCCACATTCACAGAAAAAACAGTGACAGAGGAGATCAGCTTCCATAAGTCAATTAATAATAGAATAGAAATTCATACTTACATTGTCAAGGACAGCTCCTGGGTCCATTCCAAATCTTTCAGCTATAGGGACAATTCTATCAGGTCGGCTGCAAGAACAGAGTTAAGGAAGCAAACAGGAACTGCCAAGGTATCATGTGATTATAATTCTCCATTACTTTTTCATGAAAAAAGGAATTGTATATATTGGAACAGGTTAAGACGGAAGGGAAAACAGAAAGAATACAAAGTTCCTTCAGTATCAATGTAAGCAACCTTTCCATTTCCACCATGCATTTGTGTAGGAAGCTGCAAACGCAAAACGAATGCATATTTAGAAAAGCTTAGGTCACGTATTGTCATTTCCAAATCTGAAATTCAGATAATGAGGCTTCTGCATAAATCAATGCCAGTGCTACCCACGACATCACATCATGACTGGCACTCTCACTGAAGGACTTCATCAGAAAAACAAGAAATAATGTTGGTACATGACTTCAAATTCTTTCAACTGGAAAATAATTCTCAAGAAAAATTGTGTTGTGCCTAAATTTTGGCAGTAACAATTTGGAGATCAGTGGATCAATGTTGTCTGTTTTTAGGCTCAGATTTTTGTAAACTTTTTACTTATTCCAAGAATATCCTTATTATTAACAGATAATCATATTTTTTTCAATTGAAGACAAATTCAACATTCCTTGAAACAGCATCACCTATCATGCCATATTTTAACAGCACTGATGAGTAACAACTAATATTCTCATTTTAAACAGACACCACAGCCATAGATATTATACCAGCAACCTTATTAAAGAGTAAAACGAGAGAGGAACCTGTGTAGAGACGCAAAGAGTATGAGCGAGCTGTGTCTTCCCGGATCTAAAAATAATATTGCTATGGTTAGTATAGAAGTACAGAGATTTTAGGATCTGTGAGAACGAAGAGAAGATGTCAACAGAAAATACAGTAATTTATATGAAAAGGTTTGTTCTTACCGGAATTCCCCAAAAGCTTCTGTGATAGCCGAAGTTTCAATCCCACCTTTCAAATCAATCAAGACGATCATATCAATCACAGAAAAACAAATTGCAGCACATTATGTGAATGCATATACACTAGCAGCACAGAGAATTCTAAGCGAATCTAGGTATGATAGATTACCCCCTAAGAGTTCATCCAGGGCTTGACTTCCAGTTGTGATGCGAATCACAGATTTCCTCTACAGCATAAAAGCATAAAACAAGAATGAGATTTAAACTTGAAAGGCGATAAAAACCAGAAGCTGGAACTATAAGATTTGAATATCTCCTCAAATTTAGAAAGCAAGAGGAATTTGAACTTACTTTGAGCAGAGCATCACTTCCGGTTATATAGCCATAATTCTGAAAAGAAAATAAAGTGATTTCAACAGTGCATCAAAATCAAGCTTAAAAACATAATCACCATCTTGATTATTATCCTATAAACTGAGCACTAACTACTATCTTTTCAGCAGCTTCACAAATCTTGTCAACTTTAGCCTCGGACAATCCTTTGATTCCAGTCAAGTGCTGCATAAAAAGAAGGTAATGGTAATCAGATGGAGCTAAAACACTTAAATTTAAATGACCAGTGTTGGAAATAAATTGTATACCTTCTTCGTGAACATCATCAAGCCATTGCAGGTGTAAATACCTGCATCTTGAAGCTTCTTGACATCTCCAGCATTGATGCCTTGATTGATCACTGCACGAAATGCATAGATGCATCACAATTCACAAACAAGGAGACTGAGCATTGAGCAACAAAATATAATTAAGTTGATCTTCTCAATAAATCAAGTAAAATTCATCGACAGTAGTACACCAAATCTCAAGGCACAGAGAAAAATTCAAGTTCAATTGAAACAGTAAATACTCAGCAATGATGTACTAGTTAATCTTCTCATGAATCGGAAAAAAACAAAGAGAAATCAAGAACAGGACACGTACAATATTCTGTGGCCATTTTTATTTACATTTTTTATAGAACTGAGTTGAAAGCTAAATGCTAACACAGCAGATAGATCAAAAGCGTCTTTTACCACCAACATCGAAGGATTTTCGTGTGCAAATTCAAATTGAAATAATGAAAAGTGCACACAAATCGAGAATCTAAGTTGAGGAGCAGAAAAAAGGATATATATAAGTAAGTAAAATTCGAGTTGTGATTTAAGCATCCACACAAACAAAAACACAAAAAGCAGATCATCAACACTGACAAACGAGGGGAGGGGGGGTAAAAATCGATAGAGGAAACAATCGGTAATGCAGAGAGAGAAAGAGAGCTTATAATTCGTATCTTACACTTTTCGATTGCTTCGAACAAGTCGTCTTCGCCATCCATTTCTTCTCGCTCCATAAGCTGTAGATGGTTTTGCTCTTCAGCTCTAAAAACAACCATCACGAGCACAGGAAAATTGAGGAATTAGTAAGTAATTGCTACTGTTAATCATGTCTCTGATCAAATAAAGATCAGAGGAGGGATAAAGTACTGATTAGCTTAATAGACTTTTACTTGAGTGCGGCCATCATCTTCGCTGACTTGCAGTAGAAGAAACTTCAACTTTTAGACTTAGTGTTTGTTAATAGTAATTTGTTTGAGAGAGAGAGAGATTTTGATTTGAAATGCAAAATGTGTGAGACAGGCGTGAATTTAAAGAGGCGGGAGTCTGGAATTCAGGGGGGATTTTAAAATTTATTTCACACAGAGAGTCACAGACGGTTGAGATCCGCGATTATTTCATCTGATGCCGCTCGTCTTGTGTTAACTAATGATACGCCTAGTGGGAAAAGTAATAACACATCATGATCTATTTAGAATATGTTTTATAAAAAGATTTTTTTGACTTCGAGTCATAAATCAAAACTATTTTTTTTTTTTTTATGAATAACTCGTAACAAAAATGAGTTAGAATATGCTCAAGAATGTTATTGAGATTGCTTTTTAAATTATTGTTTATTTAAAAAATTATATAAATAATATTTTTTTATTTTTTAAAATTTTATCTTTGACACTACATATAAAATGATTCAAAATCACTAAAAAATTAATTTGAAACTCAAAAAATTTCAAAAGTATAACTGACAATAATATCAAATGATATCTTAGTTTAAAACAATAAAAAATAATTCAAACTATTTAAAAAGAAATACAAATTAAAATTCATAAATTAAAAGTTTAAAGTTTTTATAACTTTATGATGATTGTGTATTTGACATTAAGAGATCATTTATAAAGATATTTATGATATTTTATTGATATACATGATTTGATTAAAATGATTATAACATAAATTAACTGATAATATGTTTCTTATTTATAAATCATGTTAAGTAAAGACTAATATTATAATGCATGTAAGAAACTACGTCAAGTAAATGATATGCAACTACCATGGTTTTTATTAGTTCCTACTTAATTATGATACATGTGAAACTTTACTCCATGCATATTATGTTAATTATGTTAGTATATTTATCAAACCTTAAAGGAAAGATAATGTTACGAGAGTCGAGTGGAAGAATGTAAAATGTGACCCACACAACTAAAACAATGAGTTTTTAAATGATTTAATAAAGTATTAATATTGAAACCTTACTGGTCAACTTTGAGAAATAATTTTTTATTTTAATAACTATACACTCAGTAAATGTGTGAAATAAAAAGTTTTTTAAAAAAACTGGTCATCTCTCCGATCATAGTAGTACATTTGATTCCATCAAAATTTATATAAAGAATTTTAAAAAAAATAAGAAAGAAATACAGTTTTCTTCATCAATTCATATTCAAAATTTTAATTTTCAAAGAGGTTTAATATGGATACATGCATGCTTTCTTTTAAAGCTTTTTATAAATATCTACCTTGAATGTAAAAATCATAAAGTTATAAAATCATGGATATTATAATTTTATTTGATGTAAATGTTTAGGTAATTGCTAACAATAAAGTCATAGCAAGTTTGCTATGCCCTCGTTTCTTTGCAAGGGTTATGGCCTGTCGATGCTCCGACACTGTCTGTGTAGTAAACATCACTGTTTGTTTTTGTTTTTGTATTTTAAAAATATTTTTTAAAAAAATTAAAAAAAATTTATTTTTATTTGCTTTGAATTAATTATTTTTTTGTGTTTTTAAATCATTTTAATGCTCCGATGTTAAAAATAATTTTAAAAAAATAAAAAATATATATTATTTTGATATATTTCCGAGTGAAAAACACTTTAAAAAACAACCGCAACTACACTTCCAGACACGCTAATTGCTTTCCCACAAACACGTCAAGTCTGAGGTCGGTGGGCGAACCTTTTGAATTGTTTGCATTTTTCGGTTATGTTCTTCATTGATTGGCAAGCGTTGACCTGTTTGAGAGTATAGTTGTGGTTGTGA
Source organism: Populus simonii (assembly GCA_007827005.2). Lineage (NCBI taxonomy): Eukaryota > Viridiplantae > Streptophyta > Magnoliopsida > Malpighiales > Salicaceae > Populus > Populus simonii. The sequence goes on from CM017473.2 coordinate 12,712,265, forward strand.
TTGCTTTTTAAAGTGATTTTCATGCCAAAATGCATCAAAATGATGTTTTTTTATTTTTTAAAAATTATTTTTGAGATCAGCGCATCAAAACAATTCAAAATATACAAAATATTATTTTTTAGCAAAAAAAAACCATTTTGAACTTTTTGGAAACCCGCGTTTTCAAATTCAGATGTTTGGTAGTGTAGTGGAAAATAAGTTGGAAAACACTTTCTAGTGTTTTGTTATGTCATGAAAAATGAGCTGGAAAATAACTTATTTTTCTAGTTTCCAAATTCAGATGTTTGGTAGTATAATGGAAATTCAGATGTTTGTTTCCTTTATTTTTATTTTTATTATGTTAATTATGTTAGTATATTTATCAAACCTTAAAAGAAAGATAATGTTACGAGAGTCGAGTGGAAGAATGTAAAATGTGACCCACACAACTAAAACAATGAGTTTTTAAATGATTTAATAAAGTATTAATATTGAAACCTTATTGGTCAACTTTGAGAAATAATTTTTTATTTTAATAACTACACACTCAATAAATGTGTGAAATAAAAAGTTTTTTAAAAAAACTGCTCATCTCTCCGATCATAGTAGTACATTTGATTCCATCAAAATTTATATAAAGAATTTAAAAAAAAATAAGAAAGAAATACAGTTTTCTTCATCAATTCATATTCAAAATTTTAATTTTCAAAGAGGTTTAATATGGATACATGCATGCTTTCTTTTAAAGCTTTTTATAAATATCTACCTTGAATGTAAAAATCATAAAGTTATAAAATCATGGATATTATAATTTTATTTGATGTAAATGTTTAGGTAATTGCTAACAATAAAGTCATAGCAAGTTTGCTATGCCCTCGTTTCTTTGCAAGGGTTATGGCCTGTCGATGCTCCGACACTGTCTGTGTAGTAAACATCACTGTTTGTTTTTATTTTTGTGTTTCAAAAATATTTTTAAAAAAAATTAAAAAAAAATTATTTTTATTTGCTTTGAATTAATTATTTTTTTGTATTTTTAAATCATTTTAATGCTCCGATGTTAAAAATAATTTTAAAATAATAAAAAAATATATTATTTTGATATATTTCCGAGTGAAAAACACTTTAAAAAACAACCGCAACCACACTTCCAAACACGCTAATTGCTTTCCCACAAACACGTCAAGTCTGAGGTCGGTGGGCGAACCTTTTGAATTGTTTGCATTTTTCGGTTATGTTCTTTATTGATTGGCAAGCGTTGACCTGTTTGAGAGTATAGTTGTGGTTGTAGTTGCTTTTTAAATTGCTTTTTCATGCAAAAATGCATCAAAATGATGTTTTTTTATTTTTTTAAAATTATTTTTGAGATCAGCGCATCAAAACAATTCAAAATATAAAAAAATTATTTTTTAGCAAAAAAAAACCATTTTGAAGTTTTTGGAAACGCGGGTAGGCCCGAGTTTCCAAATTCAGATGTTTGGTAGTGTAATGGAAAATAAGTTGGAAAACACTTTTCTAGTGTTTTGTTATGTCATGAAAAATGAGCTGGAAAATAACTTATTAATGTTTTATTTTTTTCAAGTTTATTAAAATAATAAGGAACAAATCTTACAAATTAAAAAGTTGAATGAGAATGAAATTGAAAAAAAAATGTAATTTCATAAATTATCTCAAATAAAATAAATAATAATCAAAATAATAGAGATCAAATCTAAAAAATAAAAAAAATTAAAAGATGAAGAAATTAAAATAATAATAATTAACATTTTATAAATTATTTCAAATAAAGTAAGTTACAATTAAAAGAATAAGGACCAAATTTGATACATAAAAAATTTAAATTAAAAAATAACAAGGGAAAAACAAATAACAATTATAAAAACGAGGACCAGAGTTAATATAAAAATTAAATTATAAGAGAGAAAATTAAAAAATAAATTTTCAAAACAAAATATATATAACAATCAAAAGTTTGAGGACTAAATTTGATATAATCAGCAAATAATATGACATTTCTAATTTTTTTACAACTTTTGAGAAACAAATAATATGACCAAATTTCGGACAGAAAACACTTTTTGGAAGTTGTGAAAAAATTAAAAATGTCATATTATTTGCTAATTATATCAAATTTGGTCCTCAAACTTCTTTTGATTGCTATATATATTTTGTTTTGAAAATTTATTTTTTAATTTCATCCCTTATAATTTAATTTTTATATTAACTTTGGTACTCGTTTTTATAATTGTTATTTGCTTTTCCCTTATCGTTTTTTAATTGAAATTTTTTATATATCAAATTTTGTCCTCATTCTTTTATTGTTACTTATTTTATTTGAAATAAATTATGAAATGTTAATTAGTATTATTTTAATTTCTTCATTTTTCAATTTTTTTTTTATTTTTAGACTTGATCTATATTATTTTGATTATTATTTATTTTATTTGAGATAATTTATGAAATTATATATTTTTTTCAATTTCATTCCCATTCAACTTTTTAATTTGTAAGATTTGTTTCTTATTATTTTAATGAACTTAAAAAAAATAAAATATTAATAAGTTATTTTCCAACTCATTTTTCATGACATAACCAAATACTGAAAAATATTTTCCAATTTATTTTTCATTACACTACTATATATTAAAAAATAATTTACTTTTTTAAAATTTATTTTTTAAAAAAAACTACTTCTCCAGTAAATAAATGGACATATCCACCAAAATCTCTTGTCATCATCGTTATCTTAAGGAGACGGAGAGGTACTTTATATTTCCACACACACACACACTAACATTTTAAAGGGAGAGGGGCGACTGATAGAGTCGAACCTGGATCTTTATATCGCTCGTGTTTGTTTCCTAAGAATATCTGTTTGATCGCCGCAACTACGTTACTTGCCTAATGTCTAGATTTGTTAATGGCTATGGTTAGCGTGAGAAAGAAAATAAAGCAATAATCATTTACCTTTCCTTTATTTTTATTTTAAGAACGTAGTTTTTAAAGATGTTTTTTAATTAAAATTATATTAAAATAATAATTTATATATATTTTTTTCTTAATATTAAAATATCAAAATACTTGAATTTTTTTATAAATATATCAATTTGATGTATTTTTATCAAAAAAATAAAAAATAAAAAATAAAAAAACATATTTAACTATAAAAAAACACTCAATTAATATTTGTTTATTTTATTTTTTTGCTATTGTTGGGTCAATTTCTATGTTTCATCAATATTATTTTGATAACGTTTTAGATTAACAGAAAATGATTATTGCGAGAAATAATTATTAGGTGCCAAAAATTAATAAACATTCTTGTATTCGGCTCCGAACAACCACGGTCGAATTGGGACTGCATCGTTCGGTTTGGCATAGGATAAATTCAGACACGTCTTGTATTTTCTTTGCGAAAGAGAAACGAAAGTTCCTCCCTACCCTTCCTTTATTGAAAAAGTAAATTGATTAAAATCACAGCAACTCCCTCTAGATTCTAGGGTTTCTTTTTTCGCGCAAACAAAAACTACACAGCAAAAGGGAGCGGTCCGCATCTCCCCCCCCGGCTCCTCTAATTTCTCATGCTCCACTCTCTGTCCTTAATTGGTATTCTCTCTCTCCCAAATATCCCAAAAGATCTTCTCTTTCTTTTCACAATCACAACATGCTCTGAACCACCCTTTTGCTAACAAAAATTCAATTCCTCTTATTCCCTCTCAAATTCACCCAATGCAGCCTTCCAATTCCACCGGATCCAATTCGAATTCCACCGATAACCCCGAAAACCTTAAATCCCCAAAATCACCCTCCCCTGAATTCAATGCCACCGCAACAGAAAACACTCACAATCATGTCGAAAAAAGAAGTGCTAACGTGGATGATGAGTTGGTTCTTGATGTTACAGGCAAAAGCTTGGAATTTGATTTACTAGAAAAATCTGATGATTCAGTTGAGGGTTTGTATTTGTATAAGAATGCCTTTAGTTTGGTGCCCAAGTCGGTGGGCGGGTTAAAAAAATTGAGAACGGTCAAGTTTTTTGGGAATGAAGTGAATTTGTTTCCGGCGGAGTTTGGGAATTTGGTGGGATTGGAGTGCTTGCAAGTCAAAGTATCATCGCCAGGGTTGAATGGCTTGAATTTTAGTAAATTCAAAGGGTTGAAAGAGCTTGAGCTCTCGAAAGTGCCGCCAAGACCTTCGGTGTTGACGATTTTGAGTGAGATTTCTGGGATTAAGTGCTTGACAAAGCTCTCTGTGTGTCACTTCTCTATAAGGTAAGTGTGTGTGTGTCGGTTTTGAATCATGTTATGTTTTTCTATAGTTTAGAGGATTTAGGAATGGAGAAATGTGAAAATCTCAATGAAAGAAATTAAACTGAATCTTGTTCTATCAAGAAAAAAGAAAGGACACTACATGGGGTAGCTATGTAGTTACAAATTCGAGTCAAATTAAGAATTTTTAATTTATTTTGCTTGCTTTCGATCTAGTAAGAGGTAATTAGTAGGTTAGCAAAAAAAACTTGCTTAGGAATGATGTTATGAATTCCAGTCAAATTATGAAATTATATTTGATTGTTTATTGTTTCGCTGGCTTATGAAAAGAAATAATAGTACTTTCTTTTTTTTGAGGGAAAACTATCATTTATGTTGGAGATGGTGATTTTAAATGTTGTTGATTATTGTGTTCTTGTAAGAACCGCACTAAAGGGCGGTTGTTGGTGAAAGAAACATTATGTTTGGATCCAATAATCTGATTCTTTTGTTTTGCTCTCCTCTATTGTTATTGTTAGCTTCGGTAATAAAAGAATTCCTTTTCAATTTATACGAGGTAGAATTTTTCTGAATGGAAGTTGGACAATAAAGGTGTTGGCTGTAAGAAATCAATGTGTTGCTGAATGATCACTTCTTTTATGGGGAAAACTTACAACTAAGGATAGGTCTAATAGCGTGTGATGTAGGCTACCACATGGTCTGAAATAAACACCACAAGAATGAATCATGGGCATTGTCTGCTTGACCTATTATGCTTGCAAGTATGCATTCGACTAGCTTACAGAGTTCTTCATCCAGACCTTTGTAGTTTAGCTTGTGGAGAAAAAAAAAGGAAAACATTTTCAGTCAAATTATCTTTCTAGGTGCCTGACTCCCCCCCTTTCAACACCTCAAGTTTATTATCTATGTTTTGCTTCCATTGTTTCCATGTTGTTAAGTTATAGAATTATCTTATTCAAAACAATGGTAGACATTTTGAGACATCTTTAAAGGGCGTTGCCAAATCCAATGAAACAAGATAGAGTGGCTAATGCTTGCTGTTAAAGAAATAGTCAGAGGTTAACTGGTAAAAAATATCAAGGAAGGAGAGAAAACATTGGGAGCAGATTCACCTTAAAGTGATAAATTAAACAACACCATTGATATGCATCATATTCTCGGAAAGGTAGACAGGACATAATCTTTAGTGTTACCCTTAAATTTTGGCACCCATCTGAATTGTTGGGCCTTGATAATATTTGAGTGCTGTGTAATACCTCCAAGTGAATCTAAAATGAAATTCAGTTTCGGTCCTCAGCATTTCCAAGAAGTTGTTAGTACCAAACTTTAGAGATGTAGTTCTTGAATAACAACTCACAAATTTAGTTAGCTACATACTGCTTATCAGAAATTTGAAAAGAAGAAGAAGAAGAAACAGAGAGATCTGATGTTGTACTTTTTCCTGCAGATATCTTCCTCCTGAAATTGGCTGCTTAAGTAACTTGGAGTACTTGGATCTTTCATTCAACAAGATAAAGAGTCTGCCAAATGAAATAACTTATTTAAATGCCTTGATATCATTAACAGTATCTAATAATAAGTTAGTTGAACTACCCTCAAGTTTGTCCTCATTGCAAAGATTGGAGAGTTTGGACCTGTTAAATAACAGGCTGACGTCACTGGGATCTCTTGAACTTACTTCAATGCATAGCCTCCAGTATTTAAATCTTCAGGTACTTTTCTGTAATGAACTTTTAGGGAAGGTTGTGATTTACATTCAGGTTCCAGATGTGTAATGGTACTTCCACTCGGTTCATTGATTACTCTAGGATGTAATAATCAGCTCTCTAGAATATTACTTGATATGCCTCAAAAATTATGCTGCTGCTACTACTTTACTCAACATGTTATTCTAACCTTTTGCATCAAGAAACTTTAACCATTTCGGTCGTTCTTGTTCATGCCCATATCTCTGGTCAAAATGCTAAATAATCACTTTCTTACCACATTACTGCACTTTCTCTAGAATCATGTTGATTCTGTTTCTCTGTTAGAACATCTATAATTCGCTCTTCTATTTTTCTTAAGGTTTAAGTTGTTTGTACTTTTTTTTTTTTGTGATGCTAACTTATACTTTTTTTTTTCTTTTGTTTTTTTAGTTTAGTGTTTTTCAATACTGTTGCTACACCCTTAAAGCATTCAATGACATTGGCTGTTTGGTGTGTTTAGATCTTTTATTCATTGCATCTCCTTGCCTGTTGTACTCAAAGCTAGGGGGGAATTGGAGATTATATCTGGTGACTTGGCCACACCTAATTGTGGTTGCAAGTAGTTCATTCTTGATATCGAGAACATGATGGTCATGCAACATTTTGTAGGATATGGCATGAGCATTTTAAATTTTTGCTGGAAATCATTTTGATATGTCAGCAAACTCTGTAATGGAAGGGTGGTCCTGTGGTTAAATTACTTAAATTTTTATACTTTCGCGGGTTCAAAGTTTGGATTGCCAAAACCTATCATGTTTATTGATCTTCTTAATGCTTATTGTTTTTAAGAACAATAGGCTACTCAGCTGTTGTCAAATACCTTCATGGATATGCTGCAAATTGGAAGGAAATGGAAAGGACTTATCAAATGATGATTTCATTAGCTCTTCAGTTGAAATGGACGTGTACGTAGCCTCCTTTCAGGACGATGGCAATAATTTTTCTTGTAATGGTGAGGACTTTTGAATCACTTTCTGTTTATATACTTGAAAAGCTTTTTATTATGGATGTCTTGGGTTTTTTATTCATTGGCTCTACTTTAGTGTCAAATGAACTTCTGATGATCAAGAATGTGATGCAGGTTCCAATCATGCTGCATCAAGCATAGTGACTGTGCCTTCATCAAACAGCAGATGCTTTGCAACTCGGAGGTCCAGTAAGCGGTGGAAACGGCGACATTATTTGCAACAAAAAGCTCGTCAAGAACGATTAAACAACAGCAGGAAGTGGAAAGGTGAGGGCCATCCTGAAGCTTTGGATCTGAAGGAAAGTGAAAGTTTCAAATTGAACAATCTTGATGTCCGTAACTTCGAGATTTGTGAAGAGGGTATATCAGACATCGCAGGTCTGGATGATGATGATGATGATGATGATGATGATGGTGAAAAAGTTGAACTTTCTGGAAAAGCTGAAGTCGAAAATCTTCTTATCAGTGTTGAAGCTGATAAAATCAGCTCAAAAAAGGGTGTGGAAAGCTGCTCATGCGACCTTGGGTCAATAAATAAAAATGAGGAAGAAGTATGTTGCGTGCAAGATGAATCTCTAGGCCCTTTACAGGGTGAAGCTGGTGGTAAGGATGAAAATCCATCTTCAGAAAAATCCAAAATCACCTACAAGTCAAAAAGGCATTATGATAGGGATCTTGATAATCCAAAACCATGTAAATGTCGGAGACCAACAGAAGATAGCTCAAGATTGTCTCGCAAATATAGCAACCTTTCTTTTTGCAGCATTGAGGACCGACTACCAGATGGATTTTATGATGCAGGACGTGACCGACCTTTCATGCCACTGAGGAATTTTGAGCAAATCTTGTCTCTTGACTCACGCGAGGTCATTCTTTTGGACAGGTCAACTCTTATTCAAGACATGCTCATACAAAACACGACTGCGCTATTACTGTGTGGTTAGATAATGCTTATTTAGTGTTAATGATTGGTTGCTTATTGTTTCTTTTAGGGAGAAGGATGAACAGTTGGATGCAATAGCTCTCTCTGCTAAAGCATTGGTGTACCGTTTGAAGAGATTAAATGGTTCTACCAAGGAGAGGAATAAGGTTGTTGTTGATAACTTGCAGATTGCATCATTGCTTGCACTTTTTGTTTCTGATCATTTTGGGGGCAGTGATAGAAGTGGTGCTGTTGAAAGGACAAGAAAAGCAGTGTCTGGTTCAAACTACAGGAAGCCTTTTGTTTGCACATGCTCAACTGGAAATAATGAAAGTATCAGCTCTGCTGGTAAACAGACTTTGGAAACTGTAGATGATATTTTTTTCTCCGATCTCTGTGAGAGATCTTTGCGATCTATTAAAGCAAGACGAGGTTCCATTGTGATTCCCTTAGGGAGCTTGCAGTTTGGTGTTTGTAGACACAGAGCGTTGCTAATGAAGGTAATTCTTGTCTTGCATTTTCTTTCAATATTACTTGTTGAATAATTATGTTACTTGCAGTACATTTTCAGTTATTAATAGAAATTGCTCCAGTATCTATGTGACCGAATGGATCCTCCATTACCTTGTGAACTTGTCCGGGGTTACTTGGACTTCACGCCACATGCGTGGAATGTCATTCTCAGCAGGAGGGGTGATTCACTGGTCCGGATGGTGGTGGATGCATGCCGTCCACATGATATTAGAGAAGAAACAGATCTGGAATACTTTTCCAGGTCAGTCCTGCTATTTAAAGTGGTGATGGCAATGTTGTTTCGTTCAATATGATATGCATGCAGATGCTAGAATTTGTATGCTCAAGTCCATAATATCATGCAACATTGATTTTTCCCCTGGTGTGAATTCTTTTATGTAAAGTTAAGTTAGGCAGGAGGTGATAGGGGTGAAAACTTACCCCTGTAAACCTTTGCCTCTTTTAATGTTGTTGGGTAAGACAAACTGTTGCAGATTAAAATTACAGTAGGGTGACATTTCACCCCAAAAGTGGGGTGGGACATTACTCCCCAGTCATGGGGGTAAGATCCACCCTTAATCTTTTTTCTTGAAATTGGTGCTCATATCTTGTCTCCATTTCCTCTAACTTGATGTCTCTTTCCCCACCCTCTCTCCTTGCTCTCCCATCCAGCCATAGCGATTATCCATGATCTCTCAAACACATCCAACACATATTTCTTGGATTTTTTTTACACTAACTTGCCTATTGCTTAATGCCTTTCCTAGCCCTATCTTTCCCATGTGCAAAAAACTGCAATCTCATTCAGCAGTGATGACTGATGAGCTTGCACTGATCTCAAGTTACCTATATGATAAATCTGACACTCACAACAAAAGAAAAGAAAGATGACTTGAAGCAATTGTTTTGAAGAATACAAAAGAGATTGTAAGATACACAATTAGTGTTTGTTATTAAATTATTAATATATGCAAGTGATTTGTGAATGCTACCAAACAAATAGTTTTTTACCCCCCAAAAAATCCCCCCCTTAAAATTTACACCTTAAAACTTACTCCCTGAATAATTCACGCCCACTCTTTTTCACCCCATACCAAACACAACCTAAACATTGAAGAATATATGATTATTTTCGTGTTTGAGCAGAACTGTTTTGCAGAATTAATATGCAGTTCTAGTGCTATTTAGAGATTTTTTATATTTTGATAGTGTTTTTGTGTCCTGCTTACCATTTGGCGGGTTCTTTTAAGGGAACTGTAGATTGGAGCGCCTTTTTTGTGATCTGTGTTGCCTGTTTTTCTTTATTGGAATGACTTATTTTCCAGCTATCTTTTGTACAACTACTTCATAATGTAACATGTTTGTTTTTCTTCATCTAAAAATAAACAAAGATTTAGAGGGTAAATTGTGGAAATGGAAGAGCAAAGCGTGCACTATATGAAACTTTAGCTGTTCAATGCACATTGAATTACAGGAGCACACTAAAGCATTTGTTCCCCAAACAAGCTCCAAGAATAAGATTATCTTCTTGGTCAACATTTACTCGTCTGCTTATACATTTGATTTCATATTCTCATGAATTTGCTTGTTGCTTCAGGTATGTTCCGCTCAGTCGGGCTGAAGTTCCCCTTTCAACCAAGAGCATTACCAGTCCTGGTTGTTCATTTCCTTCTCTGTCAACATCTGATGAGATAGGAAAGGTGGGTTCCAGTACTCTTATTCGGTGCAAATTTGAATCGGTTGAAGCTGCAGCAAAGGTATGTTCAGCTTTTGCAGGCTTGTATATTCATAACCAAGGAATTTCCCCTGTACAACATACAACGATTGCTGACTCTATCTAATGAACTTTTCTGATGCAGGTGCGTACTTTAGAGGTGTGTGAGGCTTCAGCAGATGAAATTAGGAATTTTGAATATAGTTGTCTCGGAGAAGTAAGAGTTTTAGGTGCACTACAACACTCTTGCATAGTTGAAATGTACGGACACCAGCTATCTTCAAAGTGGATTCCATCGGAAGATGGAAATCCAGAACGCCGCATATTACAGTCTGTTATTCTTATGGAGTATGTTAACGGGGGATCTTTAAAGGTAATTTTATTCTTTTGTTTTTTTAGTTGGCAGATGCAAACATGATAGTAGCAGAACTAGTTACATGCCCTGGCTTTGCTTTTGGCAACTGCAAAGATTAATTTTAGTACGGGTAATGGGGTTAGTTTTAAACGACTATGTGAACTATATTTTAATTTACCTATTCTGAAAAAAAAATTCCTGCAATTTCACAAGACTGCTCCTGAAAAACCAACTATTTATTGACAATCAAAACCTACAAATCCCTCATCCTTGTACCACATATCACTCAATGCTTCATCTAATACCCTAACATTAAGTAGCCACTTGTAACAATCCCACGTTCGTAATTTCATATGTAGTATAATTATTTCGCAGAAAAGCTTGGCCTTGGTAGTTTGCCAAGGAGAAATAGGATTCACATAGCTTGCCCTAACTAGTGTTTGTCTGAGACATGGTTGAGTTTAACTGTTTTTCTTACATAGTTATCTGTTTTTTTTACACAATTATTTGATTGCTTTCCACATATTTCTTATTGATTATTGCTCTCATGATGCACTAGAATTATGTAGAGGAGTTATCAAAAACTGGTGAGAAGCATGTACCAGTGGAGATGGCATTTTGTATAGCACGAGATGTTGCATGTGCATTGGCAGAGATTCACTCCAAAGATATAATTCATCGTGACATAAAAAGTGAAAATATTTTGATTGATTTGGATAATAAGAGAGCTGATGGCATGCCTTTAGTGAAGCTCTGTGATTTTGACAGAGCTGTGCCACTCAGGTCTCTCTTGCATACGTGTTGTATTGCTCATAGAGGTATTGCACCTCCTGATGTTTGTGTTGGAACACCACGCTGGATGGCTCCAGAGGTTTTGCGGGCAATGGATAAACGCAGCACATATGGTCTGGTATGTTGCTTCTCCTGTCTGTTAGTTTGGAAAATCATTATTCTTAGTGCTTGGCTAGATATTTTTTTTTCTCATGTGATTGTTAACATTTCCATTGCAATTGTGTTACAGTTATGTGGGTTCCATAGAAGTTATATGTTTGGAATGAGAGTGATTTTAATCGGTCATTATGTAAACATAAAATTAAACACGTGCATGAAAAATTATAAACACATGCATGTCTTGCTCTCATTACCTTGAATTGAATATGGAGTGGAAGGGAGGATTTTTTTGGATTGTTAGGAATGATGTGGACAAATTTGAATTGCCCTTTAAGGTTGAAGGGATGTGACAGCTGTTTACCAACACCTGTGTAGTCTTTTAAATGGTTTTTATCAACTGCAACGAAGTGTGAAGCTAATTATTACTTCTGCTGTTCAATACTTATCCTCATAATGTGTATTGTCCGGGATTCATAAAATTGAGGGCTTACCTCCATGAATTGGACTGGCTTTATATTCTAAATGAGTTGTTCTCAGCAAATACCAGCATTTGAGGAACTAGTTGTGTTGCATATCATCAGATGCAGGATCAAATTTCTGATTTCTCAAAATGCCACCAGTTTTGGTACAAATTTTGATCCCTGTATCAAAACTGTATTAACATTGGCTATACTACTAAGACGGACTATGCCAAATATGTGCAATCTTTGTGATGAATTTGTGTTGGGCTAAGGCCCCATATTGCATGCAAAAACATACTGCTTTCCATATGCTTTAGTTTGTGCATGTTGATAGTATGAGTTGTAATGGGATTTTCTCTTTTGGTTGTAGGAAGTGGATATTTGGTCATATGGATGCCTGCTTCTGGAATTGTTGACTTTACAGGTCCCATATTCCGGCTTACCTGACCTACACATACACGAGCTTCTACAGGTACATCTCACTAGAAACTGAAATTTTCTAATGGATAATTGAGGGTGGTTAACACTTAGATGCAAAAAGATTTCAGTGTTGCCGTTGCACTGCAAGCATTACGAATCAGTAAAATCTTTTTCTCCCGTGGTACTATTAGCTTTTTGGTCAATGCTTGATTTTGTTGTCTCTGGTCTTGAGCTGTTCTTTTATTGGTTTCTCTTGATATAAGCAGTCAGGTAAACGACCACCACTAACTGATGAGCTAGAGGCATTGGGATCCATTGACGAGCATTTGGTGACTCAGTCTGGCTCAGATCTGGAGGGACCTGAGGTTGAGTCAGAAACTCTGAGATTCCTTGTTGATTTATTCTGTCAATGCACCAAGGAAAATCCAGCTGACCGTCCCACAGCTTCAGACATTTACAAATTGTTGCTTGCACGCACAAGCATTAACAAGTTGAAGGAAAGTTGGGTACAGTTTTAGATTAATCTTTGGGTAATAGTTTAGTCCCAACCCCAAATTTTTGTAGCCTTAGGATGTTGTGTTATTATATTTAATATTAAGGCTTCTGGGAATCAAATCTTTGGGTTTTCTCTAGAGTTAGTGTACCATCATTGTAGTTGAAGAGCTAGAATTAGCAGCGTCTTTCAACTTTCTTTGTGAGTAGTGTTCAGGTGATGGGTACAAAGTGGGCACTTGATGTCTTTTTTTTTTTAATCTGGAGGTCTGTAAATTTTATATGTAGTTCTGTGTCTGATTGTGTCATGTCGCGGCTTTGATGTATTTTTCAAAGTAGGCATTCAAATAAGTTACTAACATTCTCAAAAAGGTAAACAAAGCTTTCAAACTTTGATTTACTTGTTTGGAAGAGGAATATGAACTGGTCATGGTTTTGATTTCTTGCCTATTTTGGGGAGGATATTTTTACTTGCTCTAACTTCTCGTAGTAAGTAGGTTGCTAGACTTCTATGGTTATTTTGCAGGCCTTATGATTTTTCTGTTACTGCATCATCACGTTTAAACTTGTATTGAAGTACCTTGCATCTTATGGTTGATATCCTGGCCAAAGCATTCTGCAGTTGACTGAGCTGAGTTGGGGCTCTGTCGAGAACAGGCCATATCTCAGGATATGTTTTACCTAAAGACTAAATTAATCCGACTGAAGAACGTCTCACCCTTGGACTGATTTTGGTAAAACAGCATGAACAGGCCAATAAGGAATCGGTGTTCGTTTTGACTTTATATGTGTTTTGCAGGTAATATCCAATCTGCAGTTCATGTTGTTGGGATGTGGCTCCTGGGTAGTGGCTAAAACTTCCGGGCTCGAGCAGAGGAGAATTTTCACACGTTGAACAAATAAACCCTCTATTTTATGATCACATTAACACTGCAAAACCTCCTCGGATACATGGTTTTCCCGTTCTTAGATATGACGGGTTAGAGAAAAGGGTGTGGGCACGTATTCAACTAAAGCAATCTCCTAGGAAGTGTTAACCACACGAGTATACCTGACCGTAGATCTGTTGGCTTCCGAATAGAGGCAGAGCCAGCAGGCGTAGATTACTTGTGCTCGACTTTCTACAACCAGGTGTGTGTAATCATGTATCCGTTTCCCACATCTGCAACTGTTTTGGTCAGAGAGAGATGCATGCTGTCTAAATCTAGAGATTATAAAGGAGGGAAAAGTGAGATTTTATGAAAAAATCATCAATCATTCCAACTCGTCATTGCTAGCTGGTTGGTGGCTGCCATACCATTTTATACTCTTTCGTCTTTTCAGTTTTGTTTCTTGCGAGTGGGCGCTATATATATGTGGAAAGGAAATTCAAGGTGCGACCAGCTTCACCTTGTATCAGCGCACTGCAATGCACGAGGAACCGTTCTCGCTGGCAGCTCGACTGCACTGCGCAGTTGCCTAGTTCTATGTAACCATACATCAGAAAAAGGATGCAAGTTTGCTAACGCAGAAAGGGAGTGAAATGTTTCTCGTTACTGTACATGGTTGCGGTCATCTAACAATACTGTATGGCCGGGGACCATTCAAGCTACATCACCTCACTGTACCCTAAATTCTGCTTGCCGAGAAAGACCAGATGGGAAGATACAAGAGTTTTCAATAATCTAGGCTTATAGGGGTTACTAGAAAACAAAAACGCCCCTGTCCCTCCCTCTGTGCGTGTATGTTTATGTAAAGTTGCCGTGAAAAAAAATAAATTCACCAGCAGAAGGACACCAGGTACATAGAACCGCGGTCCCTCGATCAAGATCCTCATTGGGTTGTTGACACGCGTGTTTCGACGTATCTAAGCATTTTAGGCCCACGAAGTATGGCCCGCATATTAATGTCTTTCTGGCCCAGCAAAGGCCTCTCGTCAACATGAAGATTTAATAATTTAGATCGTTTGATTTTTTTTCTTACATTTTTATTTTTTTATATAAATTTAAAAATATAAAATTAATTTATGAATAATTAGCCTTACATATCTTTTTTTTAATATTCAAAATTCACATGAATTGTTTTTTAACTTTTTGATATGGAATAATTATATATAGTTTACATCCATATAAATTATTTTTAACTTTTCAATGTGAGATAACTATGCTACATTTTATTTTTTTATAGTTTATATCTATATGCATTTTTTTTTATGTGAAATAAATATATATGGCTATATTTACATGAATTTGTTCTTAATTTTTTTTTATGTGGGATAACTATACTACACATTATATTATTTTTATAACCCATATCCATAAGATTTATTTTTTAATTTTTTAATGTGAGATAATTATATATAGCTTACATTCGCATGAATTTTTTTTTAAGTTTTTGATGTGGAAAGTATACTACACTTCACATTTCTTTTTTATAACCTAAATCTAAATGAATTGTTTCTTAACTTTTCAATGTGGAATAAATATACTACACTTTATTTTTTTTATAATCTACATTCACATGCATTATTTCAAAAAAATTTCCATGCGGGATATTAAAACCCCAAACATAATTTTTTTTTTCTATTGACCTGAGTCAACCTATATGACTTGGAACTCAGCTCCTTGGTTGGATCAATCCCTGATCGAGTTTAATAACTATAAAATATACAATAAATAAATAGATGGGTTGTTTTATTTTGTATGCATTATCCATCAAGACTCATTTCAGTGCTTACTTCCATGTTCAATATTTTTTTCTTTCTTTTCAGCTCCTTTAAGATTTGTTTTTCATTTGTCATTAAACTTTATTTCTTTATAATTTCATTCTTGCTAGTTATATGAACATAATTTTTTGTGTTGAGATCTATTTTGATTTGCATGTTGTTTTATCAAATATTTCATATAATATTTCAATATTTACATAATAGAATTTTAGGTTATTGTTAAAAAATATAAAGGATAAAGGAGCAAAATTGAAATTAAAAAAACAAAGGCTTTTTTTTTTTCATTTAAGGTACGGAAAACTTCAATTTGATTCCTAAAATTTCAATTTTATACATTTGGTCTTGTTCTTTTAGTTTTTTATATTTTTATCCTAAACTTTATTTTTCATCGATCATTGTATTTTCACATAGGAAAGAGAAAATATTTGATTAATCACACTTCAATCATAAAAAAGTTGATTTTAATGTTAATGAGTTGAGAGTTCAATGGAGATTGTGTTTTTCATCAATCATGCTGGAAACAAGTAAATCGAAGTCTAAAAAAGAAATTATCCGACTTGATTTTTAATTTTTAAAGTGATTCGAAGATATTTGGGATTGGAAAATACATTTATTGAGAGACTTTTAGAATGTTTTTGATGTGTTTTTTTAATGAAAACAAGTTGAAAAATAATTTTTTAGAGACTAAAAACCTCTAAAAATTATAATAATAAATGATACATCGGTTTGCCTAGGTGAACAATGTGTATTCCAATCTTTTTTTTAAAAAGTTTTTGGATGAATAATGTTTTAAACAAAACAAGCACAAGGTCATGAGGTTTTTTTTAAGGCCAAATGCATGGCTGACCTTTCATGCCCAATAATACTTGGCTTTTTTTTGTTTTTGTTTTTGGTTTTAGTTTTTTATTTTAGTTTTTTTAATTAATATCTTTTAAATTTGTCTTGTTTAACTATTATCTCATATTAATTAAGTAGTCTTTTGAAGAGTTTTTATAATTTCACAATACATCAAAGAAATTATCGTATTTTATTTTTATTTTTTTTTGTTAAATTTTAGATAAATTTATTATATTTGTATTATGCATTATTTATTTGATGGATAATCATATGTGTTTATCAATCAAACTAAATCTTGGAGATAAATGTAAGAAAAATATATAAAATAAAAGAATAATTCTAAGTTAACTATTTGCATTTTTATCTATCTTTTACCTTTTGTTACAAAGATCAACTTCTTGCTTTGTTTTTCAATTAGTGTTTACAATTTTTATTTACGTATAATTTAATATTTTTCGTAATTCTTGTATTAAACATAGACAATATCTTTTAATTCCTCATTGACACAAATTTCATGATTCTGAAAAAACATATTCACACTGTTAAGTGTTAACACCTTCTTCTTTTTTGTATTAAAATTTAACTTGAATTAATTCTACCCGCAACATAAGACACATGGCGCATATATATATATATATATATATATATATATATATATAAAGAGAGAGACGGAGAAAGTAGAGGTATATTTTTATTTGTTTCTTGTTATTAGAGTACAGAATTTTACTTTCTATCTCTATTTTTTAAACTAAATACAATTTTATCCTTTTCTATATCAATTATCTTTATTCTAAAATATTAGTCAAATACAATCACAATTAAAGAGAATCGGCACATTTTATATGCATGAATTAATAAAAATTAATTCTTAATATCTAAAATATATATTTTAAAATTTCTATCTAGATATGAACTTTTTCTTGTCAAAGAACCATCTCAACCCAAAAGCTTAAGCTGTTAGGTGAGGTCCTAGGATATGATTTATATTATTCTCTAACAAACCCGTCAAGTGAAAGCCCTTTGGGCTTGAAACTTGCACAGACCCACATTACCTTGTGCTTATTTTTTATCAAATAAATGAGGATGGTGAGATTCAAACTCGTGACCGCTTGGTCATCAAGGCTATGATACCATGTCAAAGAACCATCTCAACCCAAAAGCTTAAGCTGTTAGATGAGGTCCTATGATATGATTTATATTATTTTCTAACACTTTTTAGAGATTTTTATAGCGCTGTTTACCATCTTCTTCCATTCGTGTGTAATCATTACCTTGAGTTTTTAAAAATATTAAATATCAATAACGAATAAATTAAGGGAAAAATAACTATCTATTCAAAGAAAAAGCTAACTAAAAATTGTAGCATTAACTTGCTTTTCAAAAAAAAAAATAAAAAATAAAAAATTGATAAACTCACTTTTAAATAAAGGCATTCATACAAATATGAATTTAATGATAATTTTTTAAAACTCAAAAATTATAATATTAATATCTAATTAATATACTTTTACCACACTAATTTAGTTTGGAACGTTTAATCCAAGACTTTTAACTACATCTTTTTTTTTAACCGCTATTTTATTTGCAATCCACAAAGAATCCAAACAATTTTCGATACTTTTTATATCACTGAATTAGTTTCCACTTCAATTTTCACAAAAATAATTCTCAACTAATAATTTAATAATATCATGTGTTAATAAAGTATATTAATTACTAATTGTAGTCAAGATAATAAAATGACTCTTTAGTAATAGATATTAAATACTAGAAAAATATGCACAATACTTTACCTAATTGACATCAAAACTATAGTATTTAAGCATCCATGTATAATTATAAATGCCACGATGTATTTGAATTTCCTATCATTTATTTTTTTAACGTTTTTTTAGGAAAGAAAATAATATAACCTCAAGCACATATCTTAAGGTGCAAACTTGTTTATGATATAAAAAACTATGTATTTTTCCTTGTGATTTCTTTTGACTAAATTGAAATAATAAACTTAGTTTTCACATTCATAAACTGACTTGAATGTGACATGAATGATCATATAACAAGAAAAGAAAGAAAAAGAAAAATTATATCACCTTTTATGCACGGGGGAGTATTTTGAGACGAAAAGATAAAGAAATAGAAAAATTTACTTGGTTTTGAGGAGCAAGAAATACTGTCTTTAAAGTGTTCTTTTATCGTAAACAAATAATATTATCAAAATATAACTAAGCCCATAAAATCTCAAAAAAATAAATAAAAAATACAAGTATAAAAATACATTCATGAGTATTAGTTTTGTATTGTAATAACAAATTTTGTTAATACACTTGAAACAACACAATAGAACTATAAATTTTTTAAGAAAAAACAATCATGTTCTTAATTAAATATAATAATTGTTATTAAATTTAATTTCACCGGTAATTTCTATCAATAAATTAAATATAAAAGTTAACAAGATATTAATTTAAAAGATTTTTAATATGCGGGATTATGAATTTATATATAAGACATATTACAATTTTTTTCTTTTAATATATAAGATTATAAACTTATATATAAGATATATTCATGATATTAAATAAAAAAGCAGTTTTTTTTTTATGATGACATTAGAACGGTAAAGTTTTTAACCTGATAAAATAAGGATCTCCTTACTGAGAAGAACACAATATTTTCTTAATTTTTATTAGACCAATAAACAATGAAGTTTACTTCAAGTAAGATGTATTAGGGTGCTAATACATTCTCTTTATATAATCAGTCCTATTATCTAGACTCTGAGACCAATTAAGATTTTCAGTGATTAAAATTCTAGATGGTGACTTCTATTTTTTTTCTTACTTACATAATTCTCGATAATCCTGATCCAGGAGGATGATCATCGTGACGCCGCACACGTGAAACAATAACATGCAATTTTTACTCTAATTTTTTTTTATGAGATTGTAGCATGCACCATATAATATAAACAAGTGCTATTTTGTGCAGCCTCTCTTGTTTTTCTTTTTTAAGATTTTTTTTCTAATTTTTTTTATATATTTCATGAGCTTGTCTATTTTTTATTACATAATTAAATAAATAATGAATTAAAATAAGTTTTCATCTTCAATGTTTTTTATACATTTTTATTAGAATTATCATTCCTCAAAAAACTTTTCTGTCAAAATTAGCCCACTCGACCAGTGGATTGTAAATATTATTTATATATATCGTGTTGGAATTTCCTATATAAATTAACTTTCTAGTCTAGTAGTTGACGTATCTTTTTTATTGTTCATAAAAATGGGGTTTGGATCGCAGCAGCCACGTGTTTTTTTTTTTTTTTAGTTTAATGTGGATGTCCGGGCCAACTTGCGTGCATCTCGACTAATCCCACGGGTCCTGAAGTTAAAGACCATGTAAGCCTCCGGTGGCCATCATATGAGTAACTACAGAGCTTGAACCTAAGACCACAGAAAGAACAAACCTCTTAATCTCAAGCTTTTACCACTGGATCACCACCTAGAATCCACGTGCCTTTTTCCATTTGCTTGTGTGTACATATGGTCAATATTTATCTATACAGTCATTTTAAACAAGTCGAGCCGTGGCCAGCTGGAGAAATAAAAACCTTTTTGACAGGTGGTCTTCGGTTCGATGCTCAAGCAAACACTTAATTCTATGTGTTTTTATTTAAAAAAAAAATTATTTTTTTTTATTTAAATTTTTTTATATATTTTTTAGATTATTTTAATGTTAATATCAAAAATATTTTTTTTTAAAAAATCCTATTTTAATATAAAAAACACTTTAAAAATAAATTCTAAATGAATGCAAATATGACCCCTCTCGAATTTCACAGCTGGTTCATATTTGCAATTGGCACTTCATCATGAGTAATAGCGCGCAGGCCGAGCAGACAAGTGTCTGGTGAAGTCGAGATACACACACACACACACACACTTACATATGATTCGAGCTAAAACTAGCTAGGGTCTAAAATATATATATGGCAACAACTAGTTCAACAAATATAGGCTTATTATGTAATTCATCGATCCTTGGCAGTCTTCATCATCGAGAAGTTGGGTGAAGATATGTGGCAGACCTTTATTAACCGATATTAAGGTAATTTAAATCTCAAATGGGAATCTTTGAGATTTTGTGAGGGTCATGTGCATGGCCACTGCATCAAATCATGATTCTTGCATGAAACTCCTTGAATCCGTGCTTCATATGTTGTGGTTTAGCGTGGCAACCATTTATTTTGGAATAGATGCTATACTGGATTTTAAAACTATATATCTTATTCTCTAATCCAGTTTCTATTAAATAATAAATTACTATATGTTTGATTGAATGCAACGTGATATAATATAATTGAATGTGTAATATTGTAATGAAAAAGAATATAATATAACGAAATGGGATGGTTTATTATATTCATTTGTTTGGTTCCAATGTAACGAGTGCGCGTACAAAGTTTTATTTCAATTCTTGCAAGTTTTGAAAAAAGTTATTGTAGTCCTTTATAATATTGTTTTTACAATCATGTCCTTGTAACATTACTCTTCGTCATATAATAGTTTATTACATGGTTTTTTATATAATGCTTGAGATGTAATAAGTCATTATATGTAATTGTAATGATCTATTACATTATCTAATTATCAAACGTGTAATTAGTTTACAAAGTATTTTAGGACGAAATATTTATTCGTAGGCTACTGACAATTCATTGATTTTAGAAAGTATTCAGCAACCAGGCACATCAATTATTGGCACAAGGCAATGTCAGGTATGCTAAAATGGAGAGAGGGGGTGCATAAAAGCCAAATCAAGAGATGGTTACAAGCATGTCAGTATATTATCTGGAACATTTACGTACAACCATATGTAGATTTCAGATATGATCCTGCATAGATACCGAAAGAAATGCCCATCTCTCTCATGCAAACCTTTCAGTAAAACCGCACTTAGATTGCTTTCTTATTCTAAGAGAGAGAGACATTTGTTTAAAATTTGCAACGCTTATATATATATACACAGAGAGAGAGAGAGAGAGAGAGGGAGTCGGAGGAGATTAAAAAGGAAGAAGATGCTCATCTATATATGTGTGTGTGTGTGTAATGATCACACAAGCTTAATTAAGTTATTTGAATTGTTAGTTTCTGGTTAATTAGTTAAGGGTTTTGTCGTCAGGCATGAGCTTTTTTTTGGGTGCAGAGGCATGAAGAATGAGATTCAATCAAGTTGTTATTCCAAGCTTGATAAATTAATGAAGTAATTGATCAATACAATATTAATTTGTATAGTTAACTAATAAAATCGTTGGGCACCGAGTATCTAAGATATGTAGATATGCGCAGAATATTAGCTATAAAACCCTAGATGAAGGGAGATAACCTAGATCTGCATATAGTATGGGGTTTAATATATATTGAAGTGTTGAGTGTTTATAATTGGCCCACATCAGCGTAGGTACAGTTAACTTGCTTATGATAGAATGCATCCATATCGCAGGACGAATATAACAGCCAAAGGGAATCTATTCCAAGAAAGAGAGGAGATTTTGAAAGCAATGATCATCTATTGGATATATAAAATAGATGTTGAAATCAGAAAAAGGGATTCATTTGGAATCTTGAAATCGGTAAATGATATCTCAAAAGGCCAAGGCAAATCTAATCAGGGTCTGGGAACACAGATCGATCAGCCATATGTTAGGTTATAATTGAATCGCAACATCCATGAACTTTATTCTCGAGAATGGCTCATGGCGTTGCTAGCTAGCTTATGCACTTGGTTCCATCATCACACCAGGTGCAAAAGGGCTTCTAAAACAAAAGAAAAACCTAAACAAACAAGTCGTTTTCCTGATTGTCTAGATCAGATACATGTTTCTAATTAATTAACAACTACACGCAGCAGCTGGCACCAACCAGGTGTAGGATCGGCAAGTATCCAAGATATGGCAAGTTTGCAAAGAAAAGGGTTATCATCAGCGAACAAAGAAAAGATGCTTATATGGAATTGGGATAAATACACATCACATTATCGTCAGAGAGAGAGAGAGAGAGAGAAACAAGCAGCAATGAGAGATTCACAAATTAAATTTCCTTTCTTCCTAGTTTATGTGTGAACCTTATGCAAACCATGCAAGAATTTAAGTAGATATGGTCCCCTCGTATGCTCTCCTAGCACTCGTACACCCACCCCTTTTGGCTCATGGGTTTGATGCTTTACTCCTCACAGTCAGAGAGATAGTCCCCCACTCTCCCAGGGCCCAGCCTAAGAAAGTATTTAATGCTCCTACAATATATATGGAAACACTCACTAACTTGTCTGCAAAACTGCATGGTTCTCTTCTTGGCGTGACAATATTCAATTTGCATCATCAGGGACCACTCCTTACATTTTCCATGTATAAATTTTGTTTTTAGTTATTTTTATATATTTATTTTTTCCCTGTAGCCCGCTTTCTCAATCTTCACAGTCGTCCTATATTCCATCAACAACAAAAAATAAAAATCAAATTAATGATAAAATAATCCTGATAATTCATAACTCCCCTTCAATCCCCTCCTCATCCTTCTATTTATACCTCCTTTATCCTCTCACCCTCTTCATACCCTCTCATCTCCTGCTGTTCTTAAAGTATAACATATGCTAGCTAGCTCTTCTGAGATGACTGTGCATCTTCTTATCGTGCACCTCTATCAGTTGAAGCTGCCAGCATGATCTTAGCCTTCCTCCTTTGTTGAGGAAAGAAACAGATCATGTGGCAGTTTCACCTGTTGTTGGTATCACGAGAAACCCTAATTCCAAATAAAACCTAATCAATTTCCTTTCTTACATGGCTAGCTAGCTAATATTAGGGTTCTCCTTGTCCAATCCCTAGAAAGGTAAGTGATCTTCTTTATAGAGTATATCATTTAGTCTCATCTGGGTTTCTTGGGTTTTGCTTCTTACTGTCGTGTTTGCATTAAAATTTTGCCTCTTTTTTTTGCCCGTGTGTTTAGTGTATTGATTGTTGTGTTTCTGCTCTTTTATTATGTGAACTTATGAGGAAAATTTTCAGTGCTAAGGTTTGTTAGGGTTTTGGGTAACAGGATTTTTGCGTCTCGGTACAGTTCGACGATTTCAAGATCCGTCCTGATGCTTTGGTGATTGAGCCCTGAGGTTCCTATAATTAGCCTGCCGTACGGATCTTGTTAATTAATTTGGTAAGCCCCTTCTATTTCCTGTAGATTATATATGTACTATATCTTATTTTCTTTGTTTGGGGTTTATAACACGGTTATATGAATTGATTCCGGCTTAGATTAGCGGCAACAAATTTCAAAATAGCAGCACTCATTTTAGGGTTTCAAAAAACATCTTATATGCACCTTCCCATCATCACCTTTATTTTAAGTTGATTTGGAATATAAGCTCACCTTACTAGTCTGGCTAGGGTTTCTGTGAAGTGCATTCCTTTCTAATTTAACAACTCGCAAATCAAAGTTTGTATGTGTGTGTGAGATCAGAGAAAAGGAGAGAAGTCAATGATTTCTTTAAATTTTGTGCGTTTTTGAGACAAACACTGTTTTTTCTCTCAATTAATCGAGTTACAGATTCATCATATAGAAAGCAAGTTTTTTTCTTGTTATGTTTTGAAAAACTTGCTCTTGTATTCCTTTGTTGTTTCCTGTTTCAGGTTCTCATGATGTTGGTTAATTTATCCAGTCTTCTCACTTGGTGAGTTGGATCTTGGTCATTTTACTGCACAAATACAAGTTACACACCCACAAACCACCCAGAGTTTTTCTGGGAAGCAATTGAGATCTTAAGATGTCATCATTTGAGATTGGTCAAGAAGAGAGCACTCGGTATTTTTTATGTGCGTGTGATTTTGCAATTTTGAGTCGTGTAAGATTTCATGAAATTAAACAGTAAGATTGAGAGACTGCTTGAAATTTGGAGAATATATCTGGTACAGAAATAGAATAGTAAGCTTGTCCTATTTGAAAAAGTTCTTTCTTTAACATTTTATAGATCATCTCGTGGATCTCTTATCTCTTGTAGCTTAAAGATTCACAATGATGAAAGCATGGGTTTTTTTTCATACATATTCTTTGAAGTTCCTTATCTCTTCTGATCACTTCCGTGTATATCTCTTCCAAGTTTGATGATGAAGAAAACAATGGTGACGATGACACTGAGAGGGATTATTAAAGATGACAACCTCTTAGTCTTTAGTTTGAATAGCTAGGAGATATCTTGTCTTAGGTACTTACAGAGGGTTTGGGGATCCAGTTGTAAATTATCAACATAAAACGAAATAAATAACCTTAAGAAATTCACCAAGTATTTCCCTAGTTTCTTAATTACATATGAAAAGCAAATAGCAGAACATTTGAGTTGCTGTAACCTTGGGGCCTCTAAATTCCTTTTTGATTGTTTAATTGATATTAATTTAATTGGATGCGTTTTGGAGAAGGCTGCGAGCTACAGCATTATTAGGACAATGGTCTGGTTAGCACCAGCCCCAGCTCCGAGACTTAGACTCTATATTTGCGGACCACAACAATACAGATCGTGTGGACTGGCTAAATTGAGCATTAATGGGGAGTGAACCACGGGACAATTTATGTTGCGATTGAGAGAACCGCAACCCCAAACACTGCTATAAGATTTTACATCCTATTGTTTTCCTTTGTCAGCTATGCAGAATATTGCAAGAACATTTGAATCTTGATAGAGAAATCTGTCAATGGAGCCCAGATGTAGAAATGTAACATTTTGAATTTTGAGAACTCACATTTCTACGCTCCATTGACATAATTTTGGTATGTGATTCGTGCTTGTGTTTCATTTTTGTCTCAATAAAATGTATTCTCTCGTCGTGTTATCAAAAATATTTAAACGTTGGCTTGCATGTGAACCCCTTAAACTCATTCCAGTCCTTATACTCCATGTGCACACAAGAGTACAAATTAAACATTATAGATGTACATAAATACATATATATATGAAGGTTGATGGTTCCCATCTAGCTATCTCTATCTTCCCTATTAAATGCACCTCTCTTTTATCTAGACATATGTGCTCGCTTGCTGGCATTTTTTTTTCAAGTACACAACAAACACACACACTGGAGATGTTTATGCTTAGATACTTGAAGTCTATAGCTCCTCTCTTGATTGTTCAAGTTTGGCCCCTCTCTTTTGGTAGGAAGATCTATATGGACAAGATTCGATATTGCTTTCCTTTTTCCAGAGGACTCCAGAGTGCCCAAATAAGTAAAAACGTCATTCATTTGATTTCCCCAACCATTACCAGAGCTTGCAATTGTCATTTTCATCGAGGACATTGGGTGGAGGATCCACTGATGATAAGGCCTTGTTACATGCCATATTAAGGATGCTCTTGGGAGACCATGATGCTGTCTAGACAACGACAATACAACTGACTTTGTTTTCTTAAAGGGACCCGGGAATGGTTCGCGTTTAATTGGTGAAAGAGAGAGATCAGTTGAAAAGGTTAGCAGCGTATGTGCCTGTGATGAGGTAGTGTGTTTAAATGGATAAAGCTTGTATGCATCCTGGTACTGCACAATTCACATGCGGAGATAGTATCTTTGATATCTTTAATAGGGGAATTAATGCATATACTCAATGCGAGTTAGTGCTTCTTACTTCCTTAATATGATGTGCCTTGTATTTTTTTTAGTTGTTACAGTCTTCCTAGCTAGCATCACTTGAATTTTAGGATATGCTTAGCTTTCGAACGTTTGCTTAATGGAATTTGATCAGCTCCATTTTTAAGTCTTTATTTTATACTCTTGACTGTTTCTGTTGTAACGGCGGAATGACATTTTCTCTCAGAAATGTAACTATGCTTTAGCGCAACAAAAAGCAAATGAAACCTTGGTTAAAATTGAAGGTCCTGAGTTTAATTAGATTCTCAAGCATATGGTACAGAGAATGCTAGTGGAATTGCAAGTGAACGGTGAAAATGGATGGTACCTCACAGGAGGAGTAGACTGGGGACCTTTACAGATCTTCAAAAAAAAAAAAACAAAAAAAATGTAAATATATATTCTTTCACTATGAATTTTTAAACGCAATGATTTCGTGATTTTTAAATTATTCTTATTGATTATTTCTGTCAAATTAAGTATTTAACTTTTTTTTAGTTACTTTTCTAGCTACTTCTTACTTTTAAAAAGTGATTCTGCTCGAAGTTTATTGAATTTCACTTTAACAAAAACATGAGAATTGATCTCTTTAATTTGATTTTTTTTAAAAAATATATTTTTATTTTATTTAAAAAAAAAAAGAATACACAGTGGCACTTTTAAGTTTTCTAGAATGATCAGTTCTTTTGCAATTGAATTTGAAGGAACTGTACATTTCCAATAGCAAGACGAAAACATTTCAATAATGGGCTGACTTGAATTTTATTTTTTTACTTATATTATTTAAAAATATTTTATTTTATCAATGCAAGTATTAACTTTTTTAAGCAATTTATTAATTTTAGTTTCTTAAAAAAACCATAAATCTATGTTAGAGGAAAGCACCAGTATCTTCATTTTTTATAAAAGTAAATTGAAGAGTGTTTTTTCTCGAACAATAATTAAGTTCACTTAAACCCTTTTGTCCTCCTCCAAGATAGTTCAACTTATATTGAATTTTCTCAAATATCCTCTTGATAAATAATTCATTTTTATGCTCCTTAAGAACATGTTTGTTTCTTTGTTTCTTTTCCGGTTCAATATATATTTGTTTCCTGTCTCAATGGTTCCAAGAAAAAAAAGAAGAAGAAAAAAAGTATTTTAAAAACTATAGTAGAAATTGAAAACAATCTTCTGAAGGTAACCTAGTTATCAATCATGATACATAAGGCCATCTAACTTCCCCAAGATCAACTTCAATATGGTCAACGATCTAGCTAGTGATATCCAAGATTTGCTTGAGTCAGTAGTATCAGTCGGTTAAATTATAGACTAGCACTCACTATTCTCCTCTAGTCTAGACTAGCATAGAGGGAATAGCAGGACATGCCTCGGGCAAAGCCGAGGAAGAGTCAAGTAGGCTTGGCTCTGCGGCAAATCCATTTTTTCTACCGGGTCGGTTTCTCGGAATGCCAGAAGCTTTTAATGGGCAAGAAAGAGGTCATGATTAGATGGCCCAGTCGATCCTCGC
This sequence comes from Populus simonii, assembly GCA_007827005.2. NCBI lineage: Eukaryota > Viridiplantae > Streptophyta > Magnoliopsida > Malpighiales > Salicaceae > Populus > Populus simonii. Next base: position 12,739,707 of record CM017473.2, read on the forward strand.
AAGTCTACCATATTTCGGTAAGGTTTAGACCAAAGACAATTCAATGCCAACCCGCTCGCCTAGCTCGAGCCTTTGAAGAAACTAAATTTAGGGTTGGGCTGGGACTTTAATGTAGCCTTAAACATGAAAGTCGTATGAATAAATATTGTTCCGAATTTGTATGCTTCCTGGCTTTCTGCTGTTGTTAACACCTAGATTTTACTTTGGTAAATCTTGATTTCCCCTCTTGACTAGAGGATTGTGGAGGGTCTCATTGTAGGCCCAAGACTTTGTTTTATCTCATTCACGTCCTCCAAGTGTCACCAATTTTCCAATCCTCCTTCGGCCCATCCATGTTCGTGATTGAGGAACTAATTAAGTGAAACTATTTTGTCTCCATTGTCTTCAAGTTTTGAAAAACTCTCAGCTAAAGCAACCATTCATGAATCATGAAATTACCATTAAAAAAAATAGAAAGGTCCTATAAATACTGTTTTGCTCTATGTACAGATCCAGAAATTACCAAGACCATCATAACAAAAAACAATTTTTTTAAAATATTTAATCAAAACAAATACTCTCTGTAGTAATGACTTTCTTAACTTCTTTTAACAATCCCTTTTATTTTCTTCTAGGATTATATTTTCAAGGGATTTCATGGGTTATATACACGTGCAGTACCGTTAATTTTTCAAAAGTTTAATGCTTGAGATTGATGAGTGTATGTAGGTTTTATAGAGTGATGTTGAAAGGCGAAGGAGATGACAGAAATCTATGTATGTAATTGCATCACCCTCTGAACAGCAAAGTACTCTCATTTAGAGAGAGAAACATACCAATAAATCATATTTGAAAAGATTCATTCTAGCCCTTTATAGTTTTAATAGTTCAAAATTGTCCTCTTTCTTTTTAGACAATTACCTCCGTACCTCTTCAAACTCTCTTTACCCCACACCTTTGAATCCTTGCTCAGACCCCCAAGGAACCGTTGGAATCAGACCAAGGCTATGGTCAGTTACCAGACTTTTCCACAAGTCAGTTTTTGCTGCAAATTCTTTCTTAGATCACTTGTTCTAAAATCCTGAAAATTTTACAAGAAGAGGCGTTGGGTAAGAGGGCTGTTGCCTGGTTCTCATTCCAGCACGAAGAGTTCGCACTGTGCCCAAGCAACCACCGAAAAACCTAGTCTTCTTGGCTTCATTTTTTACCAGCCAACTTTAAATCTTTTGACCCTATGCAAATCCATTTGTCGCTTCCGTTCGGCATTGCAGTCTGGAGAAATGACTGGTAACAGACTTGATTATAGCACAAGCGACCATACTAGTTATACACACACAACTCTAAAACCTGTCCAAGAGCCAAAGAGAACACAAAATCGGGGTTGAAACTTCACAAGTTACTAGATCATGCACTCCTCAATGGGGCAAAATTTCCTACGTAGCGATCGATTCATTAATGAACATTTCTTTACAAGGCCTACTTTGTTCTTCCCGTCATCTATGGATGGTCGGAAGACGAGTGCCATCACCTGTGTTTAGGGGCGTTTCTCATGTTTTGAGATGTTTCAAGAGAACAACCGACCAAAGGCTTTTTGGGCTTCTAATCACTGAGGTAGAATGAAACATTTTGCTATCATGCTTGTGTTGTTACATGTACATGAGAACTCTCAATACTAGCATCTCGAGCTAACCACTACCTGAATCCAACTTCCATTCCCCACTAACAATAAAACATTACTCTCTTTACATTCTCTTTCAAGGCCGGCAGTGGCCGGACACCAGATTCTCCTGTTCGTGTTCCCTTGGCACCATGGCCAGCACCACTGCCTGCTGAGCCAGTCTCCTGCATTACTGGCTCCGTGTAAAATCGAGCACGAAATGCAGCTAAATGTGCATAGTATGCCGGAGGAACTGCACAAAAACCACTAGCCACTTGAGTTGCAAGTTGTAAAACAATCTGCTAGAACACCCAGCAGAGAACAGGAAAAACTTGAGATGAGGAATTCATCATATGTCCATATTTTATTTGTTCACATTAAATGCACCAGACTAGCTAAAAGCCTAAAATTGCATGTATTGTGCATCTATGTTCTTCTCCCTCAAGCCAGGAAACCTCATTAACAAGTAGCCAATTTCATAGTTCCTTTTGTTTTCTCCAAAAGAGAAGTTCATAAAAGCATCCAATTAATCAAGCTTCTGCTGTACTTTTTTTAAAATAGCTTAATTTTCTTAGTTCTTGCAAAAAGACTTTTAGGAGGTTAACATCAATGGACAAAGGACCAGTATATATTGTCTCACATGATTTACCTACTGAAACGGAGCGAGTGCACCTAGCATATGTGTAGCAGAGATTGTTCGTCAAAGACTGGATTCCATCTGCTGTGAAGTTGTTCTCATCCCACAAAACATGATAGTGTGCTGGCCTACTTGTCCCCTGTCACATCAGATAGAAGCAAGTTCATCTCTATCTCAGAGAAAGCAAGACAGACAGTAGTAAATAAATATACTGATATTCAAAATTTGGAAGAAATAAGTCATCCTTAATTCAAACTGTCAGCATTTGCAAGAGATCCTCAGCAACAACACATAACAACATTGAGCATTTGCAGAACAAGTTAAAAGCAATCAACAAATCACTACTTCAAATCTCAAATTTAGATTATCTGGCAGCATCCACCATGCTTGGAAATTATATCTGACACAAGTCTCTGATCTGTCCATCAGTCTGATTTCAGTTTAATCCAACCTAATATTCCATTCATTCCCATCAAGTAGCATCAAGTTAAGCTTCTTGCGTTTCCTAGCTCAACACGTTAAAAAAATGTCGTAACTCCTTTCAAATGAGCCTGCTGGTACGAGAAGGATCAACACTCAGAGATCCAGTCTGAAAACCATTAGCACACCGTTTACCTGTTGGCAAGTAGCAATGAACCTAGCCTCTCCCAATTCCCAACCCAAATAACATGATTCAGATTTCCAATCAAATTGAGTTTGTCCATGATAGTTGAGTAAATTATCCCATTTGCATAGAGCACATCTTCAACAGAAGAGGTATGATATTCATTGGAATAAGAACCATCCCCCTATGACAGTCTGTCTTAAATTTTAATGCAACTGGCACCTTATTCCTTTTCCTCTCTCTTTGAAAAAGTCCATCCATTACAAACACCCCACCACCACCACCACCACCACTAAAGTCCATCCATTACAAACACCCCACCACCACCACCACCACCACCACCATCTAAACGATCATCATAAAACAGCAGGGAGGTACATGCTACACATACTTATGTTATGATTAATGAACCAAAACATTTCTAGTTGCTTATGAAAATTTACATTGAAGAAAGATAAATTCTACCTGAATACCAGCATGGCTACAGAGATAGAAGTCAAACTCTGTTGGATGACAGATTTTAGAATCAACCACAGTGCCTGGATAACAAAAACATCAAGAAAAACGAATTTGAATATATAAGGAAAAAATAGACCAGTGCATCTTTGTGCACATATACAGCCAAAAAAATATTCTAAACTTTACCAGGCAGTATGTTTCCACTCTTGTCTGTGCTAGTCCTGTCCCTATGGTTGTTAGCAAACAATCTAGTGTGGTGACGTTTTTGTACAACTATGAAAGTTACTGGTGGCTGATAATTTGGCTCCAAAGACGCACAGGCCTGTGAAGAAATTATTTTATAGAACCAAAAATATTTTCACTTTCTTTGAATCAGAAAAATGAACGTGGCATTCAATTTCTAACCTTCCGAATCGCATCCAACTCATAAAGCAGAACTTGATAAAATTGTCCTTCACTAACACCATCCCTGCACAAGTTACATCCCATCACTTTAAGAACTAAAGTATAAAAGGTCTTAATATAATGCATGCATCTTTCATATGTTCATATAGCAGATAATGGTGCAGGTGCGCATGTATCCATGTGCAATCATCTCAGCTACCATTAATTTAAGAATGACTGATTATCATAGTAGTTGGGTGCTCGCACCAAAAAAGCTGAACATAAATGCATATGCGCATGTAGCCATGTTCTAATTGAACATGCAGTGTCTGCCCTGAAATGATGCATACATGTTATCAGAATTTTTTTGCATGAGATGACAATACTCGCCTGTAAAATATGATCCTTAGCGGCTTTTGTCCAGTTGCTTTCCTGAAAGAAATCAGAAGATCTCTGCACAGGAGAATATGATATTCAAATTGCAACATTCCGAACAATTATATAAACAATATTAGGAATTTAGGCAATAAAATAAGCCGAGTGAAGTGAAATTTCTTTACCTGATCATGCCACCGCTAACAGTACCACGAACAGGATCTTGCCATGTTTTGTACAAGTCCTGTATGAGTTCCTGTCTGTGAGCTTGAGCACAAACTAGTCCAGCATATTTTGTTACTTCAGGCCAGTCCTGAGAAGCCACCACCTGCAGGCAGGTCAACATCTATCAGCAACCAGATCTTAATAAATTTGAAGAGCAGGTTCAGCAAATAGAATTTGGTAAAGAAATTCTACAGCAGCTATTGAGGGGCTTGAGTCCTCTCCATTCTCTGGGTGAGTCACATCTGCTCCAAAAATAATGGTTGGTATGTCGCTAACTAATGGTATTCTGCAGCTGATAGCATCTAAAAGGACAGTATTTCTACCACCCATCTGCACCATGGACATGGAGAAAAATAAGTGCTGGGAGCATGATTGATTAAGTAGTTAAACATTCAGGAAAACTTTAGACACTGATCAGGAAATTAAAGAGCAAAGTAACTTATACCCACCAATACACACACACACACACACACACATGAGAAAAATCAATTAGATGCATGCGTTCCATTGTAATTCTAGAACGTCAATGAGTACTCGGGTAGTTTTATAAATATACAACATTACAAGAGTCACTTCATAACTCTAGAGGTGCTTCAGACATTTGTACAGCATTGCTATTTTCATAAATCGGAGAGTTGATCTAACCTTTACATTGATCTTGAGGGACACATTTGCCAAGTACTGCTTACTGATCTTGAACACATGTTTCGAGAGACAGCATTGAGTTATTAAACCAAGATCAGTTTCGCATATTCGCTTCAGATCACCTAAAAAAGAGGCATATGTTACAAAATTCAAGTACTGAATCATATCTTCATTTTTTTTGTCAATTCAACAAAAGAGAAAAAGAATAAGCATAAGACAATTTAATAGATCACAGCAATTAAATCCTCAGCACAAATGGCATACCATAGAGGGACCCATTGTTGTCAGGTAGAATAGCTAAGAGAAGCTCTAGCTCTTTTCCTTTGGTTCTGTTTGTGGATGCATGATAGACGTGCTTCAAAGCTTTCTCTACATGCTCAGGCCTGGCATTGTAGATAGGGATCACAGGCTCTGAATTGAACTCCTAAAAACAGAAACAAATTATCTACTTAATAATTGGCAAGGAAAAGGAAGGACGAGTGTTAAAAGGCAGAAGGACGAGTGTTAAAAGGCGGTCTGGATTATAGAAAAACTACCATTCCAGAAACTTGACACATTTGGGCAAGTTCATTGCAAAAGCCACGAGCAACACTCTCTTGCACACTCCTTGAGAAGTTAATACATGCCCACCGGCTTACAGTCATTCCATTAATCATTTTCTATGCATATGTGAGTCAGTAGACATAAGATCATTGTTAGAAGGCATCAATGAATAGGAGTCAACTCAAATGAAAATGATAGTCTGAACACATTCCAATATTCAGAGTCCATTTGCAGCTTAGAGTATACCATCATATTACCCAAAATTTATATATATATAAAAAAAGAGAGTCCGTGATTAAGGTACCAGTGCAATACCTTGTTCATCATATTCCATTGCCCCACTTGAGGCAAGCAATCCTTTTCTTTTCCAGTTTCATGATATTTCAGCTGGAGGTTCATGTGTCATTAGATGATGAACAAGTAACAATACCATCTTCCTCTAAATCAATACAAACTTTAAAGCGAAGACTTTATATTTACCCAAGGGGCAGGGAGAATTCGAGCCTCAACAGAAGCAAGCTTTTCACTGATTTTGATCCCAAACTCCTTCGCGTAGGGGTCTTGATCATAAGCATTATTCTGAACAGTCTGCTTGTGTTGGAAAGTGCAGAGTACAGAATGTTAAAAGATTAAAATAGGACAAAAAAAAGCGAAACATTAATGCAATACCAAAGACACTAGACCACAAGCTAATTTCTAGCAAAATTGCATGCTTCTTTGTGAGCAGTAGTAAAATTTACAGTTTGTGTAATTATTTGAACATGGAAATGACAGCAGTTATTCCATTAATGTCAGTGCTGGTCCAACTAAAACGAGGGCACTCAAGATTCTGTCAGGGACTTCGCATCTAACACAAAGCTTGTAAAGCATGGTGTGGCACTTCAGTCATGGCATAACATGGGATATTATTTTTCAAGCAATAAGATTGCACAGTTTCTATTTTTCCAGTGATAGATGCGTGTTGCTCAAATTCACAAAACCAACTTGTTTGGTCTACACAAACAATATTCGCTTGAAGAGAAGGGAAGTCAAAACACCACAAATACCTGCAAAATGTCATTTTCCCGATCCCTGGGTCTTTGACATGTAACTTTTAGAAGGGCAGTAATTTGCCTTTCATTCAACCGTTTTGTATACCGTTGCCCCTCCACAATTTTGCAAGCCTAGCAAGCCAATTTGGAATCCACAAAAACTTAACAAGAGTAAAAGAAAGACAGCTGAAAGCAAGGCATTGAGCAGAAAAAAGGACCTCGGCTTACCTCCATGGGTAGATAATTTGCTTTCTTCTGGTTTCCAACCTGAAGGCAAGGTAGATGTGCATGTTGAATGGTGAAGCCATACATCTCTTGGAAGTATTCAACAACTGACTTCATTGTCGAGTTATCATCAACAGGAAACCTACACAAGAAGAGCGAGCTTTGACTATAAGAACACGCATAAAGAATCACAAATATTCAGAAGCTCTTTGAATAAAACAAAATTAGAGAGAATCTTCCATTTCCTTGATCTAATTGTATGCTGAATAACCTCAGATAACTATTCAATTGCAGTACCTTTTTCACATAAAAGAAAATCTCAATGGCCTGAGTAATTAGATAATTTAAAGAGCACATAAGCATGAGAGAACTAAAACTTACACAAGTTCTCTTGTAGGCTGAGATGTCAAGCCCGAGACACGATACTTTCTTCGTACACTCCCTCTGTGAGTTACTTCAACTTTCACTCCTCTTAGACCTTTTTTAATCTGTCATGATGTTTTTAAAAAGCAGCTCAAGTTAAAGTAAATTCCAAAAGATTAAAGACAAAAATAGCCTTCGTCATCTCCACGGTTTAAAGTACCTTCACTCGATCAGAATCAGACAATGGCCTTGACAATACATCTTTGCCTAGAAGCTGAGCGACAAACTCTATCACAGGAAGAGGCTCAATGAATGCTGCCGAGGCCATATCTACGCCACAATACATAAAGAAAAAATAACATAAGATGAGACTGAGACAACATCATGCAAACTACAAAAAAAAATCTATCAAACACGCTTCAATTTCTTGTAATTAAATTACCAATGTTTAAGGACAGTCCCATTTGAGTCGGTCTTATACTCTGGTAAAATCCGCACCAGGATTCCAAGCCATCACCTAGTCGCTGTGGTGCTCTTATATCGGGTGAAAAAAAGGATCTTCCAACAGGGCAATACCTTGACAGAGAAAAGACATCATGAAATAACAAGGCTCAATCCAAGAATTACAAAATCATTGTGATAAAATTTGAAATGATCAGTAGACTCAATAAGAAACTGTACCTCTTTGTAGAGAGCTCTCTCAGTACAATGTCAAGAATCTGTAGAGCTTCCTGCGGAGCATCAGCATGTTTTCCAGCTAAGAATTGACTCAAATGATACATGTTTGCCCTTGCAACAAACTTGATCACCACTTTGTATTCTCTCTCTCTCCTGAATAATTGTTACAAGGGCCAAATAATTACTTCATAACCGCGAATAAAACAGAAGAAAAATCTAGCATGCATTATTAATGTGATAAACAGGAAACTTATCCTCTTCCTTTTTTTTTTCTCAAACTTAAATTTATATTTCTTACCCTCAATTTTCTAATTCCTTATTAATAACAATCTTTTATTGAGTCAGCAGAGAAAAACAAAGTAAAATATAAATGAAGGAACCAAGATAGAGATAATAAATACTAACTTGGGACCACTGATACCATCCTGTGCATCAACAAGCTTAATAGCGAACTCCTTCCAAGCAAACGGAAGCTTACCAGCTGTGTACAAGCTCTTTCTGCCATCATAAGCAGGCAGTCGCATTCCTAAATCAGATTCTTTGTAAAGCCTCACGAGCTCTGCCATAATAGCTCTGTTCATAGTTCTTGATGCCACTTCAGGAGTTATAGTAACCTGCAAGAATCAGAAGGAACAGATGGTGAAAAATGGTAACAAGCAAAAAGAACATATTAACGGCCAGATTTAACACACTCGTAAATGTTACCAGAAGTATAGAAGAAAAAACAGAACCCATTTAATTTCATCTACAATGCAACAGCAAAAGATAAGAAGAAACAACAGTATAAACGCGTCAGCTGTCAGATTTAGGGCCACGAATCAGCAATGCCATAAATTCTCTTCAGAAAAGAAATTAAAAACTTAAATATTCTACAGCAGCGTATATCAACAGTCATGTTCAATACTGTAAGAATCAATCCAAGAAAAAGAGAACAATAAGAGCATTTAAATGCTCAGTGTCGGGCTAAGGGCCCAGATGGTGAATACAGAAAAATCCATTAGACAAAACTTGGGAAGAAAAGGAAGAGGAAGGGAAGGAAAGAAACAAAAGACATCATCTTTTCCTTCATTACAATAAAAGAAAGAAGCTTACATCATACTGGTTCAAGTCCTTGTCTGGTAACTCTGCAAAGAAATGGTTGGCCTTAACAATACACTTGCTACCAACTTGACCATAACCAGGCCTACGCGCGAAACTCAAAGACTTGCTTGAGGTTGGGAACCCTGGACCCATCTCCATTTCACAAACATTTTTACCAGTCTCAATAGGCCCAGTTGAAGTAGTTGACAGGAGATCACCAATTGGATTCACAACAGGTTTATGTACTACGGTACAAGGCCTTGAACAAGGCCTCATACATACATCTCCTTGATCAGACTTTCTACCACCTCTGCCTCTCCTTCTCCCTCTATTCTTTGCAGGAGGTGAGGTCTGGTTTTGGGGTTTAGTGTTGGAACTTTCTTGGAGTGGTTGTGGTGGTCCTTTGCCATTTTGAGCAGTTTTGTGGTGTTTTTGAGGTTGGTTTATGGAGTTCTGCATGTGAGTTTTTATCACTAAGTGCTGCTCTGAGCTCTCTTTCATTTGCCTTATAGGCATAGCTAGTTTTTTCTTTCACTTTATTCCCTTCACTCACTGAAACTTTATGTGAAAGCAGCAAATATACTTTGTCTTCAAAAAAGTAAAGATTCACCGAATGGCAAAAATATACTTTATTTATCTTCTAGTCTTTTGCTTGTTGGCCTCACAGGCTTGGACTTAAGACCACTTCTCCTCTGCAACCAAAAAAGGTTCAAAATCAATAAGAGAAAATGCATGGCAGCCTAGTGAACAAAAAACTAGACACTGTAAAGAAATAGGAATGATAATGATGACGGTGCAATTCAAAGTAGTTTTATACGCAAGTAAAAGGGTATGGATAAAAGGCCGGGACTTTTTTGCACTTCACAAGCAGCACTAGTCCTTTGCAAATTTTGAAATCAAGCCTTTCACCTTTGATTCAGCATATAAACCCCATAAACATATATATAAAGTACAAAAAAAATGAAAACCCAAAAGCAAGAGTTACAGTTTCTCTCTGACCGGTAAACCATTGAAGTGGAGAATGCAAAACATGAGTGCACAATACATTAATAGCACAGGCAAATATATATGGTATAGATTGTTTGTTGAAGCTTTAACCAGATTTTTTTTCTTTAAAAATTACCTTTAAAATCTCAGTAAAGGAACCAAGAAAAAGAAGGGGGCAAAATTAAAACAAGAAACCCCAAATAAGACCAACAGCTAAAAATCAGGTCCGCGACTCGAAAAATGATGCCAGATTCAAAGAAAAAACTGACCATCGCCAATCCAAAATCTTCTTATAGATGGTTCTATTTAGCAAGCCCAATGACAATGAATCGAAAGGACAAGAACAAGCAAACAAAGCAGTAGTACAAAAGAAAAAATCAAATATATTAGTAGAAGGAAGAAGCCCAAGAAATACATTAGTTATGTGCTCAGCAGACAGAACCAAAACATTAAGCCTATCTGTTCCTTGTACAAAACTGGAAGTTCATAAATAAAAGATCAGGTAAAAACCAAGCAGAAAAAAACACGGCAAGAGCATTACAGAAAATTCTATTTTATTTAAAGAGAGATTTGAAACCCATATGAGTACACATAGAAGAAAACAAAAAAAAAAAAACAAGAACAAGGAGGAGTAAGGTTGGTGTATACATTATACAAAGCGAAGGAATAAACTTTGAAAAGGGCAGTGAAATCACTATCATACCCAAGCAAATTTATTGCTTTGATAAAAATGTCACAGCAATAAATACCAACAACGACTCCGACAACAAGGGAGAGGGAGAGGGAGAGGGAGAGAATTACTCGTACACAACACTCACCTGCTCATTCACTCAGTCGGTAACAACCAAGACACAACCCAAGATACAAGAGTTGAGGTTGCAAGAAGAGAAATGTTTGAGAGAAGAGGGAGACAAAGAACGTGAAATGATGGGTTTAAGGAGAAAGGAAAGTGAAGGCTTTTTATGGAGGGTTTCAGTTCTTCTGGCTTTAGAAATAAAAGAGAGTAAGAGTGAGAGAATTCTAGAGAGACGATGATGATGATGAATCTTTATACACGCATGCAAGTGTGCTTTTGGTGTTTTCTTTATCACGTGTAAAAGGCTTTGTGAGTGAGGCCCTCTGCCATGCCTCTCTCCCCCTCTCTCTCTGCTGCTGCTTTATATATTACGACTACCCTGCTTTTAGCCCCTCTCTCTCCCTGTCTTCGGTTTCAGTTCTTGATGACTGAATTGCGCAGCCTCGGGGACGTACCATTGCTTAAAAATATAGGAGCAATTTGAAAAGAAAATATAAAAATAAGGAAGCAAATATGTAAGTGACACGCTTAAGAAAAGGGCAATGCGGTAGACAAGACTAGAGGGGGGGGAGGGATGGGGTTTAATATTAGAGAATACTAAAATTATTACTATTGTTGTTGTTATCTGTATGGTCCAAAGAGAGTCACTGAGTAAATATAAAAGCAATCATCCACAGAAGAAGAATAATTCGAACTCACAGTCCTCACTCCTGCAGATTTCTACATATGTTATGTAATGTTCACTCTTTTTCTCTCCCTCCCTCTTTTTTTTTTTATTCCTAATTCTTAATTTCTCTATACTGCTTCGAATATTCTCTAGTCCCTATGTGCCCACTGAACAAACAACACCCCCATCCATTATCACAGCCTTGCTGAAGCCTTCAACGGTCGATTCAAGGGGACTTTAGAACACCGGGTCCACCTTCCTTTCTTTCATTTTTTTTTCCTTACTCCTTATCTATATATGTGGCTCCCACTGGCTTTTTGTATTGATGGTCTGATGATCCAGCGGGCATCATGCTCTACCTTCAATTCATGGCCTTGGCCCCCACCAATCTGAGGGCTTTGATGAGGAGGAAAGCAAAGTGCTTGGTCCTTGTTGCTTTCTTATTTTGTTGGGTTCTGTAGGGGAAATGATCAAAAGATCATAGATTCATAGGTTTGTTAATGGGCAGGGAAGTACTTGATGATGGCCTTGGATTTTTGGATAATAGGACAGGAAAAAAGAGAGGAAGGAGTGCGTAACGAGGGAGAATAGTGATTGTGCATCATGATATCCTAGACTTGGGGAGGGAAAAGGATCCCCACTAAACGCATGTTCTTGGTGGGAAATCAAACTAAAGTTTGATGAAAACCACTTCATTATATTTTGGATGGTTCTGATTGGATCGTCTCGGATGGGATTATTGCTTTGTTGACCAAGTTTGAAATGCTTGTGGCTTTACCTTCTCTGTACAAGCAATGGTGGGCAGTTTATTAGCGGGTAAAATAAATCCTTTCCAGCAAGAGAGGGTAAAAAAAGAGTGTTCGTGTTTGTATCCTCGACGGGGATACTTCGGATTTGTTTCTTCAAATAAACGTGGTGTATTTTGTCATAAAAATAAAAAATCATGCACTCTCTTGGATCTGGTTCTTCCCATGTCAATTCACTGTGAAGAAATACGATTGGTCCTCTCGCCTGTTTTACATGGTATCTGTTGACAAAATTGTTTATATGATATGATTACGTGGTGATAACATGCATCCATCTCCGGTTTTTCTTTGTTTTGTTTTGATTTTTTTTTCCAGGAGTGTTGCAAAATAATCATGCCATCAACGTACAATATTGTGTTCTGTTTACATATATAGAACTAGTTTTAGTTTTTTTTTTCCTCGCAATTCTGCGTGCAATGTTTGCTGGTGAGTAGTGGATGTTTATCACTAGCTAGTAGCATTTTTTGTGGTAATGGATTTGGAGAACTCCAAGATTTTAATTGAGCTAGCTAGTAGGTTTTATACTCTAGATGGAATTTATAATTTATTGTATTTGCAAGGAAAATTTAGTAATTTATGTATTCAGTTTTATTATAATTAATGTACCAAATCAAATAGGTATAAATTGCATGGCATAAGAACCATTAGGTGTTGCTCACTTTGCCAACCCTAAACTCTTAGAAAATCGTCAATTATGTAGCGCTCCGAACTCTAATGCTTCTTTGAGTTTTCTTATGTTTCTTTGAGTTTTCTTGAACTTTTTATAAGCCATGTAACGTTTTGTATATAGCTATATTGTCAAGGGGCATGACGTGATGATAAAAAGCTTGAGATTTGCATAATAGATCTCGAGTTTGAATCAGAAATGCATCTTTTGTAAGAGTCTGGGACAGTCAAGGTTTTATTCGCTTATCTGAGCTCATAAAATATATTTTTTAAGGGATAAGGTTTCCTCGAATAAAAAAAAAAGGTTTTGTATATAGCTAGGTTATTGTTGTCTGCACTAATAAGAATTTGTAAATTCTTCATGCATTTTTTTAACATGCATGTTTTTCTCTAAAGTCATAGTTTAAGAATATCTCGACTGTACGTTAAAAGACTTTGGCAATCAAATGAACAGGTAAGCCCCAGATATCAGGGATCATTTTAATGTGATAAATATGTCACTTATGAAAGAAGGGTTGACATTTGCATGTTGGATATGACCAGCATCGTCTTTCAATATAAGCTCAAAATTAGACGTAAAAATGTGGACAGGATAGGGAGTTGTTCACTATGATTCCACAAAAAAAAATTAAAATGTAAGAAAATATGATACACTAGATGGCCCCATCTTCACGCCTTATATGTTCGAAGCTATAATTTAAATTATAAATTTTATCGAGTTTAATAATTTTATATTTTAAAATTATCTTTTATTTAACAAAGTTTGAATATCAATCTCATGGCATTACATTTCTTTGAGATTGCAGTAATCATGTAAAAAGCAAATAAAAACCAGCTATAAAAGCTAAATTCTAATCGATAGAAATTAACCTATCAAACATATAATTTGACGGAATCAACAAAGTTAATAACTTTATTTTTTTAAATTAACTATTATTTATATAATTATACAATAATAAAACTAAACACTCATGAAATTAAGCATTAATCATATACTGAGACGTTTTATTAAGATTATAATAACCTCATAAAAAATAAATAAAAATAAATTATAAAGATTAATTTATTTATCAAATAATAAAGGATAAAACTAGAGAATAAAAAGTTAAAAAAAAATAAAAAAAATCAAAGTGAAAAACAAATCTAAGCCACAAACTGCAACAATTACCTTTTCTTGTTGTGCTAGATTCCATTATTGTTTTTAGTGACATTGCTATGTACAAAAAGAACACTCTCATTTGGGAAACAAATCTTAAAGGCTGACTATAACAAAATAAATAAATAAATAAAATGAAAAGAAAAAAACATTATGGCCATAGACTCAATTTACTATTCTATATGAAAGTATACTTACTTATTTGCCTTTAAAAATAAAATTTTGATAAACTTGTATTTGGAGTTAATTTGGTATTTATATATGGTCCATTATTTATTATAAATTAATCAGGAATAGTTCAATTTTTTTAACAAAATGATGGTATTACCTTTAAAAAGAATGACAAACTGTAACCAGTTACTATTTTTTACCTTTCCACTTTGTTTTTTTTTTTTTACATTTGTGCTGACTCGAAGGTTTATCTTTTAATATATAAAAAATATTAAAAAAAGAGGTAAAGTGGTTGATGTGTGAATAACACGCATTCACATGTCATTAACTCCACTTTGGACCAGGCATGCAAAGGCTTTCAGTCGTTAACAATGGGGCTTTCTTAGAGTGGTTCAATTCGTCTCGACGGCTCCTCTCTTTCACAAAGGTGTGTGTGGCATTTTAACCTCCAGTTTGGCCTGACGGACTTTCTTTTTTTTTCTCCTAACCTTGATTTTCATGCATAACACTTCAGAATTTCAAATCAACCCTTCAATTTGTTTTTCATTCAGATTTGATTCTTGCTCTTTTGATTACTATTTTTTTTATTTGAAATGGTTTATAGAATTGTTTTTTCAATTTCATTCTCCTTTAATTTCTTATATGTCAATTTAAGTCCTCAATCTTTTTATTGTTGTTTATTTTATTTTGAATAATTTTTAGAATTGAAGTTTTCTTTGCGATTTTATCCTTTTTTATTTTATTTTTCTTGTGTGGTCTGATCCTTGATTATTATTTTTTTCTCAGTTCTTTTCACTTTGGCAAAAAAAAATTACAATTTCACAACAACATTAAATTGATTGAGAATTAAGCCTAGTAATTGAACCCGAATCTAGGATTTCATGAGTTGGGACTTTTGAAAATTGACTCGGGTTTATGAGATTCACGCAATTTGCTTTTTTTTCCTTTTTAAGCTAGTTTTTTTTTTAATTTCATCATTTAATATTTATTTATTTTTCAATTTGATCCTCTTTTAGTTTTTTATCTATTATATTTGATCTTTGTTTTTCTAATTGTTATTTGTTTTGTTTCAAATGATTTTTGAATTAAAGTTTTTTTTGTACAATTTCATCCTCCAATTTTTTTTTCTGATGTGATTCAATTCTCATTTTTTTTATTGCAATTCCTTTTACCTTGGCATTTTTTTTAATTTATATTTTTTGCACAATTCCATCATCTAATATCATATAAGCTGGAATCGATCTTATTGATTTAACCCATGTATAGAATTTCACGGGTCATGAGTTTGGATGATTAACTCCGCTTTAGGAGATTTGTTTAGGATTACTTGTGTTTTTTTAAAGCTAGTGTTTTTGTAGCTTTATCATTTAACATTTATTTATTTTTTAAAATTTCATCTTCATTCTTAATTCGAACTCGAGACTAGTACTGACCAGGTCAAGGCTCAGCCATAGAAAGAATGAGGGAAGAAAAATAAAAAAGGTAGATTGTCAATCCGAGTTAACTCATTATAATCATGTTTATTACTTGAATTGTTGAATTTGCAAGTTATTACATATTAATACAATGTGACTATCTTTTCATTAAACCCCCTGTTTTTTTTTATCATTTAATTATTTGATACTTTGTTACTTTACATTTAAGCTAGGGTTATGTGAAAATTAAAATGATGGTGTCATTATTATTATTTTTTAATTAGATCATCATTTAAACAGGTGATCCGTTCACTCTTGGCTTGGTGGAACAAGCCGCGTCAACTTTTTTTCCCCCCAATTATTAATGTATATAATGATTTATTAATTTTATATAATACAATGATTAAGTTTTTAATCTTTATTTCAAATATTATATTGTATGCATGGAAAGAAAAAACAGTGACACTAACTTATATTTAATGCAGCTGTCGGTTTGGATCCGATTCGCAGCCAAAGCACGGACCCGGACCTAGTTTCTGTTTTTTCTTTTTTTTTTCTCCCTTAATCTTAATTATGAAAGTTCACGGCATTGATGAAATTTTTATCTCGAGATTTGGCAATTCCCAGTTTCCCATCAGCATCCATGGATCCCTGTTGCATTTTCTTCCTGTATTATTGTCTCTGTGACTCTTGGCGATTAATTATCCTCCCATCTCTGCTACATTAATTTCCCTGTCATCGGCACTGTAACCCTCTCTCCCTCTCTCCCTCTCTCTCTCTCTACCTCTCTGTCATTTCTTCAAAGAGCTGATTAGCTGTCTCCAATGACAGTTACAATGCATAAAACTCCTTTCCAATCCAGTACCAGGACTAAATTACTACATGACGATGATCAATGAACGTGATCTGATTTTCAATCCCTACCAAGAAATTGCATTTTCCTCTAATATCCCTCAGTTTCATCCCGTCCTTTTCAGAGTTCGATTTTAAAATATTTAAAATAGTCTTTTATCATGGAAGTCTCTGTCGACATTTAAATATGGAGTCCAAATCTCAAATCTTAACAGGCTGTCTTCTCAATGATCAATTCTATTGTCATTTGAGCTTAGACATGAAAAAACCTCCTACACAATTATTTCCGTCGCTGGAGAATCACTGCAACGACTATTTCTAGAACATCTAATATCAAAATATATTTATCTCTGGCTGCAATGAAAATATCAATCCAGCCTCGAACCCCGTACCTGGGAAGGATATAAAGTATATACTAGTTTTACTTTATAGTGATGCATTACGTTGCTGGTCATTTTTATTAAAAAAAAAATTGAATGTAATGTATATACTATAGAGAATTATTTAATATTATTATCAAATTTAAACTAGCATGCTGATTAAAAAAAATTTTTATCCAGTTCTTTTAATAGATTAAGTTTAAAATTAGATCGTGTAGAAGTTGCCTCAACATTATATTATAAACTTAGCCATTTAAAAAATAATATGAATTATCAGTTAAAAAAATAAAGATAAGATTAAAAAAAGATGGAAAGAAGGGAAAAAAAATCTTTATTGTCTATATGAACAATGATGGAGGGGGTCATACCCCAATTATTTTTTTAATATAAAACATAACGTATATGGTAAAATAAAAAAGTAATTAACCAAATAAGAATTTCTAATATTTAGTGTGTATTCTATATTTTAGTAGCTTTTACATGGTTACGATTTAAAAAAAATAGATTTTAAAAAATAATTTTATATATTTGATTAAAATTGTTAGGTGATGAATTTTTATTTACAGGATAAATGAAAAGCATGTATTTACAAAATGAAATATATATTATTTTAGCTTCTACTAAACTAATAATTGAACTATAATTATACATGAATTTCAATGTAAATGTAAAAGGTCAAAATTATTTGATTAACCAAACACTAATTTCTCAGCAATCAAGAAAAAAAATAACAAATATTTATCAGTGTTTGAGAAAAATAGAAGCTCACAGTACCTTACGACATCTTACAATAAAAAAGGAAAAGAATGTAATGTGTTATCGTATCTAATTAATCATGAACAAGAACAGCAAAGAGAAGGGGGAAAAGCGTATCCAACTCTTTATTTTTCACCATTTTAAGGCTGTGTTTATTTGCGGAAAATAGTTTTTAAAAAATTATTTTTTAAATTTTTTTATATTTATTAGATATTAAAAAAGTTAGTCAACAAAAAATATTTTCTGATCAACAAAAAACATTTTCTAATAAAAAAAAAATTAGTTTGAGATAATTTAAATTTTACTTTTTCCTTATTATTTTTTAATTAAATTTTTTTATATATCAAATTTGATTCTCGTTCTTTTGATTGTTACTTATTTTATTTGAGATAATTTATGAAATTATATTTTTTTAATTTCATTCTCATTCAATTTTTTAATTTGTAAGATTTGTTCCTTATTATTTTAATAAACTTGAAAAAAAATAAAACATTAATAAGTTATTTTCCAACTCATTTTCTATGACATAACCAAATACTAAAAAATATTTTTTAACTTATTTTTCATTATAAATTCAAATATCAGATAATAATTTATTTTTTAAAAAAATTATTTTCCAACAAAACGTTACTAAAATAAAAAACGGAAGAATGCGATGCATGAACGCAGGCGAGAGTTAGCAAGCCATCTACATCGCACAGGATATGAACACCATGTTTCTGACGACACGGTAACAAGAAAAAATCCTTCGGCATGATGGCGATAAGCTTGAAAAAAACAAGACCACTTGGTCTAGGATTCTAGTGAGGAAGTCTATGTATCGAGGGGGGCAAGGGCAGGATATGTACTGCAGTATACATCATCACAAGATCTTGTGATGTGAATGTGGAATGGTCCACACAAATGAGAATGTACCATTTGCTGGATGGTTTTGGTGGCATGCACACGCATAATTCAAAATACCATAAATCCACCAAATCATTACCTCCACAAGGGATAGAGGGGAGGGGGAGAGAGAGAGAGAGAGGGCATTTTATATATATAGCCAAAGGAGTTTGTGACTCTGGGAAGGGAAGGGCATGTATGGGCCTGTCTTGTTTTGTTTCTGTCATCAAATAAAATAGTGAAAGGCATGTATGCTCAGTCGCTCACTCTGTTGGTATTTGTGGACAAATTAGAGGTATATTTGAGAATGGTGATGACAGTGTGGTGGGGTTTCCAAGTAAATGTCTTCCCCAAAAAATGAGAAGAAAGAGAGAGTGCGTGTGGCGGGGCCCATCCTCCACCTTGTTCATCACACGCAGCTGCCCTCTACTTTACACTTTCGTGAACTCGCTCAATTGCCTCTCTTAATTATTCCAATTCTTTCATTACTATTACTATTATTAATTATTATTTTTATTTTGTAATTATAAGTATTCAAGTCAATTTACATGCATTTTAATTAATTATCTAAAATTTTAAAGTTAATAACTAGATAAACCTTCAATAACCCTAAAATTTATAGCATTCAAATTGAAAATCTTTTATAGGAGCAAACTCATTACTAGATAAATTAAACTACACCATCATTATCACCATTAATATTATTCAAGCAATGTTTTGGACAGTAACTCACACGTGTAGAGAAGTTGGACGAGGTGAACAGATAAAATTAATCACCTTTAAAATGGTTACAAGTCCTAATTATTTGGATGTGGACATGATGGATGGATGCTCCAAGTGCTTTAAGTGGGCTTGGAACACGACCAATCATTAATAGGACAAGTTCCTATCATGTCATGTGAGCCCCATGTACAGTATTACGTGGCACCATAGTTGAGATGGATCATCATCTCCTCAGCTTTTTCATCTTTATTCATTTTCATCTCTTAGTTGAGATGGATCATCATCTCCTCAGCACTCTCATCTCCATTCATTTTCATCTTTTAGAATATTGGATGATCATAGAAAATTGATTTCAACTAAGTTACTGTTTGTTTGTTCGTTTGTTTTTATAGAAAGTGATTTTTGAAAATTGTTTTTGAAATATTTTAGTGTTTGTTTAATATTAAAAAAATCAGTTAATAAATAATATTTTCAATAAAAAAAAATAGTATCGGAGTGTTTTTTTTTTTTATTCTGAATGAAAAATATTTTATAAAAATTATGAAAAAATAAAAAATATCTTGTTAATTGTTAATTATATTACATTTAGTCTCCAATCTTTTTATTACTATATATTTTGTTTTAAATCTTTTTTTTTAGTTTCGTATCTTAGAATTTGATTTAATTTTATTTTTGTTTCTGCTTTAATTTTTTTTATTGTTATTTGTTTTTATTATTATTTTTAATTGAATTTTTTTACCTGTCAAATCTGGTTTTTATTCTTTTAATTGCTATTTATTTTATTTTAAATAATTTATATATTTTTAATTTCATTGTCTTTCAATTTTTTTATTTGTCATATTTAATTTCTATTCTTTTAATAAACTTGAAAAAAAACTAAAACATTAATAAATTGCTTTTCAATTTATTTTTTGTAATGTAATTAATATTTTTTAATTTATTTTTTGTGATGTTATAAATCATAAGAAAATTAACTTTTTTTAAAATAACTTTAAAGTACAAAACGGGGCCTAGAAACAAGTGAAATGGTCCAAACATAATTTTTGATGATCATAGAAATTTGATTTAAGCTAAAAGAAAGTGCAATGGTCTAGAAATATTTTTTGTTTTTAAAAACAAAACCTTGATAAGTCCGCCGTGGTAGCCGGTGGACAGTAGGGTATGATATTGGCTGGCTGTTGTGATCATTACTAGATGGTCCCAATGCATGTTTAACAACGAAAAACAAAATTCTTCTGTGATATTATGCTTAGGACCCGATTAAAAAAGATAGTAATTTTGATACGCAAAATGCTACCGCTATAATTAATTTTTCAAGTGGTTTCCTTATAAAATACAATTGAAGGCCATGATGCTTCGTTGTTGACAAAGTATCCGCTCATGTGTTTATTCTCGTACCACATAGGATAATGTTCGGTTATTATTTTGAAAAAAAAAAAGAAGAAATAATAAAGAGATAAGAGATAAGTTAAAAAGAAAGACTAGGATAAAATTATAATGATAATGATATACATTATGACAAGGTTTATTAAAATCACTGTGTATTTGTCTGGCGGTGCAGTTCTCATTTATAGAGTTTGTTTAGCAATATTACAGCAAGGTAATTAATATACAGAGTTAACGTATCCTTCTATATATAACTACTGTCTATAATCAAGGAATTGCCTAGAATCATGGGATTGAGTTTTGATAACATATACAACATGATTTGAGGAGAATCTTGGGGATCCTGCTATATGCGTAATACCCCGCAAGCCTAGTATCTCAGAATCAGAGATGCGAAGCTTGGAACGGAAAAAAATAAATGCAGGTTGGCCAAGACTTTTGGTGAAAAAGTCGGCAATTTGTAAGTGAGTGGGAACATAACGAATGGTGAGGGCTCCGGAGGTCACCAGCTCTCTCACAAAATGATAATCTAAATCAATATGCTTGGAACGCTTATGAGAGACGGGGTTGACAGCAAGAAAAATGGAGCTTTGATTATCACAGAGCAGGACCAGAGGAGATGGAGAAGATACATGAAGGTCCTGAAGAAGATGTCGCAGCCACTTAACCTCTGTGGCAGTATGAGCCAATGTCCGATATTCAGATTCACAGCTGGACTGAGAAACCGTTGGTTGCTTCTTAGAACTCCAGGACACTAGAGCATCACCAAAATAAATGGCATAACCAGAAACTGAGCGACGGGTATCTGGACATCCAGCCCAATCGGCATCCGAATAAGCAGTGAGTTCTCTAGAAGAAGATGGAGTGAAAGATAAGCTGAAGCGAAGAGTCCCCTTAACATAACGTAGTATCCGTTTAACAGCCTGAAAATGAGAAATAGATGGCTTATGCATGAACTGACTGACAACACTTACAGCGTGAGCAATATCGGGACGAGTAATTGTAAGATATTGAAGAGCCCCAACAAGCAACCGGTAAAGAGATGGATCATCAAAATCAGGGCTAGCCATGGAAAGATACTGAGCAACTACCATAGGAGTGCCCACTGGTTTGGAGTCAACCAACTGTGCACGCTGTAGAATCTCATAGGCATACTTAGCTTGGCTAAGAAAAAGACCAGTAGATGCGCGATGAGCTTCCAAGCCCAAGAAATAGTTTAAAGAGCCAGGGTCCTTGGTGGAGAATTCATGAGTTAACTTGCCAATAAAGGAATGAAGGAGTGATGAGTTGCTGCCAGTCATGACAATATCATCAACATACAGTAAGAGGTATATTAAGTCATCATCGTTGGAGAGCACAAATAAAGATGGGTCTGCAGAACTACAAATGAAGCCAATGGCCAAGAGAAAAAGAGCTGAAGCGATGAAACCATGCGCCGGGAGCTTGCTTGAGGCCATAGAGAGCACGACGAAGTTGACAAACATGTGTAGGATATTTAGAATCAACATAACCGGATGGCTGATCCATGTAAACTTCTTCCTGCAAAAATCTATGAAGAAAGACATTATTGACGTCAAGTTGCCGGAGAGGCCAGGAAGCGTTGGAAGAAGATAACTTGATGGTCAAGAGATGAACCATTGTGTTGAAAGACAGAGTGGAGGACGGAGTTTCAGAGGCCATTTGGATCGAGGGAGGAGAATCCTTAGAGAAGCTTTGATACCATGACAAGGTTTATTAAAACCACCGTGTATTTGTCTGGCGGTGCAGTTCTCATTTATAGAGTTTGTTTAGCAATATTACAGCAATGTAATTAATATACAGAGTTAACGTATCCTTCTATATATAGCTACTGTCTATAATCAAGGAATTGCCTAGAATCATGGGATTGAGTTTTGATAACAGATACAACATGATTTGAGGAGAATCTTGGGAATCCTACTATATGCGTAATACATTATATAATAATTTTCTCTGTATCATATTTAATTATGATGGATAAGACATAATAAAATATAAAAAGTTTGTTTTATCTTTAATATGTATTGTTGTTAAACTCAGTTATTAAAAAAACAATTCAATATTATTATTTTTTATTTTAGTTTAAATTGAGTTTTGAGATTAATAATATTATAACAAGTCTAGTTATAAAATCAAGACTGACTTTACGGTTTAATCCGGGGCCTGAACTAGTCCGGGTTTAAGAAAACATAGAGAAAGGATTGACTCAACTTGACCCGGTAAAAAAATCCAGGTCAACCCAGAATAAAACACAGATAAAAAACCTGTGGACTTTTTTGAAAAAAAAATTTAGGACAACCAAGCTTACCTCCGTAACCCGTGACTTGAACTTTGTTCCAGGTCAACTCTTAAACCGAGTTTTTAAAACTATGATAATAATCACTTTTATTCATACGTTGACTTAGGTCAACTTGTGTTGACCCGCCCGACTTGTAACCTGGTCCTTGCCCGGGTTGACTCTCAAGTTGAATTTTAAAACTATGATAATAACAATTACATTAACATGGATCAACCCGGATTGACCCTCCTGATCTGTGACCCAGGCTTTGCCTAGGTTGATTCCAGAATCACATTTTAAAATTATGATAATAACTATTTTTATTTTACATTGACCTCTTGGCACATGACTCAAGACTTACCGGCACTGGGTTAACCCTCAAGTCGGGTTTTAGAATTATGATAATAACCACTTTTATTCTTACGTTGACCTGGGTTAATGATCAACCTCACTCGTGACCCGGGCCTTGCTCTTGATCAACCTTGAATCTAGTTTAAAAATTATGATAATAACCACTTGTATTATTACACTGAATCGGGTCAACTTGGATGAATCTGACCCGTGACTCGAGCTTTATCCCAAACCAACCCTCGAGTTGGTTTTCGAAAATATGATAATAACTATTTTTATCCTTACATATCTTGGCTGAACAAATTTAAAACTGAGAATTTTTTACAATGATATTTTAGAAATAAAAATTAATAAATATTGCCTCCAAAGACTTATTCCCTTTATACCTTCTGTTTTGAAAATATAAAAACTCACTTTAAAATTATTTTAAAAATAAAATTAATTTTATATATTTATTTCTATTTTTTCAGCCAAACATATTTATATTTTTATTCTCTTTGTTTTCCTGTCCTAGAATAATAATACCCAACCGATTGTTAGCATGTATCGAGTATTCATTTGATCGGATGATTTTGAAAATCCAAGACATTAAGATGAGAAAAATTAGAATTGATACCCTGTATGGTCACTAAAATTAAAACCCTAATACCATTTTAAGAAAAATTACTTTAAAGCTTAAGACCTTTTTAAGCAAATATTTTAATCCTAATATATATCACATGGACCATCTATATTTCTACTTGTCATAATAATAAAAAAAATGGGTGCTTGAATGAATCGATTATGCATCGGTAAAAAAAAATATTGTATCTATATTGTGCCTGTTCATATATACTTTTAAAAAATCGTTATACATATACTTAAAATCAAGACTTAAGATGCTTATTCAATGGGAATATATATAACTAAACCAACAAATTGAAAAAAAAAAAATACAACAACAATAACGGTAGAATAGTTGCCCTACGAACACCTTGCATCCCATATATAAGTTATCTTGCATCACTGAGGCATTAACTATCTTCAAGCAAGTAGATTCCAAGGCTGCGTTTTGCTTTGCTCGAGCAAAGAACACTTGTACTCACCGCTTACCTCTCTTTCATGAAAACAGGGGGGAAAAAACTATAGGAGAAGTAGCATTTTGCATAAATCTAGGTAGTCTATCACAAACAAAGCTTCTCACTTGCAAGACTCCAAATATGCATAACTGATAACACAAGATTCAGGCTCGTTTTGGGTTCAATATTATGCAGTTTCTTTCTGCCAACACTCGTGCGAGTCACGATTATCTTCGACCTCTCGTTTTCCCTGGAAATGAAGGCTTTAATTAAAGAAGTCCATTTCTTTAGAATAGATATTGGCGTGGCGGCAGAAGAAGTGGAAGTCATACTTGTACGGTATGGTTCAAGGAATTAAATAAAATTTATAGAATTCTCCCCATCATGAAACAAGCAAATTTAGCTATCAGAACAAGGACACATGCCGAGCATTAATCTTAGTTTTCGATCCTGTTTAGATTTCTTTGCAATTTTTTTACATGTTATCTTAATATAAGTTAAGTGCCGGTCTGCCAGCCATATTGCATGCATCACCTCCCAGGTCTTTGATTTTGTTTTTAATCTCTAATTAATTTAATCCGTTCATCTCTTTTTCTGCTAGTGCTAAATGTTGTGGATGTAGTCAAAGAGTGTGATAAAAATAACTTTTTATTCCTGATCTGTTTGCTTTTCATCTGGTGACGAGGAGTTCTAAGTGCTTGCACTCGATATTGTGGGCACTCGTGAGAATGGAAATAATTAACAAAATGTGAAGAGTCGGACTCCTAAGTGACTTGACCATAACATTATTGTCATCCTACCATCTCTTGCATGAGGAGAGATTCAGATGCAAGCAAATCGATCTTCGAGCCGTTTGCTGAGTTCTTCAGATTCATCCTCTTCTTGTTTGACTATTCAACTTTATTCCAAAGTATATGAGATCCAATTTGCAAAACATTTCCTCCGGATTAGGGCAGACTTATGAACTTAGAAAAAGAGCCCCGTGAATAGGGTTCATAATAAGAACAATCCTTCAAAGTCGATTTGCTGGTAATTTCTCATGATTTGACCCGTGAGTATAAGATTTTTTTTTAAAAAAAAATCTTATACTCTTTTTTAATATCGACCGAGTTTCTCTATACTTTATTTTGCTTTATAAAGATTATTCTATCATTACATGAGTTCATTAGCTTATATAAAACATTTTTTATAATAACTTTTGTATTTATGAAATTATATAATTAAAGAAGTAAAAAAGCTAAACATGTAAAATTCAATTAGCCTTCCTTAAAGTGTCAAAACTGTTCAAAGTAGAAAAGACAAAAGCGAAGCTGGTGTAGTACTTAAGTAGTAGTTTGTCTCAACTCTCAACCAAAGCTTTTTGATAACACAAATTGTCTAAGAAAAAGATAGCGAGAACAGAAATTGCAAGCAAAGCTAGTTCTCTTGATTGCACGCAAAATCAGAGAGTAGAAATTAAGGAATAAAACGTCAAGAACAATTCAAAATTAAACATCTAATCCATTCATTACGGAACAAACAAATTAATTAAAAAAAACTGTAATAGAATCAATGTATCCAGTCAAGTCAAAAACCCTAATTGCAATTAAAAATCAATGTTAAGAGAGATTACAATATGATCTTCCAAGGTTTTGGCTTCTTCAGCCACGACTTGATAGGCTTGGTGAACGACAGAGTTGTTCCCTACTTCCACTGCCTTGCTCACATAGAGAGAATTGAACACAAAGTGATACAACATACTTGTTTTACAATGACTGAAAACTCAAGCACAGAAAGAAAATTAAATTGTCCCTGGTGCTATTAATCTGAAATTCTGAATAGCTATAACTGCAAAATGTTAAGATTGAAAATATGAGCTGAGCTCTTTCTCATGTCCATAAAAACTAAATTCTTATCCAAGACTGAGTCTATATTATTGGGCTTTTTTTCAAGGTAGAGCTCATGAACAGTTGGAATCATACTTATTGCGTGAGACTTGAGTTTTTAGATTTTCGAGGTTTTTTTTATATAGTTAAATCTGAATTTATCATGTAGCAACTTGAACCATTATGTTTGCAATGGCTTTCGAGTATCATTAGAAAATGCCATGGGTATAACTGAGAACTTGTACCAAACCATTCTCGCAAGCAGCGTAGTGAAAGCTGCTGCCTCAGACAGGTGTTTTCCATATATAGAAAGTAGAATGCTTATCTCCTGCAGAAAAGTATCCCCAGGGCGTCAAAGAGATGGGGCAAGAGAAGGAGGTAAAGACAAGCACTAGCTTCGTTATTAGCAGAGATCTGAAGTTTTTATTTCACTTACAAGTTTATTTCAGACCCTTTGTCATGGATTACTACGAGAGTCGGAGACACGAAACTGGTGAAACTGCCAAAGAGGAAAATGGTTTGGCTTTTGGGGACGTCGATTTTCTAGCAACATCAAATTATTAATTAGAAATGTGCAGAGAACTGCCACAACACGTTTGCCCTTCCTTCTGAAGTTCGGATATGTGAGAGTGTTTGTAGTTCCGGCGAGATTGTCTTTGAAGTACTTCTTATTTAAAATAAAAATAAAAAAATTTTAATAAAAAAAATATATGTTAATCCTCGGATACAAATATGCATCCAAATCAAATTGCAAATACGAACCTTCTAGATGGTAGTCCAGTAATAAGAGCTTGGAATCAAGAGGTTTGCTCCTTCTGTGGTCTCAGGTTCGAGCCCTGTGGTTGCTCATATGATGGCCACTAGAGACTTACATGATCGTTAACTTCAAGGCCCGTGGGATTAATCGAGGTTTATGCAAGCTGGTCCGGACACCCACGTTAAACTAAAAAAAAAAATTACAAATATGATTGTAACAAAAAAAAATACCATCAACCTGGATCAGAGTCTAAATGCTGCCACTTGTATCCAGATTGGGGTCCAACCAAAATTGCCATATGCTGAGAAGTGGATGGTTTACAATTCTCACGTCACAAGAGAGGCAGACGGCGGAGAGTAGCAGATCGAGCCCAATCTAGATGAACTTATCATCTCTTACTTTTGACCACACCGAAGGAAGAGGTCCCAGCAGAAATCCAAGGGAAGATTGCTTCAAAAGAGTCTAATTATTAGCTTAAGCGAGTCCAAAATGTAGGCTAGGTTAGGGTCCATTTTGGTCAACATCACCGGGTCACAATAGCCGGACCCTCTTGGCTTCACTATCTATTATATTTGTCTTGATCATACTTTTTGAGCTCGACTTGCGTTTAGCCTCTCCCGATCATCTTCTTGCTATTAGTTTTTAACTAGACTGCGAGCCCCATGTTTTGTATCAAAGTAATTTTTCCAGGGACTTAATTTGTCTGTTTCTTTGACATGTAGCCTCAGAATTCGAAGCAAATTACCATGATCCCGTGGATGAAAAGAAGCAGCCATTATCTATGAAAATCAACAGTATAGTTTTCTTTAGCATGAAAGAAGTAAAGACCATTGCTCCCTTAATGGTCCTTGTTGATACCATTGTCCACAATAATTCAAACAAAAGATCCATCACTATTTTATGTTTGATGGCATTTTGGTCCTTTCAAGACATGCTTTCTAACATTGAGCAAACACACATGATGGCATCGAAAGGCACCAAAACCTTTTATCACTCGCCCAAAAGCAGAAACGGTCAGAACTCAAAGAAAACACCGAGTGCTTTAATCATCAGCACCACGCCCCCTTTATTTTACGTGAAAGGTGCAAAGGGCATTCTTGTTCAATAACACACACACACACACACACCCCCGCCCCCGCCCCCCGGGAATCTTTTTATCTTGGTGGGCCCCACAAAACCCTCCCAAAGTCCATGGGCTAATGAATGTTGTTGTGGGGGCCCATGTAATCCCCCACCTCCAGATATCATTCCGTACAGTGATATGGGCTAAGTACTTGCTTTTGAGTTTTGACCGACCGATTTTTTAAGATCCAAAAACAGCTTTGATGGCATTTTGATTCTCTTGAAAGCGATGTCCAACAGATGATACCGGTGAAAAATGCTTTTTTCACACTGGTTTATTCAATCAAGAAGGTTAAAAAGAAAAGAAAAGGAATGATTACATCATTTTCGTAAAAAGTGGGCTTTGCTTTGGTTGCTGCATGAAAGAAGCTCGAAAGGAAAGGGTATCACTTTCACTTTATGATTTTATTGGAGATCACAAAAGGTGTGCTTGTTTGTTGGGACACAGAGAGCAAAGTGATGTGTTTAAGACCAAGACATTATCCCTTTTGCTTTTCTTGACTGCTAATATGTCCGTATGTGTGCCATACGTTAAACTTTATCTTTTGATGGAGCCATTTATTTATTTTTATGCATCTTTTGAGTGTAAATGCACGTACGTGTGCACATTATCATAAGCATTTTTTCATTGAAACTTCTTGTCCGTGTCTTACACTGTTTTCCTTTTCTCTCCTTTGTTACGATCCAGGCGTCATATTTGAACATATCTAGACTAAGAGCTGTATAACCGACCATATTTGTCACTAATCATGTAGCTATTCAAGACTGTTTCAGAATGATAAGAAACAGTACTACTGATGACATTAGCTTATCCGAGTCACCTTTCTGTCATAGATGAGATTCAAGAATGCTGGTCCTAATCTTGAATCTTTCACACCAGGTTTAGGTCGTGGGGTGTCTCGTGCAAAAGGAAAAGCTAAATATGATGCGTTATTAGGGTTTTGATACCTTTTGGCATTGATATCAGCGTTGAGCTTCCTTTTTCTTGGTTACAAGCATCAAGTTATAATACTGAAACAATCAGCAATCAGGATTTAGGAGCAAGTTTGTACCGAGAAAAACAGACATTCATATGAAATCTTGGGCGAAATGCTGGCAAAAGATCGAATTGGCTTTTAATGAGCTGGATTCTCTTATCACACCCCCTCCTCGTTCGTCAACCTAGGGTAGACTGTGTTTTGTATGGGCCTGTGAGAGAGGGAAAAACAGAGAGAAGACTCTTTATGAATGTCTGAATGTGTTGAGATTGGGGCCTGTGAGTTTCTTTTTTTCTAGTACAAGTTTCTAGATGAATTAAGGACCAAGCTCCGGAGCCAGATTACAGATGGGCTCTTACGAGCCCGCCTAAGACTGGCTTAGGAAGGACTCTGTCCTGGTTTCTAGTAACTACAGGCCTGCCCAAAAGAGGCCCAACAATATTCCTCTTCAACTGACCAATCACAAAAACCACACCTCCATTGCCTTCTCTCTAACCGTGTCCTGGTTACCACACCATCAAAATCTCCTTTCAAAGCTAGTGGATCCCCCCGGAGTCTAACATATTTTAGAGTCGACTTGTCTACCCGATGAAAACTGTGATTCAAGTTAAAAAAAGAAAAGGAAGATGTTTTATAACTTGAAACACAGCAAATCACTTAGACAAATGGATGCTTAGCTCTCATCAATCATGTCTTGAAATTCCCTGAGAACCGTCGTGTGATCGCTGTGTTCAAGCCTCGTTGCTTAAATATACCATGGCAACTGTGGCAAGCTGGATGCGGATAGATCCTTGCCGCTAGTCTTAATTGGGACGTAGATGTTGTTTTTGGAGATCCTACAGTGCATCACAGTCGCGAGCTTCTAAATAGAGCATGGTCTATTTGTTTTCGTTACATTTCCTGCAAGCATAAGATTGTGCTAATTAGTTGGCGAACATTGATAGTGATCATGAGTGAGGTCCTCGCATCTTTAGGCATTCTCTTGAGGGTCCTTTTGCTTCACTGTTTGTTAACTAGGGTTGTTCCTTTTGTGCTAGTCGTGTGTGTCTGTGTGTGTATAAAACTTTGACTTGTTTTGTTATAATAATAATAATAAAAAAAAAAAAAAACAGCACACTGATTTTGATACGTGGATTATGCAAGTAATATAGATATTTTTATTTCTTGGTATATTTATTTTTATATTTTAAAAGTGTTTTTTTTAAAAAAAAAATTTACTTTAAATTAATTATTTCTTTAGTATTTATAGATTATTTTGATGTACTATAAATAATATATCAATATTAAAAATATAAAAAAATATTTTTTTAAATAGAAACAATTTAAAATTTAATTTTACTTCTTCCAATGTCTCGTTAGCCAATGACAGTACCCCAGGGGCACTAATTGGATGCTTCCAGTTTACGCGCGCATAGGGACATGCATATTATATTATAATTATTATAAAGAAACTGCTTGTGCGTGTCGGTCATTTGCATCAACAAAAAGACGTGTTGTCTAATTATGTTTTATATATATATATATATATATATATATATATATATATATATATATAAAAGGAAATAAGGACGGATGACCAGGTTATTTACTCCTTGAAAAGAAAAAAAATATATAAAACAAGGCCCAAACGTACGGGTTTGGACTCAAAGGCTCACTGGACTCTTTTTTTTTTTAATCCAGCGCTAAGCCACCGGAGGCCTGCAAAAATGGGCTCTTTTTTGGGATTATTTTTATATTGTAAATTTTGTTATTTTGTATTTAGATTAAAAATAAATTTATTATTAAACCTTCATGACTCGAATAACAAGTTTGACGGATTAATCCATAATGTCCAAGTTGATTTAATATATTATTATTTCAATATTATTTTTTTAAAAAATTAACATATTGAAGGGTTTTTTTCTAAGCATTTAGTTTCTTTTAAATTTGTACTTGTTATATGCTTCTTCTTTTTTCCTGTGAGATTAAATTTTTAAAAATAATTTTTTACAAGATTTTATATAGTTTCATGATCATGATCACGGGTGTAGAAGGTTAATATGAGTTGACTATGGTTACTTAATTGTTCCTCGTGTCTACGTTTTCCAGAAACAAATTCATTTTATATTTTTTTTATTTGTTTTTTTTCCGGTTCCATCCTTTATCTTTTTCTTTTCTTTTCTTATCCTATATTTAGGTTAAAAACAAAATTACTAAATCAGGTGGATTTCAACCCAAATCAAGGACTTGATAGGTTAGACTGTGAAACTCAGGTCAGTCAAACATATTGTCGTGCCTTTTTTAAAAAAAAATGTCATGCTAAATTTTTTAAAACATTTGGTTTGTTTTGAATTGGTCTTCATTATATATTTTGTTTTGGTTTATATATGATTAATTGGTTTTGATTTGCTTTTACAAGGATTTTTGTCAACTTGATTTTTTCCTTAAATCCAAACCACATTGTTAGTGATTCTAGGTTATTGGGTTTAATGATGTTGCTTAAAAGTTTTTTACAATCTTAATATTTTTTTATGTTTCAAAAAAATTTCCCGCAATGTTTACTTTTGTTTTCTTTTTATATATATATTATTTATTATTTTCTAAATTTTAATTTTTTCTAAATAATTATTGGTTATTTTGTATTTTTCATGCAACCTCAAAAACATAATGATTCTTTTCCATTATTTTGACTTTATTTATTTTTATAAAGAATAATCACTATTATAAAATATAATGATTCTTCATGTAACTTTAAGAAATAATGACTGATTATATATATATATATATATATATATATATATATATATATATATATATATATATATATGCACTAATATAGGTCTGATAATTATAATAACCACGCGGCAAGGGATTGTTTCATTCCTCTTTTTTTTTTAATAAACGGTTGTGATATTTAACTTGTTCATATAGTCTTTTTGGTTTCAACTCTCGCATATTAAATAAACTAGACCATAATTGTTAGCAGTAGACACTCTGGCAGTAGTAACTATGGTGTGAGTATATGGAGTGATAAGGTGATTTAAAAATATAGGAGAAACAAGGCTAAATATTTACACTCTGCTGTCATTGAAACGGTAACTAGAGTTCTAGCATGAACTGGCTATCTTTCAAGACATGGTTGAAGAAAAGGCCAGCTACCCTGACTCCAACGACGCCTACTCCTTCGCGAAAGCAGGGGATTCGGTCACAAGCTTCTCTAAGAGGATTAATCTCCTAAATTAGTGGAGAAATGTTAGAAGAGAAAGAAGTTTGAAAGGCAACAAACTCTAGCTAACATGAAAGTCTAATTTGATAAGAAAATAGTACCTCCAAGAGTGATTAAGCGACCTATATATATATATATATATATATATATATATATATATATATATATATATATATATATATATATATATATATATAAGAAAAATCACTTGTAAGTTAAGGAAAATATATAAGTGATCATGTTAATAAAATTAAGGGTCCGTTTGTTTACGCGGCTGCGGCTACGGTTGAAATAAAACATAGCAAACATATGTTTGGTTAAAAAAAAAGAATATCGTTAACTGTTCATAAGTCCCACCTTTTACTGCGTTGCAAACTCAATAATCGCGAAGCAGCAGGAGGCTACTTTTGTTTCAACAGTAAATAATGGGAAACACATATTCACGCATTGTGCATGCTAATTAATTAGCATCCACAGTGTAACATGCATACAGTTCCGGTAGGACCGGTTCCGGTTTAAAATTTAAAATACATTGAACTAAGTCCAACCCAGTAAAATAAAAATTATTTTTAATTTTTTAATTGCTTTTTATTTAAAAAACTAGTGTTTAACATTGTTTAATGACACTACATAAATTAGACAGAGATCGCTTGATAAAGTAACATTTGCAGAATTTGATCGCAATCTCAATTTCGTTCTTGATTATATTTTACCTGATGTTATTGCGCGCTTAAAAAACCAAAAAAACTGTAGTCCTTTTCGGATGTATTTCATACGTGATGGAATTGTAGATATTTTAATGGAACAATAAAAAATATTTTATATAAAGTATTATTTATTTTATGATGTAATAACAAAAGTTAAATCTACAATATTTAAATTAAAAACTATCAATATTAATATATATTTTTTAAAATTATTTTATAACCTCAATTTCAAAAGTATTATTAACCAAATACATTAAATTATTTTTTTTAAATCTCAATTTTAACCACAGTTTTAACCAAACACCTATTTTTTCAAATCAACCTCAATTAAAAGTATTTTTTATAAAACATTTTTTTTTCAAACCATAACCACAACAGCTATCACAATAACAAACACATTCTAAAAGCAACTATGTTGCAGTTGTTCTTTCCTTCTCTTCTTACAAAACAAACTCTGCAGACACAGTTTTTCTTCTATAATATCCTAATTAAATCTTAGATATTAGCAGTTTTTTTTTTCCTCCGCTGTATTGAACAGTTTTGGCATGGACAAAGTGACTGAACACGGCAAGAAAAGGGGGGTATTTTGAAGGTGATTCTTCTCCAATCATTGTGATTTTCAAATTATATTTGATTTGACATTAAATGATCACTTAGATATTTTGATTTGACAATAAATAAGAATCTGGATATTATATTACATATTTGACTGGGAATGGTTGCTTGGATGCAGACTGCACAGCAGATTGGAGTCGGAGACAGGCGGCAATAATATATTCATTACTAGTGTATTGGGTTGTTTTTTAAATTATTTTTTATATATATTTTAATGTCTTAATACTAAAATTAAATTTAAAAAAAATGAAAAAAATTAATATTTTAATATATATTTTTTAAAAAAATAATATCGATACTATAATCTCAAAAACTATATAAGGCATGGTTGAAACGGAAACGCAATCTAAATGAAGAATAGGCAAACCCACTGGAATTAGACAACTTGCTAGTTTCGAGTCCCTGATGTTAAATTTTCCTCGGCGATAAAGAAATGTGAAGTTTAACACCAGAAAGGAAGAAAAAGAAAAACAACGTGAAGTCGTTTCTTCCTCTCGAGTATATTTGTTGAAGTTGTTGCGTTGAGCAAAGTAAAATTGAATCTGCAAATTGCAAAGCAGGTTTCCCAGCACTTGTTGGGGCCATGAGGAGTGACAAAGGGCGAGCACAAATATTTGATTTAGCCAGCCTATAATGCTGCAACACCCTCTTTTCTCTCGAGAGAGAAGCTCAGAGAAACAAAAGGACAACTTCAAGACAACTAGCTGGGCAAATAAGTTATCAGTTGCCCACAACAGGATTTACTGCAATGATGAAGCTCCCTGTTTACATCGTGTTCCCATTTCCGCAAGCATTGCAGTGTTAGTCCTCGTTCTTGGTACAGGGAATAAAAACTCGTTTGGTGATGTTTGTTTTATGAAAAACACTTTTTTTAAAATTATTCTTCAAGTTTTATCATGTTTGTTTAAACGCAGAAAAATTGGTAAATGAGAATCGGTTTCCAATCAAAGAAAAAACTAAAAAATATTTTCCTTCTCTCAATTCCAAAAAGCACTTTCCAGATCTTTAATGAAAAAAAAAAAAACTAAATTACCTTTAAAATCAATATTTATTAAACTAGAGTTCAAGAGTTTTTTTTTGTATTTTTAAGTTGTCTAAGGAGCAAATTTAATATTTTGATAAATATAAAATATAATTTTAAAATTAAAAAAAAAATTTGATACGTGTATTGGACGTGCTAGCACATTAGATGTGCTACGACATCTAGGTGATTCGTGAAACCACATATAGTGTCCAAAAGCAGCCTGATATGGTTAGAATCATCACGACGGTCTTTACCTCCCTTAATAGTGCGTGTTGCATACCGATTTCTAATGTGAAGTCAACAGTTTTTTTTTCTTTTTTTTTTCTCTTTCCTTCTTTTTTTGTACCGAATCCTCTAAAGTTTTCAAGCAGCTCTTCAATTTATTTTATTTTTCAAATTTGGTCTTTATTCTTTTTATTATTATTTGTTTTATTTGAAAAAATTTATAAATAAGAGTTTATTTTTCAATTTCATCCTCTATTTTTTTTTATCTAGTAGGTTTGGTCCTCATTCTTTTTTATTGTTTATTTTTTATTTTAAATAATTTATAAAATTGAATTTTATTTCGATTTCACCCCCTTAACTTTTTAATTTATCAAATTCGGTCCCTATTTTTTTTATAAACTTAAAAAAATATTAATAAGTGATTTTCCAACTTATTTTTCATGGCATTGTCAAATATTAAAAAGTGTTTTCCAACTCATTTTTAATGACACTGTCAAATATCAAAAAATAATTTATTTTTCCATGAAAATCATTTCCCAAAAAAACCTATTTTCCAGTAAGCAAATAGGTTCCAAAAATCAATTTAGCCCTCAATTTATTTAGGTTTCCTAAGTTCATCCAAAACCAAAAAGAAAAATTCAATTTGATTCAATACCTATCTTTTTTATGCAATCTTGTCCTTTCATTGAACCAACATTATCACTAGCTCATACCAGCTATTAACTCACTCATATTACCACAAAAAATAGTCTAGAAATATACAAAACTTATCAAAAAGATCATTGATAAATTTGAATTTAAATAAAAATCTTGGGGTTTGAGGTCTATTTTTTATAAATTGGGTATGTTAACTCTTGTTGTTTATTGAATTTTGCGGCGATTAGATGAAAATACAATATTGTATTATAAATACTAAATTTAGGATGAATACTTTGAAACTGAAGTCATAAAAGTTATATGTTCAAGAGTAAAATGATGATATTTTAAAGGAAGTTTATCTTGTGTATTATTAATATTTGTGACGGGTTCATTATTATGTATGCATGTATGGAAGGGTCCATTTAGATTTTCTCATTTAGGTTTGAATTTAAGAAAATATTGAAAAAACTTGCTATTTAACATCATCAAAGAACTAATTTTAATTTTTATTAATATCAATAATATTACCTGGGTTTTTACAAAGCTTGCTATTTAACATCATCAAAGAACTAATTTTATTTTTTTTTCTTGGGAAATCAAGCTTATTATTTTAACTGTTAAAGTTATGAAAAACCCTCAAACATGAACCGGGTTTTACAGGGCTGTGATCTTTGGTAGATCTATGAGCTTTTCTTCAAAACAAGCCTCCAATAAGACACTCCAATATATAAGTTAGTTAAGATGTAAATGAAAAAATAATGTACAATGAATGAAAAAATAGTAAGGAGAAATTGTATGATTTAGAAAATGTTGAGCGGGTGTTTGTGATTCTATGAATTGTTGGGTCATTGTTTATAATTTTAGAAATTGTTTGGTACTTATTTGTGGTTCTAGGAGTTGTGAATAGTTGTTGGACAATGAGATTATTGGTTGGTTGATGATAATTCATGGATTTGGGTGGTTGAAGGTGGATCATAAAATTGCATGGAGGAGTTTAAGACTTAAAACCTTGTCTATTGGTATTTGTGACCGAGTTATTTATACATCCGGTTCTTGAACTTATTTAACCGGTAAGGAAAATATTTTAATGAAAAATCAAATTACTTGAATGTATAGTTTTTAAACTCGGTCCAGTCCAAGACCCGGGTTCCGGGTTTTGACCGGGTCGCCTGAGTCAATTTCTTTGTTTAATCAAAACGACGTTGTTTTAGTAAGAAAATAAAAGTCAACGGGTTGCAACCGGGTTTTTGACATGGTCTTGCCGGGTCGCCGGGTCACCCTTGGTTTTTCCTTTCCCTAATTTTTTTTAAACCCGGCCTAATTCCAGCCTCAGATTAGCCAAGTTTAAAAACTATGCTTGAATATTATGTGATGTTTGTCACTAGAAAAGATAATGATAATAGATCATTATGATAGAAAATAATATTTATTCTATATAAAAAATTATATACATAAAAAGTTTGCACAAACATCTCTTAAAAAGCCTAAAAAAAAATGGAAAACATTGAAGTACGTGGAGTACAATATTTAAACATCTAAGGAACTAAATTCTAGCCGTTCAAGGACAGACAACTATAATATCTAATTGTTTGGCAAGCCCAAATGATCAAAAGTACCAGCCGATTCGGCTTGGCACAATGATTCGGCTTGGCACAAACAGCTAGAAGGTCAAGCCGCTCCAAATGGATGAAATGGTTTTTTTTTAAAAAAAGAAAAAAATTCATGCTCCATCACTAATTAATTTGGGATTTGTTAAAGAATAAAAAAAACCACCACAACTGCATTTTAAACCTTGTAATTTCTAAATAAAATTAAATAAAATTATTTTTAATAATATTAATGAAGATTAAATATCTTAAAAACCTTTTTTTTCTTGAATATAAAACTATGCATCATCTCGACTTCTTTTCTTTTTCGCATGATCCATCCAATAGCTTTTAAGCTGCCAAATGAGCCCATGACCAGAGGTGTATTTTCTGAGTTACAAAGGGCAGGTTAGCTCTCAGTTGAGATCCATTAAAACAAGGGACACGTTGAAATCAATTCAGCAACAGCTCATCATCATTTTTTAATCTATAATTTTCTTATTAACAGTATATTCTTAAATCACATAAGTATATCATTTATGATTTATTTCACGATTAATTTTAAACAAATCCTTAACCGTGTTATTATTTTATACAATAATATTATTGAAATGTTGTGTTGATTGATATATTAAAGAAATTGTTATATTCAACTTTTCACGAACCATGTTATTGTTTTATACAGTGATATTATTGAAATGTTGTGTTAATTGATATATTAAAGAAATTATTATATTTGACTTTTCTCACAAATTAACAACCCTATATTCTATAATAATGATAAAAAAAAAGTCTTTAATACTACTGTTAGAAAATAACTTATATATTAGATAAATAAATAAAAAGAATTTTATTCTACATTTAAAAAATAAAAAGTTTTATTTTGCCTTATAATATAAAGAATATCAAAATAATAGATTTGGATGGTGGAGGGAAGACTTGAAAAACAAGTCACTTTTTCTTTCTTTCTATATATATATATATATAGACTGCATAAGCATACATAAAAAAAAAATCATAGAAAAAAAATCAGGACTAATTAATGCAAACAGTGGCAGATCCTCGAAGGGACATGAGATGAGAGGGCAACAAGCTTCCTAGGTTTTGAATAACATTACAGTTGGTCCATACACTTTTAAAAGTTACAATTTTATTCCTAACGTTGTTTTTAATTAGATGACTTCGTGAGAATGGCAGAATTATATATTGGTCCTTAATTGGTTCTTAAGATAATAAGTTTATGTATATTTATAAAGTAAACCCTTAAATTGTCCGATAAGTCAATACGTAGGATGGAGAAAAATAATTGTTTTTATTAAAAACTTTGATAAAAATGCTAGATTTTTTATTGCATGGGTAAAACATTTGTTTAACTTGAATAAAAAAAAACTATTTTGTTCAGATTATATATGCACATGATTTAAATAAGAATGGTAAATTTATAAATAAAATATTATATATATGAACAATATTATTGGTATTTTGATCAGGATCCGCCATTGAATACGAAAATTTGAAATATATTATATAGCACAGTGTCATGATTCTATGTGGACTCAAAATTTCAAAGATATTAAGTGCGTTTGTTTCTTTAGGTAACTTTTGTGGTTGTTGTTTGAAAAAAATAAGTTTTAAAAAAGTATGTTTGAGTGTTGTTAATTGGATTTAGATACATGTTTGGTAAAAATTATGATTAAGATTTATGTGCAGCAAAAAACATGTATAAAATGTTTGGTAGTTGTGTGGTTGCGATTGCTTTTCAAAATGCTTTTTACTTGGAAATGCATCAAAATAATTTTTATTTTATTTTTTTAAAAGTATTTTTGATATCAGCACATCAAAATGATATGAAAATACAAAAAAAATATTAATTTGAAGTAAAAAAATATTTTTTTTCAAAAGTGCTTTTGAAACGCAAAAAACAAACAGAGTTTTACGAAACTCAGTTACAAAAGCATGTAAAAGCTGATTCTCAAAAACTACGTTTCAAACTTAATTTTTTAGTGGGTCCCACAGTAAAAAACATAGTTTGGTGTGTTACCAAACACCTTACTGTTTTTTTGCATCGCAAACACAAAAATTACAAGTAAACAAACGCAACCTCATAGTGTGTTGGTAAATGTGGGTGCGGTCTTCGTAAAATGCTTATTTATGAAATCAAAAGCTTGAATATCACTTACCGTAATAGTGATATATCCATATTTTTATTTATGATTATCTTCCTCAGCTTTGGCTCAGCATAGATATGACAGAATTTATTAAAAAATCATCTCAACCTAAAAATTTAAATTGTTAAGTGAAGTTCTAAGATATGTTTTATATTATTCTCTAACACACCCCCTAAAGTGAAAGCCCCTTAGGCTTGAAACTTTCACAGGCCTCCATTACCTTGTGCTTAATTTTTATCAAATAAATATGGATGACGAGATTCAAACTTGTGACTGCTAGGTCATCAAGGCTCTTATACCATATCAAAAAATAATCTCAACCCAAAAGCTTAAGCTATTAAATAAGGTTTCAATATATGATTTATATTATTTTCTAACAAGATTATTCTAGATGAATGAGAATGTTCTCTTAGATATAAATTTCAATCACCATATAATTTTTTTATTTCAATATTTTTTTAAAATAAAATATAGCAATTTTATTAGTGATTTAAATAAACTAATATATCACTATCTCAATGTGATAAACCTAGATTTAACATACCAAAAACTCAAAGTCTCAAGCAACTTGCATGAGCCCAACCGCCTATAGACTTAACCTGGAGGCTTTCATAGGCTCAATCTTGAAGAATAACTCAGCATCATGGGCTCAGCCTCGGGGAAAAGCTAATCCCTCATGAGCCCAACTATATTTTGGATTATACTCTCCCTACATCTTTAATTGTATAAAAAATCTCTCATTGTATTAATGTTTATGTAATGATATCTTTCATTAATACATATGCAAATGATATTTATCTCTCATTGATGCTATCATGACAAAATAACAAATTTGATCGTCCTTTTCACACACAAAAAGAACTCATAAGTTATAACTACCTTACAAATCCTTCAAGTTTCAGATTCACAATCTTCATTTTCTACTGCATATATATTTTCAGAGCATCTCTCTCAGAATATCATTACACTCTCTCTCTCTTTAAAAAATACTTAAGTATTTAAGAGTCCTCAAATCTAACAAACAAAACATTTTGCAAATATCAGCTATCTTGACTTACCATGCATTATGCATGAGCCACCAGCTATTTTGACTAGAAGGAATGAATCAGGTTATCGATTACCTACCACATAAGCTTTATTGCTGAGCTATTTGGATTTTTTGATACATCATCACAATAGTAAAATGACATGAATTATAAATTGTTATAAAACCTTTTTTTTATAATAGTGAAGTGTAAAAATATACTTGAAAACAAGTAGTCTTTTTCATGAAAGTTATTAAAAATTTAGAGAATCATCTAAAATGGGACCTTTTTTTACGGATAATGTACACGGTTAAACTTACAGCATCATAGAGCAATATGAGAATCTAACCCCTCAACTACAAAAAAATATCAAGAAAAAAGAAGAAGAAGGTATAGATCTCTTGCAACCCGCGAGAGACAATCATCATCATAACTCAATAAAGGAGTGTTAAAGAATAATATAAATCATATCCTGGGACCTCACCTAACAGTTTAAGCTTTTGGGTTGAATTGGTTCTTTGACATGATATCAGAACCTTGATGACCTAGCGGTCACGAGTTCGAATCTCACCATCTCCATTTATTTGATAAAAATTAAGCACAAGTAATATGAGTCTATCCAAATTTCAAGTTCAAAGGGCTTTCACTTGAGGAGGTGTGTTAAAGAATAATATAAATTATATCTTGCAATCAAGGTTGTTAAAATTTACGAGTCAAAACATGCATTACGGGTTGAATCGCTTGAAAAAATAAAAAATGGGTAAAATCGGGTTGAAATCGAGTGAAATAGCAAAAATCGGATGAAATCGCGCAAAATCGTGATTTTAAGACCAATTTTGTGATTTTGACAAAATAAGGCCCTGAAACAAAATCTCCCCCTCTTGGACAGCTGTCAGATGCTTTGGTAAAAGCAAAAGCTTCGCGGGCACGATTTGCTTTCCCTACGATTTGGTTTAAGAAAAATACGGAAAGCCGTTCACGTTTTGGTTTCTTCTGTGCATATTGTACAACATGCAATTATTAACAAAAATATCTAAAGGTGTTTTTACTGTATACTAGGAAGTATTAAGAGGAGAAACAGCGATGTTTTTTTTGCCCGTCCTTTAAATTTTTTCTACTATTTTTATTGATTTATTTTTCATTTTTGTTATTCTACGTAATGTTCACAAGGAATTAAGCTTAAAACTTTATTTTACTTTTTTTCTAAGTGGTTATCTTAATATAAAAAAAAATCATGTCATTGGGTTAATGCTCAATTTTAAACAAAACAATTTAGTTTCATTGCTTGAAAAAAAATTTAAAATTCAAGGACCAAAATTTATCAGGAGGCAAATATTACTTTTAATATTATGATAGATTGTTGTTTAGAAAATCGTGTTTGCAATTTAAAAAAAAAAATTCATTAAAATGATTAAGAGATGTATTAATAATAAAATAAAGTTTAGATTAAAGAAATATATTTTATCTACATATTTCAAATGCCTTGAATTTAAAAAAAATTCTTTATTTTTATTTAAAGCATGAATTTTTTTTATATATATATATTTTAAAATTCCTTATGATTTTATGATTTTACGATCCGTTTTTACGATCCGAGTTTGTGAACGGCTTTCCGTGCCGTGTTAAAATCATGATTTTAACAATTTTGCTTGCAATCTCACCTAACAGTGTAAGTTTTTAGGTTGAATTGGTTCTTTGACAAAGAATATAAAACCGTATTCAAAAGACTAAACATCTTAACAAAATAAGAACTTGGATGCAAATCAAATTTATATCGAAAACCTATATTAGATTTTAGACTAAAACACGAGAGGGAGAGAGAGATTTCCTGGTAATGTCGGTTTTGTGACCTTGCGTGCGGCGTGGTTTAGTTTTATCCAAATGCCCCAAAAGAAACATCACCTTACGTGCGGGTAAGCACCTTTCTTTCTTTTCTTTTTTTTATCCTGTTGTAAACGTGGAATTAGATAGTGTTTATTCTATTATATTTATAGCTTTAATTTTTTTTTTAATTCGAGTCTTCTCATATTTGTAAAGAAACATGAGAGACACTGTTTTAAATCTAATCATTCATTCTAATTTCAATAATCTAAATTATATGAAATAGTTAAATATTACTATATTTATTATATACTAAATCATACATATTTAATTTAATAAATCATATTTTAAAAAATATGACAAGACAATTGTGGTTATTGGTGGCTTTTTTAAAATAATAAATGGGACACCCAAGAAAACTTTGCCTCCACTTCTTAATGGTGGCTTTGAATCTGGCCATGAAACAGGCAGAATTCAGCTGAAGAAGACGTTAGAAGTAACGTCAAATCGACATAAACTTGAAAGAGACTTTTTCCTTGTACAATTCTCTGCTTTGTTGCATCTTTGAATTCTCACAAGGAAGATTCTTCGAACCTTAAATAGCTCCTACTGGATATGTTGCCGCCATTTGCCGCGGGCAGAACAATTTGTTTTTTTGATATAAAAAAGTAATAGATTAAAAAAAAATTATGTTTCAAGTCATTTATTAAAATGAGAATTTAAATAATATGAAAAAATAACAATGAAAAAAAAAACTATATTTGAGCCTATTTGAATTATTAAACAACTCAATACTAACATAACTTAAAAAAAAAAAAAAAGCCAAACTTAAAAAAAAAAAACAATCAGCTTACAAAAATAAAAAGAAAGCCAAGAAAACATAAACGAACCTCTTAAACCTAATCTAATCCAAAAAACTTGCAACATGTTAAGTTATGGATTCGAGTTCAATTAAGAAGATCATCAAATTTAATTTTGAATGATAAAATCGTTGAAAAAACTATTAATAAAAAACTTGTAGAAGAAAAAGAACAAAAAGAAATAAAGCTAAAATCTGACAAAACAAAACCCAATAAGGATGAAATTTGAAAAGAAAAATTATCCCAAACAAGAAAATTGCAATTAAAAAAATTAGTATCAAACTTGAAAGATTAAAAAATCACAGGGGATGAAATTAAAAATAATTTGTAATATGATAGATTATTTATAGATTAAAAAATAGTAGGGGTGAAGTAGAAAAAAAAATTATCGAGGGTTAACCCAATAGAATCAAATAGAAAAAAAATAAAAATAGAAGTTTAACAAAGAGAGAATTAAACCCAAAAAATAACAAAATTTATTTTTAAAAAAAGGATAAAAAATAGGAAAACATCAATTTAGAAAAAGAAAAAAAATCGGGGCAAACCTAACAAACCTTTCAAACTTTGTCTAATATCTAAAAGTCGCATCTTGTAAAATTTTTTACCCAAATTTAATTAAGAAGTATAATTCTTAACCAATTTAATTTCAAGGGATGAGATCGGTAGAAAAATATTAATAAAAAAACTTGCAAAAACAAAAAAAATGAGGATAAAATTTGATAGAAAAAAAACCCAGGATGATGCAATTTAATGAAAAAATAAAAAATAATCTTAGATAAAATAAATAAAAATTAAAAGAATTGTGATCAAATTTTAAAGATTAAAAAAATCACAGGAGGTAAAATTGAAAACATTTATAAAAACCAAATAAACCTGGACAAACATCTTAAACATTGTCAGATCTTAAAAAGATCGTAACCTATGAAACTCTAGATCCGGTCATATCAAGAAGTTTATTACAAGCCAATTTAAAAAAAAAAATTAAAAACTTGTCAAAGCAAAACAAAAGGTAACAAAAAAAAGCCTCAAGCGAACCCCACAGCCAACCCAGATCAACAAATCAAACACATGACCTTAGATATAAAATTGAGATGACCCTGTAAATATGAAAGCGAAAAAAATACCGGCAAAAATAAAATTAAAAAAATACTTTAAAAAAAGACAGAAGTCGACTCAGGCTAATCTTTTAGATCTATGGCCCGGTTCATAAGACCGGGGTGACCCCATTAAAAGCAAGCTCAAAAAAATAAGAAGAATTTTTTTTTTAATCAGACAAATATTGAGGGATGAAATTGAGAAAGAAAATCAATATAAAAACAATGCAAAACAAAAAAATATCAATTAAAAGAATTAGAAATAAATTCGACATAAAAATTAAATGAAATTAAATGTTTAGAGAAAAATCAAATAAAATTAAATATTTAGGGATGTAATTGTAAGAAACAAATCCATTAAGAACATAATTAAAAAAAATAGCAATTAAAAGAATTATGACC
The DNA here is from genome assembly GCA_007827005.2 of Populus simonii. NCBI lineage: Eukaryota > Viridiplantae > Streptophyta > Magnoliopsida > Malpighiales > Salicaceae > Populus > Populus simonii. The sequence continues at coordinate 12,784,035 of CM017473.2, forward strand.
AAACTTGATATAAAAATTAAATGGAAATAAATGCTTAGGGATGGAATGGGGAAAAAAAAACAAATCAATCAACAAAACAAATAACAATTAAAAGAACAAAAATCAAATTTGAAAACAAATTAAAAAAATCAAATGACGAGGGATGAAATCAAAAATAAAATCCAATTAGAAATAATCAATGTAATTAAAACAATTGCAAATAAGAGGATAGAGACTGAATCAAAGAAAAAATAAATTGAAGGACTAGTATGATTTTTTACATGTCAACATGTAATATGAGGAAGAAATAGAAGGGAGGGAAAAGATAAAAAGAAAGAAAGAAAGCAATTTGGGGTCAAATCATGTCGAACTACTATACACGCACCACCAATAAGTTAGGGTTAAATCCTCCCGAACTACTATACACGCGCCACCTAAAAAGAAAAAGAACATTGAATTGAATCAAATAATACGACAGAATCATGATTACAACCACTAGAGTTAACCGCATGCGTTGCAAGAAGACGACAAAGTGACATTTTGTTATTTGTACAAAACTGAAAATACTCCGGATATACTCATTATCAATTTTTTTTTACCTTTTTTGTTATTATTTTATTTGTCACTGTATTTATTATTGTTATATGTTTTTTTATTTATATTATTTAAATTACTAGAATTGTTAGTATCTCTTCATGTAGATTTTTTTTTTAACCAGCCCGAGTCACCGCAAATCCAAGTCTAACCCTACTTCCTTTCTAACCACATTAAGAGTACTAACTTTGCATTATGTATTGGATAGAGTTGGATGGGCATAGATTTGATTGATTGTGAAATATCATGCTTCTGGTTGGATTACTTATTTTCTTTTTATCTTGTCGACTCCAGAAGTATTGGCCCTCGTACTAACAAATCATTGAAGTCACACCAAAGGCCGGCCATGGAGAATTGCTCTGTATTTTAAAAATATTTTTGAAAGAAATGAAAATTTTTTATTTTTAATTAATTTGTTTTAGTATTTTCCAATTGTTTTATATGTTAATATTAAAAATAATTTTTAAAAAATAAAAAATATGATTTTAATATATTTTTAAATAAAAAATATTTTTTAAAAATAGATTCCAAGCCAGATATAAATAAATAAATAAAAACCAAACATAAAAAGTGAAACCGAAAACAGTGTTCAGGTCCTTCCATTTTTTTTTACAACCTAACTCTCATCTCTCTATTTCCTATATGAATCCAACTCCAAGCCAAATTCTGCACCATCAGACTTCCACTTACCTAACATCTCCCTGTCACTTCTTACTATTTCTAATTTTACAAAAGACCCTCGTCCTCATTGCTAAACAACTAGCCTCCAAGAAATAATAACTTAAGAGAGACACAGATAGAGACTCCTGGTCCTCTCCATCAATGGCTACCATGTCTACTCTCTTCACCAAAACCTCTTACAGTTCTCACTCTCTCCCAAAACCACTCAATACCCACTTTAGCCCTACCCTCAAGCTATCATTTGCCCCCAAAACCCAATGGAAACGGGTCAGGATTCAAGCCGGGTTGATCGACCCAGATGGTGGGACACTTGTTCAACTATTCGCTGAAAAGTCACAACAAGATCTTAAAAAGAAAGAGGCAATTTCATTGCCTAAGGTTAAGTTAACAAAGATTGATATTCAATGGGTGCATGTTCTAAGCGAGGGCTGGGCAAGCCCTCTCCGCGGATTCATGAGAGAATCCGAGTTCCTCCAAACACTTCATTTCAACTCGCTCCGTTTGGAAAACGGGTCGGTTGTTAACATGTCGGTGCCTATTGTGCTCGCTATTGATGATTTGCAGAAGCAGGGTATTGGCGAGTCCAAAAGGGTCGCACTTGTTGACTCTGATGACAATACCATTGCCATTTTCAACGAGTAAGAATAACTTTTCTCTTGTTGGATTTTATGCTATTTGCATGTTTCAGCTGCATTGATGGAAAACGAATATGAAGGGCAAAATTCTATATTCGTGTTTGAAAGTGATAATGAATATGAATACCTAAAGTTTTGATTTGAATGGTCTAACTTATAATGGTTTTATGAAAATTTTATTTTACTAAGTTCCGTTTTATTTTCAGTGATGGACTGTGCTTTCCTTTTATTTTTAAGATATAGTTTTGATTTTACTATATGTGTTTAAAATTTAATCAGAGTGTAGATGTGGGGATTGGAATTTTAATTTTTTCAGCTTATGGTTTTTAGATTAATTGAATTTGATTTCCTGATATAAAATAACATGACCTCGGTTATTCTTGGAGGTTAAGATGTTATCCCTGATCTGGTGTTTCTTTGTTAATTTGACTCGAGTCCTTCTGTTATATGGTCTAATATAAATCATATTCTTGATTTGGTTATTGATTTCATATATCAGCAAATTAAATTGTTTCCTTTGCCATTTCAAGCTATCAATACCGTAAATTTTCATTTCGTCCAATTTAAGATTGAAGTTCAACAAATATTAATCGTTGTTTCTTGTTTGAATTGTTTTCTAAAAACTTACTGTTTCAAGTGTACCTCTATGATCCACCATTGCAAATCCCAAATGTACAAACTATTTCTGCTTGTTGTATTCTCTCTCATCTGGTGGTTACTTTACTGAGGATGCATGATTCCTTCACAACTGTTGCAAAGGTCTGTGTTTAACCCTAACTGAAAATTTTCCATGCCTTGTTACTTGACAATGATGTCTAAAAGAATAGATGAATGAACAAAATTGTCCTGGCTCGTGGTTTAGTCTAGTTTTAATGTGATTTATTGTGTACTTTATGCATAAATGATAGTCTTTCTTTTACCGAACATGCTAGGACAAGTCTACCAGAAACAGAAATGTAACATATGTCCACTATTGTTCATAATTGCTAAAGGCATACAAGTTAGATGATTGTTCTGCAAGTCATAGATCGTGTATTTTATGCTATCCAATTTTTATCAATGATGAAGAAACTACTAATGGATTAACTTATATCCTGATTTATTTATCTGTTTGTTCGTTTCAGTATAGAGATTTATAAGCACCCCAAAGAAGAACGGATTGCGAGAACATGGGGAACTAGTGCTCCTGGTTTACCTTACGCTGAAGAAACCATAGCTAAGTCTGGGAACTGGCTGATTGGAGGGGACTTGGAAGTTTTAGAACCAATCAAGTATCATGATGGCCTTGATCATTTTCGGTTGTCACCTGCAGAACTCCGTGAAGAATTCACTAGGCGTAATGCAGATGCTGTCTTTGCATTCCAGCTCAGGAATCCCGTGCACAATGGACATGCTTTACTCATGACAGATACTCGCAGACGGCTTCTTGAGATGGGCTATAAGAATCCCATCCTTTTGCTTCATCCACTAGGAGGCTACACAAAAGCAGATGATGTTCCACTCAGCTGGAGAATGAAGCAACATGAGGAGGTATGTGCAATTAAACTCTCTTCCCTGCCATTTGCTTTTCTCTACATAGATTCATTTGTTGTTGATTTATTTTACTGATTTTGTTTGATGATGATGATACATTCTCAGGTGCTTAAGGATGGTGTCCTTGATCCAGAAACAACTGTGGTTTCAATATTCCCATCTCCCATGCAATATGCTGGTCCCACTGAGGTGCAGTGGCATGCAAAAGCTCGGATTAATGCAGGAGCTAACTTTTACATTGTTGGCAGGGATCCAGCTGGAATGAGCCATCCAGTTGAGAAGAGAGATTTATATGATGCTGATCATGGGAAGAAGGTGTTGAGTATGGCCCCAGGACTGGAGCGTTTAAACATTCTTCCTTTCAGGGTATGTATCTTCTTATCATCAAGTCTTCTGATATTGCTCTTGTAACCTTAATTTGAAAAACTCATGGTGATTGTAATTGGATGCAGGTTGCTGCATATGATAAGACTCAGGGTAAAATGGCATTCTTTGATCCCTCGAGGCACGGAGACTTCCTCTTTATATCTGGCACAAAGGTATGTAGCCAACTTATTTTTTCAATTCTGTGATTGTCTAAAAGATATTAGAAACAAGCGGAGGAACAAAATATGAGGAAGAAGTTTTGGACCGAGTGGGACAGAAACTTCATATTTTTCATTTATATATAATTATGTTGATCTTTTGGCTGCATATCACAACGCCTGCTTGTATCCTGCAGATGCGAACACTCGCAAAGAACAAAGAGAACCCTCCCGATGGATTCATGTGCCCTGGTGGCTGGAAAGTGTTGGTTGAATACTATGACAGTTTGACACTGGCAGGCAATGGCAAAGTCCCAGAACCTGTCCCAGCTTAAATGGAGTTAAGGATTTCTTGTACCATACTGTTATGCCATCTGGTTGGGAGATACTGTAAAACTTATTCATCTCCATCATGTGCTCCAGCGTTTGTATAGATTCTCTGTCCAGATATCTAATAAAATCATGAGGCACTGGAGCAGGGACAAAAAACTTGCCTCAATTTGCAATTAGATGCCTGCTGTGGCATCTCGCATTGGCACACTAGCATGTGTGTTGGGCGCATTGTATCATACTGTGGTTGTGATTCTATAAAAGACATGGTGTGTTTGTTTAATTTTTTGGGTACTTGTTGAAAACTCGGTAGCCGCAGCACACATGCATTGAAAGAATCCCAAACGAGGGATGCTAATGTCTTGAGCTACAAAATTCCTGAGGAAAGTGTACGCTTCTGGAACTGTTTTTTACCGTGTGTCCTGAAGTAGTAGACCTCAATTACATCAAGGTACCTGACAAACATGCCAGCATATTTTATAATTAAACTATAGGAATTTATAATACCAACTAATATCTAACTTCTGTATAGGAAACATGCAGAGGGGAAAACATAGGAAAAATGACAAAAACTGCTACCTGAAATTAGATCCCTAAAATATTACTATGTGAACATATAATATTTACGTCAAACTTCTGTACAGGACACACAAGAAAACTTAAGAAAAATGATGACGAATTGGTAAGCTAACCAAAATCAATCTAGCTCAATACTAGAAGAAACAGGATAGAGACTTCACATACAAAACAAATCTCTGGAAAAAAATTTTGCAAGCTGCTGTTTCTGTTCTTGAAGAACTTGAAGATCATACATTCACAGATGATGATGAAGATGAAGAAATTGAGGTCAACTGAAAAGAAGAGCAAATTATTACGCCCACATGCATGGTTTGTTTTAATTGATTACGCTACTTTTGATCAGAAATATATCTTTATTCTAAATAACAAATCCAATTATCAAAATAACTCTTACAGAATAACAACAGCATAACGGATGTTATACGGTCGAACAATCCCCTGCTTGGTATGCTGACTATTTGGGGACTATCTTTAACAAATACCGATTAACATCCCCTGCTCGGTAAGATCAACCATGTTGGGCAGTTTCACGCGCTAGCTTAGCATATAAGAAAGCAAGAAACACGTAACAAATGCGCTTTTATTAATGTTAAGAGCATCATTTCTGATGCAATATAGCAAATATATTCAGTATTCACCAAAATGCGAATCTAATTGGAAACCACATATAGCTTCTAATGAGGTTCTAAAATATAGACAATAAGTAATTAATAATCTGTATCTTTCTAAACCCTAATAAGGGTGGAAAAGATATGAAAAAAATTAAAGAATCATATGACTTCGACGGTTTATTTCTTCCAAGTGAGATAGCTGAAAATTGGTTTCTCTGGAACAGGTATGCACTTGACAACCCAACCGATTGGCCAAGATAGTGCTGCGATTCCGATACAGGCACCCCATTGGCCCCAGTTCAACCTCTCTGTGTCTGCAAATTTCTTCAAAAATTCCACCATCAGCACCTGTAGGAGAATGGTTATACCAATGATTCCTAGAAACAACTTGTTCTTGTGTATCCCTTTGAAAACATTCTTCTCCTCCAGCTTCCTTGCATTGAATTCGTTGAACACTTGGCACAGTACAAAAATGTTGAAGATCAAAGTATCATTTACCCTTTCAGTCAACCCGAAGATGGGTTCTCCCTTGAACTGGAGTGTCAAGAGGATAGCTATCTGATACAAAGCTTGAGATAGTAGGTTCCTCCACATGATGTTGGTGATAAGTGGCTCAGTCCTACCCACTGGGGTTTTTTTCATGAGCTCCTGGGTAGGCTGCTCAGTAGCTAGAGCCAGAGCACCCAATGTGTCCATAATCAGATTCACCCACAACAACTGGACTGCTGTTAGTGGTACTTCACCTGCTGAAACTGCTGCTACAAAGTTGATAACAAGAGCGGCAACATTTACTGTGAGCTGGAACTGAATGAATTTCTGTATGTTGCTGTAGACACATCTACCCCACCTCAAAACAGTGGCTACCGAAGCGAAATTATCATCCAAAATGACAATATCTGAGCTTTCTTTAGCCACTTCAGTGCCTTGAATTCCCATAGATAGTCCAATATCAGCTTCCTTTAATGCTGGTGCATCATTTGTGCCATCACCAGTTACTGCCACCACATGACCTTTTTGTTTCAGGCACTGTACCATGAGAAGTTTATCAAATGGAGAAGACCTTGCCATCACACAGATTTTATCGACCTTCTCCATTCTTTGCTCGTGTGTATAATTTCGGAACTCTTCTCCTTCTACCACAGCTCCATTGATATTCTCTGCACCATATTCGAGTATTCCACACTCAATCGCTATCGCTCTCGCAGTGAAAACGTTATCACCAGTGATCATTTTGATGTTAACTCCAGCATGTTGACAATCATCAACAGCTTTCTTCACCCCAGGTCTAATTGGATCCTTGATACCCACAAGTCCTAATAGTGTGAAGCTGTCTTCTTGGAGCCTTTTCTCTTCCTTTCCATCTTCATATTGCTCCTCCGATAATTGTTTGTGCGCAAATGCAATGCAACGAAGGCTATTAGCTGCCATAACTTGGATAATTTGCTTGAATGTATTCCTTTCTCCGACATCCATGTCTTTCATTAATCCAGAAGCATCATAGTAACTCGAGCACATTGCTAGGATCATCTCCGCTGCTCCTTTCCAGTGGACGTGGATTGTGTTGTCCACTTTTTTCCTGGACAAAACACCGCTCCTTTTCTTCTGTGAATTGAAGGCTTCGACATAGAGAATCGTAAAACTATGCTTCATTTGCTCCATATCCATGTTCAGTTCATGGATAGCCCAAGAAAGAATTGCTTTTTCAGTGGGACTACCTGAGAAAACAAACTTAGATTCTGGACTTTCTCTGTAAGCGCTACCAGTCGTATTCAGAGCAACCCCTTGTTGTATCAATTCAAGAACATATGGAGAAATAGAAGGACTGCTCTGTTCCATTGATTCTTGACCCAGCCAAAACTTCGTCACCTTCATCAGGTTCATTGTAAGAGTGCCTGTTTTGTCCGTGCAAATTGTGGTGGCAGAGCCCATAGTCTCACAAGCGGAAAGCTTCCTTACCATTGCTTGATCTTTCATCATTCTTTTCATTGAATAAGCAAGAGTGAGCGTGACTGCCAATGGTAATCCTTCAGGAATTGCAACCACAATTATGGTCACTGCTGCAGCTACAATCCCCACCACCGCATTCACTATATCATCAGCCTTGGTCTTGCTACCATTGAATTCCTTATTCCCACTCTCATCCTGTGTATTCCCAGTGAAGTAGCGAACCAACAAAACTACAAGAACAAGAAAAGCCACAGTCAATCCAACCATACCTATCGATGAGGTTAGCTTATTGAGCCTAGCTTGTAAAGGTGTTTGTTCATCTGTGTCGCGACTGATGTGGCTCATCATTTCTCCCCATGTCGTGTTCATGCCAACTGAAGTAACAAGCATTTGACCGTAGCCATCAGCCACCTTGGTGCCAGAGACCAAGAATGGATTTTTCTTGTGATTGATTTCCACATGATCGCTCTCTCCTGTCATGCTGGATTCGTCTATTTGTAAGGAATGCCCATCAATGAACAATCCATCAGCAGGAACCTGATCTCCAATCTTTAGACAGACGACATCCCCCACAACAATTTCAAATATTGAAACTTCTTGTCTTCGCCCGCTTCTCACAACATCAATTTTGATATTACTGCTGATTTTCGACAACTTATCAAACTGTCTATTCTGTCTATAATTACTTATAGCAGAGACAGCAATGACAAGAAAAACGGCAACGAAAATGCTGCCACCATCATACCACCCTTCATTTAGACCATGCTCTTTGACACCGAATCCAAGAGAAAGCGCTGCGCAGCCTAAAAGAATGGCAATCGTAAGATCTTTAAACGCTTCCACTACAAAATGGAGAAGGCCCTTTGTTGGCGGTTTCTTATACGTGTTGGAACCGAATGCTTGCTGTCGGCGAGCAATGTCCTCAGCACCGCCATAGATGCCACCATCTTTGTCGGTTCCAATGGCAGAAGCAACACCAACAGTGCCACCAAAATTCTGAAGTTGGTGGAGGTCTTTCTTGTTAACAAGCTCTGCAAGACTTGATTGATGAATCTTGAAGTGCTCACTGTCTAAATTAATGTTTAGTGAAGTATAAGACGGAGAGGAAGAAATGTTGGTGGGCCTTTTGAGCTGAACAACTGGTATTTTCGCTAGAGAGTAAATGGTCCTAGAACAATAGATAGTTGCAAAAGCTAAATGCCATCTTTTGTTGGGTTTGCTAAGGGTGGCAGGGACATAAAGTAAACGTTCAATGCAAACCATGTTTGCATGCAGATGGGGGGGCATGTATAATTTCAAAAGCTAGCAGAAAATGGAATAATGACAGATAGGAGAAACAGAAATGACACTTGACAAATTAAAGAAAGGATTAAGCTGTATTAACCTACCAAAAACCAAAGAAGAAACGTAGCTGGAGGCCTACGTTCCGTGGGGATGGAGGAGTCAATGCAGATTAACACTCAATTCTAATTAAAAGATCGATGTAATTAACAATAAACAATGCTGTGATGATTTTTATGGTTGCTGGTTCTATATATAGGGAGCCTGTTAGGCGGTGAACGCGTCAAGGAAGTGTAAAATGAGTCGGAAAGGAAGAATTAGATTCCTGGTGTGGTTCCTTGCTTGTAGTTTCTGCAACAAGCAGGTGGCTGACGAAGGGGGATAAAGATAAAGTATGTGTATCCAATAGCTTAGCTTAGCATTTTTCTGTTTATGGATTGTCTCGTGGATTAGGTTTTTAGGCCCAACAAGCCCAGAGGAACAGTCCAATTCTTAGCTTCACGGTATTTGACCAGTCAAACGCGGTAGGAAAAACGAATTGAAAAAAGGGATGCTACGGCTATCTTACCGTTAAAGATACTAAACTTGGTGTCACTTGTCACGTTTCATTATAATCTTCTTTTTTCTTTTTTTTTAATGATCATAAGTACTCAGACCAGATTGCATAAATTTTAATTAATTTCATAAGTTTTAAAGTTAATAAACATATAAATTTTCAATGGATTTTAGTTTACACGAACTCATGATTATTGTGAAGCAAATCTAATGTGTGATTAGTTAAACTACATCTCAGGATTAAAATTATATTTAATGTATATAGAAGTATGGTAAAAAAAATTAAAAGTATTTTTTATTTAAAAATATATTAAAATAATATATTTTTTTATTTTAAAAAAATTATTATAACACTAATACAAAAAATCATGAAATACAAGTTTAATTGCAATCCCAAATAACCTCCAAAAAGGAAGCTTCATGCTTTTCAGGGCATAAAAGAAAAGAGTAACAAAAAAATCACCAAAAAAAGAAGAAAAATAAATGTTTGATAGAATTAAAATTTTCTATTATTTTAAGAAAAGTTAATGACTCAAAATCTATTATTTTTCTTAACTTACTTTCTATAATATAGCAAAATATTGAAAAATAATTTTCAATATACAATTAGAAAATAGATACAACTATATACTAAAAATGATTTCTAACTCATTGTTATGATATAACTATACAGTGGTTGGAAATTAATTTATTTTCTTCTATCTTGCAGGAATATTTGTGCTTTTCAGAGCAAAAACAATATAATATAAAAATTACCAAAAACAAAAACAATATTTGGTAAAATTAAGATATTTTTATTAAAATTTAATAAATCAATTATTTCTAAATTTATTTTTACAATATAATCAAATACTGAAAAATAATTTCTAGCTAAGTTTTATTATTATGATGTTTCCTTAGTTGGAGAGTAATCTATTTTCATCTTGGGAATCAAACGAACGAGGCTGACTTTTAAAATTGTCAGTCCACAATGTATATGTCGGCATGCTCTGGGCCTTTCTATTAAGGATAGCCCAAGTATGAGCTAGCCCATCAGCTAGCTTGAGAAGAAGCCCAATCCAAGCTTCTCCTTTTCTTTTCCCTCTCCCCTTTTAAGAATCAATTAAAACTTTTCTTAATGGATACTAATTCTTAATTTAATTACTTGAACTCCCATGATCGATGTGGCGATATGAAAGGTGGTGGTTGGTTGGGTCACATGCTAAAATGATTTAAAGGCATACCAATCTTCTTCTTTTTTTTTTCAAGATTAATCATTTATTTAAATATAAATAAAATTTCTTAAATGTAGTTTGGAATTTCGTTCTAAATAAATCATGAAAATATTATTTTAATATATTTTAAATAAAAAATACTTTGAAATACTTCTTCCATAGATGCCTTCATTAAATCATCATTTCAGCGCCTCACATTTTGTTAAAAAAAATTGAGGGCGGTGGATTTTCACCGGCTCTTTTTTTTTTTCTTTTCCAGCCGGGCATATTTAAAATTATAATAGTGGTATCAGATATTAAAATAAAATTTTTTATTTTTTAAAAATTATTTTTTTAAAACATCTGAAAATATTAAAAAATTTTATTTTAAATAAAAAAAATTTTAAATTTTAAAAAACATGATTTACAGCTATTTCCAAATACATTGTCCGTGTTCCTCTCAACCAGAAAAAAGGAAGAGGGAGGGTCCAATTCGACGACTTTTGAGCCTGCGCAAAGGTAGAGAGTTCTAAAGCAACGCAAAGCGGCCTTAAAAAATAGCAGTCTTCAGCCACCCAGCGGGTAGAATAAACTTTAAGACCAAGAAATCTTGAATAGCAGACCCACCCTGTTCAAAGCCTTACCACAACCATTATTCTACACCAGTCTGCTACTTTGCTGGCAGAACTTGGCCAATCTATAATCTACATGTGGCTGACGCCAAATCATTGGTTTCGAGCCCTCGACTTTGAGCCACATGATCAGATAATGGCATGGATATCTTATGAGTTGAGAATGGATTAAATCATCAATCAATAACTCAAATGTGTGCTTAACTTTATGTAAATTGTATCTTGGATTCTATGCGTGTCCCAGTAACCTTATCGGCCATATGGGTTGGTTATTGCCATCCGTGTAGGCCCTTGAAACCCTAGCTTTTTTTACAATCTGAACGTTGACGTCCATTATGGAAGTAATTGCGGATAGGTGGAACCTTTCCATGATTTTCCACACATGCCTAGCATTACTTGGAGTTGGAGGCTTTCATAAACAACCAGCTAAAATATGGTTGATGCTAAAATAAATGTCCTACCAAGCATTATTCTTGTAGTTACGAAGTAAATACTGCACAAGCATCTGCAACAATGCATGCACAAAATTGCTAACTAGAAAGGCTAGGTTGGATTAACCTGGAAGTTGGAATAACAGTGCTAAGGAATTCATCACATTGTAATCATGTGGGCAGGCCAATGACAGGTTACACAAAACACATTTAGTCGCCGACAGTGAACTTTAATTAGTTAACAGTGCCCCATGGATAGTATAGAATTCCAGATCACAGAATGTCAATGTCACACACACACACACAAAAAAAAAAAAAAAAGGAACAGGAAACGAGAATGAAAGGATAAATGTGCCAGTACTTTAAGGGATGCATCAGTTTAGGTGACAGGTGACCAGAAAATGAGGCTTATGCTTTAAGCAATACAAGTTGAGTAACCAGTTTAATCATGTATTAACACTGGCAGCCTCACAGAAATCAAGCCGTCCTAAATACTTATGGCTACAGGCAGGTGAAAACAATGATCATTATGGTATGTAGTTTTACACTTGTTGACTTTGAATTTGAACTCCCTTTACTTCATATACCGCCACAAAAAGAGTAGCCATCGCGGCAGACAACTGTTGAATGTTTGATCTTACTGCATCATTTGTATAGCAGGATTTAGAATATTGAGCATGGGAAATGAGATGGGCAACAATAACACATCTGGATTGCGAGGTACGGCTTGAAATCTACTTTAGCTTTTCACTTGCTAATTCTGATGCTTATTAATCAACGCTAATGTATGCAGAAGAAGATACCATGGCCGATGAGGATCAGGGAAAATCTGTACAAGAACTTGTTAATGCCAACGTTGTAAAAGAAGAAAATCATGTGCTTCCTGCAGAAGAGAGTGAGAATTATCATGAAAAAGTTACATGGTTAGATTCTGACGATCCAAAGGGTTCTGGAGATACTCATGATCATAACCAGGCATCGGATGAGTCAGGTTTGTGGCTTACCAATATCAATATGGAATGCACGCATCCATTATGAATTTTATCTGTTGGTTGTTGACACTACGGGTTTGTTAAGTTGAACTGAGTAATTTTAATCTGTTAACGGATTTCACCAAGAAACAATATCCATTCTGTTCAAAACAAACAGTGCTGAAAAATCTGTATACTTAACTCATGCCTTCTCCTGTGTAGATCATACCGAAGTCCATCCAGCTGCTGGATCTCCTAAAGCAGAACTGAAATCAAATGAAGTAGGTGGCGAAGATAATCAATCTCAACCAGCTTCTTCGCCGAATGAATTGGAAGGTCATGAGAAGCCAACAGAGTCCAATCTGGAGGGCAATGTTCTGGGAGCAAACAGCAATCAGTTTGAGAAGCGAGCTTCCTTCAAGAAAGGTTAGCATGCCCTCAGATACTCTGTGAAACACTATTCTGATTGCTACAATACATGCCATCATGTTGTATTTTTATTAGATAGAATTCTGTTCATTAATATTTGGAAAGTAGAAGTAAAACTTAGATTTACAAAAGTGTAGTAAAACCTAGTTTAAACCTTATGTTGTTTTACTATAAATTGCAACAGAGGAAGAGAAGGTCATGTCAACATCACCTTTTTTTACCATATCACCATCACATGATCCAGAACCTCAAGACTCTGTGGGATTGAAGTTTGATCAACATGAATTAACAGAAACTTGTGCTGACCAATCTGCACAAGATAGCTTTAATTCATCGAAACCAAGTGAAAATATCCTAGGAACAAGTATTGCAGGCATCACTTCGGCGAATGATCACCTGTTGAATACCTGCCTATCTGACAATCTGGATGGAATTCTTGTTTCTGGGACCAATCTAGATGTGGAGGAGAAAATGGTTGACTTGTCAGAGAAAGAAATGACATCTCAAGAAGATGAGATGCTCAGTGAAGAGAAAGTTGAGGTTGGAAATTATTCAGCCAAAACAAATGTTATTGACGCAACAAGGATATCATCAGATTCTCGAAGTGATTACAGAGATAAATGTGAAGAAGAGTTCACCAGTGAAATGGATTGTTATGGAAACAATTGCTCAGAGTCACATCCAGAGGCCAATCTGATGGCTAGCTCACTAAACTCCCATATAGAACTATCTGTACCTGAAGACATATGCTTTGTCTCCACTGATGAAACTGAATTCATGAGAAAAGAATCAGAAATAGAAGCTAACGAGCATCATTACGACCTGAATCAGTTACGTGAGGAGGATTCAATTAGAGAATCAGATAATGACTTGGCAAATGCATCTCAAACTGATTCTTTTCTCGGACCAAGTTGCAAGAATAATGAGGAGGGTTCAGTTAATGTTTCTCATGATCCTGTTAGCAACGGAAGCTGCCAAGTTGAGAAGGCAAAGGTTGATGAGAATGGCTACCACGTTGACTTGTTCAATGGCATCCAGAGTGAAGCTTTTGAAGACAGCTGCAAGGAATCTCAAGGAGACACTATGATGGTTCCTGAACTCGGAATGCTCCCAGAAGAGTTATCCATGTCCAACAGAAGAGGCAATGAAGAGGAAACAGATTGTACAATGGGGGAAGAGAAACCAGAAGAGAGGCAAATTGTCGAAAAGATAAAGGAGAAGACCGAAGTTCCATGTGCCGTGGGTAAGGGTGCAGAAGAACAGCAAAGCGGAGAACAGTTTATGTCCAGAACAGTTTCGGTACAAGCAGAAGCATATACCCCAAAGGCTCCGGCTTCTCTGTTCCAGACTCAAGATCAGCAACAAGAAACGGTAATGGCATCTGCCGTTGCTCAATGTAGCAATGAGTTAGCCCTGGAATTGAGGCCTGAGAGTTGCAAGGAGTTCCTTGTTGCAAAGGCTTCTACTGGCCAAGCCGCGGGCATAAATATTGTAGGGAACTCAGCTTCTACGGTTGAGTTGGCAATGGACAAGCCTCAGCAAGAAGATTCATTCTATGTCATACCAGCTCCAGAAAGTGTGAGAGAAACCAAGTCCTTCGCTTTTGAACAAAGTGAAATACTTGAAACAACTATCTTTCCAAAGGGTGGCCATGAGGCACAAGAAAGTGTGGGGAGGTTCAGCACTGAATCAAATCCTGACAATCTGAACATCCATGTACAGATGCGAAAGTCGCCAAGCTTTGATCTTGATCTCCGAATAGAAGCAAGGAGTGAAGAGTCAGATCAGACTCCACTGCTTTATCAAGACAAGACTACAATTGAAAGCTCATCAAATCAGGCTAAAGTCAGCCTGCAAAGTCCACGTCTGCTTCCTCACTATAATCAAGAATCACTTCGAGCAAAGCCAGTGGAAGAGAAAGTGATTACTCTGGAAAGAAGTGATTCTGAGAAGTCAAGAACACCATCTCTTGGTTTCTTGAAAGAAGAAGAGGTTCATGTTCTTGTTACACCAACGACACAGGATAACCATGCTGCTGCAAAGAAGGCAGCTAAGGATTTATGGAACTCACGGACGAAGGAAGTGGCATCAGCTTCACCTAAAGCTAAAGAGAAGCATAAGCGCAGAACATCCCTCTTTGGTCAGTGCATGTGTTGTGCAACAGTGATTAATTAACAGAAATTGCCAGTTTTCGAGTTCTACTTTTCAATTTGTTTTGGATGGCTTTCTTACGTAATTCTAAGTTCTTCAAGAAATGGAGTTTTGATCTATGGAGAAACTGCCGGTTGTTTCAGTTGAACCAAGAAAGGGTGATTACTAAATCTTCTGCGTCTGTATTTTTTTGTGCTCTTCCCTGTATATACTTCTTCTGAACTTGCATTACCTTGCATTCTGATGCAAGTTTTTAGCTGAATCTCTTGATTTAGTTCGTTTGTAAGTTTTCTTTGTTTATGAATTTGTTGGAGAGATAGTGGAAGGTTTGGAAAGGAAATTGTAAACCGGGCAGCTTTGCCGCTGCCTTTGATTTTGTTATTTGTTTATTCTATTTATAACACAATCTTAGTGAAGCCGTTTGTTTGAAATTCCACCACTTTTGTCTTGTTTTTCATGATAAAAGGAAGCAGGAAGTCAGATTGTAGCAGAGGTGGTGCTCAAAAAAGGCCACGCGATAGATAGACATTCTGACATCGACGATATATATCGCAGTGTTTTCTGGATCTTTGGAGGCGTCACATACGAACTTTTTCCCTTTTCTGATATAGGATGTGGCTGGGACGTGGAAGCTAGAGAAACAGCCCATGGACAGTAATCAGCCCTTCAGCATGCAGGGGGGAGCCCAAAGAAACATTCTCCTGTCAATTCAAGACGAAAATTTCCCACTAAGGAACACCATAAGGTAAGCTCTTTCTGGCCCAGGAGATCACGTAAACCTCAACTGAGGAAAAGGTATGGATATATAACATACCGTCCTTGATCAAATCCATACCGTCCTTGTCAATTGAGGTAGTCTAAGGAGGGAAATGCATCACAATTCATACATTGAAATTGAAAGGAATATTAAACCTTGGTAATTAATCCTTCTGTTAGCTATGCCCATGCCGACATAAATCTTATCCCCATACGCGCATAGCAAAACACCACACGCTCTTACAGACAACGTGGAGTCTGGAATGGTCTGTTGTCTTTACAATTGTATTGACGTTGGCATTACATGTTATACAAGCGGAGGTCATTTTAGAAAGCAAAAGTCAAAGAAACTTCATTTGCTTTTCTTCCCAAGTAAGATAACAGAAAGAAAGAGTAGGTCGAATAATGGGAAATGGACGGTTTTCTTCTCCATAAAGAAAAAAAAAAGATGATATTGTAATATTTTGAAAGATAAAAAAGGTTTTAATAGGAAAGGACAACAATACCTTAATGAAATAGACAATAAATATAAAATTACATTCTCATTATTTATTTATTTTCAGATTTATAGCTTTATTAGTATATTGTTTTTGTTGGATTTTTTTCTTTTTTTCATATAATTAATGTTATTTTGTATCAAAATAAATAATTTATATTATAGATTTATTTATAATATCAATTATTGTGTAGATATTTGACCGAGTTAAAAGGAGTTTATATAAATATTTGGGTTTGCATAAGTAAAAAAAGCATGGAAAGGGACCTCATTTACATGTAAAACAAGTCGTGCTCATATAAAATTTTTTTTATTAACGTAGATATTCGAGTTAGTTTATGCATATCTCGATTAATTTTACAGGTTCTAAAATTAATAATTGTATAAATTTCTAATGATCATCATATTAATAAATACAGAACTCAAACATAAAATTAAAAAAATAAACTTTTTAATTCTAAATTCTTATCTTTAAATTACCTAAATAGTTATAAAAATAAGTTTCTTATAGGATTCGTGGAAAATATAGGTACTTTACATACATAGCCGACCATCGGGCCTTTGTCAACAGTCACGAGTGCAACCAAAAGTCATATCTTCTTACATCCTTTGAATTGGAGTCCTGGAAAATATAGGAATTTAAAAGTTCTGGGTAAACTATGAATCAGTCCCCCGGCCAACTATATGGGCAGTTTTGATGGGGGGTTTCCAATATTAAAAATTAAACCACGTTACTCTAAAAATCAATCTCATCTTACTCGTTATCATCACCCCTCATTTCTATGTGTCATAGACAAAATTTGTGTATTATGCATTTTTTTTATAATATATTTCTTTTAATCCCAATCTCTAAATATTTCACTACTATATGTAATATCGTTCAATAATCAATGTTTCTTGCACGGATTTTGTATCATAAATTGCGACAAATTCGTGCCATTCTATGATCAAGTGGAACCGCAAACGAGCCCCACTTAGATAGTTTTTGAGTCTTTATAGAAATACCCCCATCATATATTGCTTAGATTAGGACCAAATTGAAATAGTCTCTATAAATTGGGGATTAATTTCTAGTTTTATTTTACAGGTAGTTTTTTCCGGAAGAGGAGGCAAGATTTGAACCAGTGAAAGTAAGGGCAAGACTGATATTATTTCCAAATCTATTTCCATTGGAAATTAAATTCATAAATAAACAAACAACTTTTGGACTAGAAAACAAGAATACAATTCAGCTTTGGACGAATCAAATGGTGATTTTTCAGCTCATTCTAATTTTTGGTCCTTCCTAGCTAGCTACTTAGAGACAGTTTTTTTATATATATATTTTTAGATTGTTTTTATATATTAATATTAAAAAATATATATATTATTTCAATATATTAAAAAAAAAACTTAAAAAAAATAAACCCTACTACAATATCAAAACTCTTAAAGCAGCAGCTGCTGTCTACTGCTGCTGTCTGCTGCAACAACAACAATGCATACAATAATGGAATGGGAGAAAGCCGATTTCTGATGGAATTTAGATGAAAATCAAAGAATTTTGAGCGTGGCAATCTTCAATCTGATTCGACTGAATTTGTTACCCCACGTTCATCATCATTTTAACAAATTCATCATAATTAACTTGACCATCACCATCCAAATCAGCTTCTTTAATCATCTGCTCCACCTCCTCGTCAGTAAGCTTTTCACCTAGATTGATCATGACATGCCTCAACTGAACATGAACAAAAAGAGAGAATTTTTAATTAGTTGCTTAGATTCTCTGGCCAATTAAATAAGTAAAATGCTATAATCCAAATGCAATGTCCCATGAAAAATGGTTAATGTTCACTGCACACTGACTTGTACAGCTTATCTCATACGAATTGTTGTGTAAACTAAACCTTCAACTCAGGAGAAACATGTGAAATACCAGGTACGAAGATTTATTACATTTTTTACACGAATATCAATATACAAAATTTTACTTTTTTTTAATTTGTTTTACTTGTGTTGTTCCCAACAAGCACGAGTTTTAACAATTTGAACTCTAGACACTAGACAATGTCTCTCCTCTTTCACCAGTGAAAGAGATTCTCATAGGAATAACATACAGTTTAAAATTATATTCCAAACAGCTTTTTTAAAAAAAATTAAAAAAATATTTTTTTTTATATTTTTAAATCATTTTAATATATTAATATTAAAAATAATTTTTTTAAAATAAAAAATATTATTTTAATATTTTTTTAAGCAAAAATTACTCTAAAAAAACAATCGCTGTTATATTTTTAAAAACTCCCGACTAAATATTCATTTGTTTAAACATTTATTACGGCTAATCTCATTTTCTTGTTATCATTGGAAAACTTTAAGGAAGGTTTTTTAAAAAAATTCTTGTCTTTAAGCAAAAAAGAGCCCCATTTGCTTATGTTTTTATGGTCTGGTTTCCTTCAAAAATCAGTGATTATTTGGGAAACTCTTTTGTCTGTATAATTGTCTAATTATAATTGTTTTTTAAAATATTTTTTATTTAAAAATATATTAAAATAATATTTTTTATTTTTTTAAATTTATTTTTAACATCAACAAATCAAAATAATCTAAAAATATTAAAATAAAAATTTTCAAAAACATCAAAACAAATAATATCTTGAATTATTAAACTTGATTAATAATTATAATTTTTCGTCAACGTCAACCCTCGATAAAAACAAAAGCAAGAGACATGTCGACTGAGGATAAGCATGAATTTGCATAGCACTGTCATTTTAAATTTTAGAGTTTCTAAATTTTTTTAGAAGTCTGAATTTTCAATTATGAGAAAAAGTACACAAGATATTGAGTTAGTTTTCATCGTACGTGTGAATCTTGTGTGGTAATTTACTATAGACGTAAATTATTTTCAATAAATATTACGAATGAGAAGATGTCGATTAATAATATATATTAATAAAAAAATGGAAAAGAAGGCCAAATTAATCACTCATATTACCTCATTAGCTGATATATAGCCATTCTGATCCTTGTCAAACACCTTGAACGCCTCCTTAAGCTCTTCCTCCGCATCAGTCTCCTGATAAATTCATTAATATATTTCAGAACTGTAGCCTTATTACCAAACGCTATATATTATATATATATTGATGAATTACTAACACAAATCAAAGGGTAATATTAATTAATTAATTATAATTATATCAAACAAAATGCACTGTCACGTGTGGGTGTTCGTGTGATATACCTTCATTTTTTTGGCCATCAAGCTTAAGAACTCAGCAAACTCTATTGTCCCATTTCTATCAGAATCAACTTCGCTAATCATATCCTGAAGTTCTTCTTCTGTTGGATTTTGATCCAATGACCGAATGACCGTGGCCAATTCTTCAACGGTAATGCAACCTGCATCCATATTTTATATATACATGTATGCTCAAGTTATAATTAATAAATATATATGTTGAACACGGATTGAACACACAGCAAATTATGACATAATTAAGCAATTTAGAAAGAGGAAACTAACCATCTCCATCCTTATCAAAGAGACAAAAGGCTTCTCTAAATTCAACAATCTGTTCTTCAGTCAGTGCCTCTGCCATTATATGTTTGCTTTTTAATTCAAGAACAGCCAGAAATCAAAACTTCTGGTTAACGGGAACGAGAGAGAGAGGGAAGGAGGGAGAGAGGCAGGGGGAGAAAAGAATGCTGAGCACTACAGCTTGTAGCTCAAGTGCGAGCGTGGGAGAGAGAGGGAGGGAGGTGTTTTTTTGGTGACGAGAGAGAATATGTTGAGTATAGCTCAATCTTAGCTGGGTTTATGTAGACATCCAATGAGGTGAAGTGTGGCAGGATTTTTCTTTGTTTTTTTTTTTTTCTTTCAAATTAATAGATCACTAGTCAAATCAAGCTTATGACTAGATTGGTTGTCACGGTATTATTGGCCAGGAAAGAATCAAAAAGGCCATCTGCTCTCTCTCTCTTGGACCAATGACCTTGCATTGCTTTTAGATAGATGGTCTCTAGAGTATGTATATTGTATCCATAGCATTAGGTTTAGCTAGCTAGATGATGTTTTGAATTGTATGTTTGACTAGAAAAATTTTACAGCTATAAGGGTTCGCTGCTTAGGAGACAAGGAGCATTCAAAGAGTAGATGGATGACTTATGGGGAGGTGTGCATTTTTGTTTTATGTGAGGGTTAGAGGGGTTGGTTTTAAAAATATTTTTATTTTAAAATATATTAAAATAATATTTTTTATTTTTTAAACATTATTTTTAATACCAGCATATTAAAATATAAAAAAATATTAATTTAAAATATATTTTTTTAATTTTTTTAAAAAATATGTTTGAAACATAAAAACAAATCAGACTTAATTTCCTACCCAAAACCCACGCTCCACCGTACTTTACTTGCTTGAGAAGAGAGATATATTTCTTACAAAACCATCTTAATATGTATTTTTGTATGACTTACATAAATGTAATTTAAAAACATTAATTCAATAATATTCCATGTCAAACATACTCAAATGTAATTTCAAATATAAAAATAAATCTCCTCTTAATACACTATGAAATTTTTTTACATAATTTGTAGCACCGAAAAGACATCAATGATATTATTTGCATATATAAAATTTGGATTATTATATCTCCCATTTTTGGATATGTTCATTATATTTCAAATTTTATCATTGTTTTTGTAATATAATGATTCTGAAAGAAACATCGAGTAATTATATTTTTATCATTTTTAAATATGTTAATATTATGTTCCTTCATTTGAATTTCATGATTTAAATATAATAAATATTACCAAATATGAAAGGATTTCAATCTGCCCATGCTATATTATCTCCTTTTAACAATTACAGTTTATTAACTTTATTGTTAATTAAAAGGACAATATGAATGGGACCATTCCTACTCGACTGGGGGCGTGTGTTTAACTCCTTAGCCGGCTTATGATGTAGTTAATCTTTTTATAATATATGATTAATGCCAGCCTTGAGTCATAAATGGAGCTACATGCATATTAATGAGACTGCCTGCCGACGCGGTTTCTCTTTATTTGGTTGTGGTATAATAATAGTAATTTTTTATTTAAAAATGAATTAAAATTATATTTTTTATTTTTAAAAAATTATTCTTGATATTAATATATCAAAATATAAAAATATATAAAAAATTAATTTAAAACAAAAAAAAATTTAAAAATTATTTTTAAAAAAAATTGTTAAAATAAAAAACAAACTGTCAAGGCTAATTTCGATATTGCTGATTGCAAGAGTACATTGCAGGCTGTAATATACAGTACGGTAAGTACGTATCATAGAATTCAGTACGCGGCTTCTCTTACAAGGTCCAGCATTCACGTGAATTGTGGTCCAACACTTGTGCTGAAAATTATTAGAAGACTGTTGACCTATAAACTAAACTTGAAGGAAATTGATCGAGTCCTCATCACGACTAGGCCTCACCAATTGCTGAAAATTGTGTTCAACTTCTCGAACTCGATTTGATCGAGTCCTACAGCAACAACTTTACAGGTCCATTTCCTAGACAATGAAAATGAAATCTATAAGGAAAAAAATTTACGGATGGTGACAAGGGTGGAATTGAAAAAAAATTTGCAACTCTAAAATTATCTAATTCAATGAATTATCTTTTAAAAAAAATATAATAAAAAAAATAGAAATTAAATAAAAAATAAACAGAAGTTTAGGGGTTGACATGAAAAATCAGGTGGGAGGACATAAACACTGAAATAAAGAGAGGGGAAAAAATAGTCGCTAGTGACAAACCGAACATTTTATTAACGCACGCACCACATATCCAGAGAGGAGATGTTGAGATGAAGATGAAGCTACCCCGAAATGATATATATTTTGCCTCTAGAATCAATTGTATGTATCGTCCAAAGACAACGGAGCTGTTGATGCGTGCGGAATGCGAGTCTGTTTTTTTTCTTTAATTATTTTTTAATTATTAAAATACTTAAATGACCCGACCCCAAATAATTAATAAAAAAAAAAAACAAAATGATAAAAATATCCTTTTAACCTAAGAGTTAAATTACTTGACACGAAGGGTGTCAATGTCTTTTTACTATGCAACAATATTGAAAGAAACGAAAAGACCTTCCATTTGCCTGTTATTTTTTTTAATCCTAGGGTAAACATGTTATTTTAATGTGTAGTTGTAGTTGAAAATAAAAAACTAACCTTGAGTAGAAGTTCAAAATTAATTTCTTTTAAAGGTAGTGTTGTAGATTCATTATACAATCAAAATGTGAAATTGAAATCCAATTGCTGGGATTCATCAAATTGAAATGGACAATAGTTTACTGCTTTCCTTAAGTGTATTTTTTTAAAAACTATATGAGCTTTTATACTTTTTCATGCACATTAGACACACACGATACATCCTCTAGCAAGCTAACATTTACCTTCTTCCTCCTTTTTTTTTTTTCAGATTCTTCTTTTATTTCACTATAGATTGCCCATGTTGTTACGATCGACCACGTTTCTATGTGTGTTTGGTAGTGATATATTTTTCATTGTTATGATTTGAAAAAATAATTTTAATAAAAATTATAAATTATAGTTTTTTCTTAATTAAAATTTTAAGAAAGAGTTTTCGATGAAATTTTTATAAAAATATGATACATATTGATTAATCAAATATTTTTAAATATATAATCATTTTGAAATATTTCATTTGTCATTTTTTGTGTATTCTAAGGGAACGTTATATATAAAACGATCATAACGGCTCAACTCCCTGCACGTATGCATGATACATCCCCTTCGCGGCTATTTTCCTTCATTTTTGTATATAAACCCATTGCATACAAATAAAATCCAAGAGAGCCTGTTTTCCTTTCTCAGAAGCACCCCCTCTCCGTCATCAACAAGGTGCGTGCATAACTTAGACTTGGTTTCTTGAATTTGTTGTTGCTTTCTTTTTGTATGGTCAATTAATTATGAACTTGAACCTCCTGTTTTTGTTAGTTATTGCTAGTCGCTTGTTATTCTTTATTTTTCGCTATATATCTTCCCTTGAGTGAATTGGGGAGCGTTCTTTTATTGGAATGTATTATGGGTTTCTCATTATCTTCTGTTTGGTTACTGAGAAAATGGAGGAGAAGAAGTCAAACGTAAAAGAAAAGAACCTCCGTCTTGTGTTCTTACTAGTGCTTGTTTATCTTGATGTTTTTTATTTCAAGAAAATGTAAAATCCAAGCCCAATTTAACACAAACAATTGCAATTATTATACTATTTTGGCAGAAGGTTGTTTTCTTGATATATAAATTTCTATTTCTTGAAAGTCTTTTGATCCTTTTCTCCTTTTTAAATGTATCGGCAATAAAATAGACCCACACATAGGGTTCAGGATTCCAAGGGTTTATTCAAGATGCATTTCTTTTGTATCTTGCAACTTTAGCTTAGAAAATTCGAGACTGGGATTTCTTTGGTATGGACCAGCTGCACGCGTGCATTTGATAGAGTAATTTGAAAGATATGTTTCTGTGCTGTAACTACAATACTTAATCAATGACTAGGGTTCGTGTCATTTGGGCATAGTCAATGAAGTTACATGAGTGGCAATTTTGCACCAAGGCCAGGTAGTTAATAGTGTGGTTTTAATGTATTATGATATACAACAATTGGCATGGTTATTGTTATTAATTAGCCTTTTCTCTTTTTATTTAGCTAAGGAAAATGGTTTAAAGGCACAGCAAAAACTGCCCATTAAGTGAATTTTGCGATGGTATTTAGGTTCTTTGACAGGTAATTAATTAATATGCCGAAAAGAAATTCTGCTTCTACATCCAAGCAGTTTGGGGCATGTGAGCTACTAACTGTAGAAGTCTAATAATGCACATACTGTCAATAATATTTTGTGTTATCAGTGATTTGATAACCTGCAGTTGTTCATATCTTTCTACTTTGTTGGAAAGTAGATCATCTGCTAGGATTATTATGATGGCTTGCTGGAAGCTTTATAATTTTCTTATATTGTTATTACCTACTAATGTTTGTGTTCATTTACAAATTTGGTGATGTTAGACATTTTGACTACATTTACTATATTTTAAGAGTGCTGGTATAAATTTACTGGATTTGTCTGTCACAGCTTTAAGAAAATTGTTCTAAGTTCTAAAGTTTGAGTTATTAATGTTGCATTTGCTCCTTTGAGAGAAGAAGAATGAGAAATACACAAAATCCTGAAGTATTTTTAGACATATCCATTGGCGGGAATCTTGCAGAAAGAATTGAAATAGAGGTAAGTTACAGGTCAGATATTTTCTCTGTTTACACCCCATTGTGGCCCTGTATTTACGTAGTCATGCCCTTTTCAGCTTCTTGCAGATCAGGCCCCTAAGACTGCACAGAACTTTCTAGCGCTTTGCGCAGGTGACATGTAAATCTTCTCTATATTGTTAGAAATTCTGAAAGGCATGATGCTTGAATTTGACAATGTGGACTTGTTTAGAAAGCTGGATAAACATGCAATTGGTTCTATGTGTGGCAGTTGACATATAGATTATCAGATGGGTGGCTTCTGTAAATTAATTAGGTTAAAATTATAATTTTTGCCAACACATGAATCTCAATAGGAACTATATATCAATTCAAGTGCCGTCTGAAAATGCATCAGAGAGACCTTTCAGTAAAATTCTCTATTATGTATTTGATATCAAGTTTAAAATTGTAGGTGACATGGGACTGGGAAAGCATACGGGAAAGCCTATGTACCTCAAAGGGTCAACTTTTTATAATATAGTGAGGGGAAAATGGGCTGAGGTATTCGTCTTCCTTCCTTTCTTCGTTAACGGCTTTATAGTTTGTCTATAGTTTGCTGTATCCAGAAGCCTCTAAATAGCGACCATTGCAGCATGCCATTAAATAAGTAAAAGTTATGCTCACTGTTTTCGTGGTTCATTGTTTCATTCTATTATGATAGATAGATTTTGGTATGAGCCTGTTCATAGAATTAGTGAAATCATTTATTATGGACTAGACCTTCGATTGAAAGTTCATGCTGATAGTCTGGCTTGAGCAATCTATACTGCAGAACCATTGAAAGCCTGCTGCAAAGATATGTCTCCTTTTTCATGGAACCAAAAAAATCTCATCATTTGTATCCCTTGGTTTTGCTAAATGTTTCATGCAACCTTATTCTCTTCTTAATGTTTTTTCCTTCTTCACAGGGTGGAGATTTCTCTGAGGAAAATGGTAAGTCAACAGCAAGGTCTTCTGATCCTTTTAGTTATGCAGCCGTTTTTTTTCATCGTTATTCACAGATTAGTAAAGCATCAGCTACAATGATGATTTCAGGAACTGGTGGAGAGAACATATATGGAATACCATTTTTTGGTATGTAATATGAGCCCGTGTGCCTTAATATGCAGATCTCAGTCACCCTCTAGTATCTTTGTTTCCGATGCATGTTTTCTTATGTGTGTATCTGAAAGGAGAAGTTTGCTTGTGACTGTAGTTTGGATTATCGTTTTCTGTAATTATGTTAACTTCAATCTTTACATATGCAGATGAGGGCGAGAGACTTAAACATGATGCACCTTATCTTCTCACAACGGCAAGTGATTATCATAAATATACAATCGGATCCTGTTTCTTTATCACCTTCAATGAGCTACATGAACTCGATGGGTATGGTGTTATTTTGTTATTTGGCACACAGCTCTAATTTCTAATTCCTATTTTCTAGATTACTTTGTATTTCACTATGCTAACAACTTATTCAGCTTCACTTATACGTGATTATTACACAACATTCAATGATGGCATATTCTACCTGTTTCCAGGAAACATGTTGTGTTTGGAAGAGTTGTGAGAGGCTATGAAACTGTGCAGAAAATTGAACAGGTCCAAACATTTCCTGATGGAAGGCCCGAACATCTTGTCATCATTACAGCATGTGGAGTATCTCCTAAAACTAGAAGTCTTAATTCAATCTTGATAAGGAAAGGTATAGCATTTGCTGAATTTTCTTAACAGTTTGAAATCTTAATGCTTTTCTTTCCTGAAAAAAACCAATATGATTTTTGCCTTGTAAGGTAAAAAAAAGATTTCTCCAGCAATTTCATATTGAAAAGGCAGATGAAGACTATGCGAAATCTTTTCTGATTAAAAACGAGATTGAGTAATTTCAAGTTTCTGGCTGTAGTTTTCAACAGTGTTCCAATTATTTGGATTCTTTGACAGATTCCAGTTTGCCTTCTGAAGGAAGACATTCGAGAAAAAGAAGGTCAAAAAGACACAGAGTTGTTGAGCACCACTCTGAATCCAGGTTTTTGATGTTGGCTTGCTTTGATCCATTCTGATGTTAGCTTGCTATTTTCCTATATGCACGTATGAAAAGATGTTTCATAAACTCTTTATCTGCTTTCTTATGTGGGAAAACTTCTTTTTTAATTCAAAAGGCAGAAAAGCTAATCTGTCTAAGTATAGCAGATGTGGGACTGTGAAAGCTGGGGTGACTTGTCGTTGTAAATATTCTGAACTTTTCAGGCATGATCAAAATCAGAAAGGCCATTCCAATCAGTCATCTGCAAGCCATTACCAAAGCAAGTCAAGAGAAAAAACTTCCCCTGGATGGTATTCTCTCGTTAGTACACTGACGGCAATTGGCTCTTGTTATGTTCGTTTTCTTCTCAGCATAATGTCACAATTTTGTTTTAGCAGGAGTGCTCGAAGCAAGAAAAACTGACACATGTTATCATTTTTGCAGGAATTATGAAGGTGACGGGAATAGTGCCAAGGAATCAGCCCCTAGGTATTCAAGGAGCAAATTGAGAGACAAGACTTCCCAAGGATCCCGATGGTATACTCTCTCCAGTGTTTTGTTTTGTTTTGGTTGTAATCCACTTCGTTACTTTTCCCAGACCACTCTTTCTCTCAGATGTTCTTCATATACCTGTTTTCCCTTCATAAAATAGAGAAACCAAAGCATGAAAAACGCATAAATATTGTGTTTTTTGCAGGCCTAGTCCAATCCAGAGAAGTGATTCCAAGCACTCACCTCGGAGGCGTAACCAGAGCAATTCAAGAGACAGAACAGGCCATCAATGGTATTCTATCTTCATAATTTATTGTGATTATGTTGGAAGTCATTTTCTTTTGGTTGTAAAGTAATATCTTCCCAAACCAGCCCGGCTCTCAGAAATTCTTGATTTACTGTTTTCCCCTTATAAAATACTTGAGTAAGAGAGAGCAAGGCAGGAAATCATACACATATTCTGATTTTTGCAGGCGTATTCGAAGTGAGATAAGTGATGCAAGGAACCGATACACGAGCAAGTTAAGTGACAAGACTCCCGTCCAATTATATTTCATCTTCATTGCACTTACGAACATAAGTGGGATAAGTGATATCGTGGCATCCTGGTTAATTTAAAATTCATTTTATATTGAAATTCATTTTCTCTGGTTAATTTAACCAACTTCATGCCTTCTCCGATTCTAAATTAAAGAAGCAAAGGAACTTATTTTCTTCTCTAAGACCACTCCATTTTTCATTGACAATTTCCCCTTTTTTTAATGCTTGAGCAGGAGTGGCCGAAGCAGGAAAAACTTGCAAAAAGCACCTGGTTCACATGCACATAACCGTGGTCACAGCAAGCAACAAAATCACCGTCCAGATCCTGAAACAGAGTTTCCTAGCTTGAGTAAGAGTATGCAAATGCGACTCCGTCTCCCTGGAGATGATGCACAGCCGTAAGATCGGAGTTCTAACTAATTGAATGAGCTATTACAAGCATGAGATTGTCCTGTTGATGATGTACAAACTGTTGAAGATCAATTGCAATTTCCACCTGGTCCTAAAGGAAGTTGTAATAATCCCTGATTGAAATATATTAGCTGAAAATTAGAAGATAGAATTGGACCTGTTTCTCAGTGCCACACAGTCAGTACCCTAGCTTCGGCACCTCCAAACCACATTTGAGCCTATGTTAGAACCAAACCCACCCCCTATTTGGGCTACTTTTTGGAACTAAAATGGAACTTTTTGGCAAAGGAATTACAAGACTTTGGGTCTGAACGATCCATTACAAAACGCAGCAAATGAATTCCTGCTCTCGAGGATAAATCAAGAAATGATGTCTTCTTGATACGTACTTTCTTGTTTCTTGACAGCACATTCTTCTTGATACGTACTTTCCTGTTTCTTGACAGCACAATTTTAATATTTTTAAAATATATTCAGAAAATATTTTTATTTTGAGTTTTTTTATGGAAACAAATTAAAATCAACAACCATCATCGTAAATTCCAAAGACCACTTTGTTTATTTTTTTTAAAAAAAAATTGACTATCAACTGTAGCTTTTTATATTTTCAAAAAAAAAATAGGAAATGAAAATATACCAAAATCCATTAATTTTTTTTTCTTAGAATGAATTATTAGATTGAGAATTTCAAATTTATACCAAAAACAGGGAACTGTCAATTTTGAATCGTTTTAATATTATTTTTCTAATTTTTAAAATTTATTGATTTTGCTATTGTTTTTTATTAACGGGATTTTGAATATAATATAGGATTTTGTTAAATCCTTAAAGCTAAATACTTTTTTATAATTTCATGATATTTTAAATGAATTATTATAATTTATCATATTCTTTAAATACTATGTTTACTATTCATTTGCTTTAGGTTCATGGAATTTGACCTTCCCCTTGAAATATAACGAGACTTCCACAGAATCACTACATACGACTCTCTACTCCAGATGCAAAATGAGCCAAAAGGAGGCTTTGTGATCATCATTCACAAATAGCCCATCGAAGAAAAAGTATACTGTTCTCGTGATTGCAGACAACATTAATTCAGGTTAGATTCTCACCATCTCCAAACCATTAAATGGCAGAAAACAAAAGGAAATAAAAACAACTTGATAGATTCATATTCAGAAAGGATGCATCTTTGACAATGGACCTTTGCAGTGAGGTTCATGACAATATTACCTCTTCCAGTAACAGAAATTTATGTAACGGCTATCAGGAATACCCATTAAGTAAATCCCATCATTTCTTGCATACCAAGTGCAGTTTTTTGTTTTATAACGGCACCTATAAAGAAGATCATCCTCGTACCAAAAGATGTCGTACCTTCCACCATGATTCTTACCCCAGTTGAAATTGCACCAAAATAGTGTGGTTCCCCAGAAATTCACCTTAAAAGTGAAGTGGAAGTTGGCTTCGATTGGTATTAATGCATGGCCGCCAAGATCATCATCCTTTGATTTACAACGTAAACTGAGGGTATCTTTGTTTAAATCGTTGAAAATGTAGACATGAAACCTTTCTCCGATATTAATACTAAATCAGGAATGATTCATTGCAGAATGCAGATATTGGTCGTGAGATACAAGGTTTGTTTTACCATTGCCATATCTGTTGGTGGAAAGTAGAAGAGACGGGGCTTGAATTTTTGGGATCCAGAGAGGTGGATAAAATGAGATGGGTTTACGGAAAAGAAATGGGATGATTGGGTTCATGAGGTTTGTTGAGATCGCGCAGAGAGCGGGCAGCATTCTTGCTTTAGTAGAAGGGATGTTTTTGTAATTTTGGCAGTTTAAAGTATTTTTATCACTGTTATTAAACCCGGCCCGGCCCGGCGGGTCGACCCGGTGGCTGGACCGGTCCGGGTTTAATAAAAGACCGGCTGTGGCAACAGCCCAGCCAAACCCGGGAGACCCGCAGGTCGACCCGGGACCCGGGCGAACCCGGACGAGACCCGTTTTTTTTTTTTTCAAATGTGGGATTTGAAACTCATTAGTATATATACTCTATGTTCCCAAGAAAAAAGTCATGTTTTTTCAATGTGAGATAAAAAAAACCTTTTGGTTTAAATACTTCAACTTAAATTCAATGTGAGATTTGAAGCCCTTTCATATATATACTATATGTTCTCATGAAAAAAACCATGTTTTTTCAATATAGGATAAAAAATCTTTTGGTTTAAATACTTCAACTTGAAAAGATAACATAGTATCTTTTTAACGTGGGATTTGAAGCCCTTTCATATATATACTCTATGTTCTTATGAAAAAAGTTATGTTTTTTCAATGTGGGATTTGAAACCCATTAGTATATATACTCTATGTTTCCAAGAAAAAATCATGTTTTTTCAATGTGGGATTAAAAACCTTTTGGTTTAAATATTTCAACTTAAAAGGATAACATATTATCTTTTCAATATGGGATTTGAAACCCTTTCATATATATATATATATATATATTCTATGTTCCCATGAAAAAAGTTATGTTTTTTCAATGTGGGATTTGAAACCTATTAGTATATATATTCTATGTTTTCAAGGAAAAAGTTATGTTTTTTTAATGTGGGATAAAAAACTTTTTTAGTTTAAATACTTTAACTTAAAAGCTTAACATAATATCTTTTAATGTGGGGTAAATTTTTAAAAAAATATTCTTTTAAACTTCATAATATATATAATCTATATTTACATGGATTTTTTCATAAGAAATATTAAAATTTTAATTTTTCCGGGTTAATCCGGGTTGACCCAAGAAACCCGAGACCCGGCCCCTTGGCCGGGTCAACCCCCGGGCTGAGTTTAATAACTATGATTTTTATTTTATAAATATATTAAAATAATATCTTTTTAAAAATATTAAAATAATAATATGTTAATATCAATTTAGATTAACTTGTCAAATCCATTATCTATGTTATAAGACTCTAATAACACTATAAAAAGCAAGTGAAAAAAGATATTAAACTTAATTATCAATTAACCCAATGTTGAAAGATGAAAGTAAAAACAAAATTCAACTAAAAAATTAGTTGAGTCAATTCGGGTTAACCTGTTAAACCCGGTTCATGTGATCAAGATAACTTTATGAAAAGCAAATTGGAATAAATTATGAATTAATCTAATATAAAAAGATAAATTTAAATTTTAAAAAAGACACAAAAAACATCTAAGTCAACTGATCAAGACCGTGATCCATGTCATTAGATCAGGATAACCTCATATAATACAAATAAAAAAAAAATTATAAAGTCTAAATATTAATCAATACAATATTGAATGACGAAATTTAAAATGATTCGATTGAAAATGACAAAAAAAAAAAGAGTCAACTAGCCTAACCTGCAACTTAGGTTATAAAAACAAAAATAAAATAAAATTATGAAACTCAATTTCTAATCAACTTAGTATTAAATACTTAAATTGAAGAATAAATATTTAATTAAAAAAAATAAAAAAATATGAGTAAACATACCTTACTCATAAAACTCGCGATCTAAATTTTAATATTGTGATAACCTTTTAGAAAGTAAATAAAAAAACAATTATAAAATCCAATTTTAAATTATCTCAACATTAAAAAATAAAGTTTAATAAAAATATTATAAAAAAAATTATACTTGTCAATACGACTAATTTATAAAATTTATAATCTAAATAATAAGAATTAAATAAATCATTACGAACCCCGAAGATAATATGAAAAAAAAAAAAATTATATAATAAAATCCTTTTAAAAAATAAAGTGAAAAAAAATCTTGGCATTTAACTTTTCATTGAGTGAAATATCAATTGCTTCTCGTACAGGTTAATAATAATAATATACGGAGAGAAAAAAAAAAAAAAACTCAGTTCTACGTCTATCAACAGAAAATCCTTTTCTGTCTTTCTTCAAGCCCTTTAAATTTTAATCCTTTAACCTAGGGTTTAATCCCTTCATCTAGAGAGCGGTCACCCCCCTTCCCTCCAGCTCCTTCCTTCGTGAAGGCTTTTTCATTCTATTTTCTTGGATTGCCGCTTTAGATTGATGTTGGTTTTTGTTTTATTTGCTTTTAATAATTCCTCTCCAGCTTGTTTATCAATGGATCTAATTTTTAAAGGAACGGGTTGGATGCTAGTTCAGCAACGAAGAAGTTTATTTAGTGTGGCTGTATCTGGATTTTAAAACTCTGCGATTGTTATCATGGAGAGTGGTGGCTAAAGTCCCTTTTTTGCTTTCAATGGCAGATCCAAAGGGATGCCATGCTACTTGAAGGAGTGGGACGCTGGAATCATTAATGTTCGTATTTGGGTGCGAGATCTGATAGATTTTCAGTTGTTTGGTGGTGTTTTTGAAGGATTATATCCTCTTGGAGCTACATTTTTATGGCAGGCAACAAAACGAACCCAGAGCCTCAGGTTTCATGGTTTGCCGGGTTGTGACAGCGCTTGGTAACTGCAAGGACAGTTCCTCTCCTCTAAAAGATGATCGTCATCGTATTGAGGGTGTTCTAAACGGCCGTGGAATGTATCGACGGGGTTTATTTTTACTGTTTTTTCGAGTCAAGTGCATGCCTCTCGTCACCAATGAGGTAACTGGCTTTTCACATTCGTCTTATTGAATTCTGGCCAGGATGGACGGCTTGTCACATGATTATATTTTTCACCTCAAAAATCAGCTCCATGTGTCAGTTAAATGTTTATCTATAGCCATGTGTTTTGCTCATTCAAAAAGATTTTTACAATTGCCTTGTAATAACCAAATAACCAATACAAATAAATAATATTAAAACACATTACAAATAAAAGAACTTTTATTAATCTCCCAAAAAAAAAAAGGATTTATACAATACAAATGTGTGCGAGAGGTTACAAGCAAGGCATATAACTATTGTCCATAATCTTTTCAGAGTAGTGGGGTAAAACTGAAAAAAAATAAAGGAAAAGTGAAACTAAAAAATAAATAATTAAAAAAAGTAATGAAAAAAATTTCAAGTTAACCATTAACCTTGCGAGTTGCGACCACAATATTGAATTGAGATATCTTTATAAAAAAAATGAATATCAACTCTTAATAAATCAAACGTTAAATAATGAAATTAGAAAAAAAAATAATTTAAAAAATGATCTAAAAAGATCAAAGTCAACTTTGGAAACTCATGACCCTAGTTATGAGCTCGAAGCTAATCCCGTGGAAGGCAAATCTTGAAAAATAACAAAGTAAAATTCTAAATCAATAAAATATTAAGCCATGTAATTGAAAAAAAAAACAATAAAAAAGGATCCATAACAAAAAAAAAATAACAATTAAAAGAACAAAGACTAAATCTGATATAAAAATATTTTGAAATCAAATGACGAGGGATGAAATTAAAAAAATAATAATTAGAAAAATGATAAAAATACAAATTGGAGGAAAAAATCAAAGAAAAACAATAAAAAACAAAACAAATAACAATAAAAAATACATACCAAATTGGATATAAGAAACAAATGAAAGGACGCTTTTATACTTTGAAATGGAGAAGAAAGAGATAAGAGAAGAAAGAAGTTCATTGAGCACAAGTATTGCGTCGCCGTGAACACGCGCCCCGCCACCTAAAAGATCAAGGCGAAATGCTTCCATTACTCTCACAGAAGGCGACATTTGGAGGCAGGGTGCCGCCTCACGCACAGTTTGAAGAGCGTGAGTGTTGCCTATTTATTGATGCGTGTGTTACATGCGCCAATCACTTTTTATTTTTAAACAATATTTATATTTATCAAAAAACCAAATCGCCCCCAAGTCAACTTAATAATGACTAGAAAACCAATTTGAAAATAAAAAAAAAAAGCTTTGAATGACAGTTTGGAAAATATTGTTTTAATGATTATATAGTCTTTACATTGTGCTTTTAAGATGTTAAAAAGGCTAAATTGTCCCTAATCAACCCTTATAAAATTTACTTTCAAGGGTATTAGAGTCTCTATATTGTGCATTTATATTGTAATGAGATCAAATTATTCCCAGTTAATCCTAAAACAACAAATGGATCCTAATGTAAAGACCTTTTTACCCCAGTAGCTAGTTTCATTTATTTTTTGTTTAAAGTATAAAATGGCAATTACATTGTTATCGTGAGTAGTTTTATGTGTTTAGGTGCTTAGTGAATTCACCATGGATCCCAATTTTTTTAATTTAGTGTGTATTCGGTGTTGTGGTGCATAATGCTTTTCAAAAATGTTTTTTGTTTAAAAATATTTTTAAAAAACTTTTATTTTATTTTTAACATTAACATATTAAAAATATTAAAAAATAATAAAAAATAATATTAATTTGATATTTTTTTAAACCACACATATTTTTAAAACATAACAAAATATTTTTCAAGAGAAAAAACAACGGTGCTAATAATATTGATAGTTTTTAATTAAAATATTGTAGATTTAACTACTGCTATTACCACCGTTGTTTTTCGAATAAAACACAATATCTGAGGGTGTACTTTATCATGTAATTTTACACCCTACAAATATTAAAGTCTACGTCTAGATACTAGAAAAAAGATTGGAAAAAAATTTCTGATATTTTGGTCAAACCCTAATGGATGATCATAAACTGGTTACGATATCCATTTTTTTATTATGCAAAATTGATGGAAAAATATGTTAAAAAATCATAATTTTTTTAGGAGAGGATTTTTGAGATTTTTTTTGGATTTCTTTTTATTTTACTAAGTTGGATCAGGTCTAATGCATTTAGGTTTGAGGAACAGTGAAGACGCTCTCCATTGTTTACATGCAATGTGAACAGTAGAGAATGAATTAATCCACTCTCCACTGTTTATTTTGCAGAATAGTAGAGACGAAAAAACACAACAGAAGAAGGAGAAGGAGAAGGAGAAGGAGAAGGGAAGAGCAGACTTCCCTTCATGACGGTGATATCTGGCTAGCTGTCGAAATGACAGAGATCAATTATCTTTAACACCACATAATGGATTAATTTAGTTTGAAAAACTACATGAACTAAGTTATAACTATCATTTTATTTTTGATGTCTCCATTTACAAGTTTGAAACGTTATTCTTTCTTTCCGTTGTTTTCAAAATTAAAAAAAAAGGAAAAAAAATATAAGCTGTGACGATATATACCAGGTGGACCTTGGTTTTTATCATCTTAGCTTCCACTGATGACTGAACAGTCACTTAAAAAAAAAAAAAACAGAAAACTAAGAAAATAAATCATCCTCACTGTCCATTTTATTTACCCTGTGCTGGATACTATAGGCTTCGAAGAATATCCTGGGAGTACTTCCAGCACTTGCAGCAGCCACCAGTCGAAAACCTTAACATGAAGAAAAAAACATCATTAAATGAAAACATTTTTTTTTCCTGCAACTAAATTATCAAGGGGGACCAAAATACAGTCCCATCCACCCAACTAATCAATCAAACTTGGTGTACATTTACTATGATAGAATAAAAAAAATTATAAATTATTTCTTTTAATTAAGATTTGAATTTTTTTTAATGAAAATTATATAAAACTGCAATTCTAATTAATTATCAAAATATTTTTAAATTTATAATTAAAATAAAATATAAACTGCACCATTTCACTTGAAGTTTTTGTTTGGCATTACTTTTAAATAGGGTTGGATATTTTTTTTAATTTTATTTTTTATTTAAAATTATTATTGTTTTATATTTTTATATTTTTTATGTATTAATATAAAAATGTTTAAAAAAATAAAAAAAATTATTTTTATATAAAAAATTATTTTAAAAAATAACCATTATTATTTTTATAATAACTATGAGGTGATTAAACTCTTCCTCAGCAAAGTCTACCATAATTATTTTTATTTGTTATGGATGGTTGATTTTTAAAATGTTTTTTTATATTAAAATAATATTTATTTTTATTTTTTAAAATAATTTCCAAACGCTCAGCGGAAATAAAAGCAAAGAGTACAAATCATGTTTGGCAACAGTCACTCGTTCTGTCCCCTTCCTGCCCTGCTCACTTGGCGACTTCTACAAAGCTCTTTCTCACTTCACTCTCCTCGTTACATCCGCCCCTTTCCCTATCTTTAATAAAACCCCCTCCTTCCTCATTAACCAATCCCCAAACCCTCCTTCCCTCCCTGTCATCACCTGACCGCATTTTCCCGGTAACCATGTCTCGGTCATTACACATCTTCACTCCCTCTAACCTCACTTTCCCCAAACAACCTTACCCCAAACCCTCCAGCAATCGCCGGTTCCCGGCCACCACCTTCTCTCCGAAACTCATCTCAATCAAAGCCTCCACGTCATCAGATCCCAACTCCAGCACGTCTCCGCAAGTCCTAATCTCCAACAACGGAACCGGAGCAAGCGGGATATTATCCTCTACACCGCAGGACTATGATACACCGCCGTCGCAATCAATTATCTCCGACTCGAGCTCGATCGAGGTAGATGCGGTGACGGAGGCGGAATTGAAGGAGAACGGGTTCAGGAGCACGAGGAGGACAAAACTTGTGTGCACGATCGGGCCAGCGACGTGTGGATTTGAAGAACTGGAGGCACTGGCTGTTGGAGGAATGAATGTTGCACGAATTAACATGTGTCATGGGACGCGTGAGTGGCATAGGAGAGTG
This sequence comes from Populus simonii, assembly GCA_007827005.2. Lineage (NCBI taxonomy): Eukaryota > Viridiplantae > Streptophyta > Magnoliopsida > Malpighiales > Salicaceae > Populus > Populus simonii. Next base: position 12,820,744 of record CM017473.2, read on the forward strand.
ATTGAGAGAGTGAGGAGATTGAATGAAGAGAAAGGTTTTGCTGTTGCTATTATGATGGATACTGAAGGTAGTGAGATTCATATGGGTGATCTCGGTGGTGCATCCTCTGCTAAAGCTGAGGTAACATTGCGATTTTGGATAATTCAGTAAAACTATGTGATTTCCCCCCTTTTTCTTGGATGTTGTTATGAATGTTATTCTAATTCAATTGAAGAACAAGGCTAACTTTTTTAAGCTGAACATGATTAATTAAATTATTAGATAATGCGCAAAGTGATTTGGTTGTTGGAGTTGTTCAAAGTGTACATTAAGAGTTGGAGTCATTTTTGCAAAATTTCGTAAGATTTGGAGGTAATGGTATCGAGTTGTTGGACGTGCGTGTGTGTGCAGGATGGTGAAATTTGGACTTTTAGTGTGCGAGCATTTGATTCGCATCGACCAGAACGCACTGTCAATGTGAATTATGATGGGTTTGCTGAGGGTAATTTTCTTAATGCTATCGTTGTTTGAAGAAAAAATATTACTATTTGTTTTTGCAAAAACTACCAATCTTTAGCTGTAACTCAATCCCATATCTTATGATCAACAGATGTGAAAGTTGGGGATGAACTCCTTGTTGATGGTGGAATGGTGAGGTTTGAGGTGATGGAGAAAATTGGTCCAGATGTCAAGTGTAGGTGTACTGATCCTGGACTGATGCTACCACGAGCTAATGTGACTTTCTGGAGGGACGGAAGTCTAGTACGAGAACGCAATGCTATGCTCCCCACAATTTCCTCGAAGGTTGGTGCCTCTGTTTTTTATACGTTATTGAAATCAATATCTTCTGCTAAGTGTGAAAGGTGTCATTGATAGTAAGTAGAAAAGCCATTTTTTCCCCGCATGTCTTTAAATGCTTCCAGAAATTTTGAGAGTTTGCCTGTCATTAGTTGATGAGAATATCAAGTTATCGATCCTTTTCTTTTATTTTCTCTTCTTTCTTTCTTTCTTTTAAGAGGAGGTTGGGGGGCTGAGGATTCAAGTTTTCAGGATTCTGAAAGTGTTCTTAAACTTGAAATTTTCTCGATCTCATGCAAATATTAACAAGAAGATAAAAAAACTGACATTTAGAGAAGGCGTGGGGAATTTTCATCTAGACAATATACCACCATTTTTTAGAAATTTTTTTTTTTTATTTTCATTTCATTCCCCCCCCCCCCTCTCTTTCTCTCTATATCTGTTTATTGGTTCTCACCATTAAATGGATGGTTTATTTCCCCGAGCTGAAATTAAATTTCTTGATAACTAAAGTTTGTCCATTGACCACACTCATAAAGAAAAAAAGTTGGTCCATTGTCATGGATTCCCAAAATTTTACACTTTCCTGGCCTGTCCATTATATGATGCATCAAGTGCAAACTTCATGTGAATGAACTTTCATACTGAAATATTCTTTTCTGCCATACCCATTCCATCCACTTTGTATTAGTACTTTCTCTGTTGGTGGGGATACCATCATATTTTTTAAAATAAATGTTACACACACACACATACATATTTGAAATAGAAACTAAGATGTAGGGTAATATATAAAATATACTCCAAGTTAAGCCTTGGGTTGGGAATTGCCTTCAGTTTCTAGGTCAACTCATTCCAGAATCTATTGTGACCTTAACCCTGGAAGAACTGCAGTCTGTTCAGTTTTTCTCAACTGGAGTTGAAAGTTCCCTCATAAATAGGGGTTGTAGAGAGTTCATTCTGACAAACCACTTGGAGGTCTTGTAAATATAAAAAATCAATTGTAGATGTTGCCTGCTGATGCAAACAGCATGTTTAGCAAAAAAATATGTTTGTGTAAATCTTTAGCGAGGTGTGCACCACGTCAATTAACCAGTTAGTGCTGCATCACCCATTTCTACTGCACCTTTTTCTGCAAAGTTGAAAATGTTCATCTGATTTCATCACCATTTTTTTCTATATATATTTTTCAGGATTGGTTGGATATTGATTTTGGGATTGCAGAGGGCGTTGACTTCATTGCAATATCCTTTGTCAAGTCTGCTGAAGTGATTACTCATCTTAAAAGCTACATAGCTGCACGGTCTCGTGATAGGTAAGCATATCAAATTAAAATATGTAATGCTTTCCACTCTTATGATTGAATCTCATCTTAGCCAGTCCCCCAATCTGAACAAGGCTGGACTCTTTGTTACCTGCTGCAATACTTGGAAGTTCTTTTTTGTCATTATCTGGACATCCAGTATTTCATTTATCTGGGTTTTTGGTGGACTGAGTTTGTCTTGATTTCTTTATTGTGTCTGGTAACTTTAGATTTCAAATACTAAATCAGTTTATGTTACCATTGAAAGTTGCAACATGAAGCTGAGTTACTGTCATGTTGAAAATAACATATATTGCATGTGCTTTTTTATAGTGTTTGCCTTCATTAATAAAATGGTTGGCATAGTTGCCAATTTTCTGGACCGGCACTGATTTTTAATTCTGATGCAGTGATATAGCTGTCATTGCAAAGATAGAGAGTATTGACTCATTAAAGAACTTGGAGGAGATCATTCAAGCATCAGATGGAGCAATGGTAGCCAGAGGAGATCTAGGTGCTCAGATACCATTAGAACAGGTCCCATCGGCCCAGCAAAATATTGTTCAAATTTGTAGGCAGCTAAATAAGCCAGTCATTGTCGCTTCTCAGCTGCTTGAATCTATGATTGAATACCCCACACCTACCAGGGCTGAGGTAGCTGATGTTTCTGAAGCAGTTAGGCAAAGGGCGGATGCTTTGATGCTATCTGGTGAGTCAGCCATGGGCCAATACCCAGAAAAGGCATTGGCTGTTCTGAGGAGTGTCAGTGTGAGAATTGAGAAGTGGTGGAGAGAAGAGAAATGCCATGAAGCTATGGAACTCCCTGTTGTAGGATCCTCATTTTCTGACAGTATTTCTGAAGAGATTTGCATTTCTGCTGCCAAGATGGGTATGCACACTTTGGTTCTAGTCTTCTAGACATCTGCTAATGAATTTATTTTAGCATAAGAGGCATTTTCTGATTCAACTAGTTGTAAAATGAGGCCTTCACAGAAACCGATTTTAAAATACTTTCAGGGGTTTCATTCATTGAGTAAACCCTTTTTTTTGTGTGTGGAATATGAACACCAGAGGTAAAGAAAAGTGAAAAATGAAGAAAATGCACCCATCATATTTTGATTGCAAAATTACACCAGCTATTTAGAATATACTGTTGTATTTTATTGACGAGCAACATTTCTAGAAGTTGTCCAAACTCCCAAATTAAGGTCACGAATGCTTTTATATATATACATGTCACTGGTGTTCAAAGAGGGATTTTGATAATTATGTCTTGCATATTGTTTGAAATCTTTCTTCTTCGTCCTACTGCATGATCAGTAATTGCTATTGTTTCCTGTTTTTCTTTTCTTTCATTTTTTCTTATTGCCTTCAAATTGAGTTACCTTTTTCTGACCATTGTCGTCATACAGTTCTAAATTGTAGCGAGTCATCTAATTACATTGGTTCAACCAAGCATCTCCTTTTCATTTCCTCTTGCTTGGTTTGGTTCTCATGACTTGCTTACTTTACTGGTGGTGGTTGTCAGAGTGACCAGCCTCTCCAGTAATTAGATTCTAAACCCCCCTCCCCTTTTCACCATTCTTTGAAGTGCCACTTTATTTTTGTTTGTGTACATGTATGTGTTCATTAAATTTTACATGGATTATGTGGTATGATTGGCATTTTGCAGCTAACAATTTGGGAGTAGATGCACTTTTTGTCTACACAAAGACAGGCCACATGGCTTCTCTCTTGTCACGCTGCAGACCTGATTGCCCAATCTTTGCTTTCACAAGCACAACATCTGTAAGGAGACGCCTGAATCTACAGTGGGGCCTGATACCTTTCCGCCTGAGTTTCTCTGATGATATGGAAGGCAACCTTAATAAAACCTTCTCATTGCTCAAGGCTAGGGGAATGATCAAATCAGGTGACCTTGTCATTGCTGTCTCGGACATATTACAGTCCATCCAAGTTCTGATTGTCCCTTAGATTTTAGGTTAGATTGCAATCACCACCTCAGCCCTTCTTCTAGGTTGGGTTATCTAGTAATTTCTATGTCCATTTTTAGTGGTTCAGCAATTTGGTTGCTGCTAGAAAATTCTAATTGCTATAAAGGAATCTGAGGGTAGTCATCAAATCATCCCTGCTTTCACTGGCTTTGTGCCTGATTCAAGGACACATCCACCCATTCAGCAATAAGGTTTGGCGGATCACTCCATGCTAGCAGCTTTCATTTTTTTGGCAGGTGATCACAATTTTACCCAGTGACTTTGTTTTGACATGTTTCTACGTGTACCAATGGAAGCAGAGCTATATTTTCTCATATATTGTTGTGTGGTTTTATATAACCAGTGTAGTCCAGATTGCTTATGTTGTTTTTTCAGCTTGACTCTTAGTTCCGATAAATGCTTAGAGAAAACAAGGTCAACAGAAGTTGTTACCAGATTTGTTTATGCTATCTAGTTATTGCTTTGTATCTGTTCACACCTATTTATCTTTCCATTTTATATCTCCAAGCATACTGAATTTCTTATTATATTTTTATTGATGACTCCAGGCTGAAGATATGTGTGTGTGTGTTTTCTACGTATGATCACCATTTGTTTTATGTTTAGGCAGGCCTTTCAGAAATCGTCTCGGGTTGGCTCAATGAGATTGATAAAAACCGAAAAGGTATGTCATTAGTACTGCACTTATTTCTTGAGAAGATGCCCATATTGCTGTGGTAGTGTTAGATGGTGCCAACTTTGTGAGTCACTGTTATGAATGGCCATAGGAGTAGTTTTATATAACTGGCGGACTTGTTTGGAGGTGATGGGCCCTGAAAGGAAAGGAGCTGGAGTCGAAAAAGTAATGGGTATTTGAGCTATCATGGAACAAGCATTGTGCATTTCTTTTGCCTCAGTTCATAGTGCAATATGATTCCTGTTTTCTCCTCTTGCCTTTTTTTTTTGGTTCGTGTGTTGAAATAAAATATAGCGATAAAAAGGACTCAAAGGAGGAGGAATTCATATATATAGCTTTTGCTGAACTATCCCAGTGTATAGAGTTGTTTTAGCAGAGAGAATTGCAAGGATTTCCTAGGACCTCGCTAGGTTTATAAGGTTACCATTGAATCATTATGGTGCCGTTTCTCCTTGACAGTCTCCAATTCTCGTCTCTGTTCAAGTATTTTCTTGTCACCCACTCCATGTAACCAGGAAAAACTATTTTTGTCCAAAGAAACCTTCAAGCTGCCTCTTTGTAATTCAGCTTTAGAAAAATAGTGAAAAGGGTTGGATTTTTGACGTTCGGAATTGAAGTAGCTTAGGGTCACTCTTAATATCATCTGTCTCAACAGTCAGAACTTCTGGGGCCTGGTTTGCTAGAAGCCCATTTGAGATTCGCGTGTTTATCATCTAGAACTCGAGTAAATTATAAATTAGTCCCTTTAATTTTGAAAAATGATAGGAATGGTCGCTCTAGTTTCAAAAGTTAATGAATTAGTCCTTGGATCAGTTTTGATCATGCTTAATTTACTGGTGTTGTATTATAAAAAATACCTTCTTTTTTTATCAATCCTTCTTATAATTTTTTTAACAGGTCCATAAAAAAGCAACATGCAAAGAAACTGCAAATCCGTGTGAAAGAAACCCTTTTCAGCTCAAACTGGAAAATTTAAGTGACTGATAAAAATAGGAGTGCATCAACTTTAAGAGCATTTATAATCTATGTATACAGTCGTACGGATAGCAATAATGAACTCAATAAAAGGGTAATTGTACACTGTAACTCTGTTACAAAACGATTTAAGCTTGTGAAATAAAAGAAGTAGGGTTTGAATTTAGATTTTTTTTTAATCTACTGAAAATAAGTGTTTAAACCTTGCAAACGAAGCAGGAAACCAATGGCATCACTGAGTCATCCTCTCATAATTCTACGAAAAACCAAAAGAGTAACTAATCAGATGATCCTGTTAGTGCAGTGAAAGTAAAATCATTCAAGCTAAGCTAAGTAAAAACGTATAGATGGATCCCTGGAAGCTTTTTTCCTTTTCCTTTAAGAGGAGCAATTCTTTTACTTTCGAACGTTCTAATTTATTGTTTCTAAACCATGATTGAAGACTGATTTAGACATGGAATTAAAAAAAATTCAAATGAATAATTTGATAATTAAGAAAGTTTGTTCCCTTTTTAAATTTTTTGGGTTAAAAAAATTGGAGTCAATGTTCAAGAAACAATTATTAAATCTCACTTAATATATCAGGTCAAGGTGGGGATGCGCTTTTAAAATCATTTATGAAGCGATTTAGAGTGGGTTTGGCAGTGTGGTTGCGGGTGCTTTTCAAATAACTTTTCGTGCTAAAATACATGTCAATGATGTTTTTTCATTTTTTAAAAATCATTTTTGACATCAGCACATCAAAATGATCCAAAACGTACAAACATTTTTTTTCAATTATAAAACACAAATATTTAATAACGATAAGGGATGTAAATATGAAGCTTAAATTTAAAATTTTATTATTTTTAAAAATAATACTAATAAAATATATATTTTTAATAGGTTTATAAAATCTTAAATAAACTAGAAAACCGGCATCAATTATGAAATAAAAAACTAAAAATGCTAAGGAAATAACTATAAAATCCGGAAGGAAATCCGAACCAGACAAGGAAAATAACAAACCATCCAAACTGAGTCCTAGTGCAAGAATTTCAATATCTTAATATATAATGGTCCTTGCAGCGCTGTAGGAGTTATATATTATAAAAATAAACCTTTAAAAATTCCTGTAAAAATTTAAATTTTTATATATTGCTGTTCATAATTACCTATTATCTCAATCCCCGCTGCATCAGGTGACTTGAGAGACTACTGGACATCACCTACTTCACTTAAAATCATAGAGTACTAGTGACTTTGAAAGACTTAACTATTTCACAGTTGATTTATTAAAGAAACATCCACTCCAATATTTAATGGTTTCCATCAACGACGATGACAGATAAATAGGTACCCTCTTAATTAAGCAATGTTAAAAAAAAAATATATAAACACACACACAGATATATATATATATATATATATATATATATATATATATATATATATATATCAATTGATAATTGGATCCTTCACCCTTTGGGATATTTCATATCTTACAAATAGGGTTTTTATTATTATTAAATAAAAACAAACAAACAGCCATTTTCAGATTATAAATATTTTATTCATATTTCCCATCTTGGCGTTATCGTAGATGGGTCCGACACTCTTAGTTTAGACGCTAGAGTGGCCCAATATTCTATCAACTCAGACGAGTTCAATCCTCAAGACATGAAAATAGCATCGCTATCACACTAAAATCGTGAAACAGTTGGAGGCAGGCGAATTATTTCCGAACAGTCACCTAAACCCTATTGCTATTGCTATGGAACAGATAAAGGGTAGGAAGGATGCTGATTTGGCTTTGCTCGAGGAAAAGAAGAAACCTAAAACAAGAATCCAACCACTCAAGTCGCAGAGGAGAGAAGTGGGTTTTGATGCTGGAGACCAAAAAAATAAAAACACCAGTCATTTCATGTTTACCTTTCCTTTTAAAATACCTTTTTATGCCTTCTTCATCAGTCGTCATCTCTGTTGTAAATCATATCTTTATAGTTTATTTCTGTGACACCAACTTAATTTGATGTGACTGATACAAACAAAGGGGTTATTATTATTGTTGTTATTTTTCTGGGGATAATAAAGGTATTATAATGTCCTTATCAGGGAAAAATAAATGATGCAGTCCCCCTTTACCATGGACGATAAATCTATACAAGGCCATGAATTTGTGTTAATTTTCTCATAAAGTCAATAGAATTCTCGTCACTTGACCTTCCAGCATGGACGGCACTTGCAGTAGTCTCAGAGCCTGTTTAAGTTAAGAATTATTTGAGCAATGGTTAAAAGTCTTATTTAACAAAAACTTTAAAAATAAATAAGATATCAATTATGCTTTATTAAATGAAGATTCCCTCCGGTACTTGTTATACATACATAAAAAATAATAATAAATATTTCATAAATATTTAAAATATTCCATTTATAACTTTACTCAAAACTCTCAACAAAAAAGAAGAAGAAAAGGGATTAGGAAACAAAATCAAGTACTATATATGATCTGCGCAATAAGAAGTATTTATATCTAAAAGAGTGAAAATTAAATCGATCAAGCGTAAGACATGGCCTTGATGGTTGAATGACATTGACAATTTGAGAAAACCAAAATGAATTTTGGATGAGCTTTAAAGGCAATTAATGTAGACAAAAATGCGAAGTGCGAGGCAGCAATTTCGCGAGTGTGTGTGTGTGTGTAAATGAGGCCGACAGCCTTACACCATAATAACCTACAAGTAAACTTTATTAATCACATTGATATAGACACTGATGTTTGATTAGAGATTAATTAAATTGATATATTTATCATTTCAAAAATTGATAGCTGAGTGTGTGGTGGATTGATCATCTTCATCAACAACACACACATATATATATATATATATATATATATATATATATATATATATATATATATATATATATATATATATAGAGGAATCTTAAATATATATTCACTATAAGCTATATATACCACCTTACGTTGATATCAATCCAATAAGTTTACAAAGCAACAGCCCGAATTATATAAAAAGGTTTGCCTACATATATTATCTATGCGGAAAATAAACTAAGCATGTGTTTGCTGATGCAAGTTGACATGTGCAAATATCATATTGTAAGAGGCATTATATATATATAGAGTTAGTTTATTATATCGTGGAGGTAAGGTAGCTAGCGGGATACATTGATTGACTAAGCACCTGCTTGCTTTTGATTTTTTTTATTTTTTAAATTAATATTTTTTTAGTGTTTTTAAATTATTTTAATGTGTTAGTATTAAAATTATTGTTAAAAAATAAAAAATATTATTTTAATATATTTTCAAGTAAAATATACTTTAAAAAACCTTATTAAAAATAAGCAACAAATATGGTCGAAAGAAGCTCGTGTGGGCTGCTCACCAAAGTCATGGCCTCTGTTCTCTTGGCAAGAAGACATCCAGCCTCAAGCCAAACTTTGTAATTGTAATTGAGTGGTTGATTTGGGGATTGGTTAGGCTGATTATTTTGATAATTTGTTTGATTAGTCGGTGAATTAGCGATGAAGAGTGGCCGTGTTCTTTCAATTAACCTCTGAATAATTAATTAAAGGTAAAAACGCTGGGTAAAAAACATGTTTTCCAGTTGATTCATGTAAACAATGTAAAAGCTAATTACTGGAGAAGCATCTTTTTCCATGCTTCTTTTGTATTTGTCCAGAAACAACGTTTACTGCGGCACACAGCAAGATAACTGCTACATCAGATTGAATTTTAATGGCAATTGCTTGAAAACTCTACCGGGATCTTGAAGGAAGCTGACGTGTTTAGTATTATAATACATGATAATTTCTTTAAAATATTTTTTATTTAAAAATATATTAAAATAATTTTTTCAAAAACAAATTCACTTTTAAAACGTAGTTAAAACTCAATACCAAACAGTTACACGCTACCAGCTTTAGCAGCCATTATGACATAGTACAATTGTTACTAATTGATGTAAATGCTGCTGAATTTATATAACAGTGGCGATTGTGAGATACCATTATAATGGCATTTCTTGTTGGTAGAATTTGTGCTTTTTAATGTGATCTGGAATTTTATTAACAAAGAGGAGTGTAGATTAATTGTTCAAATTCTAGATTTATTTTTTAAAAATTACTAGTTCTCCACAAATTTCAAAGTCATCAGAGGCTTATATTGTAGTAACTTCAGGGCTCGTAAGATTAGTCAAGATACACACAAGCTAGCCCGAACACCTATATTAATAATAATAAAAAAAATCTCAAATCTTGAGAGAACTCTGGGGGATTTCATACAAGCTACATAATCAGCAAATTGATCTCCTTCATGTCCTGCGAGGTATGGAGAGGACTCTCAGAAGCAGATCCCATACAAGCTAGATAATTAATCGGCACATATTTTTTTTTCAAGTCTTCAAGAATGTCCCTTGCGTGTATGTTCTTAATTACTTCTTCTAGGCCGATTCCCCACATGTTAGTGCTTCTTCTTTTCCTTTTTTCTGTCAGTTTTCTCACACCAGAACATAGCCTATGATCTCTTCAATTAATCAGGTTGAAATTACAAGCTATTTATGCCAGAACTAATCCCGCATATTCATGGATATTACCCATATGAGATCGACAATGAAAACCAGCTCAAAAAAGACCTCAACAGCATGCATGATCATACGCCATCTATTTATGTTGAAGCCTCAATAATTCTTGGAGGACCATTATACCATACATCACAGTCGAGTAAGTGATTGCACAACCTCTTGTATCGTGGTTAGGTCTAATTAAACAGTTAAAGCTTTATGGAACTACCAATCATATTTGAGTAATCCACTGTAGAGGTACGTTACAGACATCCAAATCTGGGGCAAGGAATGGTCACAGGCGGCACCGCCACCAGGCTTTCCAGATCAAGGATTTGCAAAGATCAGCAGCTCCGGTAGTGGGTGGGGCTAGTGCATATGAAAGCAGTGTCGTTTTCATGGGGTTTCACCGCATGGATTAGACTCCTTATCTGCCAATGGATATAAAGAGAGAAGGCCCTACCTCATCGACACTTGTTAATAGAAATCTCTTTCATCTGGAAGATTTTAAAAACTTGTGGATAATAACCCCTCGTTGGCTTTAGTTTCATGCCCCCACTCGCTTCCTCTTTATATGATAAATTCCTTTATGCCTAAATAAAGCTAATGTTTTATTTAAATTATAATTTTCTTTCCTTTATTTTTCATGTAAAAACAGTCATAATAAAGCTCCGTATGTTCAAGAGAAAAAAAAAAAATCATCTCTTCATGTTCGTTCTTTAACCTTATAAAATCCAATTCACACTTGTAAAAAAAACAGAGACAGCTTCAAAATATTATCAAAAAGTAAACTTAATCTTAACACACGAAAGTAATTCAAAAACATCTTATAAAACTAAAAAAAATTAAAAAAAATGTATTCTTTTATGGATCTGGTTGTGTTTCGATTCTTTTTAGCTAGCGCAAGTTAAACTTTTGTGAAATCAGTTCGGATGTATATAATTGCACTAAATCCAAGGGAAACTTTCAAGTACCCGTAAAATAGCTCATGATGAGCTTGTATGGTTAATTGAAGGCAAACATTCGAGCCATCGGTAAGTTCCCGGGAAATTCAAGGTAATTACCATGAAAAAGGGGGCTGAGATTAAGGTTCCGAGGCACCAGGATTTGCCCATTCGAAATTATGAAAGGGGGCCTCCACCTAAAAAAAAATTCTCTCCAGTCCTTCACCGAACACAAAAGTCCCTAAAGGTTGCAACTTTTTCTCAAGTCACCAAAAGTAATCCATGGCAAGTAAAAAGCATCCGAGTCTCCAAAAGCTGATAACTAGCCCCTGTTCCCATGAGAAAAAGAAAAAGGGTTTTAAAGAGAGAATCATTAAGTTCTTAAAGGAGATTCGATAGACGACATCAAAAGAAGCTCGATAAAGAGGCATCAATAGCCTTGCCACATTAAAGTTGGAACAAATTCAGGCTGTAAACCCAAGTACCCAACCGATTAGTGACAGATCTCCAATCCATGGACCATGTTCAATGCTACACTGCTAATTGTTAAGCTTTGTCTTTCCGTTAAAATAAAAAAAGAGAGAGAGATGCAACCAGTTCATGACAGTGGATGTTGCTACGCCCCAATTGGTGTTCGGAGAAGTTATTACATGATATTGGTTTTTCAAAACTTCCTTCGGCGTCGCTTTACTTGCACAAGAATATAGGGTGTTGGTACATAAAACTTTTCAGAATTATTTTTTTTTAAATTTAAAATAGAGACATTTCTTAATCAGTTTCCTTAAACGGAAAATTTGTTTCTCCTAGATGAGTCTATACGAGGGTCATCCACTTCCCCGTTACTACATTCATTAAAAAAAAAAAAATTGCTCTTTAAACTCGTCAATGTGATAGAGTCCTATTGAATTAATTATCATATGGTTTGATTTTGTTACTAATACAAATTAACGACACTAATATATTTTTTTATATTAAAAAAATTAACCCACCCTCCGACATAACACTGATACATTACCCTCCATTGATGAAACTAAGCCTGTATTAATGGCAAGAGGTCAAAAGTGATAAAAAGCAATAACAAGATTTATTTTGAATTTACCATATATTTTCCGTGCGACGAACCAAATAGTACTATGTCCTTAACTCAAAATTACAAATGTAATCATCGTGATGGTACACAAACTTTAATTTGTGGCAAGTCGCTGTATCCCAAGTTTGCTAATGCCCAGACTACTGGCTTAATTCCTTCCCTTCAGTGAACCAATTTACTACCAAGAAAAGAACGGACAACCATAAAAAGAAAAGAAAAATGGACACTTCCCCCCTGAATGCTGCAGGCAGGAAACGGGCTCCAATCATTCATTTGATCTCTCTGTTTTATTTTTTTCACGTACAGAATTGCTGCTTTCATTATCGTAGCGTCCTTGGAGCTTCGACTGTGTGGACAGTGACCAGACACGAGGTTTCATGCTCACTGTGGGAGTTTGTGCCGCTGCCTGATCAATCCTAGTCTAACAGCGGGATATCTATACATGCAGGTACGAGGGTTTGCTTTTAAGGGCATGCGATTAGAAATTCACCTTATTTCAGGAATTATCTTTTCTTTCATTTGAAAAATAGCGAAAAAATTAGAAATAAAAACCGTGAAAACATAAAAAAAATATATGTTTTTCATATTTAATACACATTTAATTAATTTTCCAAGGTATATTTAAGTCGATTGCAAACTATATTTAATTAATTCTAAAAAACTTAACATTTAATCATAATTAATTTCTGTTTTCATGAAGTCTTGCTTTATAACTTGAACCTCTAGTATCGCTCTCTCAAAGCTAAAACGCGATCCTCAGGAATTTGAAATTTTTTAGGTTTGCTTATTAACATAGGATCCCAAGCAAGTGCCGATTGTGTGAATCCTAGAGTTATTAGTAAAATTACTAATTTATCCTGTAGAATTGTCATTGGATAAATTCGTCTTCTTTTGCCAAATTATAGATGACAAGTCCTACACTTGTAGTCCAAACGACCCCTCCATGACTTGTCCACAACAAAACAAAAGGGTAGTTTGGAATTATATTTTAAACAGTGTTTTCTTTAAATTTAAAATTTAATTTTTTTATATTGTTATGGTGTGCATGTCAAAAATATTTTTTTAAAATTAAAAAAAATATTTTTTTAAATATATTTTTCAACAAAAAATATTTTAAAAAACAATCACTACAATATTTTTAAATACTCTGTAAACTTATAGTGATAGATTAAAAATCAACAAATACCAGAATATTGAAACCAATATAGATGATGACAATGATTGTTTTTATGGTGATATGTGATTTTAAAGAAAAAAATAATATTTTTTTACCCCACATTGATTATTTTTTTATTATTATTTTTGGATTATTGAGTGCACTAAACTATTAATATAAAAAAATAAAAGATATCTTAATATATATCCAAATAAAAACCCCTAATAGCTGCTATCAGAACACGTATTTCAAGAGCAAGTCAGAAAAGGAAAAGGTCTCCCCACGAACTTAACAGTAAGATCGAATCCAAAGCAGCACATAATGCCAACCTCAGGTACCCCTCTGGTCTGTTAAAAATTAAATATTTTGTTTTATTCTTTTATTTCTATCACTCGGTAACGTGAAAAGGAAACCATTATATTTTATTTAATAAATTAATATGGAAATGAAATCCTGGTTGAAGGTAAAAAAAAAAAAACAGTACAGTTAAAGTTGGAAAGCATATCTCTCTCGTACCCCACAATGGACACTTCATGATTATCTACGCCCCGAAGATGACCTTATTATATAATTAGAATTAATCTCGTTACAGTAATCATGGGTTATTCTTTTAATTGGTTCTTGTTTTGTCCTACGTGTGACTGCCAAGTAGCCCTTCACAATTAAAATTAAGGGGCCAGAATCGTAGTACATGTGTGGTGGGGAGCCTTCTGAATAATATCAACGGGACCCCACCGAAGAGAGAATTATTGCTTCCCACTCCCTTACCAAGTGACATGTTGGCATTTTGCTTTTATATTCTTATTAATATAAATGGTTTATTTTTTATTTTTTTATTCTTCTCTTTCACAGTTGCGGACCACAATAATTGGGCATGGACCACATCAATCAAGCCTCTTTCTTTTTTTTAATGAGTTTTTTGTTTTATTAGCACAGTTAAAAAACAAATTGGTAAACTAATACAGTGCAAAAAATACAGTACAGTTTTACAAGTCGTCGATACTGCATGCGACTTCATGGTTAATAATACTCCTAAAAATAACAGTATAGTGAATAATATTAACATGTGCAGGTTTGATCCAACGGTGATGGTGAATGGAGGTGGGGTCCAAAGCACTTGGTCTTGATCATAATCAGGTCTCTTCACTTCCATCATCGCCACCCCAAGATCCAGCAAGCTTCCTCTGGTTCCACGGAGACCAGCCTCGTCATTCTCATCCACTCCCATGCCTCTCACCTTTTTCATGACTCTAGGAGTCTCAGAGTTTCTGCGGCGGAAGAAAGAGTCTCTGACTCTCCGGTGGGTTCCCAAGCACTCCCTCACCAATCTTTGGCGGTATACTGGAGGGTTGTTGCGCAAGGCACAAGTTGAAGAATTCTATGTTATTACATGGGATTCACCAAAAGAGCAAATTTTTTAGATGCCAACTGGAGGGGCAGCTATCATGAGGGCAGAACCTAATTTTAATTAGTCGCTGATAAAGAATGATAATATATATTGAGTCGAAGATGGTTACTATCGACGACTCGCTTGCCGCGGATGTACGTAATCTGCGACTTGCGTATTGTATTTTTTATTTATTTATGACTCGATTACGTGTATTAGATTTCTAAATACTTTTTTAACAATATGTATAAGTCGGACTATAAATATTTGTGTAACCTCATTTTCATATATAGGCAAACGTGTTGACCCACCAGCTTTTGAGTTATTTCTCTGCGCATAAATATTTTAGCATAGATTGAGGAGGTCAATGGTAAGAAATGAGGCTAATGATCAATTATAAAACCACACCAAAAGGTCAAGATAGCTATCCATCACAGGGTTACATTCGTCAGAAGCACACTGCTAAAAACACAACTGGAAAAACAAAATCGGTAGTATTAGCTTAAGATAAGTTGGAACTTATGACAGGGAGCTAGTGCCTAGACATTCAATTTATGGGAGAAATTAAGTGGCAGCAAAGTTGTGGGAAGTTTTTCGGTGGTTTTTAGACATGGCTAGCTAGTCGAGTGGAAGCTTGTCTAAATCGTAGGACGCGGGGATGGTCGGGAATGCTCTACAAAGTCATTAAGTTCATGAAAACATTAGGGAGACTGTCCAATACTTGCTGGAATAAAGTCACCGAGTTCATGGAGAACATGAGAAGAAACTGTTTTATATCCTGAAATATAGTAGAGATAACAACTTTCTTTTTAACTTCCATAAAATTATATATAATTATTATGTTCAACACCAAATGTTAGCAGTGAGGAAAAGGATTTATAACTAATATAAATATTATTAATATTTGTTCTATCCTACTTTAGTAGTTGTTGTGTTCATGATATTGTACGTAATCCAAGAACAAAAGTAGAACTCTAGCATTAAACGAGTTGGAAGGGTAGGCAACAGAAGAAAAACTGTAATAGGGTAAACTTGAAATACGAAATCAAAAGCTAGAAGTCTTAAAAAAGGAAATAAATTAATTTTTTTCGTGAGCCAGACGCTTGATTATTAAACATAAGGATTAAATTGGAAAGTTTTAATATTCTGGGGCCAAAGCAAAGTCTAGGACCGCCATCGATAAAAAGAAAAAAGAGAGCTCCCGAAGGACTTTAATGTCAATCGCCGGTCTTTGTTCAGTTCTCACCAGCAAGGAAAAATAAAACGTCATGAAAGCCAATCAATTTCCCAAGGGAGTAATAATCATTGAGGACTTGAACTTGAGGTCTTGCTTGGTGATGGTAGGGTTTGTTTTCTTCTTCTGCACTAAATTTGAACTTTATTATACATGTTTGTTATTTTCGCAATGCCTTACATATTTATTGGGTTTGCAGGATGTTCAGTGGGCTATGGAATTAGTCGTGATGCGCGTAAGCTGATCCGGACACCCACGTAAATAAATAAAAATAATAATAATTGAGTCCCAATTGCACTACACCATCTCATATATATAAGTGTATAACAACAATACAAAATAATAAATTAATTGTTTTATAGTGTAATAGTAGATTAAATTAAACAGTGATGAAATTATTATTTTACAAAACAATAAGTAGAAACACTGGATAAAGCGTATTATAATGGCATTTTTAACATCATCATTTCTCACAAGATGCAACATCCTTTTAATAGACATGACTACTTTACAATAATTAAGGGAAAAAAATAAAGACTGATCACAAAAACTTCAACTATAATCAAACGGTCCACAAAGACCAGTAACCATTCAAACTTCAACTGTTGAATTCATCAAATGGTCCTCCAGCATATTAATTATCCAACCAAAAACAAATAAAAATAAAATATTTTACAAACAACTGATCCTGCTACAAGTCTCACAATGCCAGGCACCCACCTCTTCCTTTTTATTCAAATTTCAAATTTACCCTTTAATCACCAAACACCACCATTCCACGTCCTCCCCCGCAAGCCGCAACAACGGCACCGTGGGAGGTTAATAGAGTAATCACACATGAGCAAGCCAATCACGAGACCCCTTGATTTTTTTGAATTAGTGGCGCGTGGAACCATAGAACCAGATCCACGTAAAAAAAAACTAACTGCAAAATTCAGGATAAGACTTGCCATTTCAGAATCTACGTGGAATGTCAAATCCATGTCAGCATGACGACTTTCCCCTATAAGATGTCCCAAACGCATCTATTGGAGCCAGTCCATCAGTTTCCACCCTCCTCTTAAAAGAAGTAGTCTCTCTGCGTCTCCTCTGATCTGCTTCAAATTTCATACCGTAGCCGGTTCTCTGGATATCGCCGGAGAAATGAATATTCCGGATATTACATATTCTAATTCTTTACGCAATGTCCGTGTTTCAGATCATCGCCGCCATGTCTTCCACGAAAAGACTCTAAGCTAAAACCCATTGTCTTCTCTTGCATAGCTTCCAAGTTTTACTTTTATCCCTTTAATCATGCAAGGAAGGTACTAGATTTTTCTTGTACACAAATTTTGGTAGAATAACTCTTTTTTCTTGAGGCTTTGATTGGGTCTAGTATATTTTTTTTATTTCCTTTTTTGAGCTTTTTGGAAGAGAGAGATAAATACTGGTAGGGATCAGTTTTAACCAGTGCACATTGATTTTAATGAACTATACAAAGTAAGAATCATCAGGATCCGGATAGGTCATTGATGATTAGTCAGTCTCAGTCACTGTGTAAGCAAGCAGGTCTGTATTTGTGTGTGAGAGAGGGGGGCTAGCTAGAGCTGGATATGGAGCAGCTGCAGAACTGACAATCACCCAGTGTTTAAAACCACATAGCAATCCATCCTTGTTGACACTCACTCTTTGTTATGCCTTTCCCTATGAAGATCCAACCAATAGATATTGATTCTCAGGCACGGGTTCGAGCTGAACCGGCTAAACCGGTGCTGAAATCGCGTCTAAAGAGGCTCTTTGACCGGCAGTTACCAAACGTGTTGCGGATTTCCTCTGTGGACAAAGCACCAGGTAGTGAAGCTCCGTGTGGGAATAACAGTAAAGATGATCAGTTTGATCCGAGCTCGGTTTGTTTGGCTAAAATGGTGCAGAGTTACATGGAGGAATCCAACGACAAGCCATTTCGGGGCCGCCATCGCTGCAATTGCTTCAACGGCAATGGCAACGACAGCTCGGATGATGAATTTGATGTCTTTGGTAATGGTTTTGGGGAATCAATGGGTACGACTCCTTCTGGCGATGCATGTGATTTTCTCAAGGTAAATAAAATCACTTCAATTGAACTCTTTCTTCTTGTATGTCCATATATAAGCATAAATAGATTATTTTCTGAAAGAAATGATCAGAGAGAGCTAAAATAACAGTGACTTGTTTGGTCGGTTTTTAAAAATAACAGAGTTTGATTCCTTGCGCGAGTGTTGCGGAGAGAAATCTATTAGCAGACACTGCAATGATTTTGGAGAAGAACAAGAATCACAAACAGAAAGACGGTTTTTTGAGAAAGATCGTAACAGATGGATTGGCATCTCTCGGCTACAATTCTTCTATTTGCAAATCTAAATGGGACAAATCTCCTTCTTTCCCTGCCGGTACATGTACAATTCATCCCGTCTTTGTTTTTCTAATAAAAAATTCGAATTTTGTTTTGATTTTGTTTTAATTTTGTTCTCTGATTAGGTGAGTATGAGTATGTGGATGTGATAGTTGAAGGGGAGAGATTGTTGATCGATATCGATTTCAGATCGGAATTTGAAATAGCGAGATCGACCGGGGCCTACAAGGCGATCCTGCAATCGTTGCCGTACATCTTCGTCGGGAAATCTGAGCGGCTTGGACAGATTGTGTCGATTGTTTCGGAGGCAGCCAAACAGAGCTTGAAGAAGAAAGGCATGCACTTTCCTCCTTGGAGAAAAGCGGAGTATATGCGTGCTAAATGGCTCTCACCTTGTACCAGATTACACGAAAACGTTTCGAACAATAACAGCAACGAAACTGAAGAGCTAAAAGAGGAGTTTCCAGAGAGTGATGATTGTTGTGGGGAGTTCGAGCTGATTTTCGGAGAGAATTCGAAGTTAGATTCCGAGTCGTCCATTTCGTCTCCTGAGAAAAGTTCCGGTGAGGATGAGAAAGTGAAGGTGAGGACAGTGGCGTGGCAGCCACCGGTGGTGAAATGGAAAGGTGTAGAGAGAGGAGCCAGGATGGTGACTGGATTAGCTTCTCTTCTCAAAGAGAGACCATAAAAAAATTTTGGAATTTTTTGAGGTATAAAAAATATAATTTCTATATATAATTATAAATATATCCTTTTTTCCCCTTCTTTTTTGGTTTGCGAGGTGAAGGGTTGTTTGTAATCTCTGAGGCAGGTGAATCCATCGTCAATGTAATAAAATATCGATGATGTAAATATTAAAACAATGTAAAAAAAAAAAAAGTTAGAAAAAAAACTAAAAATATAAAAGCACCTGAGGATCGATCCTCGTTTCTCTAAATGGCAGATACTGTCTATTAAAAAATGGGGGTCTCATACCCATTTTTCGTAGGTATTGTTTCTACAATGGGAGGATGAAACTTTCCTTCTTTTTTTTTTTTTGTTAGTATCTCATCTTTTTAGGCAAATTACCTTTTACAGATTCTTTATTTTTAAATTTTCTTAAGTGGTGGTGTTTGTGTTTGTTATTATTGTTGTTGATGACGGATGGCAGTGGCTCGGGGAATCTCGAACGCCGTGAGGAGGAGGCAAATAAAACGTTCACTGGAATGGCGTGATATTCTCTCTAGCTTTCCATGGAATTTTTTTTTTTTTAATTTGCACACTAACCTAAAATTTTTTACCATAACATATATATTTTTTTTTGAATGAAATACCATATTTTTATCTTATCAGAATTCAAAAAAATAATATTTACTAAATATCGTTGTTTTCAAGTAAACAAAATAATTTTCATGTTTCAGAAATATGATAACTTAACATGTCACGTTTCAAAATTACGACATGTCGTGAAATTTAAATCCCTCCTCAAATTGAAGAACACATACAGATGCAACTATCTTTTCTAAAAAACTCATCAATCACTTGTTTTTCTGCCCTTAAAACACAAAAAACTTGAATCCATCATAATCTGTATGATGGATCCTGGGATGTTTTTCTTTTCAAAATTCATCATTGCCACCCCTCCCAAGCATTTTGTAGTCTGATAAGCAAGGTAAACATACTATATTTTTATTAAATATATGGGTTTTATATTTAATTTGTGTCTGATTTAGTTGAAATGAAATTATTGTTTAAGGTTGAGGTTGAATCTAAGGCTTGTTGAATTAATAATAAATTAATTATAAATACCATTAGTTAGGATATATTTGATATAACTGAACATGAAAATAAGTTGAATTAATTATGAATGAATTATTTCAATAAATTAAATATTTCGTTGAATTTTGGATAAGTTATTGAATTAGTGATTCTGTGTGAATTGGTTGGAATCAACTAATAATGTTATCAATTACGCTTGATGGTTTCATGCAATAGATTATGAATGCGGTAGAATTTTGATGAGTTCCACGTTGCAATAAATAATGGATAAGTTGCCTAATTTGATATTTTCTTTGAATTATTTTAATTTTTTTTTTATGAAATTGGGTTTGATTTCATGCAATTGAGCATGAAAACATCAATTAGATATGATATCATGAATTTTGTTTAATTTTGGTCAAGTATGTGTTTTGTTAAATTTTTAGAATTTGTTTGAATTTACTATGAATTTTGGCAATTAGGGTTAGGGTAATGCAATTTAGTTACAATTATGTCCAATTGACCGGAATTCAATTTGTTTCTTTTTTTACAAAATGTCTTGTAACATATTTATGTTATGTCATTACGATTATACTTTTGTTCCTAATGTGAGCAATTTTAGACATGTACATAAATGAAAGAAACTATTTGTCATGGACTTTAGTGGAATTATAATGATATTGATGTTGAAATAACTTGGAGGTGTTAAATTGGTGAACATCAGTATTATCATGTACTGATTGTATGTGCTAACAGTTTTAAGACAATAATTGATTCTTTCATCCAAGATGAATTAACACATGATGATATTGTATGTAAGTAGTCGATCAAAATATTTATGTATCTTGGCTTTTGGTCGAATATTTACAAGTGCATCACAATTTGTTAGTCCTTCGAAGTCAGTTAGTAGTCGGAAAATTTTTTGTTGTTGAATGATTTGTTATAAAGGATTGATAATACTATGTTTGACAATTTATTTACCAATCAACATAGATTTAACTATTCTAAGCCAAGTGACAATGAAATGATAAGACGTTAGACCTTAATATGATAGTAAATATTGATGATGATATTGATGAAATTTGAAAGATGAAGGAGAGATTGGGTGATTGTGTGAGAGAAACAAGTTTAGAAGGGGATAGAAAGAGAGGATAAAGGGTTGGCAGCAAAAGAAGTTAGAGGGAGAAAGAAACCATGAGTTGAGAAGGAAGAAAAAAGGTGTTGATCAAGAAATTTGCAAGGAAATTTGCCATTGCTCATCCAAATTTGCCAGGTGAGTTATTCTTCTATAAATTATTATCATTAATTAGTGTTTAATTATGAAAATTGAATAAATCTTTAATTATTCAAGTTAGGGTTTATTGATGAAATTTGGGGGAAATGAAAATTAAGTGTAGAATTGTAAAATAAGAGTTTAATGACAATGAAATAGATGAAAATGGATGAAAAAATTTAGCTTATTATAGACCCTTAATTTTAAGTCAAATGGGAAAATGCAAGGGGAGTTCTTTCAATTTAGATTTCTATGTATATTGTGTGTGTTGTAAAAGCATGTTGATAGTGGGAACCCTAAATTTAACTAAAAGGCTGGGAAGTAAATCATGATATTTGTTAGGTTCAATATGTTTAGGTGAGTTAAATGCCATTGAATGTGCACTTGAGATTTTTAATGTAACTATTATGGAATGTAGTACCAGCTTAAAAACATGTTAAGACAAGAAGAATCAAAGAATGAAACATCTAGTAAGTTTGGGGGTTAGGTTTTGACCAAATAAGGAATGATAAGACGAATATTTCTTTAAATGTGAAGTAATATATGAATATGATAAAAATGAAATAATTAGTTGTTAAAATATAATATGATATTTTTTAAAGTATATTAAACTTATCTAATTTCACATTAAACATAGATACTCTTACATAGGATGTCACGCAAGTAAGGTGACAAATCTTCTTCTTATGGTGGGCAAACACATTACGAGGCTAACATTCCTAAAGAGCATGACTAATTTCTTGGAGAGTTTGAGTCATAGTACATGCCTATCGGCCAGCTGACACTTTTATTCTATGGTTGTAGGATAGACAACTATTGAAGGACACTTTCTCCGATATTATAAGTATATTTAACTTCAATAAATATTTTCATTACTTAACATTAAAGGTATTATATTTTAAATTATTGTGCAAGATGAGGTTATGATTTATTATCAGACACATAAATGAATGAAATTGCATGAACGAGTTTAGCCATATGTGTTCAAGACTGATTTTTTATACATCAATTGTGTGAAGCACATCAAGCTTAACCACAACCTGATCCATGCACTAATTGAGTGATGAAGATTTGAGACACACACATTCCATCTTAGGCATGAAGAAATGACACCGACATTACAAGACTCTGTAATTTTGCTTGGTCTTCCTATTGATGGATGAGTGGTCACATATACTCGTGTGTATAATTAGATTGCATTATATGAGCATTCATTTGGTTTGACATCCTCTTCTTTTAAATTGAAGAGGGGTAGAGTACATCTTAAATAGAATGAGGAGACATTTACTATATCACTATATGATGCTAATGACAAGGTTTTTGCGGAGGTATTCAATAAATTATTATTTGAATGTGTTAATTATATATGAATTAATATGATGATTTTAATTTGTTGTGTAGATATTCTAGAACATATGCATTGTGCATGCCTAGCAGTATATTATTTATAAACCTCACAGGGAGATATATGCCTTTAATTTATCTGACGCTTCTGGATGATTTTGATGCAATTCTCATATATAGCTGGGGATCTATTGTTTTAACATGTCTGTATAGACATTTATGTCTTGAGAGGGGCCAAATAGGTTGGAGAATGTTTGCTACTTCTACAAGTATGAATGGAAGAATTTGAAAACACTATTTACATTTTAGATGTTTGTTGTTAACATGAAAAAAACTCGTTTTTATTTAATAACAATTATGATCTTGAGAGCATCTTCATATGAATCGGTTCTAAATTCCTAATTTGTCACTTATAACTGTCCAAACTATGAGTGTTAGACTTCAGCTCCCACTAGAATGCAAGTAAATCAATTTTATTTTGCAATTATATACATTTATATTGTCTACTTGTAACTTTAAAAATACAATTAAACTAACATATTTGTAATGTTAGTTGGTGTACTAGTAGAGTATTCGATAATAACCTAACACATGTGTTGTCATTTTATCTGAGCAAGCTAAATATGCAACAACCTATCTAGGTATTTTTTGAACCATTTATTAAAGAAAATAACCTAACTTCACTATAATTATTGTTGTTTAATATTTAAGATACTTATCTTCTACATATCATGTGAATGCTTTATGAGGATGAAAAATTGGTAGTTACTCTAGTTATTTGCATTAGAGGGATGAACATATGGACATTAGTGGTCCTATTGATATTTTTTAAGATGATTGAGCTACATTGTCCAGATCGAGCAATAAGACATTTCAATACAGACAAGATATTTCATTTGACATAGATACGAGTGGTGCATTGCATGAAAAAAATCACCGGGGTCAAAATAATTATTACGATTGATTAAGCCATCATTAAGCTTATGTATCACAGTGGGATGCATCAAGAAATGAGATATTTACATAGATACATCATGTGATTACAGAGAATGAGTATATAATTTGGTACATAAGTATCACATATCGGGTCATTACAACGAATCCCAAACAGGTTCCTCCACCAACATACAAGCAATAAGAGCAACATGTCTAGCAGGTTCAAAATACCATAGGTATTTTTAAAATTAATATATGTTAAACAATGCATTTATTTATTGATATTTTAATTTAAAAGTAATGTTTTTTTGAATATTAGATTGACTTGTTGCTACGGGAGGGTCGAGAGGCCACATCCGTGCTTCAAAATATTGACAAAGAACATGAAGTATACACCTATATGTCTTGGTGGTTCAATGTTTACTGTAATGCACTTGATAACTTTGAAGAGATGTTAACTCTTGATGATGTTGTGGTAAATGACGAGGCCACTAAGGCAGGAGCAAGATGCAGTCGTGCTATTGACGAGCTTGGATCATCCACGTGGATGGATAGATGGGTTATGTTGATATATTTTGGGACTTCATTTATTAGAATATTGTATTATTTAAGTATTTCATATTCCTTTTGCATGCATATATGTTTATTTATTTGCATTCATCTCATGAAAACATTCTCATAAAGAACTACATTTCATAAATGTGGTGAGTTAAAATAATTGAGATTTGTGTTTTGAGTGGTAAGCCTGATGCTGCTTGTGATTATGAAATGTGAGAATTTATTGTATTTGGTTATTGTGGTTATTTTCAGGCATTTTAAATTGGATAAAATTTTGGGTATATTTCTTAAATAGAAGAAACTTTGCTTGAATTTTGTTAAAATTGGAAAATTTCTTACTCTCTAAAAGCATTAACTAAATAAAATATAAGATTAACAAACTAAATAACCATTGAAATTATAGTTGTTATGTAACTCAATGATAAACTCATAAGAACTTTTTTTTGTTATATTTAGATGTTGAGAAATTTCATTGCTGGATTTTCATGGAATTATTGGGATGGCTATTGGAATTTAATCGATATCGCGCTTAGAAACATGACATCAATTAAATATTGTGGTTCAAAAAATGTAACAGTCAAAAGTGTGTTTTTTCGTCAAAACATTTTGCTGCATTGTTAATTACCCAACATGTCCCTTTCCATGATAATTACCCAATATGTGCCTTTCCATGTTTAAAGCTTTTTTATTTTTTATTTTTATTTTTTTTATTAGTAGTTTAGGTCTGCTCAACTTGTGTTTTTGTTTTTATTTCTCTTTTTTTGGGAGACCTGAAAAACGTCTCCAATACTTCAACTCAGCTCGCGAATCCATTCATTTTAAAGGTTTTCACAGCCTCCAGGGAAATTTCTCCACTCCTGGTGGGTGGGTCTAAATTTGGGAGTGTTGGACTGTGGTATAAACTAGGAAGATGCTGTCACACGTGCAACACAAGCACAAGTGCAAATATTTGAACTTGAGCTAGATGATTTGCATAATCGAAAACTAATCCTGTTTCGGTTCTTGCTTTTTTAGAGGCATCTGGGTCATATGTACCTGCTGTAGCTCATTACCGAGGAGGGCTAGCATATCATAAATTGAAATCTTTTCTTCTCTCAATCGTAGCATGAACGTTCATCATGAGTAACCAACCACTCCTTGAAGGAACCAGCTCCTCCAGTACTATTTAAATCCTAATAAAATGCCCTTTTCCCTTCCCTATGAAAGAGTGAACCGTTATATTTCTTGAACAACTTTAAGAACTTGGCATATCTAGCGACCAGGAGTGGGGCCTCTACATAATACATGTAATTAAAATTAAATCCCACAATGTATTATCGTATTCATGAGCTGTTGTGGGGTCTATTTCCCTTTTCTTATTTTTTGGGTGATAGGACTGATGATGGGGTGGGGTCTCTTCTTCGTTCTTCCCATACAAGGCAAAATTATAAAAAAAAATTTGCCTAAAGTTTGACGATAATAATGCTCTTATGAAAGCAACCCATCACCTACTCTCTCTCTCTCTCTCTCTCTCTCTCACTGAGAGAGAGAGAGAGAGAGAGAGAGAGAGAGATATATGGTATGGAGATTGCTTGCGAGGTGTATATTTGTTAGCCTTTTAGCCTTCACGAAATCAGAGTATTCATAATGCACAATCGAAAAAGAACTTGGAAGGGCAGTTTTGCTCATGGGAAGAATGTTGGGCTCCCACTTTAGAAATGCTAGGCAATTTGCTGGGCTTCCAAAGACAAGGACTCGAGGAAATTAAGGTAAATTTGCCACATGGAATTGGAAATCGATGCATGTGGGTGAGAGAGACGCTTTTCTTCTTCTTCTTTTGTACGGTACTTTTATACACAACCCAAGATTATTCGTTTATTAAAAAAAAAAAAGAGAGTAAATATTCAATTTTGATAGCAGTATATGATTTGGAGCTTTAAATCACAAATGGTAAGGGATGTCTCAATCCAAAACCGAGTGAGAGCTCATGAAAAGTCTAGACAGCTTAGCCTCTTTTCTATCGAATCATGATTTAACATGTTTGCGGGTTGCTCGACAAAGCTTCTATTTCCGTTGATTTTTGAAAATGTTATTGACTTGAAAAAAGTTAATTTATTTCTTTTAGTATTAATATAAAAAAAATAAAAAATAAAAAATTTATTTTAAAAGATATTATACACCGCAATTCCAATCATCCCTAAAACGATAACAATCCTCCTTTATTCAAAGTCATTTATCCGTTATGATATGGATTCAATATTAGGTGGCATATGGTACTTTAGCATATTCTTCTTTTTATGGCCTTTTCTCACATGTTACTGTTGATTTCCTCCTTACCCACTTCCTTTTTAAACCTTGAATGCACTCAAACTCAAAAAAGAAGACAACAGCCACATTGTCAGACGACAAGGCAATTATACTTCTGATATTGTTACATTAATTTATCAAGCTTATGTCTCGAGAAGCATTGGAGTGATGATCTTTTATATCTGGATTAACTTAGTTTACTCCTATGACTAGCTCTGCTGCAGCTTTACCTCATCGAATCAACGGAGCGGATCGATCACCATTAAACTATGAAGGGTAAATCACAAAACACCTCCCTGGTGCTTGTGTTTCCGCCACTTGGTCCCCATACAATGCAGTTTTTTTCTAATCACTTCCCTGAATCTTCACTTTTGTTTTCAATTTTATCACTCCATTTTTATTTAGTAACTTTTCTTTATTACTTTCACGTTTTTGGGCTATGTTGCTTAATAAAATTCCTTCAGAACTTTATAATGATCTCCGAATTATTGCAATTTCCACCTTCAGATTTGTGATTTTGTTTTTCAATTATCTCCGACAAAAATAAATTTAAGTATTCTAATTGCATTGATTGATAAAATAAAAGAAAACATGAAACCTCACCCCATGAGAGTGTTCAACATAAATTGTGATGTAGAACAGTCTACAGGAGAAGAGGAAGAGCAAATTACAGGAAGCAGAGCAGATTGCAGGATATAATATAATTGCAGAGAAATCAGAAATTACAGTTACCATTGGAGTACCCTTTCGCCATATTGCCTCCTTATTTAGGAGTCTTAATTAATGTCGTAATATCAGGATTTATTTACTTTTCCAGCTGTAGTATTTGTTTTTCTTATTCTAGTTATTTCTTTCCTAAACAATTATAGTCCTAGTCGAATTAGGATTTGCAGCCTATATAAAGGCTGTCTCTTTTCATTGCAAGGGACTTTTGAATTCAATAAAGAACTTTCTCTTGGAGAATTTTAATTTCTGAACTCGTAGATTCGAGTGTAACTTTTGGTTCGAGGATTCGAACAATTTTACCCGGAAACAGGCGGTGTCCTATTTCCACAGAAGCTTCCACTATGTCAGTTGGTATCAGAGCAGGCCTAATCCTGTCAGATGGCAAACCCACGCAACGAAAGCGAAACCCTTGGCGGCGGTGACCGCGAGGACAATTTGGTTACAGGGGCTGAATTCTGAATTTTCCAGCATGAGACATAACAAACCTTACGTGATATCCAAGCAGCCCTTGCTAGGCTGACAGCAAGAAACAATCAGGGGAGTAATAATCCTCCGGGTCGTCAACATCACAGAGAAAGGGCTGAAACTTGTGAACGCCCTTCAGGAGTCCTACGAAGGCAACCAGTTTATGAGGAAAACCTAAGTGAGGATGAAGAAGAAGCTGAAACTATACTCTGGGGAAACCGGAGAGGATACCAAAGGAAACCAGACCGACAGATGTTTCGAATGAAGATGGACCTGCCCAGTTTTAATGGACAACTTTAGATTGAGGGGTTCCTTGGTTGGTTGGTATTAGTCGAGAGGTTCTTCGATTATATGGACATTCCTGAAGACAAAAAGGTGAAGTTAGTCGCATATAGACTATTGAGGGGAGCTTCTGCCTGGTGGGAGCAACTACAAAGTACCTGGCTACGATAAGGGAAGGGGATGGTTCAAACATGGACTAAAATGAAACGACTATTACGATCCTGTTATCTACCACCAGACTACGAGCAAATTTTGTTTAAACAGTATCAGGAATGTAGACAAGGAGCTAGAACTGTTGAGGCTTTCCTGGAAGAATTCCATAGGCTATCATCACGAAATAATCTGCTGGAAACAGAGGCACAACAAGTTGCCAAGTTTGTTGGAGGTTTGCGTTGGGCTATCCAGGAATCCATTTGATAATACTAGAGCGACAGTCAACAAGGGAAAGACCCCGATGACCCCGACAACTTCAACAACCCAACCCTCCTTCTCTAACACTATACGGGGAACAAGCAGCAGTGGAGCACCAACAAAGCCTGCCAACACCATCCCACCCGAGGTGACTCCCAGAAATCCTTATGCTCGTCCAGGAACGGATAAATATTATAGATGTGGACAACCAGGACACCGTTCTAACCAATGTCCAAGAAGGAGTACCGTGAACTTAATAGAGCCAGAAGAAGAGTACCCCTTCGACATAGAGAAAGAGGATAACGAAGCAGCCTATACGTATGAAGAAGAAGAAGTAACAGGAGGCGACGGGGGAGAACTATTGTCGCGGTCTCTTGTAGTTCAGCGGCTACTGTTGGCACCAAAACAAAAAGAACCCTCTCAGCGGCATAATATATTCAGAACCAAGTGCACCGTGAATAAGAGGGTCTGTGATATTATCATAGACAGTGGCAGTAGCGAAAATATAATATCAAAAAAGCAATGGTTACTAAATTGGGATTGCAAACTAGGAAGCATCCTGCACCATATAAAATTGGCTGGATTAAACGTGGCACTGAAGTAAAGGTAACAGAAGTCTGCCACATTAAATTCTCAATTGGGAAGAATTATGCAGATGAGGTTACATGTGACGTGGTGGAAATGGATGTCTGCCATATAATTTTTAGGACGCCCCTGGCAGTATGATGTAGATGCCACTTACAGAGGCCGTGACAACGTTTATATCTTCATGAAGGGGGACCTAAAGGTCGTTTTAGGTCCTATAAAAGAAGAGTTTGCAAGCATTAAACCGAAGCCAGAAGGAAAACCAGTATTGCTAGAGGACGGGGGCAAATTCATGGAAGAGACTAAGGACGCTAGAGAGATTTTTACCGTAGTAGTAAGAGGAGAAGTTGGCAGGGATTCTATTGACATTCCACCTCCACTACTGCCATTACTGGAGGAGTTTCAGGAGGTTATACCGTCAGACCTACCTAATGGGTTACCTCCTGTACGGGACATACAACATCAGATTGATTTCATGCCAGGAGCTAGTTTGCCAAGTCGCCCCCATTACCGGATGAATCCCAAGGAAAGTCAGGTTCTGCAAGCACAGGTAGAAGAGCTGATTGAGAAGGGATTAGTACAAGAGAGCATGAGCCCTTGTGCAGTACCGGCCTTGTTAGTGCCAAAGAAAGATGGTAGTTGGCGCATATGCATCAATAGCCGAGCAATCAACAAGATCACTGTTAAATACAGGTTCCCAATCCCTCGTTTAGAAGATATGCTGGACATGTTATCTGGGTCCAAAGTCTTTTCAAAACTTGATTTGCGAAGCGGGTACCATCAAATTCGGATCAGACCAGGAGACGAGTGGAAGACTGCTTTTAAAACAAAGGAGGGCTTATATGAGTGGTTAGTAATGCCGTTCAGACTAACCAATGCACCCAGTACTTTCATGCGGTTTATGAACCATGTATTAAAACCTATCATGAGAAAATATGTGGTGGTATACTTTGATGATATATTAATCTATAGCCAGACCCAATCTGACCATATTGCGCACTTGAGGGAAGTCTTTAAAATTCTGCAGCAAAATAAGTTGTACGTTAATTTGAAAAAGTGTAGCTTTATGACCAGTAGCTTGCTATTCCTAGGGTTTGTAATAAGTGCTGAGGGAATTAAGGTAGATGAAGAAAAGATTCGCGTCATTCGTGATTGGCCGACTCCACAAACAGTAAGCGAGGTCCGTAGTTTTCATGGACTAACAACGTTTTACAGACGGTTTGTTAGAGATTTTAGACGAATAGTCGCACCCATTACTGAATGCATGAAGAAAGGGAAATTCCATTGGGGAGAAGCAGCAGAGCAGAGCTTCAAATTGATCAAAGAAAAACTATCATCTGCTCCAGTTCTAGCACTACCAGATTTTGATAAATTATTTCAAGTAGAGTGTGATGCCTCTATCATGGGTATTGGTGCTGTGTTATCTCAAGAAGGCAGACCGGTCGCATTCTACAGTGAAAAACTCAGTGAAGCTCGCCAGAAGTGGTCTACCTATGAACTAGAGTTGTATGTTGTCTTTCGCGCTTTGAAAGTCTGGGAACATTATCTAGTACTGCGAGACTTTGTTTTATTCAGTGACCATCAGGCACTAAGATTTATCAATAGTCAGAATAGTATCAACATAATGCATGCCCGCTGGATTTCATTTATTCAACACTTCACATTCACACTACAACATAAGGCTGGACGACTAAATCTAGCAGCTGATGCTCTCAGCCGGAGGACCTTGCTGCTGGTCACTCTACAAACTGAAGTCATTGGGTTTGATTGCCTAACAGAGCTGTACGCTGACAATGAAGATTTTCAAGATAGTTGGACAAAGTGCCAAACAGGGCTTCCTGTGGAAAACCTGCATATCCAGGAAGGCTACTTATTTCGTGGTAACCAATTATGCATACCCAGGAGCTCACTACGAGCTCAAATAATTCATGACTTACACGGTGGAGGCTTGGGTGGACACTTAGGGCGTGAAAAACAATAGCCCTTGCTGAAGAGAGGTATTATTGGCCCCAGTTAAAAAGAGACATTGATAACTATGTTAAACGGTGCCCCATATGTCAGGTTGCTAAGGGACAGTCCCAAAATACCGGTTTGTATATGCCTTTGCCTATCCCAGCATCACCTTGGGAGGATCTTTCCATGGATTTTATCTTAGGCCTACCACGAACCCAACGCGGATTTGATTCAGTCTTCGTGGTGGTTGAAAGGTATTCTAAAATGGCTCATTTTATTGCTTGTAAGAAGACTGCAGATGCAGTGCACGTAGCAAATTTATTTTTCAAGGAGGTGGTGTCTCTGCATGGGGTTCCCAAGTCCATCACGTCCGACAGAGACACCAAATTCTTGAGTCATTTTTGGCGAACTTTATGGTGATGGTTTGACACCTCCCTGAATTTTAACAGCACCAGCCATCCTCATTCTGATGGCCAAACGGAGGTAGTAAACCACACTCTTAGGAATTTGATTCGTTGCCTTTTTGGGACAAAACCAAAACAGTGGGATGTTGCTTTGGCGCAAGCTGAGTTTGCTTATAACAGTATGCTCAATCGGTCCACTGGGAAGACACCATTTCAGATTGTTTATTGTTGTCCCCCACGCCATGCGTTAGACTTAGTTCCTCTGCCAAAACTACCGGGTTTAAGTATTGCAACAGAAAATATGGCAGACCGTATAAAGTCCATCCAAGAAGAAGTGCGGCAAAACTTAGAGGCTTCTAGTGCCAAGTACAAAGCTGCAGCTGATAAAAAACGGAGGGTCCAAACCTTTCAAGAAGGGGACCTTGTGATGGTTTATTTGCGCAAAGGACGACTGCCTGTACAAGCATACAACAAGCTGAAAGACAAGAAGTATGGACCTTTCCAGATCCTTCAGAAAATTAATGACAACGCATATGTTGTAAACCTTCCTACAGATATGGCCATTTCCCCTACTTTTAACATAGCAGATTTGTATGAGTATCAACCTCCTGATATGGCGTCTTCTCACTTAACCCACTCGTGGTCGAGTTCTTTTCATGCAGGGGAGACTGATGTAAAATAGTCTACAGGAGGAGAGGAAGAGCAGATTGCAGGATATAATATAATTGCAGAGAAATCAGGAACTGCAGTTACCATTGGAGTACCCTTCCGCCAGATTGCCTCCTTATTTAGGAGTCTTAATTAATGTCGTAATATTAGGATTTATTTACTTTTCCAGCTGTAGTATTTGTTTTCCTTATTCTAGTTATTTCTTTCCTAAACAATTATAGTCCTAGTCGAATTAGGATTTGCAACTTATATAAAGGCTGCCTCTTTTCATTGTAAGGGACTTTTGAATTCAATAAAGAACTTTCTCTTAGAGAATTTTAATTTCTGAACTCGTAGATTCGAGTGTAACTTTTGGTTCGAGGATTCGAATAATTTTACCTGGAAACAAGCGGTGTCCTATTTCCACATAAGCTTCCGCTAAATCAAATTG
Source organism: Populus simonii (assembly GCA_007827005.2). Classification (NCBI taxonomy): domain Eukaryota; kingdom Viridiplantae; phylum Streptophyta; class Magnoliopsida; order Malpighiales; family Salicaceae; genus Populus; species Populus simonii. The sequence goes on from CM017473.2 coordinate 12,853,275, forward strand.
TGGTTTAGGAAGAAATTTGACAGAACTCCAAATATCAGTGGTGATTTTTTTTATTTGACTCGTTAATGCAGCCTTTGGGTTTTTCAGGAAATAGATTTTAATCCTTAAAAAAAAAAGTTTTTCCTCAACAGAAGCGCAATTGCCATTCGGCCAGTCAATGTTCTGTGATTGCAGAGATCTTATTATTTTACCCGGTCAAGACAAAGGGCAGCATTACAACTTACTCGAAATGCATTTGCCTAATCGTGATTTGTCAGCAGGCATCATATATATAAAATAGCAATTTAAACTATAATTATTCCTCAAATACATATGCATGTGTCTCAGTTAGAGTCTCTAAACTCTCAATCTGCTATTCTAAAAAAAAAAAAAAACTCTCAATCTGCTGCAAAGATGATGATGAAAGCAAGGTTGTCAATTCCGTTCCGTTCCGCCCGGAATGGCTGAAACATTCCATACCAATTCAAAAAACGGAACAAAATGGAACAAATTTCATCTCATTTTAAATCTCGGTCCGTTCCGGATTTTTCGGCTAAATTCCGCCCGGAACGTTCCTGTTTCATTCCACATGTTCCGTTCCGCTCTTGAAAAGCCATTGAACCTTGTTCAATTTAATTAATTAAATCATCCAATTATAAAAAGCTCTTTTTCATTACTATTTTCAATAACAATGATATTGATAATAATATTGAAAATTATTATTACTATTTTCATTAATAATGATATTAATTTTTTAAAATTAGATTTATCACTAATATATATGGTTTATATTCATGTTGTTTTTTTTATGTTTATATTTTGTAGGAATTTGAGCAAAACAAGAGATGCTTTAGATTCCATTAGCCTTGATAACATTGACCTAACTTTATATTTAAAATATTTGTGTTAAAACATTTTACTTTCATAATATTTTGATATTTTGTTTAAGTTAAATTACTTTAAGTTAAATATCTATTTAATCTTGACTATTTAGAAATATTTTAAATTTTAAAATTATATTTGTTTGGCATTGTGTTTATATTGCATAATTTATAATTAATTTATCTTGAATTTGAATTATGTTTGTTATATATATATATATATATATATATATATATGAACAGTACAACTCCGAAACGGCACGCCGAAACACTCCGAAACTGAAACATTCTATTTCAATTGAAAAAACAAAACACCTACCGAAACGGAATTGACAACCTTGGATGAAAGGATAAGATTGCACTCAATAGGATTGAAATATAGAAACAAATACACAAAAGAAATAATATGAATCATGTTGCAGATATATCAGGGAAAACTTTTACTTATGTATTTATAGATTTTAGAGAATTGGTGATTTAAGTAAAATGAAAAAAAAAAAAATTCAAGTTACCCGAATTGCGGGGGTTATATTTATTTACTTACGTATTTATAGATTTTTAAAATTAATGAGTTTGTAGTTTTCAGGACAGTCAAAACTTTTTTTTACTTAGTTAATTGAAATCTTTGAACGGATTTTGGAGAAAAAGAATAATCAAATAATGGGTGCAAAATCTGAGTAATTCTGGTTAATTAGCTGAATTACAACCGGGATGAAATATAATTTAAGGAATGTGAGATTTTTCTTAGATAATTTAAAGAATTCTCCGAAATGATAATTTTCATCGGAGCCATGCGCGTAGTTAAAAAACTCTTTGACTGGTTTCGAGGAGGTGGGGTGGTTCTTCTGTAATGGCTTCAAAGAAATGGAATCGGAAAGGGATTAAGGAAATAAACCAGCTGATGGGATCATCAATTTCGACTTATCTACCAAACGAGAGCAGAAATTTTAATTAATGAACTGTTGCGCACTGTATTAGTATCTTAACCACCCGGTTGGTTCCATTAATTGGCTTCCTTGGAATCAAAATTAGATATGAATATAACCATCTAGGTGGTGGCCCAGTGGTAAGAGCTTGGAACCAAGAGGTTTGCTCCCTCTGTGGTCTCAGGTTCGAGCCCTGTGGTTGCTCATATGATGGCCACTGGAGGCTTACATGGTCGTTAACTTCAGGGCCCGTGGGATTAGTCGAGGTGCGCGCTAGCTGGTCCGGACACTGACGTTAAACTAAAAAAAAAATTAGATATGAATATAATATAAATGATAAACTAAATGATTAGATAAAGAGTTTGACATGGAAGTCCTTTATTTATAAAAAAAGGGGCAAGGGATTAGATAAAGATTAATGACTCTCCAAGCATCAAAATTAATATATCAACCAACGAGATTCCAAGAATTCTCATTAAAAACACCATCGCTATGTAAATTATCTTAATCCTGTTTTATCAAGTTTATAATCAAAATTAAAATGATTTGGAAGTAAAACCTACACCTAACAATATATTTGATGTTTGCCCAAAGAAAAATCCAATGAGACCCTAATGTACCCGCATCAGACCATTTTCTAGCGGTGGTTCTGATGTGCAATGGCTATTGCAACTGTGTAAATGGCAGAACTTATCGCTTCAAGATCGTATTTGTGTCCATCTTCATGAATTCTCTCTGTTAGTGTCAAAAACTCACTATAAACAAGAACGTATCCCCTAATGTCCCTGTGCTCTCGCAAAGCTGCAAGGAAACTCTGATGGAGACGAGGGGATGATCTGAGATATTCTTGAACGTATTCAACTGGGCTGTCAGACATCCAGGCCAGGCCTGTATAATGATTTCCAGCTGCTTTTCTTGGTTAGCAGTACAGTACAGAATCAAGAACAGCCTAATTATTAAGAAAGAGTTGATTGCTAAACTCCAAAATCTAACGGTAACCTCCCCCACCACATGGCCCACCCTTTTCAGGGCCTTTACGACCCCGATGACATTCATATGTTTATCCACCCCCTACAGTAATATAATACAATACAATGAATAATTTAATCAATGCCTCGAACAAATTTGATCAACTGTGATTTTCTTTGCTGATTAATCTTCCTAACACACTCACCTTTTATTTTAGGATTAAATCATGTAAGCAATAAATTAGCTTTTCAGATATACTATAAACAACATGGATATATTCATCAGAGTATTAAATCTTGCTTTCCTAGCACAGAAAAATAAAGATATATCTGTCGAATTTGCTCCTTACGTGCCTCACTTGAAAGAACGTTATATAGTGAAAGAAAACAAACTTAAAAGAAAGAGAAACAACTCACGATTGAGATGAGAGTGTGTGCTTCACAATATTATCTTTATCATTAGACCCTACCATTCATTTTTAAAAAGATCGAAAGGAGAATTACCATGCCCCACTTCCCCTTCAAAGAGGGGAGGAAGAACGCAGGGGATAGGAAAGTGAGGTCTTTTTTTTTTTTTAAAAAAAAGTTATTTCATAATCCAAACATAGCAATATTTGATTCCATTCAATTTTATTCCATTGTTGGACCCCAAATGCACCATCCCCTCCTTTAGTTAGCCCAACTCTTTTGCATGTACTCGCCTGCTAGAAGGCCGAAATTTGTAGAGTTTCTTAGGCTTTTTATTAATTAGAGGTGAGAAAAAAACTGAAAAATTGATTAAATTAAGAAAATTTACTGCTTTTTACACCATTAATCTTGTAATTTTGGATATATAAGTGCAAATACATTTTCAACATCATATTTTATCAATAACCTTTATCTACAACTATAATTACAACCTGCTTTTAATACCAAACACCAGCTAAAATATATTTTATTATATTATGTTGGGACTAAAATCGCTTAACTAGTTGGTAATTTCTTATTTTATTATTTGTAGTAAAATTATCATTAAGAATCTAACTTAAATCTAAGTATTTTTAAAATTAAAATAAATTATTTGAAAATGTTAACTCTTTCATTTATCAAAATATATATTTTTTAAAAACAATATAAGTAAGAAAGAAACAAGAAACAAGAATTAATACATTATATAAGTATTTTAAAAATAAATAAAAATACTATATAATTGCTATTAGTTTTTTTTTTTGGTTAAAGTTAAGGAAATAAAGATAAAGAACCTTCCGTGTAAAAAATCACGACTTGGAAAAGCAAAATGATCAAAGATTCATTACGTGGCAAATCTCTGAAACCCACTCATGAAGGCCGCAATGCCCGATGATCCAGCAAAGTAAAAGCCCAAACCATTAAAATAAAATCGAATCCGGGTCAATAAACCTCCCCCAGCTTCCCTGAAAAATGGATCCCGCGGTCGCGGACCCAATCGCGATAGCCAAACAAGACCGATAGACACACAAAATAATGTAGAAGCTGGACCAAGACAAGTCCGGGGGCGGCTCCATAGCCCCAGCTCATAAGAGAGGGCGTCCCTTCGGCAGCACAAGTGACTGTGCAGCCGCCTCACCTGCTGCAGATTCTGTGGTACACGTTGAATCAAAAGGGTATCAGCCTTGATGAACTCCAGGAGTAATTAATATAACTTGTGGATTTGACAGGAAAAGTGGTAAAAATGTGATGTTAGCAGTCTGTGGAATAATGCGAGTTTAAAGGAAGAAGAAAGACGAATCACCAGAGAGAGACATGGGCACTCAACGCTCTCACGTTGCTTTCTTTCAAAGAAGACATGCGCAAAGACTCCCGCTAAAATATCTGGCTTCCTTGATGATCTTCTTCAAGTTGTATTTATCTAGCTTTACTCACACTTTTAAAATCTCAGGGTTTGTGGAATTATTTAATTAATATTCTAGTAAAAGTCTGGACTTGATTGAATGCAAGTTATTTAGGTGCAAATTTGGTGCAAATAATGATGTGTTAAAACAATACAGATAGATGATTGGCTTGATATTGCGCTTCCTAAAGAACTCCAGAGACGCTTAGGGTTAGAGCATTGGGTGCCCATTTGTTCACTACAGGATTTGGTAACCAGTATGGACTATATCAAGCGAGCGACAATCTGCAGAATATGTAGAGTTCAAGACATTAACATTTAGGTTGTTTAGGGTTATTAAAATCATGCTCAGATTGATGAGAAGCCTCATTGGATCCTTGAGCTTTTGAGCTAACACTGCGGGAAGAAAACTTGACGGGCATGTAATTGTGCATTGGAATGTGAAAAAGTGAAGATTGCCTTGTATGCTCTGGAAATTGGAAGTCGATTTAGACAAGAATTCTTTTCCTGTTTCTATTTTCTTTTTCAATTTTACAAGTCTTCCCAAATCTTAATATTTTATTTCACCGTTTTCCAAGACCTATAAGGGCCCGTGACTGTTAATGTACATACATGAGATTTCAGGTTCATGACCCCTTAATGAAAAGAGAGAACACTGCATGTGATGTGCAAATGGGAGTTTGTGAAACAAAGATCTAGCTCTTCTCTTATTGCAACCAATGTATTCATGCTTTGGTATGTCGGAGGTTGCAGGAATCACGAGTGTTTAAATATGTGATTTAACCTTGAGTTTATGATGTTAGGATTTGGTTGAGAAAGATAGAGATATCCCTGTACTTGCTGAGTCGGCAAATATCTTTGGAGAATAGAGCCATAGAACTCTGCATATACATTCACCTTCACATACAAAAAATAATAATTTAAGTTGGTTCACATCTCTTGATTCTATTTTATGATATCAGGGCTATTCTTTCTGGCTTTGCATTGTTGAAAATAGTCTGTTATGAGATTAAGATATCATTAAAGCCTAACAAATTGAACTGGGAAAGTGAAACAATGCAAACACAGCACCTAAGGGGATTTCAGTGTATTGGTTCAAGGTGTGAATTATCAAAGGTAGTCAGATAATCGCACATTGTTGTCATGGTAAATTGATTATTTTTTGTTTTGATTTGCTCTTCTTCTGTCTTCCCTCTGTCCCTTGGTCACAGCAAGAGAAAAATGGTTATTTTGACGAAATGCTTCACAAATACACAAGTACAGCATATGAAATTGAACGTATTTCTGGTGATGTAAATATATATGAAGATGCTTAGAAAGATATCTGCACCAATTATGCTTTCAAATACTTGAGAGAGGATGCTGAGACTGTAGATTCAACCTTATGATTCTTGAATGGGTAAAGTACATTTGATCTTTGTTTGAGGTTGTGCGAAGTCATTTGCATTTTTCACTGTTCCTGTGTTTGCTCTTCTTTTCCTGTCGGTAGAATGCCATTGTCGGCTACATAGTTTAATATTGTAAGGGAATTTTGGATTTTGATGCGGTTGTGATTAGACATGCGCTCATGTTTGAATTTTTTAAAGTTATTTTTTATGATTTTATATATTTTGATAAACTAATATAAAAAATTAAAAATATATATTATTTTAATATATTTTTTAAATAAAAAATAACCATTATCAAAATACCATACATGCAGTACATGCTCACCTCAACTCATGAAACCATGAATTTAAAGCGTAGGAGACAGGTGGGTTTGGGTTTAACCGATCCAGCAATGTTTGTTTGGAGAAGTGAATGTTTGCCCATGTGTGCAAGACATCAAAGTTTATGTTTTTAGTTAACTGGAAATGAAGTAGTGCAGGTTATTACAAACCCAGGGCCAGGGGGGATTGATTAATTAGCCTTTGAATTGACGCTAACAAGTCTTGAAATCAAAAGACATGGTCAATAATAGTATCGTATATTTTTATACAGCAGCACATTCATTGAAATTAGTAATCTTAAGAGTTGGACTTAGTAGCCAAGAAATTAAGTTTGCTTATTTTCTTGATTTTTTAGGTTTAAATCTTAGGATTAGTAATTAAAAAATTATTAAATTTCTTCAACAACAAGCTACGTACTGACTTCTTCTTCTTCTTCTTCTTTCTATTTACACATCAAGCAAATTCATGTCACCCACGTTATACACCACCATTTCAGTATTAACACATGCTTTTAGCATCATTTTAATCACAGATTAATTAAACTTGTATTAGACAAATATTTCATCAATATTCTCAATCATATTTAATGTTAATGTTTTAGTTGATTCTTTTCTTGTGGTTGTTGTAGCTTGTGGCTTATAAACATACATGTTGGAGTGGAACGGAGTGTACCGAGTGAATGCTACTCCCTTCTTAACTTTCTTCTCTCTTTCCTTTCTATTAATAAATCAAGCGAATTCATGTCACCCAAGTTATACACCATCGTTTCAGTATCAACACAGACTTTAGCATCAAGTTAATCATAGACTAATTAAACTTACATTAGACAATTTTATCAATCTCAATCATATTAAATTGTTAATGTTTTAATTGATTTTTTTTTCTTGTGGTTGCTGTAGTTTGTAGTTCATAAACAGATATTTGAGTAGAGTGGAGCATATCAAGTTAAGCGGGTGTAAAATTTAATTTTTTATTTTGTTGTTGAGAATAATTAATAGATTGAGGGCACGGTACGTGGCCTGAGATCTATTTTGCGCTCAAGGACGGGACGGTACTATTAATTAATATTTAGTCATATGGTCCGGGAACAAAAATCCAGGAAACTTGCACTCCATAATTCTATATCTTATTCACAAGTGGGTTTCGTTTCTATATATAAATGATCTTAGACGTACTGGATATATAATTAATATGCCGGCCACTAGTTAATGTGATGCTACATGCCACCAACTACACAAAACTTAGTGGTATTTTATGAGTTACTTTTTCCTTCTTTGCTTAGCGTGTGAGACAGGAAGACTTCACATATTTATCACAAGTCTTTGTTTAATCTTAACAACTATATATAGTCAATGTGATAATTATATCTGAAGACGCAACTTGCCGAGTCGAGTTGAAAACCAGTCATTCTTAAATATCTTCTTCGAGGGTTTTTGTTTTCCATTAAATTCCACCTCTGTTGTTGTTCTGCCGTTGTCATCATATGTAAATATCTCTTAGATATACTTTTGCACAATTACAATTTTTAGTGCATTAATTGCACCGTACATTTTCGATATTCATCTTCAAACTACATATGATGAGACATAATATCCGCCTAATTCCTAAGTTCTCATATCCTTGTCTCTTCTGAAATTTTAGCTTTAGGTCTCCTATCGAAAATCCTATGATCGAGTTAGTGTGTTTGGCAGTGGTTAATAGGGCTAGAAATTGTAGTTAATAAAATTAATTTTCTTTGTTTCGTTCTTGTTGAAGTGGAGAATTACAGGAGGGTATCTAATAATTACCCTGTAAAATTGGTGACTTGAAGGGTAAAGTTTACATTCAGCGACTAAGATTTAGCTTCCCAGTCTTTCCGACTCTTTCCTTATTTTTGTCTCAAAAGCACATCCAATTTTTATCTCTCTCCGATCACCACTAATATTTAAATTATTTTCTCTGGTTACTTTTTTCATTAAGCCCAATTATTTTATTGGAGAACAATCCAAAGCGTCCCAATTCTTTTTATTTTATTTTATTTATATGAAATATTTAGATTAGCTTGTGCGCATTTCTATTAACCCCTCCGAGTCCTGAAGTTAATGACCAGATAAATCTTCAGTGACCATTTATATTAACAATCACAAAACTCAAATTTGACATCACATGAAAAACAAACTTCTTGGTCCAAGCTTTTATCATTAAGCTACATATTATATGGTTAAAGCGTCCCAACTCCTAAAATGCATGCATGTGTATTTTATGGCTCAGTTTAGTAGCATGTAATTAATGTGATGGAATTTAGTGAATAATGTAATTAATTTCCTTCATTGTAAATTAAAATGACTTGATTAAAAAAATTCATGAATTTCAGCTTTACTCAAACCGGTTTTAAATTAGTAGAAATGTTGGTTTGACTTGAATCCAAACCCATTCAAAGAAATTTTTTTTTTTAAAATGTCATCTTAACTAAACTGATTAGTTTGAATTGTCTTGATATCTCACGAGTTGATTCACTATAATCCAAGTTATTTTCTAAACCAATACCTCAATTGAACCTGACATTAGAGATATAGCCACTACAGTTCATCGAACAAAATTTTGTGAGAGAATGTCATTCATGAATGAGTTGTGAGAAATATTAGAGATAGCAACCAGCTAGCCAGCACAATATTTTTTTTTTTTTATAAACCGATATATATTGGAATAAAAATAGAGGGCAAGAATTCCACTAAACACCAACTTGACCACACGATAATAAATAAACATCGGACCCGATCAGTGCTACAACAGGATTGCACAAAGAAACGTGAAAACATATAGCTAGAACCATTACATTAATTATAACACCAATTTCAATAATGTTATATTTCTACACCAAAAGAGATGTGAAAATAACATTTTTATTTCATGTTAATAATTACTCCTGCATTCGGATAATAACATAATATTGCCGATTGAAATAATAATAACGATGGACGATGACCTTTTTTCCGAGATGATATTGTTTTTAATAAACAAGTGGTGCCACTCTGGGCACACGAACTGGAAAGTCATCAATCTCATCCATCCAAGGATTCTTCTCTTTGGCCGGATCGATAGCTCTTATAGCACGCCACACGGCACTGTTGCACTTAAATCCTGAACCAAAACCTATTTGCCAAATTCTGTCCCCCTTCTTGACCCTTCCCTTGGCCTCGGAGTACGCCAATTCATACCACAAAGAACTGCTAGAGGTATTTCCAAACCTATAAAGTGTCATTCTTGATGGCTCCATATGCCATTCAGTGAGCTCAAGATTTTTCTCAAGCTCATCCAACACACCTCTTCCTCCCGCGTGGATGCAGAAGTGCTCAAATGCCAACTTGAAATCAGGAATATATGGTTTTATCTTCATCTTGAAGATTTTTTTGCCAACTAAGGTTACAAAGAATAGAAGTTGTTCGGAGACTGGAAGAACTAATGGGCCCAGAGTGGTTATATTCGTTTTAAGGGCTTCTCCAGCTATAGCCATTAGGTCTTTTGAGAGAGAGACACCAACTCTTTGGGTGTCAAGATCCTCTCGTTGCAAGACACAGTTGAAGGACTTATCATCTGCACCCTTATGTGTACGTACAGTACGGATAAGTTGATACTTTGAGCGACGGCGATCAAATGTCCGGTTGGATAGGAGGACTGCGGCTGCTCCCATACGGAAGAGGCAGTTGGTGACAAGCATCGATCGGTCATTGCCAAAATACCAGTTGCGAGAAATGTTCTCGGTGCTCACCACTAGGGCATAGGAGTTGGGATGCACCTGGTACAATGAAGTGTCAATCCTTGTAATTATTATTACTTTTATTATATAAAGGAAATATTTAAACCCGAGGCCTTTTGACACGTAGATTTGAAATATGTACAAACTTATGCTTAATTTTAAGAATATCATACATATGTGCAAATCATGCTATATATCAACCGTACCGTCGTCAAATCATTCAAATTAAATTGCTAAATCGGGAAGTGGCACCTTAAAAACCGTAAAAGTTTGCCATTTGAAGTAACAAACCTGTAAAAGGTCTTTGGCAAGATCAATAGAAATAAGTCCTGCACTGCAGCCCATACCACCAAGATTATAGCTCAAAATGTTCCCTCTAAGCTTGTAGTGATTCACAACTCTAGCTGAGAGAGACGGCGTGGGATTGAACAAACTGCTATTCACCACAAGTATTCCTATGTCTCTAGGCTTCACCCTTGTTTTGGCCAAGAGATCATCAATTGCTCCGAACATCACCATCTCTGATTCCCTCCAGGATTCAGCCATGGACTGGTCTGGCGGGACACGCATCAAGCCTTTTGGAGCGTAGGTCATTTCACCATAGCCTGATTTCTCTAGGATTTTCTTTTGAAAAGCTAAGCTTTGCTCTGTGAAAAATCTCGGACGCTGCAGATAACTGCATGAAGAGTTCTCTAGATGCTATATTAGCTGGTCCGGGCTTGTAACATGAAAAATCCACCAAGTAAACTTTTCTTGGACGGCTCATGAAGTAGAGTGTAGCAGTAAAAACAATTGAGGTTGAGGAAAGAACTACTGTCACAAAAAATTGAATTTGAGTTGGTTCCAAAGCTCATCAACTGTGAATGTTGAAAGATGAGCAAAAATCACGCAAAGTACTGGCATGAGCATGAGGTACGTGGCATTGGAAACCAAGTAGTGGTAACCAAGTTTCACATATTTGAGCTTAACAGATAAAAAGAAGTTTGGTAAGTTGTTTTTCTTCCTCTCGGGTAGCGGTTGAGACACCACAGATTTGTTTTCCAGGTTTTGTTTCTTCTCATCTGCCATATTCTACCAGTACCAATGAAGTTCAATTGGCAACACCTCAATTCAGTGATCAAAGTCCAAACCTTCGGTGTCTTTTATATACGAGTGGTGTGCTTTTACTGCATTTTTTTATTATTTTTTACCATAGTTATAAAACTTTGCCAACCGGATAGATTAATGTAGGAAATTCAAAATTCAAAGCTTAATCGGTTCAGGTTACTAGTTGAATTAACCAATTTTGACCAGCTAAAACTCATTTGGCTATGATAGGTTTTTAATTATTCAGGTTATTCGGTTCAAACTCAACCGAGTTAATAGCCCAAAAAAAAAGCACTCAACATGTCCACGAGATTATGGGAGTGTTAACTATTGCGGTGTGGCTGTATTTTTTCTTTAATTTTTTTTTTATTTTAAATTAATTTTTTTAATGTTTTTAAAGTATTTTGTTGATATGTTAATTTTAAAAAAAAATTAAAAAAAAAATAAAAAATATATTAAAAAATAATCCCTCGCACAATTTTAATAATAACTATTTAAATGAAGACGCAATCAGTAATAACAAAACAATTATCCTTCATATTTTCAACAATCTGCGAAGAAACTCGAACTAATTAACCCTTTGAGTGAAAGGGACAGGGGAGGGGTATGTTTTTTTTTTTTTTTTTGGTAATGAGTGTTCTGTTGAGTTTAGCTCGGGGAATAAAAGATGCCTAGGACTGCCAATTCATTCAAAGACTTTGGTAGTTCTTCACTGCCGACAACAGGCTTGCCGAAGAAATCGATCATTATTTATTCTACCCGCATTGCCCCGTCCTGCTGTGGCTCGGTCCTGGTACCAGTAAGGGGGGACTGTTTCAGCTGTATCGTGCAAATATTACCTAAAATTATTTTATATTAAAATCACTTTGGACCCTCTTACTAGTTATCTAGACACAGATTACTTGGACTGTAATAATATAATGATGGAGTTGTTCTTACTTAAAAAAAAAACACCTTGTTAAGCATGTAATGAAGGGTAGAATTGTTTTCTTCATTAGATGTATTTGATATTAAAAAAATAATTAAAAATAAAATAATCAGTTCAGATTTTACCAGGGCATTGTAAGGTTATCAAGCCCTTGGTGTTAGGGTATGGTATGGCTATCAGACACCTGGCGCTGGGATTAGACATGACTGTCATACCATTAAACCTGACATTGCAGCTGAACCCACTTAAACTTAAGGTTAGACAAATTTAATATTAATATCATTATTATTATTAAAAATATTATTATTTTTATTATAATTAATATTATTAATATAATAATTAATAAATTTGAAAAAATATTATTAATATTGAAAAACAACCGTAGATTTCATTTGATGGGTAAAATTAAAAATTATTATTATTATCATTAATAAATTTGAAAAAAAATCTTATTACTATTAAGAAAAAACATAAATTGGATTTGAAGGGATTAAAAACTATAAGAACTTGAGTCAGACGAGTTTAATATAACTATTATTATCATTAATAAATTTGAAAAAAAATATTATTACTATCAAAGAAAACCATAAATTTTATTTAAAGAGATTAAAAACTATAAAAACTTGGGTCAAATAAGGTTAATATTATTATTAATATTACAAATATTATTATATTCATTAATATTATTAAATTATAAAAAAATATAATATTATTATAAAAAAAACATAAATTTAATTTGAAGGGTAAAATAAATTATTATTATTATTATTATTATTATTATTATTAACTTGGGTTTGACATCCCCTTCTAGACCTAAGTAACTTAGGGTTGAAAAGGCATGTCAAGCCCAAGTTGTTTGGGCTTTTGGGTTCGGCGTTGCAACCTGCCCAAGGTTCTTGAGTCTGGCCTTGCAGACCGACCCAGGGCTCTTGGATCCGGTGTTCGGTCCCGCGGCTTTTGGGTCTAGCATCCGAATCCAAGGCTCTTGGGTATGGCGTTTAAGAGGGATCCAAAGCTTTTGGGTCAGACGTTTAAGAGGGGTCCAAAGCTCTTGGGTCTAGCGTTGTAGTCAAACCCACTTAAACTTGGGTCAGACAAGTTTAATATTATTATTTGTATTATAATAATTATTATTTTTATTATAATTAATCTTATTAATATGATAACTAATAAATTTGAAAAAAAATATTATTAATATTGAAAAACAACCATAGATTTGATTTGAAGTGTAAAATTAAAAATTATTATTATTATTAAATTTGAAATAAAATATTATTAATATTAAAGAAAAACCATAAATTTGATTTAAAGGGATTAAAAACTATAAGAACTTGGGCCAATCAAGTTTAATATTATTATTAATATTAAAAATATTATTATTTTTATTATAAATATTACTATTGGTATTATAATTAATATTATAAAAATTACTCATGGGTCCAGGGTTGTAGCCAGACCCAATGCTCTTGCCAGTCCCGCACCCAAAGCTCTTGGGTTTGCCGATACAGCCAGGCCCAAATCCAATTCTCTTGGGTATGACGCTGCAGTTAGACCCAAGGCTCTTAGGTCTTAGTTTTTTATATATTTTTTATGCCAAAAAAAATATTGGCTCGCAACGTAGCGCGGGCCACCTAACTAGTACAAAGCTAAAAGGCATCAGCTTTTTACATTAGCTAAAACATTGTGCACTATTTCATAATCTGCTGTGGATTAGAACAATGTAATTTTTGAAAATTTTCACTTTAATCTTTGAACTTTTATTTTGCGTGATTTGGATTTTTGGAGCCTAAATTAGCCTTCGATTGTATTTTTATAGGAAGGAGGATTGAATTGAAAGTTAAAGGACTTAAGTGAAAATCCCAGGTAGCATTGGGAGAGGGTTGAAAGTTTCATTGAAACATTCATTTTAATCCCCAATATTTTTTTTGGTATAAAGTGATTGGTGTCTTATATTTCAAAATAATACATTTTGATACCTAACTTCATTTTCCTCTTTTTTCAGTCTTTTTTTTTGTTAAGAGGAGAGAGAGAGAGTCCTCGAATTCCGGTCTAGAGAGAGACAATAGCTATTGGGGAAGATTCTGATCACTAAAATGGTTGATTTTTGTGTCAGAAGGTTTCATATGATGAGGGGGTTACATTTAGGTATTTGTTTTTACCTTCAAAACACTTAAAACAACAAATCTGAGCTTGGGAAGAATTTTTGTTCGAGTGGATTTTACGGTGGTTTTTTGGCTTTTTTATTGCAATGGATTGGTTTAACAAGGTCTCTATGGTGTTTTTTAGATAGAAATGGGCAAAAAAACAATAAAACCGATTAAACTGAGAAAACTAGAAAAAAATAACCGAAAAAACCGAACCGTGAAAAAAAACTGATTATAAGTTTTAAAAAACCAACTGGTTTGGTTTGGTTTTATAAGCCTGAAACTGAAAAAACCAAGCCGAACCCAAACCAAAAACCGAGCCAAATCGGAAACAACTGAGTCAAATCGAAAAAACAGAGCTAAACCAAACTGAAACCGGTCGGTTTGAACCGGTTTTTGTTCTAAAATAACAGAACGGAACTGAAATCGGTCGGTTTGAACCGGTTTCAGTATTTAAAAAAACCGGTTTGGTTACTTTTTTTATAAAAATCAAACCGAATTGAAAATAATCACCCCTATTTCTATGTGTTTGGGTAAAAAATGGGTTGAAAATGAGATTTTTGGGTGAAAAAACAATGGACCTTGTTTTTCCCGACACCACAGTGGCCGTCTTCTAAGATGGAGTAAGCAACGCATCATTTTTTTTTTGAAATATTTGGGGCGGACGATGCATTGTCCACCCCATAAACTTTTAAAAAGGGCATGCACTTAGGCCTGGCATTGCAGGCCGTTGGTTCATTAGGCCTGGCGTCGGGCCTAACTTACCAAACTTACAAGTTTTTGGCCTAGTTCTTTTTTATATATATACTTTTTTTTAAAAAAAAATAATGCATCATTTGTGTATACTTTTCCAAATAAATTTTTGGTTTATGTTTTAATTAAATTGTGATTATTTTTAAATGATATTGGGTGTATTTAGCTTTTAGAGAGGTGGGTATGATTCATCTTTGGTTTTTTCTTAATTTTATATAGATTGTTTTTAATATTGATTTTTTATAAGATTTTTCATATATGCAGCTTTGCAGTATTCTTTTTATATATATTGTTTAATAAATTTTATACGTGTCAGTTTCTATTACAAATTTTATTTGTTTTTCTATTACAAACTTATTTTGATAGAGGAATTTATTAAACATGACCAAGTAAATTATCCGTGTTGTGATGTGAGATATCTTGATCTTTATTTTTCGCTTGATTTTCTCAATTCATCTTTTTTTTTTTATTGTTGATGATTTTTTTCGTCATTAATTTACACAATGTTTATTAGGTTGTTTATACCTTTTGTTTTGAGTTGTTCAAACAATGCCTATGTTAGATTGAACTCTCTTTACATTTTATAATTTGATTTTTATATGAAATTCGAGACAGTTGATGCAAGTTTTTTGCATGTTACTTATTCATTGCTTGAAAGCAAATCATATACCTTTTTAATGCTATCAGCTCTTGATTGCATGCTTATAAAACACTTTTTTTTTTCAATTGTCTCATAATTAAAAGCAATGCATGTTTCTAAAAGTAACCCGCAGCAACGCGCAGGCAATCTATTTAGTATAATCTAAACTGCGTGGGAAAAATAATATGCAAGTACACAGTGTTTTTTTCTTTTTTCATTATATATATATATATATATATATATATATATATATATATATATATATATATATATAATGCGGAGTGAACATTATACATCTTCATTGTTCACCCCCTCATCCATAGACGACATTGTTTACTTTTTTTAGGTTTGGTATAAATTTGAGGGGGAAAAATATTACGCCCGATTGAGTTCATGATCCGGGTTCACCCTAAATAAATTAAAGCGTGTGTTGTGAACACTATACAGACACACTATTCACCCCCTCACGTTTTACTATGGACGACACTAGTTATTGTTTTTTTTAAAGGTTTTTCTATAAATTTAAGGGGAAAATGTGTGAGGTAAATACTGTGCAGCCGCAATGTTCATCCCCTTATGTTTTACCATTGACAACATTGTTCACTTTTTTTTAGGTTTGCCATAAATGTAAGGGGGAAAAACCGGTTGAGTTCATGGTTCAGTTTCATCCCACAAGTTTTACTATGGACGACACTATTTACTCTCTTTTTTTTGTTGAAGAAAAACTATTTTCTTTTTTTCTTTTTATTTTTTAAAATTAATATTAATATTAATCTTAATTTTATTTTTATTTTTATTTAGATTAATATCTCTTCTCTCTTTTATGTTATTTAGAAAGCCTATTTGAAATGATAATTATTTTTTAATTATACATTTAATTTTTGATGAGGTTTTTATGATTAATCTATATTTTTTTAATATTTTGTATAGATGAACTTTATTTCTGAAAATAAAAGAAAATTATTTTCAAATAATATTTATAATATGTACAACTTTACATATTATTTTTTTTCTTTTTTATTCAATCAATTTAAAATGTGTGTTTATTTTTATTATCGTTTGATTGGATAAAAAAAATTATTTTAATTAATAAATTTAGCAAACACAACCACCTAAATGTCACATCTTGCAAAATTAAATATTTTGATTTATACATGTTTTTCAATTTTTTCAGTTTTTATATTTAGTCATCGTTTATGTTTTTTTTTTCACTTATTAATATATACAGTTCTCAATTTATTTGATTGCATATATGTACAAATATTTTGATTTTCACTTAGAATTTTTTTTAAATAAAAAACATGTTGAAAAAGTTTATAAATTTTTTTATTGAGAAAAAATAAATCTAAACTACTGTAAATGCGGGCCAAATATCTAGTATATATTAATGTATGTAATTTCTTCTCTAGAAGAGTTAAAAGGATTTTTTTTTTCAAGAAGTGTTATTTTTCACGAGGGTATTTTATTTTTATCTTAATTGTCTTTTTTTAGAAAAATGACTAAAGATAAGGTGATAAATTAATATTTTTAACTCAGTTAAGTGTTGAGCTCAAATATATATAGGTCCGGCGAGCTACTAGATTTATTATTTTTAGACTCAACCAAGCGCTGAGCCCATGCTCTCTTTTTTACTCCTAGAATCTTAGATTCTATGATTAGACCATGAGTCAAAGATATTTTACTCCCTAATAAATGAAAAATATTTTACTTTAACTAGTCATAAATATTTTACTTATACTTTGACACCTTTCATTTAAAAAGAAACAAGTAAGGACCATGAAAATCCTTCCAAAGAAGTTTCAATTTTTACATATTTATCATTGGAATTTTTTTCTAAAATATAATTTTACTTTATTTCCAACGATACTTACTTAAGTTTTAAAAGTCTTCAAATTTATCAAAAAAAATCTTTTACATGGATTAAATATTAACCACAAACCATTTTGATTAGAAAAAATTAATCAGATAACCTGAACTAAAAAATTAATCAATTATCTAATATATAAGCCTTAACCCACAATCTCATGATGAAATATTTGAACCCCATCAGAAATCATTTTTAAGAAATATTGTACGTGGGCACCAAAAATTCATTTGTACTAGTGTGGTTGGGTATATACTTAAAGGTTTTTACTGTTAAAATGACTCAATTTTCTTATACATGAAGACAATCGTACAAAATGAAAATTTGAGTTTTGGAGTTCGGTTACAAGTAAATTAATCCCAAAAGCATTCTATATAATATATTTAATTTTAAGTGGTATTTTGCTGTTTAATCAATTGGTTCGAAGCTAGATATTTGAAGTTGCAATGATATATTATGGACCAAAAGCTAGGTTTGAATGAAAATATTATAATTATTTAAAATAAATTACTTTATAATATTCCCAAAAGATATATAAAATCATGCTATAAAGATATTGTAATTTTTTCTTGAATTCAAACCTAAAAATATGAGGTAAAAAATAAACTGGTTTACCACCTAAACCAATACGTGAAAAATAGCTTTTTTGTTTTTTTCAAATGTCCATGAGTGAATATATCATTCTTTGTCCAGGATCGGGCTCCCCTCATATTTAAGAGCAACACAATCATATTAGAAAATCTAAAATCATTATTTTTTTAAAATTAATGATTTAAATTTCATTTCACTAGCTTAATGGGCGGTTGCTAGTGATTTATAAATTAATGTTTTATAACACTTAGGTAATCTTGATGTTGTATCCATAGACTATCGACATTAATTTAATTTACAAATGCCTATGTGGTTGAACGATCTCTTTGAGCTCTAAATATTGAAAAATCTATTTTCTTGTACCTAACCTCTATTTTGTTTTACAAGGCATGTTGCTTTCCTTCCCCAAATTCCCTCTTTATAGTTTAAGATGGGCTCATGCTGTCTAAGGCCCATTATGATTAGGTTTAGATATTACTTGAATCTTTTAAGATGGGCTCATGCTGTCTAAGGCTCATAATGATTAGGTTTAGATAATACTTGAATCTTTTTTTTTTTTCTTTTGTTCTGTTGATGGTTCTGAGCCTGTTAAATGGAGGCTTATAAATGATATGCTAAATACTTTCAAATTTGAATCACTCTCCAGGTTGCACATGTGCATGTATACACACGCTTGAGTAATCTTTAAAATTTTTCTCATAATTGAAACAATAATTTTTTCTTTGAAAGCCCTGCATATTCAGCTCATGGTCTGCCATCTGGTCCAAACAACAATTTCATGATTTGTATAATTTAGGTGATTATAATTTGAATTGAGTTTCGTAATTTATTTTGATTTATATTCTATGATATTATTTTAATTTCATGACCTGATTCATGAGTTTTATAGGTTAATCCAGTTTACTTTGGTTTTTTTGGTTATTTTTATAAGTACTATTTTTTTTATAATTTTATCTTTTATTATTTTAGTTTACAGAAAAATAAGCTTCATAATTTATTTTAATTTACTTTTCATGAAGTTATCTCAGTTTTATTATTTGGGTGAAAGATTTGATAGGTTATACTAGGTTGATTTGGAGTTTTTTTTTATTTCTTTTTAAATTGAATTTTTTTTCTAGTTTAATAAAAATTATCATTTTAATCAAATTGATTAGTCTGAATAGAGTTCAATATAATCCAAGTTATTTTCTAAGCCAATACCTCAATTGAACCTGACATGCATTAGAGATATAGCTATTACATTTTATCGAACAAAATTTTGTGAGAGAATGCCATTCATGAATGAGTTGTGAGAAATATTAGAGATAGCAACTAGCTAGCCAGCACAATATATATTGGAATAAAAATAGAGGGCAATGATAAAACTGATTTACTGATGTTATAATTCAATACTTTATTAAGCAGCATTGGTGGCTTTATATAGCCATACAGAAGGCATCAAATAACTGAAATAACATTAAAAGCAAATAACATGGGATGTGGCCAAAGACCAGATCAACACCCTGATATTCAGGGATTATTGCTAACAGAAAACATAAAACTGAAGACTAAGTCTTCTCAGGTTACATTCCCTCCCTTAAACTGACGATTCTTCTTCAGTTTATACCTGGGTTTTGACAAACACCCATCAACATACGTAATTTCTCAAAGACTGCTCGTGTTAAAGGTTTAGTCATAATATCGGCCAACTGTTCTTGAGAATAACAATGCAGCAACGTCACAACCCCATCTCGAGTTAGATCACGAAGGAAATGAAAGCGAACATCAATATGTTTGCTTCGACCGTGCATGACAGGATTTTTTGAGAGTTTAATGGCAGAACTGTTGTCACAATACATAACTGTAGCTCCCTTGGAGTTATGATTCAGTTTTTCTAACATTCTTCGTAACCATACAGCCTGACAAGCACATGATGCTGCAGCAATGAACTCAGCTTCAGTTGTCGAAAGAGTGACTACCGGTTGTTTCTTTGAGGACCATGATATAGCTCCAGAGCTTAACAAGAATAGAAAACCTGAAGTGCTTTTCCTGTCCTCTAAGTCTCCTGCATAGTCACTGTCGGTGTAACCGAGAAGCTCTTCATTGCCTTCGTGCTTATAAAATATTCCATACGCAAGTGTGCCTTTGATATACCTAAGCACTCTTTTTACTGCTTGCAGATGAATTTCTGTAGGATGAGTCAGATGTCTGCTAAGCATATTAACCACGAACATAATATCTGGTCTAGTAGATGTTAGAAAAACTGAATCATAACTCCAAGGGAGCAGGATTGAATCTTATTTCTTAAAGGAAGGGTTTGAGAAATGTCCATATGAACATACTCTTTTCTTAAAGAAAACTGAAGAAGGTACTCTCTTAATTGTGTGTCTTTATGTAGATGATCTCATATTTACCGGAAACAATGAAATGATGTTTAATTCATTTAAACAATCCATGATGAAAGAATTTGATATGACTGATCTTGGTCGAATGAGATACTTTCTGGGTTTAGAGGTATTTCAACGAGCTGATGGAATTTTTATATGTCAAAAAAAGTATGCCCAGGAGGTGTTGCAACGGTTCAACATGGCTGATTGTAATGGTGTATTTAATCCCATTATTCCAGGTTTCAAGCTGGTCAAAGAATCCACCAGCACAACAGTTAATAATACTCTATACATGCAGATAATAGGAAGCTTGATGTATCTAACAGGCAAGAATTCCACTAAACACCAACTTGACCACACGATAATAAATAAACATCGGACCCGATCAGTGCTACAACAGGATTGCACAAAGAAACGTGAAAACATATAGCTAGAACCATTACATTAATTATAACACCAATTTCAATAATGTTATATTTCTACACCAAAAGAGATGTGAAAATAACATTTTTATTTCATGTTAATAATTACTCCTGCATTCGGTTAATAACATAATATTGCCGATTGAAATAATAATAACGATGGACGATGACCTTTTTTCCGAGATGATATTGTTTTTAATAAACAAGTGGTGCCACTCTGGGCACACGAACTGGAAAGTCATCAATCTCATCCATCCAAGGATTCTTCTCTTTGGCCGGATCGATAGCTCTTATAGCACGCCACACGGCACTGTTGCACTTAAATCCTGAACCAAAACCTATTTGCCAAATTCTGTCCCCCTTCTTGATCCTTCCCTTGGCCTCGGAGTACGCCAATTCATACCACAAAGAACTGCTAGAGGTATTTCCAAACCTATAAAGTGTCATTCTTGATGGCTCCATATGCCATTCAGTGAGCTCAAGATTTTTCTCAAGCTCATCCAACACACCTCTTCCTCCCGCGTGGATGCAGAAGTGCTCAAATGCCAACTTGAAATCAGGAATATATGGTTTTATCTTCATCTTGAAGATTTTTTTGCCAACTAAGGTTACAAAGAATAGAAGTTGCTCGGAGACTGGAAGAACTAATGGGCCCAGAGTGGTTATATTCGTTTCAAGGGCTTCTCCAGCTATTGCCATTAGGTCTTTTGAGAGAGAGACGCCAACTCTTTGGGTGTCAAGATCCTCTCGTTGCAAGACACAGTTGAAGGACTTATCATCTGCACCCTTATGTGTACGTACAGTACGGATAAGTTGATACTTTGAGCGACGGCGATCAAATGCCCGGTTGGATAGGAGGACTGCGGCTGCTCCCATACGGAAGAGGCAGTTGGTGACAAGCATCGATCGGTCATTGCCAAAATACCAGTTGCGAGTAATGTTCTCGGTGCTCACCACGAGGGCATAGGAGTTGGGATGCACCTGGTACAATGAAGTATCAATCCTTGTAATTATTATTACTTTTATTATATAAAGGAAATATTTAAACCCGAGACCTTTTGACACGTGGATTTGAAATATGTACAAACTCATGCTTAATTTTAAGAATATCATACATATGTGCAAATCATGCTATATATCAACCGTACCGTCGTCAAATCATTCAAATTAATTTGCTAAATCCGAAAGGGGCACCACCTTAAAAACCTTAAAAGTTTGTCATTTGAAGTAGCATACCTGCAAAAGGTCTTTTGCAAGATCAATAGAAATAAGTCCTGCACTGCAGCCCATACCACCAAGATTATAGCTCAAAATGTTCCCTCTAAGCTTGTAGTGATTCACAACTCTAGCTGAGAGAGACGGCGTGGGATTGAACAAACTGCTATTCACCACAAGTATTCCTATGTCTCTAGGCTTCACCCTTGTTTTGGCCAAGAGATCATCAATTGCTCCGAACATCACCATCTCTGATTCCCTCCAGGATTCAGCCATGGACTGGTCTGGCGGGACACGCATCAAGCCTTTTGGAGCGTAGGTCATTTCACCATAGCCTGATTTCTCTAGGATTTTCTTTTGAAAAGCTAAGCTTTGCTCTGTGAAAACCGCGGACGCTGCAGATAACTGCATGAAGAGTTCTCTAGATGCTATATGAGCTGGTCCGGGCTTGTAACATGAAAAATCCACTAAGTAAACTTTTCTTGGACGGCTCATGAAGTAGAGTGTAGCAGTAAAAACAATTGAGGTTGAGGAAAGAACTACTGTCACAAAATTGAACTTGAGTTGATTCCAAAGCTCATCAACTGTGAATGTTGAAAGATGAGCAAGAATCACGCAAAGTACTGGCATTAGCATGAGGTACATGGCATTGGAAACCAAGTAGTGGTAACCAAGTTTCACATATTTGAGCTGAACAGACAAAAGGAAGTTTGGTAAGGTGTTTTTCTTCCTCTCGGGTAGAGGTGGAGACAACACAGGTTTGTTTTCCAGGTTTTGTTTCTTTTCATCTGCCATATTCTACAAGTACCAATGAAGTTCAATTGGTAACACCTCAATTCAGTGATCAAAGTTCAAACCTTCGGTGTCTTTTATATACGAGTGGTGTGCTCGTACTGCATTTTTATTTTTATTTTTTTTACATAGTTATAAAACTTTGCCAACCGGATAGATTAATGTAGGAAATTCAAAATCGGTTCAGGTTACTAGTTGAATTAACCAAGATTTTGACCGATAAAACTCATTTAATTATATATGATAGGATTTTAATAATTCAGGTGATCCGGTTCAAACTCAACCAAGTTAATAACCCAAAAAAAAACACTCAACACTTCCACGAGATTATAGGAGTGTTAACTATTGCAGGTTGCCGTGTTTTTTTAAAAAATTAATTTTTTTATTTAAATTAAATTAATTTTATGTTTTTAAAGGGTTTTAATATGTTGGTATTAAAAATAAATTTTTTAAAAAATATAATTTTAATATGTTTTCAAATAAAAAATACTTTAAAAAAATCATTAACACAATTTAAGTCTACCTATTTTAATGATGACGCAATCTGTCGTCACAAAACAATTATCCTTCATATTTTAATGAGTGTTCTGTTGAGTTTAGCTCGGGGAATAAAAGATGCACGACAAGCAGATGAATGGGAAATTAAACTTAAGCTAGGCTGAAACGATTTCATCACAAGCCTTTTTTCAACCTGTGGGACAAAACCACGTCGTCCATCGTCCACTTTTTCTTCTTTCCTCTTTTTTTTTTTTAACAGACAGTTTTAGCCTTTGCTATTATTATTTTTATAGCAAAACTTTCATGATATGCTCTCTCTGCTCTAGCTTTGCTTATTGATTTTAAAAAAAATAAATTATTTTTATTTATTTTATTTTTTAATATTGAGATAATTTAAAATTTAACTTTGTAATTTATTTATTTTTAATTTATCTTTTTAAATGGTTAAAGTTGTTTGCAGGTTTACTTGGATAACCGAAGTTATCCTGGTTTATGGGTTTGGCAAAGTATTTTTTTTTTTAATTGAATTTGAGTTTGTTATCGTTTATTTTTTTCTCGTATAGATAAAAAAGTAGTTTTGAAAAGTAGACACATTATTAAACTTTATAAAGTCCATGGACCTGTTCATAGGTTCGGTTGGTTGACAAGGTTCGCAGGTTTGGAAAGTTTAACTCTTTTTTTTATTGCATCTATAGATATTGAGTTAATTGGAAATTCAATTTCATAATTGGTTTCGATTTGCTTTCTATAAAGTTATTGTGATCTCGAAAAATATATCGGTATTGAGTTAATATTCGATTTTGCGATTGTCTATTTTTATTATCATATAGTTAAATAAAAAATATTTTTTTAAAGAAAAAGAAAATTATAATCTCAGTGAAGTCCATAACCCTGTTCACTAGTTTGGCATGCTACCTGAAGTTACCCGATTCACAGGTTTGATAGGTTTACTAACAGACTGGATATGCTTTTTTTATTTTTGATCCTTTATTTTTTTATTTTATCCTTCAATATTTGATCGGTTATGAATAGACTATAAGGTTTATTTTTGTTTGTTTTCTATAGGGTTATCATAGTTTCAAATAAATATATATTTTAGGGTTAGTGTTTAATTTTACGAGCATCTATTTTTATTATATAATTAAAAAGAGTTTATAAAAAAAGATTATTAAATCCAATAGAGTCCATGATCCGGGTTATTGGGAGACCGGGATAGATCAAATTTGTCATTATCTCGATATTTTTAAAAAAACAATTATCTTGAATTTTTTTTTGAAAGCTAAGTTATGTTTTCATCAGCCATCCAAGTTACATTTGGATCCATAAAAGCAACTGTTTAAATCGAACTAGCTGCCACGCGATTTAATTGAAAACTTGAGTTTGGCAAAGAGCTGAGACGAAAGGTTTTAAGATTGACCCATTTGATCAGAGTTAATAACACTATAAAAAAATCTCCTCGTGCTCTCAAAATTCCTTTTTACATTTAAAGAAAACTAATCTGACAAAGACAGAACACGGGTCAATAAACTAGTAACATAGACTAGTTAGCATTTTTTTAGCCATCGAATTTTTTTTCATCATTTAAGAATAATTAAAAATGTAAAAATTACAATATAATTGATTTTAAGATATTATATAGGAGTTATAGATAGGTTGAAATATCATCGTGATTTATATATGTTAGTTCAAACTCTCAAGTTTTTAAATTATTATTTAATTTTAAAATTAATTAAAAAATATATTGCAATTAAATTAAAAGTTTGTTGAAATTAAAGCATGTTTACATTCAACACACTAAATTATTTTTAATATAACATGTCATTGATCCACTAAATTGATATGATGATCCACAAGTTAGTCTAGTAACTCAATGACTCGTATCATTTTTCTAGTTTAATTTTTGAATCGAGTATGATAATTATAATTTTATGGTGATTGTTTTCATGTGGAGCCTATAGAATAAATATTATATTTCTTCCATCTCATATCTCATAGAGAGTGTTCTTTTTTGGTTTAGATATCTTAAAACATATGTTTTTATTCATAAATAAAAAGAATAGAGTATCAAATTTTATTATTTTACTTCTTTTAAAATTGAATTCACATTTTTTTTCAACTACATGTAATTTTAAAATGTAATGTAATAAATATGATTAAAAAAAATATATGAGTTTTCTCTCTCGAAAATTGGAAGTGTCTTGAAGAAAGATTGAGAAAGACTAGCTAGGGTGGCAAACAAAACGAAATGATTTGTGTGAAGTTTAATAAAACTCTCTTTACGAAACAGAGAAAGTAATTGATATTTTAGGAAGGGTAGGGTGAGGATTACAATATTAAATACAATAAATAAAGTGGTTTACCATCTAAATCAATATTTAAAAGTGACGCCTCTGGAATGTAATTGAAAATATAAATACTCAAAGTTTCTTTAACGGAAGGATTTATGATATATTTATAACTTATTAGATTTTTTTTTGGCGATGAAGAATTGAAATGTAATTTTACTCTTATGATATTTTAAATTGTATTCTACTCAAAATAATATGTATCATATCAGTATAAAAAACTAAGGAACTCACGTGGGATCGTGATAAAATTCTAAAGGGAGAGTTAGGTTAGGACAAGAGTTATTTTTTTCTAAATAAATAAAATCTAAGCCATTAATTTTAAAATCAAGGATCTAAATTTACCTTTCCATGATTAATCATGTTTATCTCTGTCTGTGTCCTTGGGATGACAGTTCTCCGAGAAGTACATGGAACTGTCAAAGTCTGCAGTGATGTCGTTTTGTAAATTGTTTTTTTCATGTAAAAATATATTAAAATATTTTATATATTTTATTTTTTATTTTTTATATTGACAAAATATGCTAGAATGGAGCCAAAAAAACAGAAGAGAGGAGATGAAAGGGAAGTGGTTAAAAGATGATGACGGTACAAGGGGTTAATGGTTATGAATTATGATTTATAGGTGAGGCTATTAAATGGGTCGCGATGATAGAATGCAGACCAATAAATACGTCCGGGTAAGTTTGTTTCTTGGACATGCCTAGGACTGTCGGTTCATTCAAAGACTTTTGGTAGTTCTTCACTGTCGACCACAGTTTTGCCGAAGCCATCAATTATACTGCGTTTGTTTTTCACCTAACTATATTTTACAGTACAAAAAAATATAGTAAATTGTTCAGTAACTGTAAAAAATGAGTTTTGTATATTGCGATATCTATTAAAAAAATTAAGTTTAAAATGTAGTTTTTATGAAATAATTTTAACATATATTTTTAATTAAGTTTTGTAAAATACTGTTTGTTTTTACATTTTAAAAGCACTTTTAAAAAAAATTGATAATTTTTTATTTTTTTCTTTGCTTCAAATTAATATTGTTTTGGTGTTTTTAGATCATTTTTATGCGCTGATATCACAAATAATTTTTAAAAAATAAAAATTTATTATTTTAATGCATTTCCAAAAAGCAACCACACAACTACCAAACATTTTATACATGTTTTTTATTGCACATAAACTTCAATCATATTTTTTACCAAACACGTATTTAAATCTAACTGACATAAGCTAACCATATTTCTTTAAAACTTGTACTTTAAAAACAAACACACTAAATTATTCTGCCTGCATGGCCCCGTCCTGCTATGGCTCGGTCCTAGTACCCGTAAGGGGACTATTTCAGCTGTTTCGTGCAAATATTGCCTATAATTATATTATATTATTCAATTTATTAAAATGAATGAATGTCCCTCACTCCCTCTCCTTGTTTATTTAGATATAGATTACGGTGGCTTGAAGTAGTATAATGATGGAGTTATATATATATATATATATAAACTTGCTAAAAATGCAGTGGCGTATATTTTTTTTTTCATAGAAAGCATTTGGCATTAAAAAAATATTTGGAGATAAAATGGTCAGTTCAGATTTTGCTGGGATATCATAAGACTGTCAGGTCCCAGGTATTGCGGCGTGGCAAGACTATCAGCTCCAGGCGCAAGGAAATAGCATGGCTGCCAGACACCTCGCACTGGGGTCAGGCACTGACCGTCATACCAATGGACCTGACATTGCAGCCGAACCCACTTAAAATTAGGCAGCCAAGTTTAATATTTTTATTTTTATTATTATTAATATAATAATTAATAAATTTACAAAAAATATTATTAATATTGAAAAACAACCATAGATTTCATTTGATAGGTAAAATTAAACATTATTATTATTATCATTAATAAATTTAAAAAACAAATCTTATTACTATTGAAGAAAAAACAAATTGAATTTGAAGGGATTAAAAACTATAAGAACTTAGGTCAGACGAGTTTAATATTATTATTATTATTATTATTATTATTATTATTATTATTTAAAAAAATATATTATTACTATCGAAGAAAAACAATAAATTTTATTTGAAGAGATTAAAAACTATAAAAACTTGGGTAAGACAAGTTTAATATTATTATTAATATTATAAATATTATCATATTCATTAATATTATTAAATTTAAAAATATATTATTATTATAAAAAAATATAGATTTGATTTGAAGGGTAAAATCAATTATTATTATTATTATTAACTTGGGTTTGACATCTCCTTCCACACCCAAGTAACTTGGAGCTCAAAAAGGGCGTCAAATCCAAGTTGTTTGGGTTTGGCAACCCCGCCGAGCCCAAGGCTCCTGGGTCCGGCATTGTAACCAGCTCAAGGCTCTTAGGTATGGTCTTGCAGACCGACTAAAGGCTCTTGGGTCCAGTGTCCGGACCCGCAACTCTTGGGTCTGGCGTTCAGATTCAAGGCTCTTGGGTCCAGCGTTGCAACTCGCCCAAGGCTCTTAGGTATAGTCTTGCAGACCGGCCAAAGGCTCTTGGGTCTAGTGTCCAGGCCCACAACACTTGGGTCTGGCATTCGAATCCAAGGCTCTTGGGTCTAGCGTTGCAGCCAGATCCAAGGGTCTGCAGTTTAAGAGGGATCCAAAACTTTTAGGTCAGACGTTTAAGAGGGCCCAAAGCTCTTGGATCTGTTGGTCGCAGCCAGACCCACATAAATTTGGGTCGAACATGTTTAATATTATTATTAATATTAAAAATATTTCTATTTGTATTAAAAATATTATTATTTTTATTATAATTAAGGTTATTAATATGATAGTTAATATATTTGAAAACAAATATTATTAATATTGAAAAACAAATATAGATTTGATTTGAAGTGTAAAATTAAAATTAAAAATAATAATAATAATAATAATCATCATCATCATCATCATTAATAAATTTGAAATAAAATATTATTAATATTGAAGAAAAACCATAAATTTGATTTGAAGGGATTAAAAACTATAAGAACTTGGGTCAAGCAAGTTTAATATTATTATTAATATTAAAAATATTATTATTTGTATTATAAATATTACTATTAGTATTATAATTAATATTATAAAAATTACTCATGCATCCGACGTTGCAACCAGACTCAACGGTCTTGCTCTAGGCGTTACAGACAGACCCAGACTCAAGATTTTTGCACCTGACATTGTAGCTAAAGCCACACTCAAGACTCTTTGATTTGGCGGTGCAGCCAGACCCAAATCTAATTCTCTTGGGTCTCACGCTGCAGCCAAAGTCAAGGCTCTTGGGTCTTAGTTTTTTTTTATATTTTTTATGCCAAAAAAAAGTTGGCTCGCGACGTAGTGTGGGTCATCTAACTAGTACAAAGCTAAAAGGCGTTAGCTTTTTACATTAGCTGAAACACTATGCACTCTTTCATAATTTACTGTGGATTATAATAGTGTAATTTTTAAAAAATTTCACTTTGATGTTTAAACTTTTATTTTGCCTGATTTGGATCTTTGGAGACTAAATTAGCCCTCAATTGCATTTTTTTAGGAAGGAGGATTGAATTGAAAGCTAAGGGAGTGAAGTGAAAATCTCGGGTAGCATTGGGAGCTGGTTGAAAGTTTTGTTCAAATATTCATTTTAATCCCTAATATTTTTTTGGTATAAAGTGATTGGGACCTTGAATTTCAAGACAATACATTTTGGTACCTAACTTCATTTGCCTCCTTTTTTCCTTTTTTTTGTTCAGGGAGTCCTCAGATTCTAGTCTAGAAAGAGAAAGTGGTCATTGGGAAAGATTCCGACCACTAAAATGGTTGATTTTTGTGTTAAAAGGTTCCATATAATGAGAGGGGTTACGTTTAGGTATTTGTTTTTACCTTCAAAACACCTCAAACAACATATCTCTACTCGGGAAGAATTTTTGTTTCGGGTGGATTTTCGGGTTTTGGGGTAGTTTTTTGGCTTTTCTATGGCAATGGATTGGTTTAACAAGGTCTATATGGTGTTATATAGGTGTTTTTGGGTAAAAAAAATGGATTGAAAATGAGATTTTTGGGTGAAAAAGCTACGAAACTTGTTTTTCCAACCACCACAGTGGCTGGATTCTAGAATGGAGCGAGCGACACATTATTTTTTTTATTTGAGGCGGACAACGCGTTAAACTTTAAAAAAGGGCAAGCGCTAGGGCCTGGCTTTGCAGGCTCGAGTGAGGCCATTGGTTCATTGGGCTAGGCGTGGGGCCTGGCTTACCAAGCTTACAAGCGTCTGGCCTTGTTCTTATATATGTATACTTTTCAAAATAAATTTTTGGTTTATGTTTTAATTAAATTGTGATTATTTTTAAATGATATCATGTGTGTTTAGTTTTTAGAAAAGCGAGTATGATTCATTTGTGGGTTTTTTTTAATTTTATATAGATTTTTTTTAATATTGTGTAGACGCATTGTTCACCCCCTCATGTTTTACTATGGATGACATTGATCATTGTTTTTTTTAAGGTTTTTCTATAAATTTAATGGGAAAATATGTGAGGTGAATACTATCCAACCGCATTGTTCACCTCTTTATGTTTTACCATGGACAACATTGTTCACTTTTTTTAGGTTTGTCATAAATTTAAGGGGAAAAAACCGGTTGAGTTCATAGTTCGGGTTCACCCCACAAGTTTTATTTTTTTCTATAGGGTTATCATAATCTCAAATAAATATATATTTTAGGGTTGGTGTTTAATTTTACGAGCATCTATTTTTTATATATAATTAAAAAGAGTTTATAAAAAAGATTATTAAATCCAATAGAGTCCATGATCCGGGTTATTGGGAGACCGGGATAGATCCAATCTGTCATTGTCTCGATATTTTTTTTAAAAAAAATTATCTTGAATTTTTTATGAAAGCTAAGTCATGTTTTCATCAGCCATCCAAGTTACATTTGGATCCATTAAATCAACGGTTTAAATCGAACTAGTTGCCACGCGATTTAATTGAAAACTTGAGTTTGGCAAAGAGCTGAGACGAAAGGTTTTAAGATTGACCCATTTGATCAGAGTTAATAACACTATAAAAAAAACTCCTCGTGCTCTCAAAATTCCCTTTTACATTTAAAAAAAACTAATCTGACAAAGACAGAACGCGGGTCAATAAACTAGTAACATAGACTAGTTAGCATTTTTTTAGCCATCGAATTTTTTTTCATCATTTAAGAATAATTAAAAATGTAAAAATTACAATATAATTGATTTTAAGATATTATATAGGAGTTATAGATAGGTTGAAATATCATCGTGATTTATATATGTTAGTTCAAACTCTCAAGTTTTTAAATTATTATTTAATTTTAAAATTAATTAAAAAATATATTGCAATTAAATTAAAAGTTTGTTGAAATTAAAGCATGTTTACATTCAACACACTAAATTATTTTTAATATAACATGTCATTGATCCACTAAATTGATATGATGATCCACAAGTTAGTCTAGTAACTCAATGACTCGTATCATTTTTCTAGTTTAGTTTTTGAATCGAGTATGATAATTATAATTTTATGGTGATTGTTTTCATGTGGAGCCTATAGAATAAATATTATATTTCTTCCATCTCATATCTCATAGAGAGTGTTCTTTTTTGGTTTAGATATCTTAAAACATATGTTTTTATTCATAAATAAAAAGAATAGAGTATCAAATTTTATTATTTTACTTCTTTTAAAATTGAATTCACATTTTTTTTCAACTACATGTAATTTTAAAATGTAATGTAATAAATATGATTAAAAAAAATATATGAGTTTTCTCTCTCGAAAATTGGAAGTGTCTTGAAGAAAGATTGAGAAAGACTAGCTAGGGTGGCAAACAAAACGAAATGATTTGTGTGAAGTTTAATAAAACTCTCTTTACGAAACAGAGAAAGTAATTGATATTTTAGGAAGGGTAGGGTGAGGATTACAATATTAAATACAATAAATAAAGTGGTTTACCATCTAAATCAATATTTAAAAGTGACGCCTCTGGAATGTAATTGAAAATATAAATACTCAAAGTTTCTTTAACGGAAGGATTTATGATATATTTATAACTTATTAGATTTTTTTTTGGCGATGAAGAATTGAAATGTAATTTTACTCTTATGATATTTTAAATTGTATTCTACTCAAAATAATATGTATCATATCAGTATAAAAAACTAAGGAACTCACGTGGGATCGTGATAAAATTCTAAAGGGAGAGTTAGGTTAGGACAAGAGTTATTTTTTTCTAAATAAATAAAATCTAAGCCATTAATTTTAAAATCAAGGATCTAAATTTACCTTTCCATGATTAATCATGTTTATCTCTGTCTGTGTCCTTGGGATGACAGTTCTCCGAGAAGTACATGGAACTGTCAAAGTCTGCAGTGATGTCGTTTTGTAAATTGTTTTTTTCATGTAAAAATATATTAAAATATTTTATATATTTTATTTTTTATTTTTTATATTGACAAAATATGCTAGAATGGAGCCAAAAAAACAGAAGAGAGGAGATGAAAGGGAAGTGGTTAAAAGATGATGACGGTACAAGGGGTTAATGGTTATGAATTATGATTTATAGGTGAGGCTATTAAATGGGTCGCGATGATAGAATGCAGACCAATAAATACGTCCGGGTAAGTTTGTTTCTTGGACATGCCTAGGACTGTCGGTTCATTCAAAGACTTTTGGTAGTTCTTCACTGTCGACCACAGTTTTGCCGAAGCCATCAATTATACTGCGTTTGTTTTTCACCTAACTATATTTTACAGTACAAAAAAATATAGTAAATTGTTCAGTAACTGTAAAAAATGAGTTTTGTATATTGCGATATCTATTAAAAAAATTAAGTTTAAAATGTAGTTTTTATGAAATAATTTTAACATATATTTTTAATTAAGTTTTGTAAAATACTGTTTGTTTTTACATTTTAAAAGCACTTTTAAAAAAAATTGATAATTTTTTATTTTTTTCTTTGCTTCAAATTAATATTGTTTTGGTGTTTTTAGATCATTTTTATGCGCTGATATCACAAATAATTTTTAAAAAATAAAAATTTATTATTTTAATGCATTTCCAAAAAGCAACCACACAACTACCAAACATTTTATACATGTTTTTTATTGCACATAAACTTCAATCATATTTTTTACCAAACACGTATTTAAATCTAACTGACATAAGCTAACCATATTTCTTTAAAACTTGTACTTTAAAAACAAACACACTAAATTATTCTGCCTGCATGGCCCCGTCCTGCTATGGCTCGGTCCTAGTACCCGTAAGGGGACTATTTCAGCTGTTTCGTGCAAATATTGCCTATAATTATATTATATTATTCAATTTATTAAAATGAATGAATGTCCCTCACTCCCTCTCCTTGTTTATTTAGATATAGATTACGGTGGCTTGAAGTAGTATAATGATGGAGTTATATATATATATATATATAAACTTGCTAAAAATGCAGTGGCGTATATTTTTTTTTCATAGAAAGCATTTGGCATTAAAAAAATATTTGGAGATAAAATGGTCAGTTCAGATTTTGCTGGGATATCATAAGACTGTCAGGTCCCAGGTATTGCGGCGTGGCAAGACTATCAGCTCCAGGCGCAAGGAAATAGCATGGCTGCCAGACACCTCGCACTGGGGTCAGGCACTGACCGTCATACCAATGGACCTGACATTGCAGCCGAACCCACTTAAAATTAGGCAGCCAAGTTTAATATTTTATTTTTATTATTATTAATATAATAATTAATAAATTTACAAAAAATATTATTAATATTGAAAAACAACCATAGATTTCATTTGATAGGTAAAATTAAACATTATTATTATTATCATTAATAAATTTAAAAAACAAATCTTATTACTATTGAAGAAAAAACAAATTGAATTTGAAGGGATTAAAAACTATAAGAACTTAGGTCAGACGAGTTTAATATTATTATTATTATTATTATTATTATTATTATTATTTAAAAAAATATATTATTACTATCGAAGAAAAACAATAAATTTTATTTGAAGAGATTAAAAACTATAAAAACTTGGGTAAGACAAGTTTAATATTATTATTAATATTATAAATATTATCATATTCATTAATATTATTAAATTTAAAAATATATTATTATTATAAAAAAATATAGATTTGATTTGAAGGGTAAAATCAATTATTATTATTATTATTAACTTGGGTTTGACATCTCCTTCCACACCCAAGTAACTTGGAGCTCAAAAAGGGCGTCAAATCCAAGTTGTTTGGGTTTGGCAACCCCGCCGAGCCCAAGGCTCCTGGGTCCGGCATTGTAACCAGCTCAAGGCTCTTAGGTATGGTCTTGCAGACCGACTAAAGGCTCTTGGGTCCAGTGTCCGGACCCGCAACTCTTGGGTCTGGCGTTCAGATTCAAGGCTCTTGGGTCCAGCGTTGCAACTCGCCCAAGGCTCTTAGGTATAGTCTTGCAGACCGGCCAAAGGCTCTTGGGTCTAGTGTCCAGGCCCACAACACTTGGGTCTGGCATTCGAATCCAAGGCTCTTGGGTCTAGCGTTGCAGCCAGATCCAAGGGTCTGCAGTTTAAGAGGGATCCAAAACTTTTAGGTCAGACGTTTAAGAGGGCCCAAAGCTCTTGGATCTGTTGGTCGCAGCCAGACCCACATAAATTTGGGTCGAACAGGTTTAATATTATTATTAATATTAAAAATATTACTATTTGTATTAAAAATATTATTATTTTTATTATAATTAAGGTTATTAATATGATAGTTAATATATTTGAAAACAAATATTATTAATATTGAAAAACAAATATAGATTTGATTTGAAGTGTAAAATTAAAATTAAAATTAATAATAATAATAATAATAATCATCATCATCATCATTAATAAATTTGAAATAAAATATTATTAATATTGAAGAAAAACCATAAATTTGATTTGAAGGGATTAAAAACTATAAGAACTTGGATCAAACAAGTTTAATATTATTATTAATATTAAAAATATTATTATTTGTATTATAAATATTACTATTAGTATTATAATTAATATTATAAAAATTACTCATGCATCCGACGTTGCAACCAGACTCAACGGTCTTGCTCTAGGCGTTACAGACAGACCCAGACTCAAGATTTTTGGACCTGACATTGTAGCTAAAGCAACACTCAAGACTCTTTGATTTGGCGGTGCAGCCAGACCCAAATCTAATTCTCTTGGGTCTCACGCTGCAGCCAAAGTCAAGGCTCTTGGGTCTTAGTTTTTTTTTATATTTTTTATGCCAAAAAAAAGTTGGCTCGCGACGTAGTGTGGGCCATCTAACTAGTACAAAGCTAAAAGGCGTTAGCTTTTTACATTAGCTGAAACACTATGCACTCTTTCATAATTTACTGTGGATTATAATAGTGTAATTTTTAAAAATTTTCACTTTGATGTTTAATCTTTTATTTTGCCTGATTTGGATCTTTGGAGACTAAATTAGCCCTCAATTGAATTTTTTTAGGAAGGAGGATTGAATTGAAAGCTAAGGGAGTGAAGTGAAAATCTCGGGTAGCATTGGGAGCTGGTTGAAAGTTTTGTTCAAACATTCATTTTAATCCCTAATATTTTTTTGGTATAAAGTGATTGGGACCTTGAATTTCAAGACAATACATTTTGGTACCTAACTTCATTTTCCTCCTTTTTTCCTTTTTTTGTTCAGGGAGTCCTCAGATTCTAGTCTAGAAAGAGAAAGTGGTCATTGGGAAAGATTCCGACCACTAAAATGGTTGATTTTTGTGTTAAAAGGTTCCATATAATGAGAGGGGTTACGTTTAGGTATTTGTTTTTACCTTCAAAACACCTCAAACAACATATCTCTACTTGGGAAGAATTTTTGTTTCGGGTGGATTTTCAGGTTTTGGGGTAGTTTTTTTGGCTTTTCTATGGCAATGGATTGGTTTAACAAGGTCTATATGGTGTTATATAGGTGTTTTGGGTAAAAAAAATGGATTGAAAATGAGATTTTTGGGTGAAAAAACTACGAAACTTGTTTTTCCACCCACCACAGTGGCTGGATTCTAGAATGGAGCGAGCGACACATTATTTTTTTTATTTGAGGCGGACGACGCGTTAAACTTTAAAAAAGGGCAAGCGCTAGGGCCGGGCTTTGCAGGCTCGCCAAGGCTCTTAAGTCTTAGTGTTTTTTATATATTTTTTATGCCACAAAAAAGTTGGCTCGTGGTGTAGTGCGGGCCACCTAACTAGTACAAAGCTAAAAGACATCAGCTTTTTACATTAGCTAAAAGATTGTGCACTCTTTCATAATTTTTAATATAACATGTCATTGATTCACTGAATTAATATGATGATCCACAAGTTAGTCTAGTAACTCAATGACTCGTATCCTTTTTCTAGATTAGTTTTTGAATCGAGTATAATTATAATTTTATAGTGATTGTTTCCATGTGGAGCCTATAGAATAAACATTATATTTCATCCATCTCATCTCAAAGAGAGAGTTTTTTTTTGGTTTAGATATCTTAAAACATATGTTTTTATTCATAATTAAAAAGAATAGAGTATCAAATTTTATTATTTTACTTCTTTTTAAAATTGAATTCACATTTTTTTTCAACTACATGTAATTTTAAAATGTAATGTAATAAATATGATTAAAAAAAATATATGAGTTTTCTCTCTCGAAAATTGGAAGTGTCTTGAAGAAAGATTGAGAAAGACTAGCTAGGGTGGCAAACAAAACGAAATGATTTGTGTGAAGTTTAATAAAACTCTCTTTACGAAACAGAGAAAGTAATTGATATTTTAGGAAGGGCAGGGTGAGGATTACAATAATAAATACAATAAATAAAGTGGTTTACCATCTAAATCAATATTTAAAAGTGACGCCTCTGGAAAGTAATTGAAAATATAAATAATAAAAAAATTATGAATCTGTAACAGAAGGTTTTATGATATATTTATAACTTATTAGTTTTTTTTTTTAATCTATATTTAAAAGTGATGCGTCTGAAAGTAATTGAAAATATAAATATTAAAAATATTTTTTTGAGTTATGAATAAAAAGATTAGTAACCTCCGCGTGGATGCAGAAGTGCTCAAATGCCAACTTGAAATCAGGAATATATGGTTTTATCTTCATCTTGAAGATTTTTTTGGCAACTAAGATTACAAAGAATAGAAGTTGCTCGGAGACTGGAAGAACTAATGGGCCCAGAGTGGTTGTATTCGTTTCAAGGGCTTCTCCAGCTATAGCCATTAGGTCTTTTGAGAGAGAGACGCCAACTCTTTGGGTGTCAAGATCCTCTCGTGGCAAGACACAGTTGAAGGACTTATCATCTGCACCCTTATGTGTACGTACAGTACGGATAAGTTGATACTTTGAGCGACGGCGATCAAATGTCCGGTTGGATAGGAGGACTGCGGCTGCTCCCATACAGAAGAGGCAGTTGGTGACAAGCATCGATCGGTCATTGCCGAAATACCAGTTGCGAGGAATGTTCTCGGTGCTCACCACTAGGGCATAGGAGTTGGGATGCACCTGGTACAATGAAGTGTCATGAATCCTTGTAATTATTATTACTTTTATTATATAAAGGAAATATTTAAACCCGAGACCTTTTGACACGTAGATTTGAAATATGTGAAAACTCATGCTTAATTTTAAGAATATCATACATATGTGCAAATCATGCTATATATCAACCGTACCGTCGTCAAATCATTCAAATTAAATTGCTAAATCCGGAAGTGGCACCTTAAAAACCGTAAAAGTTTGCCATTTGAAGTAACAAACCTGTAAAAGGTCTTTGGCAAGATCAATAGAAATAAGTCCTGCACTGCAGCCCATACCACCAAGATTATAGCTCAAAATGTTCCCTCTAAGCTTGTAGTGATTCACAACTCTAGCTGAGAGAGACGGCGTGGGATTGAACAAACTGCTATTCACCACAAGTATTCCTATGTCTCTAGGCTTCACCCTTGTTTTGGCCAAGAGATCATCAATTGCTCCGAACATCACCATCTCTGATATTTCCCTCCAGGATTCAGCCATGGACTGGTCTGGCGGGACACGCATCAAGCCTTTTGGAGCGTAGGTCATTTCACCATAGCCTGATTTCTCTAGGATTTTCTTTTGAAAAGCTAAGCTTTGCTCTGTGAAAATCTCGGACGCTGCAGATAACTGCATGAAGAGTTCTCTAGATGCTATATTAGCTGGTCCGGGCTTGTAACATGAAAAATCCACCAAGTAAACTTTTCTTGGACGGCTCATGAAGTAGAGTGTAGCAGTAAAAACAATTGAGGTTGAGGAAAGAACTACTGTCACAAAATTGAACTTGAGTTGATTCCAAAGCTCATCAACTGTGAATGTTGAAAGATGAGCAAAAATCACGCAAAGTACTGGCATTAGCATGAGGTACGTGGCATTGGAAACCAAGTAGTGGTAACCAAGTTTCACATATTTGAGCTTAACAGATAAAAAGAAGTTTGGTAAGTTGTTTTTCTTCCTCTCGGGTAGCGGTTGAGACACCACAGATTTGTTTTCCAGGTTTTGTTTCTTCTCATCTGCCATATTCTACCAGTACCAATGAAGTTCAATTGGCAACACCTCAATTCAGTGATCAAAGTCCAAACCTTCGGTGTCTTTTATATACGAGTGGTGTGCTTTTACTGCATTTTTTATTATTTTTTACATAGTTATAAAACTTTGCCAACCGGATAGATTAATGTAGGAAATTCAAAATTCAAAGCTTAATCGGTTCAGGTTACTAGTTGAATTAACCAATTTTGACCAGCTAAAACTCATTTGGCTATGATAGGTTTTTAATTATTCAGGTTATTCGGTTCAAACTCAACCGAGTTAATAGCCCAAGAAAAAAGCACTCAACATGTCCACGAGATTATGGGAGTGTTAACTATTGCGGTGTGGCTGTATTTTTTCTTTAATTTTTTTTTTTTTAAATTAATTTTTTTAATGTAACAAACCTGTAAAAGGTCTTTGGCAAGATCAATATAAATAAGTCCTGCACTGCAGCCCATACCACCAAGATTATAGCTCAAAATGTTCCCTCTGAGCTTGTAGGTGATTATAATTTAGGTGATTATAATTTGAATTGAGTTTTTTATACAAGATATGTATCCATGATTTGTATAATTTAGGTGATTATAATTTCAATTGAGTTTTATAATTTATCATAATTTATTTTTTATAATATTATTCTAGTTTTATGATTTGAGTCAACATTCCACTTCTACTAAGAAAAAAAGAGGTGGAAGAACTTTAAAAAGCATGTTGTCAAGTCATTTATAAAGACTCGACAGCAAGCAATGCATGGACATGAACACACTATCAAGTCTTTATAAATGACAATTCATTTACTTATGGCAATTATGAATAAGAAAGGCTTAAGATTTCCATTACTCTCGTTATCTTTTATAATTGGGATAGCATGTTTGGTAGTTTATCCAAATTCATATATAATTGGGCTCAATGATTGGTCGAGTCCAATAACATTGAATTTGATAACCTTTCTGGATTTATGTATATTTAGACTCAACACTTAATTATATCAAATGATTGTTGCCTTTGGTTCTTCTCAATGAGGATCTAAGTAAAAAAAAACATATATGAAAAATATTAATCCATCATCCTCCCAAGTCTTTGTTTGTTCAATACAAGGCGTTGTCAATCAATTGGGTTCTAATGACAAATTGATGCAGGCCACCTACAAAGAAGTTAATTCTCTAAAACGGGAGATTCTCTCAGGCAATTTGTAAACTTGGATCAACCTGTCAAACTTGCGACCCGGATCATAAGACCGAGATAAATCGATATAAAGCAAATTGAAATAAATTATGAAACTTAATCCATGAAGGATGTAATTGAAATTGAAAAATCGATTAAAAAAACAACTTGAGTTAACTTGGATTAACCTTCCAAACTCGTGACCCGAGTTATGAGATGAGAATAGCATCATAGAAAGCAAATCAAAATAAATCATGAAGCTTAATTCTCATTTAACTCAATGTTGAAAAATAAAATTAAAAGAAACAGGCTAATTAATCAAGTTAACCGGTCAAACTCGCGATTTAAATCATGAGACTGGGATAACCTCATAAAAAATAAAGTAAATCAAATTATAAAACTCAATCTGTAATTGAAATTGAAAGAAAAATAGATTAAAAAAGTAAAATTAAAAGAAATAAACAAAGTAAATCAAATTATAAAACTCAATCTGTAATTGAAATTGAAAGAAAAATAGATTAAAAAAGTAAAATTAAAAGAAATAAACAAAATATTATTAAAGAGAATAATATTTTGTGTTTAGAGATAAAGTATCTCGCTCTTCTTTTTTTTTTCTTTTTTTTTTTTGTTATTTTGTGAATATCCTACCAAGGGTTTTTCTTTTCTTACTTCTTATCCTTTTTTTTTCTGGATTGATTATCCCAGAGCAGAGTGGCTTAATAAATGTCTTCGAGCAAACAAAACAATAAAGGAATGTTAAACTCTTCAACCAACTTGCACATGAATGACATTCATTGACTAATAACAACTAAAACACTACTTCTCGAAATGGGTCCGGCAGAGGCAAGGTTTTCTTGTCTCTGTCATCTAGGTTCGAGCCCTAACGTGCACGCTTATCATCCCCGCCCATAAATTCATTTACATTTAACAATCGATCCAGATCCATTTTTTTTTTTTAAAAAAAAGAGAAAGATTCAAGAGGCGATGGGCACCACTTTAGGCACATGAACAGGGAATTCATCAATTTCATCAACCCAAGGATTCTTCTCTTTTGCCGGATTGATTGTCCTCAATGCATGCCACACCGCACTGTTACACTTGAATCCTGAACCGAAAGCGATCTGCCAAGTTCTATCACCCTTCCTAATTCTCCCTTTGGCCTCAGAGTAAGCCAATTCATACCACAAAGAGCTACTAGAAGTGTTACCAAACCTATAAAGAGTCATTCTTGAAGGCTCCATGTGCCAGTCAGAGAGCTCG
This sequence comes from Populus simonii, assembly GCA_007827005.2. Lineage (NCBI taxonomy): Eukaryota > Viridiplantae > Streptophyta > Magnoliopsida > Malpighiales > Salicaceae > Populus > Populus simonii. Next base: position 12,893,988 of record CM017473.2, read on the forward strand.
AGATTTTTCTCTAGTTCATCTAACACAGCTCTCCCACCAGCATGGATGCAGAAGTGCTCAAAAGCCAACTTGAAATCAGGAATGTATGGTTTTATCTTCATTTTGAAGATCTTTCTTCCTACTAAAGTAGCGAAAAATAGGAGTTGCTCTGACATGGGAAGGACTAACGGCCCTAGTGTTGTGATATTGGTTTTAAGGGCTTCTCCAGCAACAGCCATGAGGTCCTTGGAAAGCGAAACACCAACTCTTCTGGTGTTATCCTCTTTTTGGAACACACAATTGTAACACTTATCATCAGCCCCCTTGTGTGTTCGAACAGTGTGGATCAGTTGATACTTTGAGCGGCGGCGATCGGATGATCGGTTGGAGAGAAGGATTGCAGCACCACCCATACGGAATAAGCAGTTGGAGACAAGCATGGACCGGTCATTACCAAAGTAACAATTAAGAGTGATGTTCTCCATACTGATCACTAGAGCATAGGAATTGGGATGCACCTGTTACAACAAAAAGTGAAACACACTATAGGTTATCTCATTAATTGCACAGCTTCTGAAACACGTGTTGCAATATTTAACAGAGAAATGATATTCTCCATGCTGATCATTAGTTCATAACATACAACTTGTATATATCTGCAGAACCCAACTTGCGGGTGAGCGTCAATTTCATGAAAAGAGTATTAATCACACAGCTGGATATATCTCAAATGAAAATTCCCCGCATCAACTCAGCCGGAGGACCACTCTTTTTTGTTGGTGCTTTCTTTTCTTCTATTTATGAAGGGCGTCTATAAACTGCTACCTAAGCTTTAAATGCTTTGAAACATCATTTTCCCGGACCTGAAGTAGTTGTGTGGGACTATCATTTATTGTTCGAAGTCTACCTTTTCTTTTTTAATTAGATTACAACTCCCGTCTTTAATTCAAACTCACTATATATATATATAGGCTTATCACTTAGTATTGATGTCATTTTAATTCGAAGTTGATGATTCGGACCCGAACAGATGTATATTTTTTAAATTATTAGCGTACTTATAATAAATAGGGTGTGATTCCGATCTAAAACCCGTCTGTAATCTAACCAAAAGTATATTTATATGCATTAAATGCGTGCGTGTATAATATTTTTATTATTATTATTTAAAATATTTGTGTATTCTTCAAATACCTATTATCTATTTCAAAAAAATAAATAATAGATAGATAATATCCATGTATGAATACTTGAAATGGCATGTTGTCACCTAAGAATACCAGCTGGACATCTTGTGGATGCCACGATATTATTTAGGGAACTGCTCCCTTTGTATCAGATATCCATTAGTACCATGCTCTCGTCAGTTGTCTCCCCATTCTAGAGACTAATTAAGAACAGATTAAAGAATTTAACTTTTTTTTTTAAAAAGGAAGGATGTTCAAGTTTTCATACCTGCAGTAGCTGCTTGGCAAGATCAATAGAGATGAGCCCAGCACTGCAACCCATACCACCAAGATTATAGCTCACTATGTTCCCCCTGAGTCTGTAGTGATTGACTACCATGGCAGAGAGAGACGGGGTTGGATTGAACAAACTGCAATTCACTATAAGAATGCCTATATCCTTAGCTTTAACCCCAGTTTTGGCCAAGAGCTCATCAATGGCTCCAAACATCACCATCTCAGCCTCCTTCCTTGCGTCCTCCATGCCCGGCCTTGGTGTGATCCGCATCACTGCCTCAGGGAAGTAAGTATTTTTGTCCTAAACCAGACCTCTCAATAATCTTCTTTTGAAAGGCTAAGTTCTCTTCACTGAAGCAGCCTGCTAGTGCTGATTTCTCCATGAAAGTCTCTCTGGTGCACATTCGAGCGGGTTCGGGCTTGTAACATGCAAAATCCAACAAGTATATTTTTCTCGGACGGCTGGTGAAGTAAAGAGTAGCCAAGAAAACTAGAAGGCCTGAGCAAACAGTTACTGAGACAAAATTGAATTTGAGGTGGTTCCAAAGCTGGACGAAATCTTGGATGGTGAGAGTTGAAAGATGAGCTGATGCAATGAATAGGAGTGGAATAAGCAGGAGAAACATGGCATTGGAGATTAAGTAATGAAAACCAAGTTTCACATATTTGAGTTTAACTGATAGAAGAAAGTTTGGGAGGGTGTTTCTCTTCGTTTCAGCTGGTTCAGTATCATGAACCGTGACTGATTCTGGTCCCAGTCTTTGTTTGCTCTGATCCTCTGCCATTTCCGGGGCACTTATTAAATACCCTAAAAAAATGGAAAGTCTTGGCCTGAATGCACGAAAACGAAGAGGCCCCAGAAGGCTATATGGAGAAGGAGAAGGAGAAGGAGAAGAGAGAAAACTGGGTTGCCGAGAGGGAAGAAATGTATTGGGTTTTAAAGAGAGTGGATCGAGAGACAGAGAGAGAGGGTGGTCCTCGGGAGGATGCAACTACCCCAACGAACTTTTAATTGTTAACCCGCCAGGGCATTCAATTTGCCAACCACGAAAATACAGGTATTCATTTTGTATATAAATAAAATACTATTTTCTTTTCATGTTTGCTCAGTGAGGTCAGCTTCGGCAAATCTAATTTCGAACCTTGCCACTCCGACACTGTATAAAAAGATTGAAAAATTTATTAGACTGAGAAAATAACAAAATAACAAAAAAATAGAATTGTAAAAAAAAACTAATTAAATTAATTAAAATTTTAAAAAAATTGACCAGTTCAATTCGATTCGGTTTTATAAGTCTAAAATTGAAAAAACCGAATCAAACCTAAACCGAAAAAAACCGGAAAAGTCGAGACAAACTGGAAAAAAAAAACCAAGCCAAAACGAAAAAATCGAGTCAAACCAGTTTGAATCGGTTTTTGTTTTAAAATACCAAACCAAACTAAAACCGATCAATTTGAACCGATTTCAGTTTTTATTTTTTTATTTGAAAAAAAACTTTCAATTTAATTATCTTTTTATAAAAACCGAATAATCAGAAAATAATAACCCCTCACTAGCCATAGCCTGATGCGATTATATAATTTCTAGTCATGTGCACATAAATATGAGCACGTGTGGATAACACAAAAAGACAAATTACAATTATACATGCATATGCATGTATGTATGCACTGGAATCAAATTAAACAATTAACAATACTCTAAAAAGCGTGCTCCATACCTTTTATTTTCATTATATTAATATTTTTATTTGTTTTTTTCTTTTCTCATGATTGATATTTTTTTTAAAAAAAAAATTGTATGTTTTTTTCAAAATTATTTTTGCTGATTTTTTTTTAATATTGAACTGGTTGAGAATTTAGCTCTGTCATTTAAAAAAAACATTGTGGATTGCTATAATGTTTTCCTGTATGATTTTTTTTTTATGATTTTTTTTTAACATGGTCCTTTTTGGTTTTTTTTTAATATTGAGCTGGTTGAAAATTTAGCTTTTTAGTTTTTTTATAAAAAAAACATTGTAGATTACTACAGTATTTCCCCCACATGGTTTTTGTTTTGGTACAATATTTCTCAACATGTTTTTTTTTCAAAATTATCTTTGTTGAATTTTTTTTAATATTGAGCTGGTTGAGAATTTAGCTTTAGTTTTCCCCACATGTTTTTTTCTTTATTTTTTTATTTTTGTTTTTGCTTTTTTGTTTTTTCCCCAATTTTTTGTTTTTTTTGTTTTTTCAGAATTTTTTTTTTTAATATTGAGCTGATTGAGAATTTAGTTTCATAGTTTTTTTCTTTAAAACACTGTGGATTGCTAAAGTGTTTCCCACATGATTTTTTTTATTATGATTTTTTTTCAAAATTATCTTTATCGATTTTATTGTTTTTAATAGTGAGCTGGTTAAAAATTACAACTGTAGATTTGCTCATGAAACACTATAGATTGCTACAGTGTTTTCCTGCATAGTTTTTTTTCCTTTCGTTTTTTTATGATTTTTTCCAAAATTATCTTTGTTGATTTCTATTTTTTAAATATTGATTTGATTGAGAATTACAATTATATATTTCCTCACAAAACACTATAGATTGTTTCAGTGTTTCCCTACAAAAAAAATTATCCTTTTGTTTTTTTATGATTTTTTTTCAAAATTATTTGTCTATTTTATTTTTTTAATATTAAATTTGTTGAGAATTTAACTTTATAGTTTAATTTTTCTTGAAAATATTGTGAATTGCAATATTGTTTCTCCATATAATTTTATGATTTTTTTTACAAATCCATGATAACGCACAAGCATGCCATAAGCCCGCAGTAATACGCGAGCATAGCAACTAGTAGTATGACTATTTTATATTCTCCTAATCCCTTTTGTGTTTTAAAATATTTTAAAAAAATAAAAAAAAATTTATTTTTTAATTATTTTAATGCGCTGATATTAAAAATGATTTTTTTAAAATAAAAAAAAATATATATATTATTTTAATATATTTCTAAATAAAAAACACTGTAAAAGATAACCAAAATCCCCAATAGACACGTTTCTAAACAGTGAAACAAGGTAATGAATCGTCGACCAGTAAAAAGTTGTGGTTGTGATTTGAAAAAACTTATTTTATAAAAAGTACTTTTAGTTGAGGTTAGTTTGGAAAAATATATGTTTGGTTAAAACTATGGTTGAAATTGAGGTTGAACAAAAAGTAGTTTAATGTATTTGGTTAAAAAATAATTTTCAAATTGAGGTTATAAAACAATTAAAAAAGACATATATTAATATTGATGGTTTTTAATTGAAATATTAACGATTTAACTACTGCTATTACATCATGAAATAAACAATACTTTATATAAAGTATTTTTATTGCAGATTAAACTATGTTCAATTTCATCATGTATGAAATCTATTCAATAAGGACTACAGTTTTCATGGTTTCCTGAGCGTGCAATAACATAAGGTAAAATATCATCAAGAATAAAATTGGGATTGCGATTAAATTCTGCAAATGCTACGCCATTATACGATCTCCTTCAAATGTAATTATGTAGTGCCATTGAATCAGGTTAAATATTAGTTTTTCAAATAAAACACAATATTGGAAAAAAAAAATTAGATTTTTATTTTATTTTACTGGGTCACATCTGGTTAAATGCATTTAGGTTTGGGACGGACTCGGTTCGATGAATTTAGGTTTGGGACGGACCCGTTCTAGCCCATTAACAATGGAGCTGATCTCCACTGTTCACGTAGCTGAACAGTGGAGACATGGAGAAGAAGAAGAAGAAGAAGAAGAAGAAGAAGAAGAATGAGAAGGAGAAGGAGAAGGGGAAGAAGAGGGGACGGCGACCCTGGACGGTGGTGAGGGAGCTGCGCTCCACTGTTCTTCAACTTGAACAGTGGAGTCTCCACTGTTCACGTTGCAGAACAGTGGAGACATGGTGCAAAAGAAAAAGAAAAAGAAGAAGGAGAAGGAGAAGAAGGAGAAGGGGCGGTAGCCCTAGGCGGTGGTGAGGGAGCTGCGCTCCACTGTTCTTCAACGTGAACAGTGGAGTCTCCACTGTTCACGTTGCAGAACAGTGGAGACATGGTGTAGAAGAAGAAGAAGGAGAAGAAGGCGAAGGAGAAGGAGAAGAAGAAGGGAAGGACAAGGGTTGGTTATTCCTCTACTGCAAGGCGCGTCATTGTTACTGTGTTATAACATAGTTGCAACAAAAACAGCCCCAAGCTGCTTCGAAGAAGGAAAAGGAGAAGAAAGAGAAGGGGAAGGGGAAGGGCTGGTTATTCCTCTAGTGCAAGGCGCGCCATTGTTTACTGTGTTGTAACACAGTTGCAACAAAAGCAGCCTAAGAAATCACTAGAAACCAAAGTCAAGGTCAGTAGAGCGTTAAAGATTCCACTCAAGATAAGGCATTAATTATTAGTTTGATCTAGTTCTGTTGCCGAGCCTCGCTGCTGGTACAGAGTACAAGTGTCGGCAACATTTGGCGAGTTATAAATAATTTTTTTTTTAAAAAAAAAGTATAAATTCATAATAAAACCAAGTTTACTCATTCAAGCCAAAATAAAGACACTACTATTTAATTTTTTTAATTACTTTTAAAGCGAGAACATTTTAAACTAACATCGACGTCATGCAAAACTCATTAATCCGATCATGACCTTATTTGATCAGGTTTAATTAATTTTATTTTTTTAAAATTAATTTTTTGAATTATATAATGTTAAAAGTAGAAATATATAAAAAGAACTTGTATAAAATTTGAAGAAAGAATCAAAGAAAGATATTACAAAGAGTTGTACAAAAAAGAGCGTTTACTGATTAAAAAAAATTGTATAATTTTATTCAAAAACATGTAAAGATTAAAAGATGTTTTATGAGATAATACTTCATAAAGTTTTTAAATTTATTTATTTTGATAAAGACCAATCAAGACAGACATCTCAAACATTTTGCTAACTAATTGATTGTAATTAGTTTCAATTTTGGGGGCTAGCTTGGCTCTCGTCCACCATCTACCATGTAAAAGGACGTGTCCTTTATGTTTTTAGATTCCGATCATCAGGTGACTTAAAAATTAAGTTGTGGGATTTTACCTTAAAAAAGTCGTCCTTCAGCCAATTTTTAACATAAAAAAACACCCTGAAACATAAAGGAAACAATTTCCCAACCTAAAATAACCTTAATTGAGTCCAAAATACATCAAATTAAACTGAACAAGTTTTCTTTTATAAGTGAAGAAAACATGGGTGGCACTTAATGTGAAAAAACAAATGTTTGGCCCTTCATTGGGCTTGAATGGGAAGGTATTTGAGATTGAATTAAAAAAAATATTAAAGAATCAGAAACTAAATTGATCGAAAAAATATGTTTAATATGTGTAACACATACACCATCGAGTAAGGAAGGTCACTGCATTAAGGAGACGTGTGTAACTTTCTCATAGCTTCAATGGCAACTATCTTTAATGATATTGAAATCGCCTCAACGAGGGTTCCTCTCTGCAATGACAAGAGTTAATGGGGTATCATCGATGCGGCTCCAATAATCTATTTTTAGAGGTCTCTCCCTCTTTTATCCTCTGGGTTTGCGTGCTTGATTTCTTTTTGTTTTTTATTTTCTTTAGAGACAAATCGCTGTCATTTTTTTAGATGTCAATTATAGTCCCATTATTTTTAATCTTTTGAAAAACTTTTTTTTAAAACTTTTTTTTTTTGAAAAAACAAGAACTTATTAAATATCAAGATATTTTTTTTACACTTTCACAACACATGATTAAGTTCATCGAAACAAACCATTAAAGCTAACATTAAATCGATTCAATATAAAAAGATAAACTTGAAAAATCAAAAACTTCGTGACTGAAAAAAAAAAGGGAAAAAAAAGCACTGTGCAAATAGAGCGTGAGTGTGAACCGGCAAACACCGGGCTGTTCTAGTGTTTTGTTAATTAATGTTACTTTGAAGTCAACAAACTGACATTCAAGAATACTACCAATATATAATTTTCTCCCGGTATTAATTGGCCTTGGAGTTTGAAAATTCTCACAGAAATTTAAATGTTCGGGCTATTTCGAGTGCACAGACGTAACAAACACTGGTCCCAGAAAGCAGCCCTAGTGAGCCTATAGCGGAATACGATTGAAACTGTTTGTCTTAAAAATATATATTATTTTTTAATTTTTTTATATACTGTTATTAAAAATAATTTTTTAAATATAAAAATATATTATTTTAATATATTTTTAAATAAAAAAATAACGGGTAGTACAAATAAAAATGAAAACGTAAGATAATCGGAACCTAGTATAACATGATCTATTGTAAACACTAAATGATTTGACATTAACTTTTATATATTGTACATCGTAAGATTGATGAGGAAACGTGTGCATTACCTAAAACTTGGTTAGATACGCATGCATCAAAACAGATATTGGTTTGCATCTGCCATGTTTTCAAAAATTAAAAATAAAATAAAAAAACATGGAAATGTTCGAAATCGCAACCAACATGTTTATTCAAACAGTGACTATTATATAGAACAAAGTTAGAAATGCAATATAGCATCTGCCATGCAGTCTTCTCCGTCTAGAAACAATTGTGATTCTGAATAGTTACATATAAATTTATTATAAATAAATAAAAATGTTTTCCAACAGATTATATAAATAATTTAATTTATATATTTATAAACTAATTAAATAGGTCTAAGTTCAAGAAAAAATTTAATCCTGCCAAATTAAAATAACTGCTTAAAAGGACTATAATATTTTATCTAACTAGTGGTTTATGTTAAAATTTTTGTAAGACTTTTCAGAGACTGTTTTTCCTATAGCAACTAATGTATCATTGTGCAGACCTTTAGATCTTTAGATATTAAAAATCTCGTCGAGACCCCTTGTTTTCACAATTTTTATGATTTTCTTTATTATATTCAGATTTTATACCTTTATTCTTTTAATTTAATTTTGGATTTTTTTTGTTCCCTAATCGAGATAGAGTTTTTAATTTATTTAAAGCTTTGTAACTTTTTCATGAGACAAACTTCATTATGAAAAAATAAATTTAGGAATTTAGGATTAACATCTACCATCCTTTTCACTCATAAAAGTTTTTATATTCTTTAATTATAGTCGTCATTTGCTTTCGCCTGACGAATTCTAAAAAAATGATATTACCGAAGTGTTCTGACAATATGAAGCAGCGGAAATTATTAATTGATGTTATTAGTTGTATATTTCAAATTGGTTTTAAACTTCTTGGTATTTCGAATAGTTTTGGAAATTGCAGGAGATATTTAAGATTAAGGAGGCAGAATTTATTCGAGAAGGGCAAAGTCCACCTGATCGTGTTGACATAATGATAAAATGTTTTTGGTGAAAAATCTGGTTTGGTACCGTTTTACTGACCGAAAAAACTATGCCAACGACCCAGTTCTACTAGGAAAGAAAGAGGTGGAAGAACTTAAAGAGCATGTTGCCAAGTCATTTATAAAGACTCGACAGCAAGCAATGCATGGACATGAACACACTATCAAGTCTTTATAAATGACAGTTCATTTGCTTATGGCAATTACGAATAAGAAAGGCTTAAGATTTCCAGTACTCTCATTATTTTTTATGATTGGGTTAGTATGTTTGGTAGTCTATCCAAACCCATGTATAATTGGGATTAGTGATTGGTCGACTCCAATAACATATATTGAGTTTGGTAATCTTTCTGGATTTATGTATATTTAAACTCAACACTTAACTATATTTGTTGCCTTTGGTTCTTCTCAATGAGGATCCAAGTATGTATATGTATATATATATATATATATGTAAAATATTAATCCATCATCCTCAAGTCTTTGTTTGTTCAATACAAGGCCTTGTCTTTCAATTGAATTCTAATGACAAATTGCTTCGTCCGTCTACAAACAAGTTGATTCTCTAAAACGACAGATCCTCTCAGGTAATTTGTCAACCTGATTTAACTTATCAAATATGCGATCCGGGTCATGAGACCTGAATAACTTAATAGAAAGCAAATTGAAATAAATTATGAAGTTTAATCCCAACAAACATATTGAAATAAATTATGAAGCTCAATCCCCAACAAACATAATGTTGAAGGATGTAATTAAAATTGAAAAATCAATTAAAAAAACAATTTGAGTTAACTTGGATTAACCTTCCAAACTCGTGACCCAAGTTATGAGATGAGAATAATATCATAGAAAGCAAATCAAAATAAATCATGAAGCTTAATTCTCATTTAACTCAACGTTGAAAAATAAAATTAAGAGAAACGGGCTAATTAATCAAGTTAGCCGGTCAAACTCGCGATTTAAATCATGAAACTGGGATAATCTCATAAAAAATAAAGTAAATCAAATTATAAAACTCAATCTGTAATTGAAATTGAAAGAAAAATAGATTAAAAAAGTAAAATTAAAAGAAATAAGCAAAAAATTATTGAAGAGAATAATATTTTGTGTTTAGAGATAAAGTATCTCGCTCTTCTTCTTTTTTTTCTTTTTTTTTTTGTTATTTTGTGAATATCCTACCAAGGGTTTTTCTTTTCTTACTTCTTACCCTTTCTTTTTCTGGATTGATTATCCCACAGCAGAGTGGCTTAATAAATGTTTTCGAGCAAACAAAACAATAAAGGAATGTTAAACTCTTCAACCATCTTGCACATGAATGACATTCATTGACTAATAACAACTAAAACACTACTTCTCGAAATAAGAAGAAGAAGAAGAAGAAGAAGAATAGAATGTAACCAAAGAACAGAAAAGGAGAAAATAGTCAATGGCCACTTCATACATCGCATATAAATTCACTTACATTTAACAATCGATCCATTTTTTTTTTTAAAAAAAAAAAAGAGAAAGATTCAAGAGGCGATGGGCACCACTTTAGGCACATGAACAGGGAATTCATCAATTTCATCAACCCAAGGATTCTTCTCTTTTGCCGGATTGATTGTCCTCAATGCATGCCACACCGCACTGTTACACTTGAATCCTGAACCGAAAGCGATCTGCCAAGTTCTATCACCCTTCCTAATTCTCCCTTTGGCCTCAGAGTAAGCCAATTCATACCACAAAGAGCTACTAGAAGTGTTACCAAACCTATAAAGAGTCATTCTTGAAGGCTCCATGTGCCAGTCAGAGAGCTCGAGATTTTTCTCTAGTTCATCTAACACAGCTCTCCCACCAGCATGGATGCAGAAGTGCTCAAAAGCCAACTTGAAATCAGGAATGTATGGTTTTATCTTCATTTTGAAGATCTTTCTTCCTACTAAAGTAGCGAAAAATAGGAGTTGCTCTGACATGGGAAGGACTAACGGCCCTAGTGTTGTGATATTGGTTTTAAGGGCTTCTCCAGCAACAGCCATGAGGTCCTTGGAAAGCGAAACACCAACTCTTCTGGTGTTATCCTCTTTTTGGAACACACAATTGTAACACTTATCATCAGCCCCCTTGTGTGTTCGAACAGTGTGGATCAGTTGATACTTTGAGCGGCGGCGATCGGATGATCGGTTGGAGAGAAGGATTGCAGCACCACCCATACGGAATAAGCAGTTGGAGACAAGCATGGACCGGTCATTGCCAAAGTACCGATTAAGAGTGATGTTCTCCATACTGATCACTAGAGCATAGGAATTGGGATGCACCTGTTAAAACAAAAAAGTGAAACACACTGTAGGTTATCTCATTAATTACACAGCTTCTCAAACACCTGTTGCAATATTTAACAGAGAAATGATATTCTCCATGCTGATCATTAGTTCATAACATACAACTTGTATATATCTGCAGAACCCAACTTGCGATGAGCGTCAATTCCATGAAAAGAGTATTAATCACACAGCTGGATATATCTCAAATGAAAATTCCCCGCATCAACTCAGCCGGAGGACCACTCTTTTTTGTTGGTGCTTTCTTTTCTTCTATTTATGAAGGGCGTCTATAAACTGCTAACTAAGCTTTAAATGCTTTGAAACATCATTTTCCCGGACCTGAAGTAGTTGTGTGGGACTATCATTTATTGTTCGAAGTCTACCTTTTCTTTTTTAATTAGATTACAACTCCCGTCTTTAATTCAAACTCACTATATATATAGGCTTATCACTTAGTATTGATGTCATTTTAATTCAAAGTTGATGATTCCGACCCGAACAGGTGTATATTTTTTAAATTATTATCTTACTTATAATGAGTAGGGTGTAATTCCGATCTAAAACCCATATGTAATCTAACCAAAAGTATATTTATATGCATTAAACGCGCGCGTGTATAATATTTTTATTATTATTATTTAAATATTTGTGTATTCTTCAAATATCTATTATCTATTTCAAAGTAATAAATAATAGATAGATAATATCCATGTATGAATACTTGAAATGGCATGTTGTCACCTAAGAATACCAGCTGGACATCTTGTGGATGCCACGATATTATTTAGGGAACTGCTCCCTTTGTATCAGATATCCATAAGTACCATGCTCTCGTCAGTTGTCTCCCCATTCTAGAGACTAATTAAGAAGAACAGATTAAAGAATTTAACTTTTTTTATAAAAAAAAGGAAGGATGTTCAAGTTTTCATACCTGCAGTAGCTGCTTGGCAAGATCAATAGAGATGAGCCCAGCACTGCAACCCATACCACCAAGATTATAGCTCACTATGTTCCCCCTGAGTCTGTAGTGATTGACTACCATGGCAGAGAGAGACGGGGTTGGATTGAACAAACTGCAATTCACTATAAGAATGCCTATATCCTTAGCTTTAACCCCAGTTTTGGCCAAGAGCTCATCAATGGCTCCAAACATCACCATCTCAGCCTCCTTCCTTGCGTCCTCAATGCCCGGCCTTGGTGTGATCCGCATCACTGCCTCAGGGAAGTAAGTATTTTGTCCTAAACCAGACCTCTCAATAATCTTCTTCTGAAAGGCTAAGTTCTCTTCACTGAAGCAGCCAGCTAGTGCTGATGTCTCCATGAAAGTCTCTCTGGTGCACATTCGAGCGGGTTCGGGCTTGTAACATGCAAAATCCAACAAGTATATTTTTCTCGGACGGCTGGTGAAGTAAAGAGTAGCCAAGAAAACTAGAAGGCCTGAGCAAACAGTAACTGAGACAAAATTGAATTTGAGGTGGTTCCAAAGCTTGACGAAATCTTGGATGGTGAGAGTTGAAAGATGAGCTGATGCAATGAATAGGAGTGGAATAAGCAGGAGAAACATGGCATTGGAGATTAAGTAATGATAACCAAGTTTCACATATTTGAGTTTAACTGATAGAAGAAAGTTTGGGAGGGTGTTTCTCTTCGTTTCAGCTGGTTCAGTATCATGAACCGTGACTGATTCTGGTCCCAGTCTTTGTTTGCTCTGATCCTCTGCCATTTCCGGGTCACTTATTAAATACCCTAAAAAAACGGAAAGTCTTGGCCTGAATGCACGAAAACGAAGAGGCCCCAGAAGGCTATATGGAGAAGGAGAAGGAGAAGGAGAAGAGAGAAAACTGGGTTGCCGAGAGGGAAGAAATGTATTGGGTTTTAAAGAGAGTGGATCAAGAGACAGAGAGAGAGGGTGGCCCTCGGGAGGATGCAACTACCCCAACGAACTTTTAATTGTTAACCCGCCATGGCATTCAATTTGCCAACCACGAAAATACAGGTATTCATTTCGTACATAAATAAAATACTATTTTCTTTTCATGTTTCCTCAATGAGGTCAGCTTGAGCAAATCTAATTTCGAACCTTGCCACTCCTACCCTATGGGGACAACAAAGCAGGCAACGTGTCCAGTTGGGCCACACCTGCCGAAGGGTTGATGCCGAGCCGTTTTTTCAATATAAACGATTGTCGGTAAACAATATCACAGTTCATCTCCATATATTTATCAGACATATATTCTTATCTTAAAAGAAAGAAAGATATTAGGTGTCCAAGTTATTATTATATCTATGTTAATGGACTGTGGGCAGATCAACGAGAATGATATTTGACCACCTTCTTCCTCTGTTTTCTATTTTTCTATCCTTTTCATTCGTCTACTTTAGATAGAGAGAGAGAGAGAGGGAGGGAGGGAGGGAGGGAGGGAGAGGGAGAGGGAGAGGGAGGGGCAGATAGCCTGATACGATTATATAATTTCTGGTCATGTGCCCATAAATATGAGCACGTGTGGATCACACAAAAATGCAAATTACAATTACACAAGCATATGTATGTATGGATGTATGTATGTATGTATGCACTGGAAGCAAATAAAACAATAGTATGAATATTTTATATTTTTCTAATTTCTATTTGTTTTTTATTTTTAAAAAAATTAAATTTTTTTTGTCAAAAATAATTTTTTAAAAATAAAAATATTATTTTAATATATTTTTAGATAAAAAACACTTTAAAAAATAACTAAAATCTCTCTCATCAGACACACTTTCTAATAGTGAAACAGGGCAATGAATCATCGACCGGTAAGAAATCACTGAAAACCAAAGTCGAGGTCAGTAGAGCGTTAAAGATTCCACTCAACATAAGGCATTAATTATTAGTTTGATCTAGTTTTGTTGTCGAGCCTCGTTGCAAGTACAGAATATAAGTGTCAGCAACATTTGGCGAGTTATAAATAATTTATTTAAAAAAAAATTCATAATAAAACAAAGTTTACTCGTTCAAGGCAAAATAAAGACACTACAATTTAATTTGTTTTTATTATCAATAACTATAAAACACGTGAAGAAAGCATTGTAACTTTTTCACGTGTTTTTTTTTTAGCTTTTGTTCCTTTTTGTTTTTACATGTTTTTTTTTTATTTCTCAAAATTGACTCCTTCTTCTTCTTTTTTTGTTTTTATTTTTTTTCAAAATTATCTTTGCTAATTTTTTTTAAATATTGAACTGGTTGAAAATTTAGCTATGTAGTTTTTTTTCTTTAAAACATTGTAGATTGCTATAATATTTTCCTATATGGTTTTTTTTCTTTCGTTTTTATGATTTATTTCTTTTTTTTTTTCAAATTAGTCTTTGTCAATTTTATTTTTTTTCATATTGAGCTGGTTGAGAATTTAGCTTCGTAGTTTTTCAAAAATAACATTGTGATTTGCTATAGTGTTTCCCCCACATGGTTTTTGTTTTGCTGTAGTGTTTTCCCACATGTTTTTTTTTTAAATTATCTTTGTCAAATTTATTTTTTCAATATTGAGCTAGTTGAGAATTGAGCTTTAGCTTTTCTTATGTTTTTTTTTCATTTTTTTTGTTTTTTTTTAAATTATCTTCTTCTTTTTTGTTTTATTTTCTTTTTTTTTCAGAATTGTTTTTGTCAATTTTATTTTTTACTATTAGGCTGGTTGAGAATTTAGTTTTTTAGTTTTTTTCCTTAAAACACTGTGGATTGCTACAGTATTTCCCCGCATAGTTTTTTTAAAAAACATTTTAGCTTTGTAGTTCTTTAAAACACATCCAGTGTTTCCCCACATGATTTTTGTCTTGCTACAATATTTCACCACATGTTTTTTTAATCAATTTTTTTTTTCAAATTGTCTTTATCAAATTTATTTTTTTCATACTGAGCTAGTTGAAAATTTAGCTTTGTAGTTTTTTTTTAAAACACCGTTGATTGCTATAATTTTTCCCCACATGATTTTTTTGTTATGATTTTTTTTAAAATTATCTTTATCGATTTTATTATTTTTAATATTGACCTGGTTGAAAATTACAACTATAGATTTCCTCATGAAACACTATAGATTGTTATAGTGTTTCCCGCATGGTTTTTTTTCCTTTTGTTTTTTTGTGTTATTTTCTAAAATTATCTTCGTTGATCTTATTTTTTTAATATTGAGCTCGTTGAGAATTACAATTGTATATTTCCTCACAAAACACTATAGATTGCCACAGTATTTTCCTAAATGATTTTAATATTGAACTGGTTGAGAATTTAGCTTTAACTTTCCCCACATGTTTTCTTTTTATTTTTTTATTTTTTTTTCCAAAATTGTCTTCTTCTTTTTTTCGTGTTGTTTTTTTCAAAATTGTTTTTATCGATTTTATATTTTTAATATTGAGTTGATTGAGAATTTAGTTTTGTAGTTTTTTCCTTTAAAACACTGTGGATTAATACAGCGTTTCCCCACATGGGTTTTTTTTTTTTTTTTTATGATTTGTTTTCTAGAATTGTCTTTGTCGATTTTATTTTTCTCATATTGAGCTGGTTGAAAATTTTGCTTTGTACTTTTTTTCTTAAAAACATTGTAGATTGCTACAGTCATTCCCCACATTTATTTTTTGTTATGAATTTTTTTAAAATTATCTTTGTCGATTTTATTTTTTTAATATTGAGTTGGTTGAGAATTACAACTATATATTTCCTCATAAAACACTATAGATTGCCACAATGTTTTCCTGCTTGGTTTTTTTCCCTTTCATTGTTTTTCTGATTTTTTTAAATTATCTTTGTTGATTTTTTTTAAAATATTGAGCTGTTTGAGAATTTAGCTTTGTAATTTTTTCCTTGAAAATATTGTGAATTGCAACAGTTTTTCTCCATATAATTTTTTTTATTTTATTTTTTTCATAAACTTATGATAACACACAAGCCCGCGGCATCGTTGGCACCCTGAAACATAAAGGTAACAATTTCCCAACCTAAAATAACCTTAATTGAGTCCAAAATACATCAAATTAAACTGAACAAGTTTTCTTTTAAGTGAAGAAAACATGGGTGGCACTCAATGTGAAAAAACAAATGTTTGGCCCTTCATTGGGCTTGGATGGGAAGGTATTTGAGATTGAATTAAAAAAATATTAAAGAATCAAAGACTAAATTGATCGAAAAAATGTGTTTAGTATATGTAATACATGCACCATTGAGTAGGGAAGGCCACTGCAATAAGGAGAGGTGTGTAACTTTTTCATAGCTTTAATAGCAACCATCTTTAATGATATTGAAATCGCGGGTTCCTTTCTACGATGACGAGATCTGATGGTGTACCATCGACACGGCTCTAATAACCCATTTCTTTACGTCTCTCCCTCTTTTATCTTTTTGGTTTGCATGCTTGATTTTTTTTGAGATAAAACCGCTGATGAGGGCTGTTATTTTTTTAGATGTCAATTATACTCCCATCATTTTTAATCTTTTGAAAAACATAAATTTTGAACATATTTTTTTTTTCAAAAACAATATTTTTTTTACACTTTGAGAACACACGCAAACCATTAGCACTGTGCAAATAGAGTGTGAGTGTGAACTGGCAAGCACCTGGCTGTTCTAGTGTTTTGTTAATTAATGTTACTTTGAAGTCAACAAATTGACATTCAAGAATACTACCAATATATAATTTTCTCCCGGTATTAATTGGCCTTGGAGTTTGAAAATTCTCACAGAAATTTAAATGTTCGGGCTATTTCGAGTGCAAAGACGTATCAAAAACGGGTCCCAGAAAGCAGCCCTAGTGAGCCTCTACTACAAACAAAAATGAAAACGTAAGATAATGTTAAGCGTTATCTCCGGTCAGAAGGACAAACCCTCCCTGCCTGGCTGGCTGGCTAGCTAACGTGTGAGATTTGGGACCTAAAAGTTTTATAGGTGCTTAACTTACTTGCCAATGGACACGAACATCAATTACCCGTTGATACAACCATGCCAGAAAACTAGATTATAGGCTTACATAGATGGCAAATGCCCTGAGAGTGGACCACAATATTATTTTTAAGAACCCAACTTATTGTTCTTGGCACAACCTTTTTTATTTTTATATTTTGAATGACAAAAACGACCCTCGAACCCTCGGTCAACTCCATTAATTCTTTCCAAACCTTTCCTCATGTGACCGATCATCTACCCAGTCATTTGATGTGCTATGAAATGGTATCTATTACAATGTGGTCTGTTGAGATATTCTTGTTTTGCTGCCGCAGGCCACAGAAACCTGAAGCCTGGGTTGCTTCACCCAAAAAAATTGAAATTGAACAAATCTTTCTCCAATGCCCACCAACTGTTTGGTAAATTTACCACATGAAACTGCAAGGGCGTTTAGGCACAATTGGTAATACTGCTCTTGATATGTTGACAGAACTTCAAAGGATATTCGTGGGATTTTCTTCCCAAGAACCCCCGCGTTCTTAATGAGGTTTTAGCTGAGATCGATTGTTTGATATAGCAAGTCAGGATTCGGTTGAATGGTGGCTGAAACGATCTTAATCAAGAACTTGTGTTGATTTAAAAAAGAAAGATAGAGGGGCGGGACTTGGGATCGGAGATGAGGCTTGCTGGAGATGATAGGAGGCACGGAAATAAATTGGGCAGGACAGGTTAAAAACTTTGCTATAACAGGTGACGAGGGTCCCCCACTGCTCATATTCCGTGAGGGAGACAGTTTAAAAGAGGGGTCATTTTTGTCAATTGGCATAAAAAAAAAAAAAAAAAGGCTGTGCCAATGGACAAAGACAACAACATCCTCCCCTTATAATTATTATTAATTCAGTGGGGAAATGTCACCTGGGGCATTTCCGTGTATAACAAGAGAATGCAGGGTAGTTGAGGAATAGCGCACTCCAAGAGGCAATAACGTGTACCTCAGAATCGCTTTGATGTGTTGTGTCAGGGGCTGGCAACAGCTATAGCCGCTGCCGTTTGACCAGAAAAGAGAACTCGTCCCTAGCCGTCAGTTTGTCTCTTGAAAATTGCGTGTCAAAGATTTGAGGCATTTTCTTCGAAACCTCTCTTAAATGCTGGAACTTCCACCCAAATAATACCGCCCGCCCAGATTGACATTCACCCCTTTCCAGCGTATTCATTCCACACCCACCACGGCGTACTGGTTTGTTGTGAAAAATCTTGAGCATAAATTTTTTGGCCCCTCGAGCCGTGCGCATGGTAACCAAGAAATTTCTAGTTTCTTTTTTCTCTGTGCTTCCAGTGTGAACATTTTTATTGGGCGGCAATCATCCAATTTTTGTCCTACTCTTGATCATGTGAATCTTCAAGATTAATGATTCCCTGCCCCATCTCTTCGCTTCTTCAACCTACCGTTTAAGATTATTTATCTTCGTTTTTCCTTTTGGGTTTTATAGTCAAATGAAAGGCAACCATTCCAAGTTCCCTAGAAAATATTAATTATTAGCCTAACCTTAAGACAAGACGGCCACTACAGAGAACTGGATATATTCAACCACATTTTGAAACGTTGGGCACGCCAAGCATGTACCGGAAATTGAGTATTGGAAGGAAATGAAAGGCTTTTACTAAGACCACCGAGCGAATGAAGAAGAGAAAGAAGATCAATTGCTACAAGAAAGGGTACTTAAAAACAACAGTAAAATTAAATGGATGATTTCAACAATTTCTTGTGCGGTCAGAATAACACTTTAGCTCATAAAATCTCACTCCTGGTTAGTCTTTTTCTTCTTTTTCATGAAAAAAAGTCGATTAATCAGCAAGGACATTCTTGTTTTTTTATAAATGGAAATCGCTAACTTGTCTGGTAAAAAAAGATGAGGCTAATTACTGGTCTGGTTTGTATATTAGGACACCGTTTGACATTGTGTTTGTAACTGCGTTTCATTAAATTTTGAAATTTTTTTTTTACTAAAATTGAGTGCGGTTTGTACTTTTTGAATCGTTTTGATGTGCTAATGTCAAAAATAATTTTTAAAAAATAAAAAAAAATCATTGGCATATATTTCGGCACAAAAAATTATTTGAAAAGCAACCACTACCACACTGCCACACATGCTCACAGACCTTACCTTCATTTTATCCCTAATAAATCAAGCAATGTGGGACCCACCATTTACTTTCCTTTTCCTCCTCCTCCTCGGTCAATAAGATTACGGAGGTTTAGAGGTGTCGAGATGGTGTTTGTTTACACGGCAACTTTTGCTTTTAAAATAAATTGTTCAAGTAAAGTAACGTGCTTGGTTAATATTAAAATTTAATTTATTGTTTGTGGGATACATAAAAAATTACATTAAAACCATAGGTTTGTCAAAAGCAACTGGAAGCTGCTTCTTCCCTTCTCCTACGGTCTTGACAGTGGAGAACAATTTTACTGTTCATGGTTAGATTGGTCCGTTCTAAACCTAAATGTATTGGATCGAGTCCGATCTAATAAAAAATTTATTTTTTATTTTTATTTTTATTTTTATTTTTAACTATGTGAATTCAAAAAATTAATGTTTAATATTATTTAATGGCACTACATAAATTAGAAAGAGATCACATGATGACTTAATATTTGCAGAATTTAATCGCAATTCCAATTTTGTTCCTGATGATATTTTACCTGATATTGTTGCACACTTAAGAAACCATAGAAACTGTAGTCATTGTCTGTTGAATTTCGTACGTGATGGAATTGTAGATAGTTTAATGGAATAATAAAAAATATTTTATATATAATATTATTTATTTCATGATGTAATAGCAATATTTAAATTAAAAACCATCAATATATATATAAAACCTTAATTTGAAAAGTATTTTTAACCAAACACATTAAATATTTTTTATTCAATCTCAATTTTAACCACAGTTTTAACCAAACATATATAAATATCAAACCAACCTCAATTAAAATTATTTTTTATAAAACAACTTTTTTCAAATCACAATCACAAAAATTATCACAATGTCGATCGTATTCTGGAGTCAAACAACGTCCCAAGCCACCGTGCGTGACGATGGAGGCTCTGTTTTTGCTACCATTTAAGGATGAAAGACGAAAAAGATGCCGGATCTCATTCATTCTTGGATGGTCGCAACAAAGATAGAACATAGCCTTGGCAAAACAAAGAACATGTGCTAAATTTAATTTACTCGAACAACCAAAGATGCAACATTCAATAAAAAGGGGAGGGGTTAGCTTTAAATAAAAATAAAGAGCAGCATGCTGCTCAATTACTAGCACCCCATCGTAATTTTAGTTAATTAATTAACAAGAAACTAAAACACTTGGTAAAAGAGTACTTTCCTCACTTTAGCCCTATAAAAACATCCACTAACTTAACAATTAAACGGTGATTACAAAGATACTTGAATTTTGACTTTCATTTTGAATAATTAAATGATTTAATTAGCATTATAAAAAAAATGACCTTTTAGACTTTTTTATTTTCCATGCACAATTAAATTATTAAACTATCTTAGGAAACATTAAAAATAAAGCTTCCTTCCAAGGGGTTTTTTTTATTATTATCAAGTTGATTTAAGAATAAATTTTTTACAGATATAAAATATTAATAGAAAGAAAAACTGGTTGGCCAAAGTTCAAGAGTTTCCTATCATTTATATTTCATATTTTATTTAGTTTTTATTCTTTTAATTGTTGTTTTTTTACCTTTTTTAATTAATTTTTTTCTTCATACTCATCTCTAATCATTAGGTTTCATTTTATTTTTATATTAAATTTAATCCTTATTTTTTTATATATCCTTCCACAAATTATTATTTTTTTCAATTTTGTTGCTCGTTATTTTATTTCAATTTTTTTCATGTCGAATTGGATCCCTATTCTTTTTACTGATGTTTATTTTGTTTTGGATCTTTATTTTATTACATTGTTTTTAAATTTTATCCCCTGACATTTTTTTATTGGGCTGAAGGTTAACATAGGTTTACTTTGTTCTTTCTTTAGGTATTTTTTATAAAATTAATTTTTTTTTTCAATTTTATCCTTTAATATTTGATTTTTGTGGAATTGGTCTTCATGTTTTTTCTTTTTTGCTATTCTTTCTATAGGATTATACAAATTTTATATCCATTGGCGTAGAGTTGACGAGTTAACCCTAGTTGACTTGAATTTTTTTTTTTATTTTTATTTTCCTTTTTTTTTGTTTCATGCCTCAATATCTTTTTTTTTAAGAATTTTTTCAGGTTTGTCTTCTATACAGTCAATCCTGACCTCATGACCACTATCACAAGTTATGAAGGTTAAAGCTTGTTAGCTTTGTTTTTTACATCATTTATTTTATTTTATTTTTAATTTTATCTTTCAACATTTATTTTCTCGAGAGTTGGTCATTGTGTTTTTTTTCTTACTTTCTTTTCTATGAGGTTATCTCAATCTTGTTCTCATGGTCGCGAGATTAACGGGTTAACTCTGGTTGATTTTAAAAAAATAATTCTTTTGTTTTTTTATAATTATTTTTTAAAGCTCCATGCCTTGACATTTTTCTTATTGAGAATTTTGCTTTATTTTTTTTTTTGTTTGCATTCTATGCGGTAAGTTCTAGGCTTATAATCATAGTCACGAGTTTCAAATGTTAACACAAGTTAACTTTGATTTGTTTGGGTCATTTTTCAATTCTATCATTGAACATTTATTTTTTTCATAATTGGTCTTCATGTTTTTTTCTATTTTCTTTCTATGGTGTTATCTCAATTATGTACACATGAATGTGATGTTAGTAGGTTAACGCGGGTTTAGCCAGATTTTTTTTCAATTATTTTTTTTCATCATTTAACATTGATTGATTTTAGAATTGAACTTCATAGTTTGGCTCAATTTGCTTTCATTTAAGATTTTTTTACCTTTTATTGGCACAAATAATCATTTGATTAAATAAAAATTAACAAAAAACTAAAAGAGATGCTACTTTAATTGTGCACCACCTTACAAAATACTATTAATTGTAATAATCTTTTTTGCCTTTGTTTTTGTTTTGTTTTTTAAATCTATGTTTTTATTTTTTTTAATTTCATCATTTAATATTTAATTTACTATAGATTGAACATGATTTGTTGCACTTGCTTTTCTATGTGGTTATCTTAACTCCTAACTTGTGTAGTAAGTTTAACGAATTAACCTGATTAACTTAATTTGTTTTAATTAGTATATCTTTCCAACTTCATCTTTCAATATTATATTTATTTTGAGTTAGGCTTCATTATTTGCTCTAGGTTGTTTTCTATGAGGCTATTCTAGTCTCATAATTTAGATCATAAGTTTTGCGAGTTAACTTATGTAGATTTGGGTCGTTTTATTAGTTTTTTTTTTAATAATTTTTTTTTCAATTTCATCCATCACAAAGGGTTGATTGAGAATTGAGTTATGTAATTTGTTTCAATTTGCTTTTTATGGTGATATTTCATTTTCACAACTTGAGTCGCGGTTTTAGGTCAACTTAAATTGACTCGAGTTATTTTTTTGTTTACTTTTTTTAATTGATTTCTTTTCAATTTTATCATTTAACATTGAGTTGATTAAGAATTAGACTTCATAATTTGTTTCGATTTACTTTCTATAGGATTATCCTGATTTCATAACCTAGGTTGTTGGTTTGGCGAGTATACTAAAGTCATTTTTTATTTGTTTATTTATTTATTTTCAATTTCTTTCTTCAATATTCAATTGATTGGGAATCAAGCTTCATTTTTTTTTTAATTTGCATTATATAGGATAATCATGGTTTCAAGATCCAGATCACAGATTTAACATGTTGATCCTAATCAATCCAATATATTATTGTCTTAATATTAAAGGAAGAAAAGGAAGATATTGTCTTAAATTTTTTTAGTTAAATTATATTTTTACAGCTTATTCAGGTTATCTTTAAACTATCAAGTCAACTAGATTATATTGAGTTAATCTCTTTGTAGTTTAAATTTTTTCTACTAAAAAATCTCTAACAACGACTGGATAATCCGAACTTAGCACGAGACCACCATCTAATGATTTTAGTGATTAATAACAATAAAAACTGAAATTACAAAACACGTTTTACCAGCACCCCATCATTTGGTACCCCATCTATTAGTTTTGCTCTTCAGCCGCCATAGCCTTAGCAGCAGATCGATGTTTCTGAAAATTGGATCTAGAAATTCCATGCTCAGATTGTTTACACTACCATATTCCAGAATATATAGTTCAAACAAGTCCATGGAATGATATTAGGAAAATTGCCTGGAGAAACCATATTTTATTGGAATTTTAAGCAATTTTTTCTCATGTAATGAATTGAGATTACAAGACACTACTCAACTAATATTGAAAGTCCTCTTTTCTGCGATAAATCTTGAGTTTGAACCTTAAAAAAAACAACTGCCTCATTCTAATATTGGTTACGCATGCACAGAACATATGCAAGCAAGAATGTCCAATCGTCAACGTATGTGAATGTTTGTCCACAAACATGCACAGGAGACATGTACTAGACCAGGTTCATATGGATCGAACTGTATGCTTGATTAATTCAATGAACCTTAATATCAACATTGGTAGCTGTAGCAGTTCCTCAGAAGTGGTAATGCGATTGATTTGGCCCCACATGGACGACCAAGTCTATGTAACCACACCAATGCATGAGTGATCTATTAATTGCATTAGTTTTTACTCGATTGTTTAAATTGTTACAAATTTTCTATGCGATATTAGGGCTTGAAAGAAGGCACTGCACCCGAAATAAATAAACAAACATATAAAGCAAAAAGGTATACAAAAATATATTACTATGGTGGCATGCACTTCTGATGTAAGACAATCGAACTGGATGTATGATGAATATTTTTAGGGATTCATCCTGATGGATAATAAAAGTCAAACTGAATAGCTAAAAAATTATGCAAGCTCCATTCTGACCTGATCACAGATAGTTTTCACCCAAATATTCCTGGCAGAAGAGATGTTGATGATCTCGAATAGCGTTCAAGGAGCGACAAGACTTTTGCGACCCTCCTCCCCATACGGCTATCCTCATGACCATTCCTGCCAGGCATGCCAACAAGAATTAACCTGGCTGAAGGTCCATAGTGTTCCACCATTTCCCTTGACAAAAAAACCTTCTCCAAAAGTCCCAAAGCCTCTTCCTTTAGAGAATCTGTTCCCCACGTGAAAATATCGAGTACTGGTTTTATGGCATCAGCCTCATGCAAGACATTTGCTCCTCTGTTAGGAGAGCCTTCCTGAACCAGCGTGGAAAGCGTCTGAATTGCTTCGTGAGCAATCACATGAACCTCTCCTTGTAAGAGTTTTACCAGGACGGGCAGAGCAGTTGCCTCAATGAGACAAAATGTAGTTCTCACACTGCAGATACCCCCATGTGCTGGGCATAAATGAGGACGTGTTGGCCGAAAACACCAGCATCCTGTTGCTTTGGACACAACAACAAGCTTCGGACTGCTTCTAGAAAGATCGCCAATGAGCGCTACTGCTCTTGCTTTTGCCATTACCGAGCCAGTTGTCAGTAAGTTTACAAACAACGGGTAAGCTCCTTGTTCAACCACAATCCGCTGTGTCTCGGGATTTGCAGGATCTGTGAACCTGAAGAGTGCACTTAGAGCATTTTCTTTTGCTTCCATGGTCCCTGTTCTTATAATTTTTATGAGGGCATTAAGCCCATCCAGATCAATTAGCTTCGTGGTTACGGAGACTTCAGATTTTGGTAGATTGGCTAATAAACCAGCAGCAGCCATTTGTACATCACTCTTGTCATCATTCTCAAGGAACCCCACTAATGCCTCAAGCCTTTTTGGCTTAAGAAGGTATTCCACCACTCCTTGTGGTTCATGATGAGAGAATAGAAAGAGAAGATTTATGGCAATTTCACGAATTTCTGAGTCGGTATCATCAAGAAGAGGAAGTACAAGAGAAACACCTTTAGCAGTGAGAACTGCAGTCTTAACCAACCCTGCATCAAACTTGCAAATTCCAAGAAGTGTACGCAAAGCAGGCCTCCGAACATTCTGGGATGAGTGGGCAATCTGTTGCAAAGCTAACAAATCGCTGACAATAGGTTCTAATTCAAGTTGGGCCCCATTTTCATCAATAAAGAATTTAATCCCATCATCATCACAAGAGAATTTCTCCAAGATTTCAGAACACTTCACGATAATCATTGAGCGCATATGAGCAGAAAACATTAGTGTGATGATAAGTGGAAGCCCACCAGCAGCAGCGATAAGCTCTTTATTGGCAGCGCAATCAGAGAGTTTAACCAGGGCAGACAGAGATAACTCTTTTGATTCAAGATTGCCAGATGACAGCATTTGAAGCAAACTGGGTAATATCCCTTCCTCACCGAGGAGCTTTAAGTCTGAATCAAACAATTCCATGTTAACTAAAGCTCGAACCATTGAAATCCTTGAAGAATCGGTCCCTGAAAAATTTAACTTGTCGTAAGAATACTAGTCAACCATGCTTTACGGCTACAATTGTACCCACAAGGACACAGGCATATCAAAGAATGCAACAATAAGTTAACTCATTTAGATGCACAAACACAACTGCAAATAAATTAAGGGCATACTAGCACACCTCCTGACAAACGAATTCAGCCTTCAGATTTTCTAGCCAAAATCTAAACTATATATAGCACTAGAGTGGGAAATGCCTGTGTCTTTGGCATTTTCTGAGGTGGTCTTTTACCGAGTTGGAGCATGTTTGGTAATTTTGTGATGAATTTCTTTTCCATTGTACGTTGTGTTAATTACTGGTATATTCAATCAGTTTCTTTCTTTTTTTGATAGAGATTGTACCATGCAAGAATTTCAGAATCTCCAGATTTAGCTAAAAAGCTATTTCTTGCTTTCTTCAAGAAGCTAATGGCATTGAAAGAAATTTAAGAGGGGAAGAAATGTTTTCCTGACCTTGTACAATCCGATCAATAAGTGGTTTATACCAGCCTGATTTTGCAGCCCAAGAAATGTTCTCCTCATCAATTTCAACAAGTTTGTTCAAGATTTTTTCTGCATAAACAGCTGACTCCCTGACTTGACCTTTTAAAAGAGTGACAAGGAATAGAATTGCACTGCCCTGTTGAGAGAGTTTCCTACAGGCAGACACATTCCAACCAGACCTCTCTTGCAGTAACTCATATAGCAATTCCACTGCAGCCTTTGAGATGCTTGGGTCGCGTCCTAAGCATGGAATAACATGATCCCACCCTCCATAGTCGACCAATTTTTCCTGTAACATTTGATTCAGTTACTATTCTTCACTTGCTATTGAGCTAATTTGTTCCTTTACACATCTAGTGGTGCTCACAAAGCAAAACAGAGCTCAAATCTGTCCTTCCAGGGTGTCGATGTATTTCATAGATGTATTAACTTGTGAGATTAAGACATGAGAAAGCAGTCTAACATAATAACTTATCATTCAACCAGTAAGATATGTCACAAGTTTTTGCAAATAGAGAATATATATATACACACCATAAACAAATGCCTAAAAACTTCACATTTTTAATGGCTGTAGGCTTATAGAAAAAAGAAAATGCAGTTATAAAAGAACCATCACGAGCAATATAATCTCTATATTCAAAACAAACACAAATACTGCTTTATTCATAGCATCATCGCTATATTGCATGGATTTTACATCCCAGCATCAGAATCATTATAGAAGCTGTACGAGTGCAAGAAACATGAAAGTTAAAATAAAGTTCAATTAAGCTAGGGGGATGTATGGAAGATAAAATTGCTGGCAGATTTAAAATCACCCCTAAAGATTTAATGCACGAGCACTATTATTGATGCTGCTTACCTTATTTCTTACATGCCCTTTGACGAGATCCTTTAAGGTTACTAAGATCTTCCTCTTCTCATCTTTGTTATGACTGGTCCCAAGAACAGATATTATGATATCTGTTAGACCTCCTATGGAGATCCAATCCTTGTTTATTGAATTTTCTCTCATCAGATCCTGCATTTGGTTTAGGGCCTCTTCTACAGATGAGTCAGCACTTGCTAACAACTTTGCCTTAGAAGCTCTGATTCTGAGGCAATAATTTAGTTCTCTCCATTCCTCTATTGATTGTCTGAGCCGGACGTTAGACCTCAAAGTTGTATCTTCAAGAATCTCACCTGTTTCTGGGTCAGTTCTCTCTCCGCGGTCAAACCAAGCTTCAATGGCAGCTCTCTCACAGGTAGTACCAGTACAAAGGCTAACAGGATCAGTCATCACAGTCCCATTTATACGACAAAGGAAAGGAGTAAGTGGAGTAATATATTCTTCCCTGTCATCAAATCGCTCAACAACCTGAAGCCTCGTAAAATACTGCTTCTTGATTTCTTCATAATCTCTAGCTGCATCAGCATGAGAAAGCAATTCGATAACCTGCTCTAAGAATAGAACTTCAGCTCTTTCTTTCCTATTGGCAGCTTCTTCCTTTTCCCTTCTAAAGCTTGCTAGCTCTTTGCTTATCTCTGAAGGTTCTACAGGTACACCAACAGCCCTGGCTATTTCTTCCAGCATGTCATTAGCGAAACCCTGGTCGAGTTTCTGGTCACGCAGACCCTGGTTTAACTTGTCAACAATCTGAAGCTGAGAATGCGAAGCTTCGAATTCAGCCCTTCGCATTTCATCCTGTAGCCTATTCATCTGGTCAGATATCCCTGCAAGGACTTCAGTATTCGCAAGTGATAAAGCAGCCAATGACCTGCCGATATCCCTAGTCACTTCTTGCACCTCATTTACAATATGACGACACTTTACCAGTAAGTAGAAACGGGCCCGGTTTTTATACTTCTCAACCAAATTATTTGCCTTCTTGACATCTGCTTCAAGGGTTTCAAGTGCTTGCCTGGCAGCTCTAGAGTCATCCAATTTTTGAAGCTGCAGTTCCTTTAACACTGATTCGATGTCAAAGAGGTGCTTTGCCAGAACCTTGAAACTCTCCTTCTCAATTAGAACATCCTTTGCAGCCTGGGCAGTTTTAAGTACCTGGCTCGTTAACACAGCCAAAATGGTTCCTATGGGTACCAGTTCCAATACCATTATATACTCTTAAGCCAAATCCTGTAATGAAACTACAGCCAAGACAAATTGGCATCAATCACATATTATTCAATGCATAATCTGCTAAATCCCGCATCCACATACACATCAGAAGCCCACAAGCATTACCCTGTAAAAGAAATAAAATTGGAAACAATGATACGAGACTAAATAACATCCAAATAGCCAAGTGCTGATATTTAGGGTTTCATCTCAAAAAGAAGAAAAATAAAAATACAAACAGTGATTCCACCAAAATCACGAACACTATCTATCTTGACTTTAAAGTGCACACATGTACAGAAACAACCAACAATTTTTCTTCTTTCTTTCATCTAGCGGTGGGCATATCACAAAGAACCAACAACTAACATAATTTCATTGGCCAGAAACAGAAGTGGATTAGAGGCATAGCAAGCAAGGTTAAGTGACTACCAAGTGCATACATATATGGCAACTCACATTAGTAAGTTAAATGATATCAATCAAACCGCCTAAGAGTTCAAGCCGGATCCAATAACATGCCCAGAAGCAGAAAAACCGACTCCAACTTCCAAAAACCACATTTCTGCCCTGAACTGGCAGGAACCCACTATAGAAAAACCAAATATAATAACCCAACTGGTGAAAATTACATATATGTGGAGTAATTACTGAATGGTTCTATGATGGCAGACAGGAAATTATCAAAATAATGGATGGAGTAATAAAAACACTAAAAGGAGACGGGAAGATTACATTGTCGCTCATATAAGACCAACAAGCAAAAGATTAAAAAAGAAAACTGTGGCTTGATTCTAAAGCTGTGGCTTCCGCTTTCTTAGCAACCAAGCTTCAATATAATCACCAAGCCACATAAAACAAACGAAACTAAAAGCAAAAAAGAAAGGTACCTCTTGCTTCTCCGGCTTGATTCTCTGAGAACTCTGAGAGGCAAAGAGCTCTCTCTGCATAAGTCTCCCTCTTTACAGCTTTAATTTATATACATATACATATATACCTTGACTTCAAGTCTTGGTTTTTAAGTCAAGAATTTACCGGGAAAATACCCGAGAAAATTCGGCCTCTCTTTACTTTAACGTCGAATCAGGAAGGAGCCCTCATTTTTTCATACACGCGTCATGGAAAAAAAACAATAAGGCCAAGCCAATCAAAAAAGAGTTTATTCTGAGGAAACACATGTCTGGTCTTTTTGCAAGGAGTGGTCGTCATGTTCGATTTTACTGTAGTTTTTTTCATGGATCAGTTACCATAGTATAGCCCAATGGAATTGCTTGTTTGTTTAAATTAATGTTGACTTGGATCAAGACTGGATGGTTTTATGGAGAAAATGGTCCTGATTTGCTCTTGCAAAACAAGAGGGTTGTTCTTTATTCAAGGGTTCTAGTGCCGGCAAGCAATGGGAATGGACTTGGGCTGTAAATGAACCTAGGGCAACGCTCTGGCCCGGAGCAAGGTGTCATAGATAAGGCCCAAAATGCCTTTATCAATGTATAAGAACGCTTTGAGAGGGCAGGGCACAAAAGGGCTCCACCAGTCGTTCATTCTTTTCATCTGAAAACGCAGGATACCGTACCATGTCATTGGCTTACTTGCAAATACATATCGTTTTCTCAGCATTGATTGGTCTCAGGCTGGCCACTTGCACCATTATCTCACTCCCCGTCACTTGGATGGAAACATTGACCGCAGATGGATCAGACACTTGACAGACAGAGAGGCGCTGCCTTTCTCTCTCGGTCTGGGGCCCTCGCTGTTACTGTCTACTCTACTTCAGTTCATTCTACCGGTGCTCGTTTATTTTCATTTCCGAGCTGGAGTGATGATTACTGACGCCACTCTTATTCTGCAGATTTCCCAGGAAGTTTCGGACCTGTTTTGATGTAAAGATTGTATTTTAAATTATATTTTTATTTTAAAATAATATTTTTTTTATTTTAAAAAATTTATTTTTAATGTTAATATATTAAAATAACCTATATATATATATATATATATGTATATATATATATATATATGTATATAATTTAAAGATAAACAAATTTTAAAACACAATTGTATTCAAACGAAGCCTTCATAATCCCGTAGAAAATGCTTCTTTTATGCCTTGGGGCGCATCTCATTTGAATCTTGACTCAGTCGTCCTTTTCAGGGCATGCCATAAGAGGGGAGACCCTCGAATTCATCTTGGATTTTTTAACAGAACTCGTAAGTGAGCCGGTAAGGCAAGATTGCTCGAGAGCGGTGGAATCATCAATCGAATCCTATAGAGAAATTGGTAACCAAGTCTTCTAAAGCTGGAGTTCTTCGCATGAGGGCATCAATTTCATGTAAAATCACATTTTTTTGTGCTTATTGAACATGCTTACCTACTTTTTCTTGGAATCGATATGACGGGAGACTAAGCATTGGCCCCTTCTTTGTTCCCTTGCCGGTAGAGTGGACTTCGCACCATGACTCGAAGAGGTATTTGAACTATTACTATACACCAATCTTGTCCCGCAGATTTCCATGCATTTTGCTAATTACTATAATTCAATCTATTCTAATACCACCCTATCTCAATATTGAAACATTGAAATTGTTTTGATTATGATATAAACAGGTTAACCAGCTCATGATTGAGCGCTGAAAGTACCAACCAACCTCCAGGCTGGAAATGACATTCTAACACAGCCCTGAAGTTTACTAGTCTACTTGACAAGTCAAAGATTGATGCTGGTTGGCTGTCGCTGCTAATTCACAGAAAATCATCAAGTCTCTACAGTTCCCCAAAAATACTTATGATACCTTAGAATCTTTCGCTTCCCCAACCAAATAAGACTCCATAAGTTACACCGCTGCATATATACTGTGGTGTTTCAAGATTTTATATAGAAGTCGAGGATGAATTTTCTCCATTACTAACTTGAAACTTGAAATCATAAACGAAAGGTTCATGCATCATATGGGAGTGCCTTAATCAACGAGGATAACTGGATATTGGCGTAAACATTGCAAGAAGATAAAGACAGAGCAACCTACTGCAAGGAAATTCATCCTTCATTAAGTCAGTTTTATGTGGGTCTTTGTATATCATCCACAGCATTCATCTAATACTTCTCCAAACAGGAAAAATTATTTAATTACTGAAACAAAATCCACAGAGCATACAGCTGCATACTACATATATGTTGTTGGTAGGAAACCAAAGAAAAACTGTGAGGCTACAATGGTGACTTGCAGTCAGCATCAATGAGTATCGTTCCTGCGACCCAATTCTCGAGCCCTTTCCCTCATCTCCTCTGGTGATGGAGGTCTTACTATCTTTGATGGGAACACTATGTATGAACGCTTCATGCAAAAGAAAAACAAGATAAGATGATTAAAAGAATTGATCAAAGGTGCGTTTCAGAAAACCAGAGGCTCCAACCTTAGCATGCACTCAAGGACAGATGACTATGTTCATGAAAGGACCAGGTAGCACGAAAATTAACAGTTTCAGAAAAACCTGCAAGTTTCTAGGTGCACTGCATCGAGAGAATATTACCACATCGTACAGCTCAATCAAGATGGTGTAAATTAGTCACTGCCCAGAAACGCAACTCTTGCAAACTACAATAAACTGGTGTCAAAGCTATGGTGAAGCCAAGGGATCATATCTGTCCATTTCACCTAATGTCATTCTTTACAGCTTAGGCATTGGTTACTTTGTTTTTGAGACCAAATCTTTACTAGTTTTGGGTTAAGTAAAGTTCTAATTTAAGGTTTATACCACAAATACAGGTGAATTAATATGCAAAGACACAATCACAATCGTTGCAATTTCCTAGAAAACAGGGCATTTGATACTTTAGTTGAGGACCTTCCTCAAAGTTGCCTCTAGGATCTGCTCTCCTTTTTTCCCTCCCTCTTTATGCACTTCTGTTTCAGGATTCTGCTCAGACAGTGCTTTGGGTATAAGTGTGGAGCATCCAAAGTCTTGTCGAAATTATTACCTCTTATCAACCATATGAACATAAACCTTGATTACCAGCAATTCTCCAACTCATTTCCAACAATTTAACCACTCAAACATACCCATCTCAAGCTGCTGCGGAGGAAACCTGCAACAGAAGTTTTAAATTCCAACCACTAAAGTTATTCCTTTGCCCTCAAATGTAACCCAATGCAAATACAATTCAACTACAAACCTTTTATCTTCAAGTCTAAACTCAAAAGCCTCCATCTCTACCAAGTCCTAACCCAGCACAACAACACAAGTTCAAATTACTTACGACCTGTTGAACAGCAGCTCATTCAATTTCTTGATATGCTTAATATTAGTAAATTTTTATCTTTTTCAAATTCTCTCAGGCTAACTCAATAACCTCAGGACTGTGCCCTTTGATGCAAGTTCGGGTAACCAAAGTAACAGCACTCAAGTCCAAGACAAGCAGAAGGGTGACAGCACTCAAGTCCAAGGCAAGCAGATGGCCATAATAACAGACAGGAATCAAGCTAATTCAAGTAAAGGAATACATTCTATGGAGGCTACAATTCCAGTGGTACACGCTGGCAAGAAAGGGGAAGTTATAACCAATAATTAAAGATCATCTCATACTTCCAAGTGGCAGAAGAAGTTACTATAACTGTCATTATTCTTATCTTAGTTGGTAGTTATCTAGTAATAACTGTAATATGTATTTCTATTTAATTTAGAATGTATGTCTGGGTTGGTTAGATTGTAATGAAGTTCGTAGTCTTTGGTGTGATTCCAAAATGAGAGTGATTCTCTTGAGTGGTGTGAGGCTACTTGTTCTCTTTTCCTTGTAATTTATTTTCTGCAATAAAATATCAGCTTTCTTTCCCTTTATCAATTCTTTCTTCGGCTATCTTCTCTACTGGAACCAACATTAGTGAATTTGGTTCTTCTTGATATTGTTAGGCATTACCCTTGTTGTTATTTCCCCTTAGTATTTCACATCCTCTCCATCTCTCTTGCTAGAACCCAGAGAGCTACTCCAACAGTGATTCATATTAATAATGGATGATGGCGTTTTTAGATCCTCAAGTCTTCTCATTCGACAACAAAGTAAAGACATGACATATCTTGTCTTGCGTGTGAGTATGCGTAAGGCTTTTGGGATCGACAGATGTTGGTAGTTCGTGGCAAGAAAGTTGGAGCTTGTAATGAGAGCTGGACAGAGTTTAGCCCACTCTCTCATGCACAGTTCAAAAAAGATGCTTTCAGTGTGTCTATGGTAGCTTGGAAAGGAGAGAACATTTATCTACCTTCTTGTGGCAGAGCAGACAGCAAGAACAACGTTCCATCACAACTCGGGTGGCAGGGTGAGAAAAGGCGCAGCGTGCACAAAAATTAAAACAAACTTGTTTAGTCAGCAGCTTGAGATTTAGGCTGAATTCTTATTCAAGATCGATAAAGTACTGGTTGGATTGCATCTATCAGGAGAAGCACAAATGCCAGCAACTAATTGCAGTTACTGTGCCTCCACACTTTAGAGAGAATGCGTAATCTAACAACGTTAACACTCTAGAAAACATAGTAATGTTGATTTAGCTAAATGAAAGTGAATGAGAACCACATCCAAACCCTAATCGCAGTATTAACTCAAGGGTATATTGAAAGAGACATGGACAAACAACATAATTCATGGCAAGTCTGTGTGGTTTCAACTATAAGTTCATGAGCAAACAGCGAAAGCAATGATTAAATGAAACAATAACTAATTCCATTAAAAAAAAAAAAGGCAAAGAGAATCTCAGTATCTTTTTAGCATTAGCTTAACATGCGTATACCAGTTTGGGCAATCAATTAACCAAGAAAATAAACAAAAACGACATATATCTATAGAGAGGGGGAGATACATACATTTCCCATGAATTTCTGGAGATTCTTTGTATTGTTAGCGAAAGCGTACATAAGAACAACGGGAACGGTCACATAAACGCCGAATTTAGCAATCTCCAAGATCCCCTTTGATGTCCCCAATGAAGACATTTTTCTTCTCTTTCCAAGTACGAAAAGCTTGCTTTCAATGATGATCAATCAGATTAACAAAAAGGGCGGTCAGATACAGATCGAGAGAAGGGTTTCGGTATATATATGAAAGAGAAACTAGGATAGATACGTGGAAGGATTAGAGAACAGAGAGGACTACTTGCAAGTGGCTGGCTCATTTCATGGATCATTCATCTGGAAATGGGCTGGACTTGGCCCATTCTCAAGCTCCGGTTACGTAATCTGTATTTGTTCTCTTTTATGTCTCTTACGATTACCACAAAGGATTTCTTTCTTCTTCTTCAAGAGGCTTCCTCTACACGCTTCAATTCAACGCCTCTTGGATTTCCCTCGATTATTTCTTAGTATTTTTCTTCTCTCTCTCTTAAATATACAAGAATTGTTCATTAGACTCTTTTATATATATTTTTTTATATAATCCGAGGTATCCGGGCTAGCTTATATGCACCACGACTAATTCTCAGATCCAATGTACACCCTGCAAGTCCAGTAAGCAAGTAATGCACCGTGGAGATGACAGACATGCACACAAAGGTTCAAACCTAGGGTGCAAAGGCAAGGAATTTCTTATCAGGACTGCTAGGCCACGAACCTAGATGCGACTCTTTTATTTCTTAATTGTTCAAGTAATTGGCAAGGCGTGAGTATAATATATATTTATATAAAATCTTTCCCCTTCTCACATGCAGTTCTTCTAATATACTCACATGGAGTACTGATAATTTAAAGGTAGTCTAATTCACAATCCATGTCTTTGATTAATCGTTTTTCTTTTGAATCCTCTTCTTTTCTGATTTTAGTAACTAAGCCTTTGTTCTATTATACATTGCCCATTATTTTGTAATTCCTTGGTCTTCCCTAACTTGAAATTGATACCATCAGCAGAGCTTGTTCAGTGGCCTTCAAGCTAGATGTCCTTTCAGCTATTGCAACCGGTAGGATGGCTTCCACAGTAATTAATTCAATAATAGAACTGTAGCCGGACGATTATGTCATACAATGTATGGATGACAATTTCATCTAAAATCAATAAATAATGATCCGAACCAATCTAAATGGATAAAAAATTTGTCTGTTCGGATTCATGAAATAACCAAAGTCAAAAAATTAGATTTGTATAGGATATAGTTATAGCTCTACCCGAACCCGAATCAAATTATATAAATAACCTTAAAATTTTAGAAAATTACATTTATACCAAGCAAAATTTAGGGTTTTTTGACACACTCTCCTCTTTAGCCTCCACTCCTGGGCCGCCGCCTCTCTACCTTCCATAATGATGTCTCCTTGATGTTTCTTGCTTTTTTTAGCTTAATGTTCATGCAAGTCCGTCAGGTGTGTTAATTATATAAGCAGTTGTTGTTCAAGCTAGCTAGGTTCTAATTATAAACTAGTTGTTTGGGTATAGTAAATCAATAAGTCAGATCTACATAAAATTATAGACTCATCAGCTCTCCCGCAAGCAAGCACACTAGAGAGAGAAGATAAAGCTTGCATTCCCTCATTTCATCATCCCTGGCATCTTCCCTACAAACACACATCACTATAAAGGCGTCCATCTGTATTACAGGATCCTTTAAATCCATCAATAAGCTTATTTTGCAAGCACTTTCGATGTCTACGTTGATAACCACGTTAAAAAATTCTGTTTGTTTTTATATTTTAAAAGTATTATTTTAAATTAATATTTTTTAATTATTTTAATATATTTATAAAAACAAAATACTTTAAAAAACAATCAAATTCACGCCTAAAAGTAGTGATTTCCAAAGCGTATCAACCAGCGTATCTCTCGAGGTTTTCTCCAACTTTGTTAATATCTATTTCTCACACTTTTTTTTTTTTGGTGCAATAGTGTTTTATTGCTGGGTTTAATTACGCATGTTACCATCACATTATTGTGATATTGACGTGCAAATCTAATACCCATTCCTTAATTGTCCAGCAAGGCTCGTTAGCATCAAATGAAGGATTATTGTTGGTCCATGTGGACAATAGATCCAATCGTTCAACCTACCATGACAAATGCTAAAATTAAAACTAAAATATGTAAATAATATGATTATAAAATTTCCACGTTGTTAATTATTCACCGTGGACGTATTATTGGTAGAGGTAAACCAATAAGTCCAATCATATCTATTTTCCATCTACCAATAATTTAACATCTCTAATAAATTGGATTTTCGTAGGGCAAATACCTGGAAATTAGTGAAAGGAATAATTAATAAACTATTAATCATAATTTTTAAATCCAGTTTATTTTAACAAGTTAACCCACAACACGACCAACCTAGAATTGAAATCGAGCCAAATTGAAAAAAAAAACTGGGTATGACCCGGCTGACCTAGTAGGTTAACCCGGTTGCAACCTGTTGACTTTTGTTTTTTTATTAAAACGACATCGTTTTGATTTTAAAAAAAAAAAATTAATCCGGGTAACCCAATCAAAACCCGAAACCCGGACCTTAAACTGAGCCGGCCACAAGACCAGATCTAAAAACTATAATATTAAGGTTAATAGCTAAAGAACAGTTTTTGCTCCCTTTTTTAATAATCTTTTAAAAATCACTCGGAGTCAAAAACCAATTTGTTAGCTCGTGTTATATCCTTGGTATATCCTTCTATGGCGACCTGCCGATATCTTATTGCAAATATTGTCACCAGCTCAAGTACATGCATGCATAGGTGTTTGACATTGCGTGCTACCATATTTAAAACAAAATTATTTTTTTATTTAAGTTATTTTTTTATGTATTTTTAGGTTATTTATTAAAAATAAATTTTTAAAAATAAAACATATATATTATTTTAATGTATTTTTTAAAAAATACTTAAAAAAACAATTTCTCCGTACCACACCCTAAATCATGTATGACTTTCATTTCTTCAGATACAATGACTATAGTTTTTTAAAAATAAATTAAAATAAAAAAAATAATTTAATATATTTTTAAATAAAAAATATTTTATAAAACAATCATCATTATCTCATTATCTAATCCATTAGATAAGTACCAAGCAAGACACATGCGACGAGGAAGAATAAAATAACTTAAATTTCTAATTTTAACGCAGCTATGACCTAAACCTTCATAGTTGGGAATTGTTTTCATTTTGTGAAGAGCATGCGTGCTTCGTTTGTTGGGGTTAATTAATTTAACCTACATGTCCTGCCTAATTAATTTCAAGCTCGCCTGTATGGGTTCGTGTTTTTTACTTGCGGCCCCACAACCCCGACCCAAAAAAAATTACAGGGCACGAATTTGCCGACGTGGCACGTCAATAACCGTCCAACCCAACACAGTAGTAATACCCACAACTTCTTAGCGCACGCCACCAAACGTGACGAATCCACGGGCTCCAGCTCAGCTGTCAGCCTGCCTGCCGTTGCTGCCTTCAGGACGAAGTCAAATGGCGCAAGTACCAATGGGAATCTAGCAAATATGATTCGCTTGACCTCACGGGATCATGTACTCTGTTTGTAGCTCTGTTAAACGATAAAAATTCAATTTTTAAATGGAATTTAATTTTTTAAAATATTATAAAAATAAATTAGAGTTGAACTTCTTGGAAGGTTGAAAAAATATGCAGTTGCAATTTCTTGAAAGATTTGAAGGTGGCTCGATGGAGGCCCATGCCAGTATTCTAAATTGACTAGAAGGAGGCAAATTGCACAAAATAGAGACTCTCCTCCAATGAAAATACCCCATGGCTGTCTTTTCTTTGCTTTTGTTAGTGAGAGCCAGTTAAACCCTGCTCTGATGATTAAGATGCTTTGAGCATCCCAGCAGGTTCTCCCATGGAGGAAAAGTCAGGGATCCGTGAGATTTTCTACTCGTTTAAGACGATGGATGAGCGTGAGCTGGCTCGACTCCCTTTTTCCTTACAGTGAAATGATATGTTATTTTATGTATGATAAGCGCAGGCACTTTGCTATTGGCGTCTCGTAGTCATTAAAGGTGTTAATGGTTCAAAGTGGTGGAGTCCCTTTCACATTTTCGGCACTCAACCTTGAAGGAAAAAGCTTAAATCAGTAAATAAAATATATATTCTCTATCAGATTCTCCAGGTTCCAGGTGGGTTCTTGGATACATCACCGACTCTATTTCTTGCTACTATCTAGCTAAATATCTGCTGTGTTCTTTTCTTACTTTTTTGGGTAAGTTTCGAACACTACGGGCTTTGCCGACTAAAAACATGGGAAAGTTTGCGCAGCTTCCCTTATCATTGTTGATCAGATTCATTGTTGATTCATCATAACAACATGATCAATGAAGGTTTTTGTTTTTTCAATTCAATCCTTTTTTCTCTTATTTTTTTTACTTTCAATCTCATCATGTTTTTTCCTCAGTTTTAACTTTAGAATCTTTTAAGAATCTATCATGTTATTTTTAAACCGAACAAGTTAATTGAATCATGCTAAAACAACTTTCATATAATTTAATTTTAAACCTGGACTAGAAAATTAATAGAGTTAATAGATTTTTTTTCTTGTCAATTTTATCCTTCCCCCCCTAACTTCATCCTCAAACTTCTTTTACTGGTTGGTCAGATTATTTTTGAACTTGTTAAGTTGATCAGGTCACGTCTAGTCAACTCTTACACGATTTGATTTTAAATATGATCTAAGTAAGAAGTTGAGTTATGAAAATTTTTTTACTAGCTGACTAAGTTGCTTATAAACTGTCTAAATTGACTAGGTCATGTAAAAATTTTAAAATTAACCTATTTTATTAATCTAGATTTAATAACATCAAAAAACTCTCTACAATTTTAATATGTTTTTGTTACATTAATTTTTTTTAATCCAAACAGTAACATAAACGAGTAACTGAAAACTAGTTTAAACGTCCATGTAATAACACTAATTGTCCTTTTAATTTGTCATTATGGACGAGTTGAATCACCAACCCCATACAATATCATAAGATAATAAAAACATAAACAATAATTGAATCTGATCAAGCTAACATTACACTACAAAAACTTCACATCGATGATATTATAATTCAATTCGATTAATCCAACTACTTTATAGACAAATATTATTAAGAAAATGGTGTTCTATATGAATATCCATTCTTTTAATTATTTAATAAGATTCCATACTTATCAACTATTAAACGACAGCTTCCATGCCAAGCTCCAAGAACGAAAATTTCAAGCATTGTGTTGTGCCTCCAATGTTTTTGTCATATTTTGTGCAATAAAATAAAATAAAATAAAATAAAATAATGATGAAAAAAAATGCAAGCTCAAAAAAAATTAGAATACACCTGAATTCTAGTTTCCTAAACGAGACAGACTTGTCCAACTGGCACACGATCGCCCCCTTATAAAACCAAGCCTCTGCACCATTAAAAGCCTGTCCCATACCGTTTCTTGGGTTGATTGCTGACCACAACCCCCTTCTTTCTCCACCCCGTCCCCTCCGCCCATCAACCCAAGGGACATGGAACCACCACCACAAACCCTGCCGCCGCCACCACTACAAAGAACCTCCTCGATCCCGACCACACTTCTCAACAAATACGAAGTAGGCCGATTATTAGGCCGTGGCAGCTTTGCAAAAGTGTATGCAGCCCGTTCTTTATCCGACAAGACACAGCTGGTAGCGATCAAAATCATCGACAAAACAAAAACCGATGCTGCCATGGAACCCCGCATTATCTCTGAGATCTCAGCCATGCACCGCCTCCAACACCACCCAAACGTTCTCAAGATCCACGAAGTTATGGCTACGAAAACCAAAATCTACCTCGTCATGGAACTTGCTTCGGGAGGCGATCTTTTCTCTAAGATCCGGAAGATGGGCAAACTTAAAGAACCAGCCGCACGTCGTTACTTTCAACAACTTGTGTCTGCCATCCACTTCTGCCATCAAAATGGTGTCTCTCACCGCGACATCAAGCCTCATAATTTGCTCCTTGACGGTAAAGGTAATTTAAAAATATCTGATTTTGGACTCTCGGCGTTAAAGAATGAAGGTGTTAATGGTGGTTTTTTGCTTCAAACGGCTTGTGGGACTCCGGCTTTCACAGCACCGGAAGTTTTGGCGCGGCGGGGCTACGACGGATCTAAAGCGGATGCTTGGTCTTGTGGGGTCATTTTATTCTTTTTATTATCGGCTTCCTTGCCT
Organism: Populus simonii; assembly: GCA_007827005.2. Taxonomy (NCBI): domain Eukaryota; kingdom Viridiplantae; phylum Streptophyta; class Magnoliopsida; order Malpighiales; family Salicaceae; genus Populus; species Populus simonii. The sequence continues at coordinate 12,934,272 of CM017473.2, forward strand.
TTTGATGACAGTAATCTTGCAGTTATGTACAGGAAAATTCATAAAGGAGAATATCAATTGCCTTCTTGTTTACCAAAGTCGGTTAAATCGATTATAAACCAACTTCTCGACCCGAATCCTAATAAAAGAATGAGCATAGAAGCGTTAATGAAACATCCTTGGTTTTTGAAGAAGTTTGAATTACCAACTAAAAGTAGTGTGTTCGAGTCGGATTATAAAGAATATTGTAAATTTGATAAGAGTGCGGCTGGGGGCATTAATGCGTTTGATTTAATATCTCTGTCTTCAGGGTTGGATTTGTCAGGGTTGTTTGAGGTTAAACATGCGAGGGATAGAAGATTTACATCAAGCGAAACGGTGGAAAGAGTAACGGAGAGAGTGAGAGAGGTTGGAGGGAGATTGGGATATAGAGTGGAGGAAGGAAAGGTTGGGGGTGCTATAGGGTTGGGGAAAGGGAGGGTGGGATTGGTGTTTGAGGTGTGGGAAATAGTGGAGAAGCTGTTGGTGGTGGAAGTTAAGGTGGTGGAGCGTGGTGGGGTGGAATTTGAGGACCTTCATTGGGGAGAACTGAAAGAAGGGCTTGGAGATGTTGTGCTTCAATGGAATGATGATGCTATGTGAAGAGAGGTTCATGTTGTTCTTCAATGGGATTTGAGGAGATTCGAGCATGTTTCTACCAACAGTGAGCCCAATTGCCTGTTCTCGGTGGATGCTTGTGTGGTTATTATTGCTCTATTTGGGAATGGAAAACATTAGCTGATCTTTGTACATGAATTTTATTTTGTATCAGTTGTAGAATAATTTTCACTATTTACTTGTGTGTTAGCTTGGTTTGTGATCTTAATTTCCTGGCTTAAGCTAGTTAACTTGTAAATGTGATGATCTCAATTAAGTTGGGTTTAATTATCTTTGTTTGCCTTTCGATTCTCTAATGTATATCTGTGTTCTTTGATTTGGCATGGCACAAAACCAGCGCTTGACAATATGCAAGATTTTTTTTTTCGTATCAGGAACTGTATAGACGGTGCCTGCTATTTCATTATTATTGGTGGCGTGGCGTCATCTTCCATTTCAGTTGATTTTCCTTTCAGTTGGCATAGCATTGTCAACTGTCAGTTCTATGAGACTCGACATTTCTGTAGCAGGAAACAGATTCTCAGATTCCAAGTGTTAACACCATTGATTGTTGATTAGACATTCATCAATTGAATTAAATGCCAGGTAAGGTCACTGGCGAGAAAAAACAAACACCGATGAAATCCCTGCAAGTCATGAGACTCCCGCTCATTGAATGTGACACCTTCTAAAAAACAAGGGGAAAAAAAATCACATTTGTTCTAAAAAACTAATAATTTTATTTATTTATTTTTGTCATCTTTCTTGTTTGAAGAAAGCGAGGGTGCAACCTGTGACCGCAGCTTAATTTTTCCACCGAAATTCTGATGAGATGTTAATTATCATCAATTATCATCCACCTCGGCTAAAGTAGAGAGAGCTATCATCCAAGCCTGTAAACCAATCTGATGATCCTTCTCCGTTGTTGCTTCCCACTTGTCAGCAGGCTTCTTTGATGTTCCACATTTTATTTAAACAATTTAGTAATTTGAATTTACAATCATTGGTTGAAAGGCTGCTTCTGCCATTTCCTTGAAAGTCCCCACTGCCATTTTGAATCTTCTATCCAATCCCATGCATACAACCCAGGCACGTTACTATAGCTCAAGAAGTAAGAGGTCCCAATTCTTTCACGTGTTTTGCAATTTGAATGGCTTCCTCGGACCTCGGCCCTCTCAAGTCTTCTACACAAGCACAACATGGTTGCAGAAGCAAACTCATTAAAGTCCCTTTTCTTTTCGAGTTTTAAAAAATATAAATATTGCGCTTGTTTTGACCATCGATGGTTTGCTGCAGCAATCTATCGCACAATTTGAAGAGATACGCATCAGGACCAGCAGCCGAAGACGGAAGCAGTTTGCTTGTCTTCTCTTGTTTCTTTCAAAGCAGCAACCTCTGATAGAGGGCTTGATCTATTTCCAGGCAAACCAGCTCTTATTCTCCTTTCTAATTTACCTAGTTTACAAAGCTTGAGACCACAGCACAATATGGGACGCCATCACTAACCAGTCGTGCCTCTTGCATCTTCAGAAAATGTTTGGCTTTGGGTGGCAAGTCAGCACCAGTCGAATCAATATCTGGATGATTGGACTAGAGCTAATTTGTTTGGAACTCCTCCTTGATTCTCCATGCTGTCAAACAACAGAGATTCTGCCCCAACCCTTGAGATTTAATCACCATATTTAACCGGAGGATACTCAGCTTCTTCCTCTCACGGCAGATCAGATTCAAAAACATTCAACACTCCCCATAAGCATCAAGGTAGACAGAATAGAACTCTGAACTCATATCCCTCGGAGATGAAATCTCCTGAAGACCTGAACCGTAGCCATGACTTCTCAAACATCAAAGGCTGAAAATAGGTCCAACTTTGGAACACTTGCCCATATAACATCAAATACATATGCTTGAATTTGTTCTTTTGTGTTGCTGAACTTATAAAAAGCATCAGCAGCCTTTTCTGCGAGGGCTCGGTATTGAACAGAAGCAACCACAGTAAGAAAATCTTTGTCCTTAGTTTTGGTTTCACAATGAACATCCAATTGTTTCACAAGTAAAGAGAGGCGACCGGCTAGCTGACAACCAAAACACCAAGGCAGAAAGTGCCATCCAGGTTCCAGACATCATTATATTTTCGAAAGATTTCCTTGATGACAACAGTATACTGATCGACTTGAACGCAGCCAAGAACTTGTCCCATATTCTTTATAGAATCTTTTCTGAAACGGAAAGAAAATTGAAATGAACAGAGAAGAGCCCTAGACACAGAGAGGTACAGATGTTTATCAATGTACAAACAAGCTAGAAGTGCATACTAGGATGTTGTTAACATTGTTTGTTTCTGAAACTGAAACAGACTATGTTGTGTGTCCACAAATGGAGACACGCAAGTTTTACAACAAACACCCACGGAAAAGACGCGACTGCCTGCCACTATACAGTAACATTCTCTAATTGAAGGCAACAGAACCATAAATCTGATGTAACGCTTTTGTTTTTTGTCTTAAAACAATGGTTGTCATGTCTGTGAAAAAGAATTTTTCATTGTTTGATGTCACAACTCACAACTAATGTTCAGAATGCATTTTTCAATATTTTTGGTAAGGTTACCGCTTGTGGTTCATTGATCTCAGTCGATCAATTTCAACTGTTGTAATTAAGGTGAAGACAATAGATATACCTGAAAGGCTGAAACTCTCCCTAACAGATGAGTTCTAGAAATCAATAGCTTAATAAACGTAAATGGAGTCAACTCTCACGCATGCCGCACGTAGCTTAACTCACATACGCAGCACAGACACTGACAGTTGAGGTCAAAGGCACCAACCAGATGGATGATTTGAAAAATGATATTTAAGGTATTAATAAATTTCAGACGCAGTAAACTAATGCAGCTGATGTGATAAATTCTACTTCTTTACCTCATCTCTGAAAGAGGAAGGATCCATTGAATTAGAAACCTGATGTGGTCACAGGCACTGACTTGCAGAAATTCCATTGCTCTGTTTCCCAGCCAAAATGACTACAGATGGAAACCCCATTGGGACGTCATCGAACTCTAATTGAATCAAATCTTGTTGAACATTTGACATATTTTATCAACACAGTAAAAATACAGAAAGTACAGGTTTTATACACTTTACACTTTTGTTGATCTTGCCCATTACACGTTACAACAGTATGCAACTTCTACTACATTAGAAGCAAGAGAAAAGGAATACAGCCCATAACTACAAGTTAAATTTACTCGTCATAATCATCATCTATATCAGCTACAGTGGAGAGAGCTAACATCCATGCCTGCAAACCTTTCTGATAATCATTTTTCGTAGTTGCTTCAAGCTTGCTAACAGCTTTCTTTGATATTCCACATTTTACCAGAACAATTCCAAGAGATTTGAATGTACAATCATCGGGTTGAACGGAAGCTTCTACCATTTCCTTGAAAGTTCCCACAGCCTCTTTGAATCTGCCATCCAATGCATACAACCCAAGCACATTATTATAGCTTAACAAGTCAGTCAAAAGTCCCAAGTCTCTCATCTGTTTTGCAATCTGAGTGGCTTCCTCAAACCTCCCAAGTCTTTTGTACATGCACAACATCATTGCAAAAGTAAACTCATTTGTGTTCCCTTTTCTCTTCAAGCTCTCAAAAATCTTTTCTGCTTGCTTGACCATGGATTGTTCGCTGTAGAGATCTATCATACAGTTTGAAGAATATGCATCAGGACCAGAATCTGACGACTGAAGCAGCTGATATGTTTCTTCTGCTTCTTTCAAGTACCCGACTTTGGTATAAAGCTTGATTAAGGAGTTGTATATGACTGTATTTCCAGGCAAACCAGCTCTTTTCATTGCATCTACATAACCAAGAGCTTCTTTAACACTTCCAGCATCAGCAAACGCGTTTATCAGTACACCATAAACTATAACATCTGGCTTCACATCAAAACCTATCATCTCGTTATAAAGCCCCTCAGCCTTTTCCAGTTTACCGAATTTCACAAAGCTTGAGATCACAGCACAATAGGAGATGCAATCACTAACCAATCCTGCCTCTTGCATCTTCTTCAGATAATGTCTTGCTTTGTCTGGCAAGTCAGCACCAGCCAAAATTTGTATGATAGAACTATAGCTACATCTATCTGGAAGTACACCATGACTCTCCATGCTGTCAAACAACTGACATGCTTTGTCATATTTCTGCGCTAACCCATATGCTTTAATCATCACATTAAACACGAGGACAGTCAGCATCTTCCCCTCTTGGCAGCTCATGAAAACTTTCTCAGCTTCCAAAATATGGCCGCGCTCCCCATATGCATCAATGCTGGCAGAATAGCACTCAGAACTCATATTCCCCGTGAGATGAAATCTCCTGAACCAAAGCCATGATTTCTCAAGCATCCCAGCTTCTATGTACATTCTAGTCAGAGCAGACTGGGTATACTCATCAATCTCCAAACCCTTTTCATCCATCTCAGACACCAGGTCTTCTGCATCACTGACCATATGCCTTATTGAGAAGGCATACAAGAGTGTGCGGTAACTCACATGATCTGGCACTAATCTAGCCTCCTTCATCCTTTTAAAGTAGCTAGCTGCCATGCTTATATTATCATGCTTAGCATGAAGGGAGATGAGAATATTATACGTCCTTGTGTCTGGTGGGCATCGGAGCTCCTCCATCTTCTGCATAAGTGAACCCGCTTCTTCAAGCTGGCCATGGTTACCACAAATGTGGATCATGGTATTAAAAGTTACAGTTGTTGGCACAATACCTTCTCTAAGCATCTTTGCAAAAGTCTCAGATGCTTCTTTAAGTTGCCCTGCCTTCCCATAAGTGTCAATCAACGTATTGTATGTATATGAGCTCAAAGAAACACTGACCTGCACACCATTCTGCACCCCAGCACTTGCTTTACTGGTTCCTTCATGCTTTATAGACTCACCCAGTGTCCAATTCTTGAAAAACTCTTCCGCCTTTTGAAACTCGCCAGCTTTCTTGTACATTTGTATAACAATTCCCATAGTAACCTCATCTGGTACCATTCCTCGATCATTCATCTTCTTAAGCCAATGAAGTGCCTCTTCTTTGAGGCCACCTTTGCTATAAACATCAATCAAAGTACCATATGTAGAATTGACAGGCAAAATCTGTTTAATTCTCATTTCATTACACAAACATTCAACATGGCTCCAATTTCGCGCTCGCCCAAGAATCCTGAGCATAATATTATAGTGAATCACATTCAACTCATAGCAACCCTTTCTCTTAAACCACTCAAAAATCTCCAAAGCTCTCTCCCAACTAGACTGCTCCTTCAAAATTATGCTCCTCTCTTTGTTACTAAGAGTATCCTCCCATGGCTTCAATGCCTCGTCAAGGTCTTTAATCGTATCAAGAGCTTCCAAAATTGATGGAATACAACCTCCATAATATGCCCATTTCTTCGAACATTTGGTGTGCGCTTTATCAACCGAGCCATTACCATTGAGCCTCTCCAAACCAACCCCAAAACTCTTCTTATTTTCAACTCGAGTACTATTCCTTGAGTTATTTCTCGGTTCTCTATCTGGGTTTTTATTGAAGCTAGGTTTATTAGGAGTAAGTTTGTGATCTGTGTTGAACTTCTTGGGAATTCGTCTATTGGGGATTTCAAGAAGGCTTTGCTCTCTGCGTTTCTTGACAGTTTCAATCTTTTCTAGTGGAGAAAGTGATACTCCTGTGTTTGTGGAGACTGAAGCTCCTGTGATGGGTGAGGTCCTGGGGGAGCTCAATATGTTAAAACAACGGGCATCTAATTGCAGTTTTACAAACATTGTTTCTTTTTGACAAAAGATAAGCACTAAATTCTATGAAATTTTACGGAGCAAGAAAAATTAGTAGTTAGCAATACGGTGGGGGTGTTGGCGGGATTCAGCGTAGTGCTTTAGCAGGATTTTATCTTTACAAAATCGGAATTTCTCTGACAGAGAAGGGAAGGGTAAGGTTTTGAAGTTGTAGTCGGGTCTCTGGTCTGGTGCTGATGCTTGATGCTTTTACAAGTGGCCCATTCCACTATCTGGAATACATTTGGGTCTGGGTAGCCCATCAAGCAAAGACATGGCTCACTGCTGTAATTTATCTGAATCACCCACAGTACATAAAGAAGAGCACATGTGGGGAAGAAGAGTAGAGTTTTGCTATCAATCCATGCTTATGGTAAGAGTTGAACCCAAGCAACACGCATTGAACGATGAGAAAAGGATCTTTGCCGATGAACCAAACAGTCGTTGGCATTGGTGTGCAAAACCAGCGGAATAGTTCATAGTTTCCTTTCAGTGGGAAATTGGACATTTTTAGCTAAGATCATCATCAAATTGTTCCTTGGTTTAGGATAACTACACCTCTCAAGTGTATTGGCACCATAGGATTGCAGTTACGTTTGTATCGTTTAGATTATTTGAGCTTGACCTTGTAATTTCTTACCTTCTTTCAGTCTTGCCATGCCTCCAAAACCCGAAAATCACGATAGTGTATTCATCTAGCGATTCGATATCGCCACTATTTCTAACTGCTCCAGAACAGGGTTATAAATTACGTAGGATGGAAATGGGCCGGCACTCGGCCCCTTAAGTCAAACCCTTGCCCGATCCATTAAAAAAACTTGTCCGGCCCATTTTCATTAATAAATTAAAAGAAACTAAAAGGCCCCAACTTTCACTGTGAAAATGCGATTTTGCCCACATAACGTAATTGGTATTGAAAGCGGGGGTATAGTAATCTTTTTGTAGTTATTTGCATGGTGAAATTATTGAGATGCCTTTGAAGGGCAAAAAAAAAAAACTTTGACGGGGCAGGGGCACTTTCAGCATTTTTCATTTTAGATGCGCTGTAAAATATAATGACCTTGGACCCAACATGTTTGTACCTTTTCATTTTGATTTTTTTATAATTATAAAGTTTGACCAGGGATAGTTTAGTATTTTTACATAAAAATATTACTTAATCTGATAAAGGCGGTTGCGCGGGTTCTCCCATGGTTTTTTAATTTTCTTTCGGTTTAATCTTTGTTTGGTTTATTTCACCTTTCAAATTTAGTATTAGTTGCTTTAATTTTGATTTTTAATTTTATTTTTTTAATTAAATTATATTTTTAATTGCATCCCTCGATATTTTATATCATTCTTTTAATTATTATTTTTTTCAATTGCATCCCTTAATATTTTATTTTATGTTAAATTTGATCCTTATTCTTTTGATCCTTATTTGTTTTGTTTTTAATTTTTTTTATTAGAACTTTCTTTATCGATTTTATCCCTCGATATTTTATTGATCGGGATTTTGTTAATATTTTTGGGTTACGAGTTTGAAAGATTAGGTTGATTTGGCTTAAATTTTTTTTTTCCAAGCCATTTTTTACATATAATTTTTGTTAATATAATCCTTCTACAAGATTATTACAATCTCATGTGTCAAGTCACGAGTTTTGCATATTTAACTAGCTTTAACCATGATAATATTTTTTAATTTATTTGTTGTTGTTATTGTTATTGTTGTTACTATTTTTTATCAAATTATTAAATTAATCACGGTTTTAACCTTATTAATATTTTTTTCTTACTTAAAAAAACACAACCATTGAATATTATTTTTCAAATTTAAAAAATTTGGTACAATCCACAGCACCACGTAGATGACCAATCTAGGTACCCTCTAAATTTATACTTGCCCGATATCCACCCATGTGATATTGTTTAATATCCACTTGTACCACTAGCAAATAACTTTTCAAAAAGTTTAATTTTAGTATTTATAAATTTAAATAAATTAAATTTGATCCTTAATTTTATTTTTCAATAAATAGTCCTTTAATCTGGAATTTGTTATGTTTAAAGTTTTCATAAAAACATTTTAGTCCTTGCTTAAAAGATTTTGTGCAATCAAGTCCCTCCATGTCAATTAAAAAAATGAATGGACATTAATAAGGTATAAAATTGATACCCATACCTGGAACCCATATATATATATATATCCTCAATACCTATTAGACAGGACCAAGTAGAGCGGGTATTCATTTCATACCCGACCCATTACCCTTCTCATAATTAAGATTAAAATACACATATATTAAAGCCAGGAAACATAGAACTTAATCCTATATTTTGACACAAAACGGTGTTTTTTTCCCAGAAAAAATAAGTGATTTTTTAAAAAACATGAGTTCATTTTAGCCATTGATGTTTATTTTTTTCATAAATATGAATTCATTTTGGTCCTTAATTTTGTGCGAAATGGTCCTTAAACTTTAATGTGTTAAAATAGGATCCCTAGGAGAGCATAGATTTTTTGAGTTTCTAGGATCGATTAAAATATATTTTGTGGTTCAATATTAATTATTAAATGTCCTTTGAGATAATCCTGAGATGTTTGGAGGTTAAAAAAGGTATAGAAATTAGGATTGGAAGTGCAAAACCAGCGCCCCCTGATTTTTCAGAAACATTTGGTTGGCGGAAGTTATAGAGGCGGCGACGCATCGTTCGCCTTTGTTATCGGATCCACACTATTTTTATGGATTGGTCGTGCGCATCCATCCCAAGACCATTTGCGTAGGCATGACGCGCTCCGTGGCTCACCTTCCTCCCGCCCTTTCCTTTCCTATTCTTTTACTTTTCCATTATTTATTATTTTCAAAATAATTGGTTTTCTCGAAAGATGGTCAATGGTTATTTTGTGATTTTTTAGGCCTATTAAATAAAATTAAACACCCACCCACCCACCATCCTTCTAGTATTTATTGACATGGGAGCCTTTCAAGGTCGTTTTCACCTTCTTCCAGTTATTGACTCTTATAATTGGATTTTTTTTTTAGTAAATAATTAATTGATTGAGTTTTCAATTAATCAAAATTAAACGTATTCATAGGATATATTTAAACTTAAACATAAAATACACCCATGGTGTTAAATACCGCACAATACATATTAAATAAAAAAAACTCTCACAATTATTATTGATTCATTTTTATTTCATCAGCTTAAAATTCTGAAATTAATTAAAATATTAAAACAGATTTTATAGATTTACTTGGGCGTACTGCTAATTTATTACTACGAAGAACGATTGTTTACAATACTTGCTGGATCATGCTCCAAGGTTAATGTAGGTTCGGCAGTTCAGGGTGTTTTTTCAATTAAAATTTTATTAAAATAAAATTTATTTATTTTTAACAATAAAATAATACAAAAACACTTTAAAAAAATATTAATTTAATATATTTAAAATATAACATTAAAAAATAATTAATTTTTTTTTCAAAAAAAAAAACGCTGTTACACCGAAAAGCAAATCGGTCTCTTGAGCATAGGTTGATTATCGCGATTTGCAATAATAAACTGCCACGTCAACACAATGGAAACTCCATGAACACGTGTTGCAAAGAATCCTAGGTTGTATACGCAAACTCCTACGAAGCACAGGAACTCAATCATTTTTCTTAACAGAAATAACTAGATAAAAATGAATGGCGGGCATTTAACTCAAAGGCTGAAGCTCAACTCATAGAAGCGGATAAGGGAGGGCCAAAAAAAAAAAAAATGGCAGCGAGTTCATCACTCTCAATTCTGTTGGCAAATCCAGTCCCTAAAATCAGCTGTAATAACCAAATTGGAAATATGGTTAGTGCTTTTAACCAGAGAACCATCAAGAAATTGGGAACTAAATATGGTTCAAGAACCAGATTGAATGCAGCTGGGTTGTCTGAGATTGAGCCTGACCTCAATGAAGATCCTAGAGACCGTTGGGCCACTCCTGGTGTTGATGCTGTATGCGTCGTTTTATCTTCTATGTTAAGCATATGTGTATTTAATTAGTTTGTGTCTGTATGTTTGGTCTTGCTAATACAGCTGGTTCTTATAATTTTTTCAGGAAGATTTCAAGTATGGAGAGTGGGATGGGCATCATACTTACTTTGAAGGCCAAGACAAAAGTATGTTTTTGTTTGTATGAGATTTTTGCTAAGATTTACTAAGGGTTTGAATCAATCGAATTAATTAATTAGGGGTGTTACGTGTCTGGTCTTTCAATAACAAGCATGATTATGTTTTTTAATTTATTAAAATATAAGCAATACCTAATTCTTAATGGGATGTTTATTCAGGAACATACTGGGAAATACTAAAAGAAGAATATACCTCAACAGAGCCCCCAACAGGTTTTCAAGGTATAATAAATGCCACAAAATTTTGGATTACATGGTCCTGTAGATTAGAATTATTTAAAGGTGATATGTAAACTGTTCAGGTGTAAATTTTTGGGCTTGATATTTCACCATTAATGGCTTGCAGGGTTTATTTCATGGATCTTCCTTCCAGCAGTTGCTGCTGGAATGTATTTCAATGTGCCGGTAAAATCTAATTCAGACTCAGCTTCCATACAAGATTTGATTATTAAACCTACTGTCGACAGGCTTCTTCAGGATGAAAAATTAAGAACATGACCTCAATTCTATGATTGACACAGTTAATTAATCTTTGATCTTATCTTTCAGGGGGAGTATCTGTTCATTGGAGCAGGTCTATTTGTGTTTATTTTCTGTGTGATTGAGATGGATAAACCCGACAAGCCACACAACTTTGAGCCCCAGATATACAATATGGAGAGAGGAGCTCGTGACAAGTTAATAGATGACTATAATACCATGAGCATATGGGACTTCAATGAGAAATACGGAGACCTCTGGGATTTCACCATAACAAGGGAAGACATAACCAAGAGATAATTTTACCTTGGCAACAAGAATTGTTATTGTATTCGTTCTGTAAGTAATTGACATTGTTGGAAGGTATAGTTTATATTTCCCAATTTTATTCCACCGTTTCTTCGTCTATAGATCCCTATGACGTTACTTAAGCCGTGAATGAAGTCAGGATGTTTTGGAAACATGATGTTAACTTTTCACATGAACACACACAGAGCAAATGCCCATATTTTTTGTGTTGGATTTCTTTGTTTTTTTGTTGCGAGCGTGTTGATGGAAGAGAAGTCGGTTTTTCAGAATTCAGACGTTTATTTTTCTACCACTGGTTGGTTGAATTTAGTCCTAAATAAGTTGAGATTCACTAATGTGTAACCAAGAAGAAGCATGCTATAAATTGGCTTCAGGTCAATGTTTTTGTATGGAAGATCAGTTTACGTGTGTAACCATGGGTACACGCTAGAGTTCTTAAGGGGTAGGAAGTCATAAAAAGTGGCTTTGACGTTTCAAGAGTCAAATTCCACCACCATTTTCTCCAGAAGGCAGTTACCTAGGAATTTTTATGCTATCTTTAATTATAATCATGATTTCTCATTTTTTTAATCATCAAGATTCGTTGTGTTCTTTTAGTCATCCTTTGTGGGGCAGCATTAAAGTTACCCAGGGAAGTGTTCTATTGAAAATGACGACAAGACGGCACTTGTGATGCCACAAAACTGAGAGCTGAAGTTGGAGCGACGGCTGTAGTTTTTATTTTGAATTTTGTTAGCTTGTTAGTATTCTCAATAAAATACCAAAACTTAGCCCTGGACAAAGTGTCTTTGAGGAAACAAAGAGCAGCTATTTCAGCTGAGGATGTGTAGATTCTTTAGAGCAGAAATCTCTGCTGTTATTTGCAATTACTGTTAGCTGCTTGCAGTAGAATCTCCTTAAATCTTACATTTTGTACCTTTCATGCTAGAAATGGATGTGTTTGAGTGTAGTCTTATCTTTTGAGTTCTGCTTCGCTTATTTATCACTCACTGGAATGCCTTCCACATTATTCCCAGCTAAAGTCGAGAACTTAAAACCGATCTTGAAACGCTATCTTTTGTTGTCAGCTCAGATTCCCATCTATTTCAAGTTTTTGAAAATTATGTAGTTTGAAAATCCGGTTGCGTGAAATGGTTAAACCACTGTTACTATCTTTATGAATTTTAAAAATGATTTAGTTTGCAAATTTCACCTTGACTTGATCTTGTTTTACTTTTCCAAATGCTTACTGTATTATTCCCTCAGCTTGAACGTTTCCCCCACTGCAAGGTCATACAATTCGGCCATCTTAAGCCATATACATGTAGCTTTGCAGTTTGCATAGGGGGTCTGGATGTTTTAGAGTTTGTCCTAAACCAGGCTCTTATCTTATCTTTCTTCTCTTATGAATTGAAAGCTCGTATCAAGCTCTCTATGCGCTTAATTTCTTCTTTCGATTCGAAATTAGTTGGAAAATAAGACAAAACTGGTGGATACATACCCCTGAGCTTGATGCCCATGTCCATCTAATGAAGCTTACCTAAAATCCTTGAAGGTGGGATCCACAAGGCAGTTGGACCCATTTCACTGTCCTAAAATCTTGACTACAATTTTGACAAAGAGAGAGTTTGCACTTCCACTATCTCTTGAAACTACGGGGTATAAAATCTCTGTCTTCTTTAATACAAAACATTGCAAGGCAGAAAGGCAGAGCAACCAAGCCAAAAATGACATCCAAATCCCATCTAGTCTTCTCTCTCCTCTTTTTTATCTATTACAGTACTATCCTCCACCATTTGCAAGCCCAACCAAGCACCCAAGGATTCACCTGCACAGCCAATCAGAGTTCCTTTCCATGCCAAACCTATGCCTTCTACCGAGCTACAGCTCCTAACTTCCTTGACCTTTCCTCAATCGGTGACCTTTTCTCGGTTAGCCGCCTTATGATATCAAAACCAAGTAACATCTCCTCTCCAGCCTCTCCTCTCATCCCCAATCAACCCTTGTTTGTCCCTTTATCATGTTCTTGCAACACCATGAATGGCACTAGTATCTCCTTTGCAAACATCACATATACCATAAAGCCAAATGACACTTTCTACCTTGTCTCAACTGAATACTTCGGAAACCTTACTACCTACCAGTCTGTTCAACTTGTTAACCCTACGCTTATCCCCACACGACTCCAAATAGGAGTAGAAGTGATCTTTCCAATATTTTGCAAGTGTCCTAATCAAACTCAATTGCAAAACAAGGTGAATTATCTGGTATCTTATGTGTTTCAGCCTTCTGATAACTTATCATCAGTTGCTTCAACATTTGGAGTCGAAACACAATCTATTGTGGATGCTAATGGCAATAACATACAGCCTTTTGATACCATATTCATACCAGTAAATCAACTTCCACAACTGGCACAACCTACGGTTTTTCCTTCTTTGGCGCCTTCTGGGAAGACTCAGAGGAAAGGTTTGATCATAGGATTAGCAGTTGGACTAGGAATTGCCGGGCTTTTGTTGGTCTTGGTAAGCGGGGTTTGTTTTTATAGAGACGGTGTATTGAAGAAGAGAAGAGATTTTGAGAGAGATGATCAGGAGAAGCAGAGGATGCAGTTCAATGGAGGAAGGAAAGGGTTGAAGGATATAGAAGTGAATTTGATGGCAGATGTTTCAGATTGCTTGGATAAGTACAGGGTCTTTAAGATTGATGAACTGAAAGAAGCTACTCATGAGTTCGGTGAGAATTGCTTGATTGAAGGATCTGTGTTTAAAGGGTCCATAAATGGAGAGACCTATGCCATCAAGAAGATGAAGTGGAATGCTTGTGAGGAGCTCAAGATATTGCAGAAGGTAAGATCTTTTTCACTAATTACTGTATATACTCCAGCCTTCACTGTTTGTTTGGTTTCCAATGAAATAGTAGGATCAGGGACACAGTTGCATGAACCTCTGTTGTTTCCATACTCTTACAGTTCACAAGGATTCAGCCTATATAGCACAATTAAAGATGAGTTAGAATTTATATTTCACAAGTTTGCAATTCATGCTAGCGATTCAAGTTCCAGCAGAGCAGAGTTCTGGCCCTTCCCTAGCATGATAGACTTCTGGTCTTGACCTAAACTCCCAAGTAGCAAAATAGATGGTGATGATGTCCATGATCTCATCTGTTTGATTTGTGTAGCCACGGATATGTTGTGCAATAGGAAATTGTAGCATAAACCTAAATGCAGGGGCTGTAATGAGAAATATAGAAAAATGTGGGATTAAAAATCGAAACATCCAAATAAAATAACGACACCGGTGTATGACTTTCATTAAATTTTGCAACTGTCTAATTTTATATTGGTTAGGTGAAGTGACGTTTGTATTTAACAGGTATAAGGTTTAAAATGGGGTGGCATTTTAATTTGTTTTCAGCTGTTTAATAATTGGAGTAGATGTCTTAATCCATGGTCAAGTTTTCAATATGTTCTCATGTTCTTAATTATATTTATTATATCTTGTATAATATTTAATTTCCCAGTATGTTTTTTTATGAAGTTTTTGACATAATTATATTTTTCGCTCTTAGAATATCCCTGAGGTCTACAAAAATATAATATTGATTTAAAAAAAAAATCCTTATTCTTTAAAATTTTAATGATTAAGTAATTTTAAACTTTCTATTTCTTAAAATATTTTTAGCAATTATTAGAGATTTTTTTATTATATTAATCTTATACAACTCAAATACAATTTTTTTATAATGTAGTGAACTTAAACAGCTCCAGACTGTTAATTGTCCAAAAACAAGAACTTGGATATAGGATTGGCCCCATCTCATGGCCATGAAACAATTTCCTTGCCAATAGTAAAAAAGATGCTGATTAGTTGAATGCAACAATCCTGACCATGTTCAAGCTTGAAATGACGAGGAAGGATGATAAGCATTAGGTGAAGTTTCTTTCAGAGAGATCTAGACTGAAATGCTTAATATAGCGCAGTGATATAATTGCCAAGTATCTACCAAATTAAAGTTTATTTATTTTTTGTAATTCATGGGATCTTTTCTCTTCCTGTGAAAATACATTTTCATATTGCTACGTGAAAAAAACTCACTGTTTCCTTTGTTTGAAGGTAAACCATGGCAACTTGGTGAAGCTAGAAGGCTTTTGCATAGACCCTGAGGATGCAAATTGCTATCTGGTCTACGAGTACATCGACAATGGCTCTCTATATTCGTGGTTACATGGTAACGAGAAAGAAAAACTAAGCTGGAAAACAAGGTTACGCATTGCAATTGACGTTGCAAATGGTCTCCAATACATCCATGAGCACACTAGGCCAAGGGTTGTACACAAAGACATTAGAAGCAGCAACATTCTTTTAGACTCGAGCATGAGAGCCAAAATTGCCAACTTTGGACTAGCAAAATCAGGCTACAATGCCATAACAATGCACATTGTCGGCACCCAAGGCTACATTGCACCTGAATATTTAGCTGACGGTGTGGTGTCAACAAGAATGGATGTTTTCTCATTTGGTGTGGTTTTGCTTGAGCTAATCTCAGGCAAAGAAGCAATTGACGAAGAAGGCAAGGTTTTGTGGGCAGAAGCTAGTGGAATTTTGCAGGGAAATGTTGAAGAGAGGAAGGTGAAGAGATTGACACCATGGATGGATAAGGTTCTTTTAGAGCAGTCATGCTTAATGGAGAGTGTAATGAATGCAATGGTTGTTGCAATTGCTTGCTTGCATAGAGATCCATCAAAGAGACCCAGCATGGTGGATATTGTTTATGCCTTGTGTAAGACTGATGATCTGTTTTTTGACATCTCAGAAGACGTATTGTCAGACCCTCAGGTAATGGCAAGATAAGTTATTATCATTTTTAGGATCTGGAGATAAGATTTTGGTAGTTAAGGATTTTATATGTATATATATATGAGCTTTGATAATATGATGTAACATATATACGTATGTTTACAAAGTTAGCTGTATAAAATCTTCTGGAACCGTATAATTCCATTTTGTACCTGAACAAAAATGGATCTTGCTGTCTTTAAAAGGCGTTTTGGATTTGGAACCTATAATGCTACCCTGTTCTTGAACAAATTGAAGTTGGCGGTGCTGTTTTTCTTGTCTATCCCTTGTTCCAGGCATCTTTAGCCTATGGGCGTACTCCTTTTAAGACCCTTTGCACCGAGTCTGCCTTGAAGAAAAGTGGGCATTCTTCCTAGCCAGCTGCTGCAGTGGCTCCTGCAAATTAATCTGCATATCAAGCTCTCTAAGAACTCATACAAAATCAAATTCAATGATTTCAAGGCTTGTCGTTTAGAATCTTTTACAAAATTGTCGATGCTAGTCTATATTAGATGAAGCAATTATTTGAGTTTTGAGAAATAAATCAATTAGTCTCGCTTGTTTCAAGAACTAATTATTTAATCTTTTTATGTTCTATTTACGTTCTTTTCTCAGTTTTTTTTAATTAGTTTTTGAAACTAGAAAACTAGTCATTTGTGTCCTTCTAACCTGAGGACAACCCATTGTAATCCCAGAAAACAGTAAAACACCTTGACCCCATAAACATCATCTCAAATTTAATGCTATACCCAAAATGCGCAAAAAGAATGCTAAATTTTACTTGCTCTCTTTTCTTGTGCTGGACACTAGAATGGTTGGAACATGTAGAAACAGCTGGTCCTTCAATGTCAGGTCACGATTTCTGTTACAAACTTGATCAGCTTTGGATCTCTTTGAGTGATGCGAGAGTGGGCCTGTCCCACATCTGCCTATAGCCACCATTTGTCCTGCTGAGTGATTACTTGCATAAACGTAGCAATATATGTGCAAACCCACTGTGAATTTGATAGGCCTTTTGATATCCCAAATTAAGGAGTTTGAAGTGCATGGTTTATATGAAATTTGATGAGATAGTGTATTCTATCTTAAGAAACAGATAAAAGATATGGGTTTTAGTGTTTTACCGATCATGAACGCTCAATGAAATAAATTAAAAGGGAGATAACGAGGCTTAAGCTTCCTTCTTTTTTTCCAGAAAGGATAGCTCATGCTTGGTAAATATTACCTGTGAAGTAAAAGAAGAAAAAAGAAAACTTAATTTCATCGCGTGTTTGTAAATAAAAGACAGAGTCTTGGCGAAATTCAATATGAAAAATATAATAAGACAAAGACACGGACAGAAGCACTGATTGAAGAAGACAAGTCGAAGCAAGACGAGGCAGCGTGCACTCATCAGTCATTTCATAAATCTGGTCGGCTGGGCTCGTCCCTACCGGATAGAAATAGTTTTGAAAACCAATCCGGTGATTGATTTGATTTGATGATCAGGTTACAGGTGAGATAAATTGATCCGAATCAAAATAAATAAATAAATAAATAAAAGACAAAAGAGAGATGACATCTTTCCATCTACGAGACTAATTAATATTTTTTTTTCTTTTGATATGTTAGGTAGCCATCGAGCTGCATAAATTTTCAAGGCCTCCCCTATAAGACTAGATGGTATCTTTCCACCGGACTTGACTGCTATCATGGTTCTCCAATACAGGTCTATGCCTAATTCTACCATATCTTCAGCCCACCACGGCGGTTTATGTCTCTGGCTCTCTGCAAAAGAAAACCTTTCCCGATCCATGTCAGCCCAACAATGGAATGAATTTTAAGCAAACCATTGTTTGCAGCACCAAGGCATAAGTTACATGTCTCACTCCAATAGCCTGTACCAGATCTCCCAGCAGGAACATGGTCAAAAGAACTTAAATTTTTACCATGATTATATCCATTGCTTCTTCAAAGGTACAACCACCTGAATACTCTGTTCCACTAGTCTTTAGATCCAATTTGTTAACTAGAGAATCTAACGCCTGAGCGGCCGTAACATAGCCCTTAAGGAACACAATCATGAGAAAATACAGTGTTGTTCTTATATTTGGAATGCGTGTTTGAGGATGAAGTGCTATAATTACTGATGTAAATAAAGAATGAATCCACTCATCTCTACTGGAAAATTTGTCTGTTTCTTGAGTGTCTTCTAACTCTTCTAGTTGAGCTTGAAGAGAGGACAAGGAATTAAAGTGCTGGATGAGAGTACAGTATAAGCTTTATCAATTGTTATGTTCTGGCTTTCCATTGAACAATAAGCAACAACAAGCGACGTAGTTTCATGTTTATGTATATATATAAAAAGGGTTTTGTCTAGCCAACTCCTTGACGGCTTTTTACTTAGACCGGACCGGTCTCAGGTCTAAATTAGCTGAGTTTCATGTTCATCAACCAAGCTGATCCAGATTTCAAAACTATATGTATAACCAGGCAAATAATTTCGCATATTTGCAAGAATGTGCGCTGTGAACCACAATTTATCAGTATATTTTAAACAATTTTTTTTTTTACCCCAGAGCGCATTTTTTTCTTACAAAGGACCGACTCCTTAGGGAATCCGAAAACAGGTTTAGTGCCCTGGTTCCCGTGTCTAGTGTCGGGAGCCTCACGCCCAAACATCGCGACCTGGGCCCAGGCTTGTCTCCTTGCCCAAACCTGATCCTTTGAGATTTTTTCATTGAACCAGGCTTTTTAGTCAGGATTAAAAGTGCCAACGGAATCTAGGCATCCTACCATTGAAGAGTTGTGTATTCCTTGATTTATTTTACACGCAACATCCCAAGATCCTAGATGTACAAGATTTTTTAATGTCCAATTATATTTTTATTTTATTAAAACACATATTAAAAATATTTATTTCTTAATTAATGCTTATATAAAAAATAATTATCTCTTATGAGTAATAAATATTTATCTCCCGTTAATGTTAATATAGTAGAATGACTTTCTAGTTTTTTTTTGAGTATATATATATATATCATTTTTTTATAAAACGCTTATTCTTATATCAAAACAATAAATAACTTTGAACAACTTAATGGTTTTTTTATAATATTTATTATACTTTCTTCTCTTAAAGATACTACTTAAATACTTGAGAATTTTCATATTCATGAAAAAAAAAAATCATTTCGCAAGTAATATAATTTTTACATCAAATTATTACCTTTATTTGTTATGAAAAACAGATATAATAGAATGAATACATGATTAAGCACAGAAAAAGCCGTATTCTTGTTATTAAGCACCGTAAAATTTGGAACGGTACGGTATGCTTGAAATCCACAGTCGCAGGCAACAATTCTGATTCGTTCGTTTAATACACAAGGCAAAATGTTGAAAGCAACGAATTTGGAGGCTCCTTGAATTTTGGAGTCATTGACCAATTCATCCCACACACATCATTGGATGGATGGGGATCCCCAAGCGGTTGCTTTTACCTATTGTCTAATGCATCCAGAAGATTTGGGAAAGCTTACGTAGCTTTACTATTTATCCTGCTTTTTTTTTTGCATTTTTCAAACTATTTTTCCTTTCTATTATCTTGCCAGATGAAATTAGTATTGCAATTATGATATAATTGCTAGATTGAAAGAAACAAGATGTAAAATATGAACAGAATATATGACTAACCCTAAATTTATAATAGTTTTTATTTTGATTTAAAATTTTTTTTTCATTCTCTAATTATGATATAATGGGTCTCATTCAACAATGAAAGTTCAATATTTATGGATTTTCTCTCCAAACATTATAAAAAAGATCAAGTTCTATTGTAATTCTTTTAGTTCGGTTGATTTTGGATTTCTTGGTTAATTTTAGAATATTTTGATATTAATAGGTGATTTAGAAAGATTTTTATAGTATTTAATATGTTTATTTAGATGAAAATAGTTTGAAAAATAAAATTTTAACCTAAAAATCACATTTTATAATTTTCAAGTCACCATAATAACGAGTGTAGATTGTAGACTGGGTAATTATAGATGACATATTTTATACCCCGACAAATAACATGTCACTTTTTTTTTAAAATGAAAATAACTAAATAATTCTTTTAAGCCATGGTACACTAGGTCACTCGGATCCGCACCCTTAAGATATCTTTTTTTTTAACTTTTAACATTGAGTTTTCTTTTATAATGAATATTATTGATTTTTTTAATTTAATTATTTAATATTATTTTTAAAATCTAAATCACTTTTAACTGGTAGCATATTTTGTTTTCCGACCCTTGACCTTTGATTTTTGTTTTGTCTTATTCATTATTTTTATTCCTCTTTAGATCCACTAAGCTAATAACATCATATCAAGTCAAGTTTTATATAAATTAATTTAAAATTTAAATTAAAAAAATCAAATCAATAATTTTTAAGTTTCACCTGAACAATGACAAAGTTTCCCGCTACCTAAACATTTTTCTACACGTTAGAAGAAAGTTTTGCTCCATCCACATTGGAGCTCGACCGGATTATGTAGTGTCAAAGAACTTCTCAACCCAATAACTTAATATTATTCTCTACCATATCCCTTAAGTGAAAACTCTTTGAATTTGAAACTTACATAGGTCCATATTACCTTATGCTTAATTTTTAGCAAATAAATAGAAATTGTGAGATTTGAACTCGTAACCGCTTGATCATCAAGGTTCGCTACCATGTTAAAAAATCATTTTAACCCAATAATTTAAGCTGTGAGCTAAAATCTCATAATTTATATTATTAGTATATTACTAATTTCATTACAAGAATGATAGTTTAATAGATAAAGAAGAAATGATTTCGAAAATCAAAAACATTTTTTTTTATCCTGTTGATAAAAACTACTCTTTCTTTCTTACTTTTCTTGAATTCACTCCAAATACAGGGAAGTGACAGTGGACACGAAAGGAAACCATGACGAGTTCGACAAGTATAGTGACTCAATGGACGAACTTGGAACCTGAATAAATTCATACCATCGTCGGTGGTCCATGAAAACTTTGCAAGAAGTCAACATCTTATCTTGAAAGTGTTTTGCTTGGTTTAGATATGCCGAGCAGGCTCCTCCGGTGTTCCCCTTTCCTTTTCACTCTGCGCTCGTAACCAGACTATCATTCCTTGATGGCAATCTTAACCTAAATATTTTCCACATTACCCACGTTTCTAATTGGTAATGCCATAACTTTTTCTATTAATATCTCAAAATCCCCCGGTTTTGATATATAATTTAATTAATCAAATTTTAAATTTATTACTCAATAATTATAAGTTCAAGCCATTTTAGAATCATTAAAAATTATATAATTATTAATTTTAGGATTATAAATTAATTCAAATGCATGTAAGTTAATCCAAATACTTATATTAATAAAAATATATATATCTCACCATTCCACTTGCAAGTTGCAATATTTGTTAGGTATGTGAGCGTGGTGTTACTTTTTATTTTTTATTTTTTTTATACCTGGTAATCTAGTTTTTATATTTATGTATTATGTTGAAATGGGATTTAAAAAAAAATATTTTTAGTTTGATATTTGAATTTTAATGAGTTAAGAAATATCATATCTTATTAAGCATGTATAATTCTAACCAAACTCTACATTTATTTATATTTTATAAGTTTTTTTTTTGTCATAGAAATTATATTAGATTTTGTTGGTTTTTACATTTCAAGACCGAGTATGTGTAGTTTTCCACAAATCATCCATAATCAAGTCAAACTAATGGATCCAGAACAGATTATTTTCTCATAATCTTTCTTTACAGTGGCAGGCAAAGTAAAAAAAATAAATCCATTTACCATCTAATCCAATAATACAGAGAGGTGTTATACTTTTAAGGTGCTAATTGCTGCTTAGCAGCTGATATCCCACCTAATCCTCATAATTATATGGTCGATCTGCTTATAGAATTTGCCTTGAGGGTAGAGATGTCTCATTCAAAAGCTGAATGGAGTGGGCCAGTGACAGGGTACTAGACCCGAAAGTACTAAACAAGGGAAACAAAAAACAGGTGGCCACTCACCATATAAAAGGTCCACACAATGCCTTTGTCCAAAGGCAAGTTGGAAATCAGAATCACTGACAATCCTAGTTTGGAATACATGGAACTCTCTCTCCACAGTCCACTTTTCCTCTCCCTCTCTCTCTACAGATAGTTGCTCTTCTTCCACTGATAAAAAAAAAAAAAAAACATTACACACTTTCTGCTATTTTTCAGTGATCTCTTCCTTTTCTTTCTATATCAGTACTTTCATCAAACACTGGATATTCAAAATTAGAAACACCAGAAAAGAGAGATGCTTCTTAGCCACTTGCAGAGCTCTCACCCATGGATTTTACCACCTCGAATCCCCACACTGAAGCAAACTTCTTCTTCTTCTTCTTCTTCTTCTTCACCAGAGAGGTCATTACTTCTTCTTCATCCTCATTCTCTGTAAGCTCACATTCTTTTGAGTCGATGTATGTAGCATTTTAAACTTAAAGTCGTCAGGCTGTTTTAACAGAAAGTAGGCTTAGCAAATTGGGATAGCCAAGAGAGAGAGTGTATGAACATTTTATTGTGAATATCGCTAACGTAAATGTCGAAGACATTGTTTTCGTAGTTGTTGAGGATTGTTTGGGTTTATTTGATTTGCATGGATACCAAATACTCTGTAAGAGGAGTCTTTTTAAGAATGTTTTCTAGCATATTAAAAGCAGCAAAGAGCCTCCTATATTCTCTGCTGCTCTTGTTAAACAGAATTTTGCCAGTTAAGATAGATACTTCTAATATGATCTGTTACAGAACAGACAGGAAGTGTTATGCTAAATTCATGTGCTGCTGGTGCTTTGTTATTATAGGATGATATCAACAAATTCACCTTGATAGTTTATTTTTACAGAAAATCGTTGTCATGCCAATTTTGGTGGTTAAAGTCATCAGCTCTGGGTGCATGGAATTTTCGATTACGAAGTACTGGAGGTGAGTTTGAAGCACTAACACGACTACTCGTCTAGTACTCAAGTATGATACCAAGGTCATAACAGTAGCTAGATCGGGGGTTCTGTTAGTTAAAAGTAGTATTCTGTTTTTTCATCTCTTTGTTTTTTACAAGGAATTGCTTTTTTATTTAGTGGCCGTTATTTCTATGGAGTGCGACAAAGAATTCTCATCTACTTTCTTTTTTAAAGTGCACATTGGTCGCCTGGCACAAGCCGGATCACGGGTTTTTACTGGGTTACTAGATCATTTTGAATTGATTTTTTTTTAAAAAAATATTATTTTTGTTAAAAAATAAATATTCAATTACAACTGGGTCACTAAATTAACCTGAGTTTTTAAATATGTCATGAGTCAACCTGGTTTTTTACTTTTCTTATTTTTTCTTAAACCTAGCCCTGGTTTCAATCCCAAGTTGATATGTCGGTCCGACCGGATCATGTTTTAAAACTATAATTTTAGCATTAATTTTTGTGTCATTTTTCAGCACCCCCTGCTATTTTGATCGTTTTGTTGATGCTTTCACAATAAATTTTAGATGAACCTTCACAACATTTTATCTAAAAAAATACATTTTCAGGGAATTGGAAAGCCAATAATCAAACCAAATGGCATAAGTTCGATAGTGTGGTGTATACAAATCTTCCAGATTGCTCACACCCTGAGTTGTGTATGAAGCCAAATAGTAGCTCTGAGGTAAGCATTACGTGAAAGAACCTGAATATGGAAAAAGTTAAAAAAATGGATACATGTAATACATTATGAGATTTTTAACATGCTTAATTTTCCGTTGTGATGTTTTCTCAATGAGAAAATAAAAGAACGGTTTGGTTTTATTTATTTTTATTTTACTTTGTGTGTACAATTTTACGTATTTGGTTCATGGCTTACTCTTTTGACATGTATTTGGCACTGAAAGAAAAGTGATCTAAATTGATATACGAGATCACTGCTTAGCTTGTTGTGGAAACCTTAATGTGTCTGTTTGTTGAAACTTGTCGTGTTTATGTTTATGTGATCTACTGTGTGTGCAGGATTGCCAAGCCAAACTTACAATTGGATCAATTGCTATGTGCTGCTTATTGACACAGTTAAAGTCTGCAAATACATTGATAAAGATTGTCCAAGACTTGCTTCCTTTCTTGATTGGGACTTTTGGAGCTACAAACTCCCCGTTTGCTTGTATGTCTAATTCCTTGAACAAACCAACACCTCTGCAGTTGGATGTGTCCTTGCCCGCACTTCAAGATATTAAGTGGAGCTTATCACGCTTGCTTTATTTGTTCAACATGCAACTTGAAAGAAATGTCGCTATGTAAGTGAATTGAAAATTTTCTTTTTTCCCATTCGCAGTGCCTGATTTTTTTGCTACCAACTGGTTCATTAAGATTTGTGTGTCGCTAAGTTGAAATCTTGATAGTTCCTTTTGAAATGAAATCCCTTATGTTTTGAGGGATCAGAAGATTAGATGTCATTGAGATATTACAATATGAAATTGATGTGGCTGCATTTAAGGAAAAAGTGAAAAACAAATCATCTATTTTGTTCTCCTATAAAAAAAAATAGAGATTTAATGGCGCACATTCCAAGTATGCTTGTATAATCAAATGGTTTACCCATCACCTATTGTGCCAAGAAGGTTTTCTCTAGTTTTTATCCGTCAATTATACACACTTAAATCCAACTGTGTTATTCTGCATTTGTGGTAAACTTGGCTGCTTGGGAAGCAATAACAATCTTTTTGAGTGTAATAATAGGTCTGCACTAGATGTATGAGATAGATATTTAAACAAGTACTATAGATTTTGCAAACGAGTTCTAGGTTTTGTAAATATGTGCACAACCTGAGATTCCGGGTTAATATTTTGGTACTAGTGTTCTTTATTGAAACCTTGACTGGAAAAAAATACAGCCTGCTTAAAGTACCTGTTAAATCTCTCAGGTATCTTGTATGTTAAACAAAAATTTGCCCCGTCCAGGAACTTTTTTATTAGGATTGGAACACTGGCACTAGAGTATTTCAGTGAAACCTTAATTGGAAAATGATAGTCTGCTTAAAGTGTCAGTTAAATCTTTGCCGTAGTTTAAATTCCCATGGAAAAGTAAAACACCTCAAAGTTTTAGCATCACTGATTGGGTTAGATTGGGCAAATTATGGTTGTCACCATGTAAAACGTGGCATGGGCCCTATGCTTTTTTGCCTGTTTACTTCATGAATGTTAGCATGACATCTCCTGGTTAATCAATAAATTTTCTGTAAATGTGTTGTAGGTCCTTTGTGGTACTACTTGTGTCTTGCTTCTCATTCGTTGTCATTGGAGGTTTCCTGTTTTTCAAGTTCAGGTAACGTATCAACCATCCCCTTTGAAGAATACAGTATAATGCATCCTCAGACTTGATATAGTTACAGCCATTGCCTCCATTTCTGCAATTTATCATCTTTTTTATGTAGATTTCTTATGAAGATGTCAATGAAAAAGTTAAGAATACAATACTAACAAATTGTCATAGAACTTATCATTGACTGTATCACCAGGTAACTGGTATTTAAAGGAGCAAAATATCATATTTATCATCACATTTTTAGACCGTAATTGGTTTACATTGGATTTTCGGTGCCTTCTTGTTGTGTTCTTCTATGTGCTCTATTTACAAGTTCATCAACAATGGAGAAAAATGTGCAAATATTGCATAAAGAACCATCTATCGGTGCCTCCATCTTGTATTTTGTCTCTTTTATCTATTTGAAACAGACATCAGAGAGGGTCTCTTCTGTATTGATCTGTTTATAGCACATCATCATTAACCAGATGTAAAGTTGCCATTTTATAAGCATATTCTATGTGAGTTTTCTTAGTAAAATCCTTTCCCTCTTTATCTATGCCAGCTTATTCTCTCTTCAGCAAGGAATTTGCTCTAGCTATGTTTTGGGTGCTTATTTGGTTCTTCTCTTAATTGACTCTGGCAGCATCTAGTACTCTTGCTTGTTTGCTGTTCTGGGCTTGTGATATGTTCAATGATACAGGGGTAGCCATTCTCTTGAGGATTGCTTCTGGGAAGCTTGGGCATGTCTGTGTTCATCTTCTACTCATTTAAGGGTGCGTTGAAGAGGTGAACGCTTACAGGAGTGACTATTGTGTAAATTTTATTATGGATGTTGGTTGTTTAGAGTTGTTACACTACCTCCCTTTGCCAACCATACATGCTTAACGGTTGCCTTTGTAATTATTCACTTGAAAATTTTCCCCTACTTTCAGAATTGTTAATTTACACCTCTTGAATCTAAAGACCATAATATATGGAACTGCAGCAAAGAACACGAGTTGAACGCGTTATTGGCTTTGTTCTTGCTATATGGGGTATATTGTTCTACTCTCGGCTACTGAGCACAATGACAGAACAGTTCAGGGTATACTATTGAAACATCTAGTTGCTGATGCTTGTATTTAAGTTGCTTTCTTAAGACTGTTACTTGGACAGCATAACATGCAAAGGCTCAGGGAAGGGGCGCAAGTACAAGTTCTTGAGACAGATCATATCATTATTTGTGGAGTAAACAGTCATCTGAGTTTCATACTAAAGCAACTAAACAAGTACCATGAGTCTGCTGTCCGCTTAGGTACTGCTACAGCTAGGTAATTAATTCTCATCTGCCAGCACAGTTTCCATTCCAGTATTGTGTGCTATATGTACCTTTGATTTATGCATTCTATGTCTTCACAGGAGGCAAAGAATTCTTCTTATGTCTGATCTTCCAAGGAAGCAGATGGACAAGCTAGCTGACAATATTGCCAAAGATCTTAGCCATATTGATGTCCTCACTAAAAGGTATGGTATTAAGCAAATCCTCTTTGCTAATTTCAGGACTCCTGGAAAATCACTCCTCACCATTGTTCTTTTCTTTCCCTGGGACTTTGTCGAGATTTCCTTCATTTATCATCAATGTCCTTTGGTGGTGACAATTGTGTATTCAGGCGATGATTTATTTTTTGATGCAAATATTTCATTTTGTATTAATTTCTTTCTCTTTATAAGGCACATCAAGCATCCAGGAGGACTTTTCTCTCAACAACTTTTAAGAGAAATCTATCAATAAAATTATTTTATAAATTCAAAGAACCAGAACATATACATTATAGTTGAAATTTAATAACCTATCCATGATTGTTTCGGTTCAGTTTTCACATTTCCAGCTCCTTATTTGTACAGTTGCAGCCTTAGCCTAACAACATCATTTGAAAGAGCTGCAGCTGGTAAGGCACGTGCCATAATTATACTGCCAACAAAAGGAGATCGGTAAGAATTTTAAAGCAACATTTATAGGATTATCTACTTGTATTAATTGACTTGATAGCATATATGTCACAGAAAATTGCTTGTCATAATGTCTTTTTATGGAAATCATCTTGTAGTGCATGGACAAGAACCAGAGTTGCTTTGTTATTGAAGAGATGTTAGTACCACGGTGGATGTTTTTTAATCTTAACTGTTAATCTGTAAATATTGTGAATTATATATTTGGATTTTGGTCCAAAAATTATATTTCAGACTTGCAATGATGAGTCATGATACCTTGATACTTTGTAGTAGTGACTGGTAAGGTTTTGCACCTTAATTACATTGATAGAGAAGGAGTGATATATCCCTAAGTGTCTTTGTCAGAATTGGTGGTGATT
Organism: Populus simonii; assembly: GCA_007827005.2. NCBI lineage: Eukaryota > Viridiplantae > Streptophyta > Magnoliopsida > Malpighiales > Salicaceae > Populus > Populus simonii. Next base: position 12,962,160 of record CM017473.2, read on the forward strand.
GGAACTTACTATATAGGCTAAACTTTTCTCTACAGAATTGAATTTATATCAATTGATGTCTACATTCAGTCTTTAGATGAACTAGGCTTATATTTGTATTTTAAATTAGACACCGCCAAGATACTTCCTAGTTTTTGTTCACTATGCAACAAAGAAACGTACAAAGAGTATGGCCATTAGCAACTAAGAAACTACAAAGATGCTACATTGACTGCAAAGATGCTACATTTGACATAATTGACTGCATTTAATACCCTTTTGTTCATTTTTAGTCATCACTAGTGCTTTTGCTTTTCACTATTATCACTGTCAACCTTTTTGTTGTTGTGGTTGGTCAATGAGGGCTCTGCTCGACCAAGAAATACTGTAGCTCATGTAAGGGTTATGGGGAAGAATAAAAGGATGTTGGATCCAATGGCTTCTGATTTTTAGGAACGATAGAACTGACCATTACAAAGCCTAATTTTGTGAATCCGAATCTTGCTTATGTTCTTAATCAACAAATCATCTTTGTTTTAGCACTTTAATGTTCTCAGGATTTGATTGCAGAAGCAAGACTAGAAAAAACCAGCACTATTGATTTTAAATATTTGATTGATTAGGTATGAAATTGACACCAACGCATTTCTATCTGTGCTAGCCCTTCAACCTATTACAAAGATGGATGCTGTTCCCACCATTGTTGAGGTATGTCAGTTTTTTCCTGATTACTTAATGAAGTTCCTTGTGCACAATTTAACTGAATATGGGTTTCATTTTGATAAACAGGTTTCAAATACCAATACATGTGAGCTTTTAAAATCAGTTTCAGGAGTGAAAGTGGAGCCGGTGGAAAATGTTGCATCCAAATTATTTGTTCAATGTTCTCGACAGAAGGGGCTTATAAAGATCTACAAACACTTGCTTAATTATCGAAGTACTGTGTGAATTTCCTTATAGAATCACAACTTTCTCTTTCTAAGACAAAATTTGAGAATTCTCCAATCCAGATATTTCCTGTCGGGCTTTTCTCCAAAAACTTATTGATAAGTTGATGTCTTACTCCAGGCTACCAGTATTGTCTGTGGGAGACAGAGAAAGAGGGTTTGGGTTAATATGCTATTTCCTATTGAAAGAAAGCAGCACCAACAAAATACCACTTGAACCTTCCCAAACCCACTTTCCTAAGAAAAAAAAGAAAATTTCATTTTAAACACAATCGGCTTTGGTTTATACTAGAATGGTTCTATACAAGTTGGGCTAGCGAAACAAATCCCTGTTTAATACCCCTAGAAGTTGAATCATTTTCAATAGTGACACCTCAATATTTTTATTGTATATAAGTATTTAAAGTTTTACATCTTTTCCATTGCCCAATTTTGTATTTGTACAGAAAAACACTAATCAGTATCATGTTTACTCATTGCAGAAAATGTATTTAATCTCTGCAGTTTTCCTGTTCTAGCTGGAATTAAGTACAGGCAACTAAGACGTGGATTTCAAGAGGTGATGCCATCTGATGAACTTAGTCTCAGCTAGAAGAGAACTTCATGCAATCTGCTAAGTTTGATTTTTTTCAGGTAGTGGTTTGTGGTCTCTACCGGAATGGGAAAATATACTTCCACCCAAATGATGATGAGATCCTGCAGCAAACTGACAAAGTATGTGGATGTTATAGATTTCTGTACTTGCATAGTGGACCTGCACATTTAGAATCCTAACTTTAAGATGCAATCCAGTGAAACTTCTAATTCCTATATGAAATCATAGGGTGGAACTTGAAATGTCAGCCAGTATGGCCATCTGAACTGTTTGATCTTTTCAATCCGACCAGATTAAAAAATTCTTCTATTTAAATGATTTCTCCCTACAAGTAAATGGCTGAAGTTGTTCTCGGAAAACTTCAGAATGATTATTAGATATTGTTGCAAATTGGAAATCATATATTGGTTTTGTGGTTTATTAATTTCTAAGTGTGCTTTGTTGTTTTTATTGTTTCATATTGTCTTATTACATACTTCATCGGGAGCTAATTTACATTCAAATCCTGCAGATCCAATTAACAACCAGGCAAAATATAAAGGGAAAAAATTAGTTTCAGAACATGCTGCGCAGTTATTTTGCTGTCAGGATAAATCCTAGTGGTTCAAAATTTGACTAAGAAAGAACGTGCAAATGGGCCCTTGGCCTCACATGTCAATGTGTTGATTGATTGTGGCTGCAAAACAGTGTTGTTGCCATCTCTATTTGATGAATGCATGATTAAAACTTGAAGTCAAATTGCTGCCAGAACTTCAATGGATTTAACTGTATTTGGATCAGTCAATGGACAGATGATAACTATAAACTAAACCTGTGTCATGAAGTGGAAGTCAATGACGTGGTATGGTTCAATGGATGAGTTAAGTTACTTCCTTCCCGTAAAAGATACTGTGTGCTTTAGCATCTATAGATACTATAAATTAAAGCAATTTCCAGTGTATGAAGGGTCACTGTCTGTCATTTTCAACCATCACTGGCTGCATATAATTGTATGGTTGCCCGGTTTACCCATTTCTTAGTTCATGTTTTACTTTATAAATATCAATGGTTTTATGTTCTGCATTATATTCTATTTGTCCTGCCATCATGTTGTCTTAAGTTGTAATCTCATCAACTTCATTATAAATTATAGATGGCTACTTCGTTACACGGTAAGATATGTTTGCTCACCAATATATTGTTTGAAGTGTGTCTGCTTCACTCATGTTGTTGGGTTGATTACATTTCCTTCTTGATCCTATTTATGTATTCTCTAATTTGTTCACTTTTTCTACATAGATATTGTTCATTGGTCCAGTTCATGGTAAAAGGAACCCGCAAATTGCATATTCTAGTGTCTTCAAAGAAGGAGCTGCCTTTTTTAAAAATCTGGAAGCTCTGGAAGATAATAGTGATAATTTAAATCTTCCTACAGAATTGCGAAAAACACGACTTAAAAATATTGTAAAACGTCCCAACAGATCAGGGTCAAAGGTATCTTTTCCGAGAGACAATTGCTCAATCAACACTTTAATTCTGGATTGTATTTGTTACTTTGTATGATTGTTTTGCTTGTCTATGCAGGCATCGGACTGGAGTCTAGGACCGAAGGAATGCATTCTTTTTCTTGGATGGCGCCCGGACGTTGTAGAAATGATAGAAGAGTATGATAATTATCTTGGACCTGGGAGCATATTGGTATGCTGCTATACAATTTAGAGTTTTTAACCTATTTATTTAAATCATACCTGTTCACAATTTTGTTCTCGTTGTCCATTTTCATACATCTTAATTTAAATAGTAATTGCTCTTCAAGTTCGGTTTTCCTTACCAAAGTTTTAGAATTAAATTACAAACAAGCAATTATAATGAGAACATGCGTAATGTACAAGTGCATCTTATCAGAAATGCGTGATGTACATGTATTTGGTATTTTGTTTGTCACTGAAACCAGATTGTCACCAAGAGGGTTCCTTTGTTGCACTTTTCCTGTTTTCACCTCACAAAGGATTTTACCATAAGTTTTATAGTCAATTTACATTTCTTGCTGAATAAGATCGAAGTGCTTGTTAGTTGTCTGTCCCATTGGAAAATTCTGATAGTCAAAACATAACTTTCCATGCTTTGCTTCTCCTCTTCTTCATCTTCTTCTTGTTGGGTCTCTTCTGGAATTTAGTATTTTATTAGATATTGGACAATTTAAGTCTGGCGTCCCCAATGACTTGTAATTTTTTTAACTTGATATACAAGAACTTAATGTTCACACTTGACATGCTTTTAAGCTTCTGTATACCTATTAATCTTTAGTTTACTTTCACCACCTCTACAAATATATGCAGGAGATATTATCAGATGTGCCATTAGATGAGAGGATGAGGACCAGCAGCATTGCTAGTCAAAAGAAAACTTGAAAACGTCCGGGTTTCCCATAGGGTACTGCCTAATTGAGCCGAACTGAAAAAAGACATTTTATGTCATTTCTTCATTTTATTTTTCTTGGAAACCTTCTTTTCATTGGAACTAATGGTTTATGATCTTTCAAATATTGCAGATTGGAAACCCCATGAATTTTGATGCCTTACAGGAAACCATATTGGATATTCAGAATTCTCTCAAGAAAGATGAAGATATTTCCTTTTCAATTGTGGTAATATCTGATAGAGAATGGCTTATTGGAGGTAATAATACGTGCCTTGGAGGTAACAATATGTGAAGCTTTGTTGGGTTGAAGTGGCATTGCATAATCGTTCTTTTCTCCAGATCCATCCAGGGCAGACAAGCAATCTGCTTTCTCTCTTATTCTTGCTGAAAATATCTGCATCAAACTTGGAGTGAAGGTGAATACGATCCTTGTTAAATTCAATTGATCGTACGGATCCCTGCTTTTTAATTCTGAAGATTAGTTCGAGAGTTTTAATCCTAGAATTCTAGTCACAATGAATTGCTATATCTGTTTACCAATGAGCTTCTAGCTCAGGTGGTAGTGACCTCTTGATAGTAACCAAGAGTTCCCGGGTTCAATTTCTAACGAAGCCAGGAACATCGAACTTGTTTACACCCCATGCAAAAAAAGGCCAAAGTTAGCCCCTCATCCTTTCTGTAATGGTCAGATTAACACCCTGTCAGAGGGTATTAAGCTGGACTTCCCCTCTTCTCTAACACTAACCACTTATACTCATCAATATAACAATCAACTGTTCTGCAGGTACAAAATCTAGTTGCAGAGATTGTCGACTCAAAATTAGGCAAACAAGTAACGCATCCTGTAACAGACTTGTTCAGTTTTATGTCGAGAACACTCTTGTTTTGTATGGGTATTTATTTAGATCATACGATCTCTTCAGATTACAAGAATCAAGCCCAACCTGACTTACATAGCAGCAGAGGAAGTAATGAGCCTTGTGACAGCTCAAGGTCTTGATCATTGTACTCTACTTGCTGTTACACTCTTCCATTTAGACCATGTTCAATTTGAACAGTAATTATTGCTTACATACAGTGGCAGAGAACAGTGAAATGAATGAGGTGTGGAAAGACATTCTGAATGCAGAGGGTGATGAAATATATGTGAAGGTAAATTCCTCTTCCTTGTATTGCATTTTGGTGTGAAGCATCCTTGGGAACCAACCAACATAGGTGAGTTGGGCGTATTTTCCATAGAAGGGTGACTCGGTTGGGGAATGAGACTTGGGGCTGCTTTTTTCTATTTCTGTGAGGAATCAGATTTTATGCTAGCCACTGCTGCTATTGTTTCCTTGAGACTTTATTTTGGGTGATGAACTACCCTTTCTGGAATTAGTATCGAGTTTATTCAATACCAACCCATTTGAGCTGCTTTATTTCCTTTTTTGTGTTTCTCTGGCAGGACATTACCCTATACATGAAGGAGGGGGAGCATCCTTCATTCGCAGAGCTCTCTGAAAGGGCATATTTGCGGCGAGAGGTTGCTATAGGCTATCTGAAAGATACCAGAAAGGTACAGACGAGTAAGAGGGTGTAGTGGCATTTGGTTAAAGGTTTAGCCAATTTGATCTAGACATCTCATTAACCTTAATCTTGCAGGTTATCAATCCAATTGTCAAATCAGAACCGCTTTCCCTGTCTTCGACAGACTCATTAATCGTTATATCCGAGCTTGAAGGAGAACAACCCATCGTTTTGTAAAATGTGAACCTGTAGTCATCATCTGCCTTTGCTCCTTTTATCGCTTTTTCCATTGTTGTGGGGCATCTTGTTTTTGTCTAATGTGTATACTGTCTTACAAGCACTAACTGTCAAAATGATCCCAAATAAAAGAAAATGATGAAAGATGGGATTAATGGTAGTTTGAAAAAATGGCTAGCTAAAGCTGAGTCACACAGTGTGTAAGGTGTAAATATGCAGGAAAACCCCGTGGCCTGTATTTTTGGCCCAAGGAGGTTGGTTGGCATGGAGGGTGATGCAGGTTGAAAATTTTCAAATTGGTTTTTAACCAGAATTAAATATTTTTTGCAAGGCTGGGATTATATTAACCATGAGTTGAGAGCAAAAAATTTTGGTGGCTCACAAGCATATCCAATCAACCAGTCAGGCTGAATGGCAGGGACGAATCCATGGTGTTTGAGAGGATCAAAATGTATCATTTTCATTTTGGGGTGACCATCACATTTGCTTTCATAAATGGTCTAAGTAATGCTTTAAGCCGGGTTAATTTTTTGCCAGCATAAAAAAAGAATTGGGATGAAATATCAATGTTTCAAACGAGTAAGAAAAATCTAAGAATTTGAAAATTCAAAGAGGGTGAATGTATTATCAGAGTAGTGACTTAAAAAGCGGATAGCATTTTATGCTTACTCTAATATATTTAATTTAATTTAGTAAATAAATAAAATTCTTTTTTTATAAAAATTAGATCAACAAAGGTTGAGAAAAAATTTGAGTTTACCCTTGTTACTTTTAAAATCACATAAAAATCTCATAGAAATTACAAAATGTTGGTGGAAGAAACAAAAAAAAAACCCAAGCAAGCCTAGGTGAACTTTGTAAATCCGTGTTAATCTTCCAAACTCATAACTCGTTAAATTGTAAACCTAGGTTAAACTAAGAAGCTCAACACCCAGCAAACTAAATATCGGATGATGAAATCAATAAATTTAATTTGATTAAAAAAAAATTTTCTTTTAAAACGGATAGATTTAATAAAGACCGGAAAAAAATCCTGAGATAACCTTTATTATTTTAAAAAGAAAGATAAATCTATAGAAAGCAAATAAAAAAATGTTGCAGGATGAAATCATAAAAAAAAAAAACTTAAAAAAAAACAAGTAAACTTGAATGAACTTTGTAAACTCGAATTAAACTTTCAAATCCACAATCCGTTAAATTATTGATTTAACTCAACACAAAAGCTCAACTCCTAAAGAATTAAATGTTGGAGGATGAAATTAATTAATTTAATTTAATTTTAAAAAAATCCTTTAAAAATCTAAATTTAACAATGATAAAAAAAAAAAACTGGGAGTGTTATTTTCAAAACAACTATAAAATCTCATACAAAGTGAATAAAAGAAAACAAATGCTGGAGGATGGAAAAAATGCTTAAAAAAGGGAAAAAACCAAGGAAGTTTATGTCAACTTCATAATCGGGGTTAATCTTTTAAACTCGCAGCCCATTAAATTCTAGACCGGGATACAACCAAGAAGCTAAACAACTGGCCAATAAAATGGTATGAAATATTAAAAAAATCTTGCAATGTAAAAAAATAGCAATAAAAAAAACATTCTAAAAAATCATCTAAAATAAAAAACAAATGGTAATCATAAAAATGAGAACTAAATCTGACGAATGAAAAATTTATTAGGGATGAAATTGAAAAAAATACTTAATTTATAAATTATTCTAAATAAAAAAAAATATAATAAAGAGAATATGGATGAAACCTTAAGGATAACAAACTTCAAGAGCTAATTTTATATTTTTTTTCAGGCCAACACAAAAATTGAGTAGGAAAGAGAGAAAAAAAAAACAAAAGACTAAATAATGTGCTAAACCGGCAACAATTAAGCCATAAGCATCACTTGTAAGTAGAGGGATGCCAAGATACTTCAATTGTCACCTTAAAAGCAAAGTTTTGGCCACCAGACGACACAATGCGCATCGTTCAAACCTGGAAGACACTGTTTACGCGCTTCCATCTTTATTTATTTATTTATTTATGAAATTATCATGCTGCTTCTAATGATATTTAATAACTATCAAATAACTAAATGCAAAAGACAAGAGAACCCCTGAATTAAATGCAAAAACTTTTAAATTTCAAGGATAATTATATAATTTAACTATTTTAAAATTAAGTCAAGGACTAAAAAACTCCTTAACTAAAGCTTCATGTTTTTTGCTGTTAATGGTAATAAAATAATTATATTGTGCAATAAAAATATAAAAAAACACATTTAATCTTGTTTATTTTTGTAATGACTAATGAGTATAGTAAAAAACAAATCCCTTCCCCTCAAACAAACTAAATAATTTTGTTAATTAAGAGTAAATTAGTAGTTTTACTGTGAAAAAGCACTTTAAATCCATAAAATCTTTTAACTTCTATTACTTAATTACTCTAAAAATTCTCCAATCGAACATAAAAAAAAAAAAAACCGTTACCTTCTTCCTTGTGAACATCAAGCATATTGGATTTGGAATAGCCATAGGGTCCGATAGGTACAGGCATGGCTTGTTAGCCACATAGTTTTTAGACCTGGTTTGTTAGCCGACCCAATCCAAGATTTGGATTTTAGATTTTGACAGGATTATTTGGGTTAATTTTTTTTAAAAAAATCAAAATAACATCGTTTTAGTAATAAAAAAAATCAACGAGTTGCAACTGGATTTTTGACCAGGTCATACCGGATTTTTCATTCTCCTATTTTTTCTTTAATTCGGTTTAATTCCAACCCCGGATCGATCGGATCCTTAATCGATCCACCAAACCGGATTTTAAGACTATGGTCAGCCACACGAAAGCATCCAGTGCCTTTTGCATCTTAAACTGGCTTTTCTTTTTTCTTTTATTACTAGCTAATATGCCTGTCTTTCGTCGAGAGCTAGATCAAAAAAAGTTTAATGCAATAAAATGAACATGCAGGTGTTCTACATGTGTTTTTTTATATCAAGAAAAAATTATAATTATAAATTAAAAGGTTAGTGCATATATTTAATTAAATAAATAAAAAATTATTTATGCTTAAATGCAAAAAAAATTATTAATGATAATCAAAGATTAAACTGGAAAGTTGAGAGATGAATTTATATCGAGCAACAAAAACCTTGAATCTTTAATAATTTTATTATTTAAAATTAATTTTATTATTTAATTAAATAATAATAAAAATAAAAAACATGCATGGAAAAATGATTAAACCAGGTTCAAGAAAGAAATATTATGTAAGGTTCTAGAAAAAAAGAAGGACACGTGCTAATATTAGAAATATTTTTTTTGAAAACTAAGTAAAAATTAAATGATATTTAACTAAAAAAACATTATAACCTTTTTTAATTTATTTATTTTAATCAATTTCAATTAAAATCATGTAACTTCTTAAATTTACAAGTCATTCTTAGATTTTTCTTCTCATGTATAATGAACTATGAATATAATGAACTATGAGATGATCACTGTTTATGTTCTGAAACATTTTCTATACTAATTTATTTAAAGAAAAAAAATACCAGTAATTTTTATGAATTCTATATATATGGTTAGAAAAAGAAAGGCAAATGTTTTTTGTTTTTTTATCAATATAGGTGTCTGGGTCAGTTTACGTGCATTTCGACTAATTCCACGGATCCTTAAGTTAAGAATCTGGTGACTAATTCCAGCCCTAAACATTTTTAATTCCACGGATCCTTTAATTATATAAGCTTCTAGTGACCATCATATTAGCAACCACTATAAAATCACAAGAAAAGCACTGTCTACGTCCTTACTGTGTTTTTAAAACACAATTAAAAACAAGAATTACTCCACTCTTAAATACTTAATCTTTCTATAGTGGAGGGAAAGCTAGGAATAATCATAAAAATTAAATTAAAACAAGCACCCTTGGCTATGGCATATTACTCAAGCATCCTATAAAGGAATCGGCCTCTTTTTCCTTTTTTATTTTTTTATGGCCAAGAGCAAGGGGGGAATGAAATGTAGGGTTTGTAAGGGTATTTGACCTCCCGTTTCAAATGGAGTTTTTAATTTTTTTAAAAATTTAATTTTTATATTTTTGGTATATTTTGATATGCATCCAAAATAAATTTTAAAAAATAAAAAATATTTTAAAACCTTACTAAACAAAAAAATATTTTAAAAAGTAATTGCTATTAATGTTTTATAAAGTGTTTGAGAAAATAGTAATAGTTAATTTTTAAAATGTTTTTTATTTAAAATTAAATTAAAATAATATTTTTTTATTTTTAATATCAATATATAAAAATGATTCAAAAATATAAAAAAATTTAATTTAAAATAAAAAATAAAATTTAACCAACTTTTGTTTGGGTCAAAATCCCATATGACACTTAAATCTCATATTAAAATAATAATTTTTTTTTATTTTTTTTAATATCAACAAATCAAAATGATTTAAAAATATAAAAAATTTAATTTAAAATAAAAAATAAAATTTAACCAACTTTTGTTCGAGCTAAAATCCCATATGACACCTAAATCTTATATTAAAATAATAATTTTTTTATTTTTAAAAATTATTTTTAATATATTAAAATAATTAAAAAGTATAAAAAAATTTAATTTATAAAAGAAATATAATTTAACCACTTTTGCCTGGGACAAAATCCCATACGAAATACTTAAAACACCGCCTAAGTAGAACAGTATACACCAAGAATGTACTTAATAATCTCTCGAAAAAAAGAGCCATATTAAAAAAAAAAAAAAAAAAAAAAAGGGAGAAAAAAAAAACCAGAAGGTAGTGATCGTAAAACCTCCGGCAAATAGAGAAAAAGGGAGGCAAAAAAAGCGAAAGCAGAGCATTCCAAATCTTCTCGAGTGAGTGGAAAAAAAAAAAGAGGGCTGCAACAAGAGAAGGGAAGAAAAGAGGGAGGCATATCTTCCAGCTTTCGAAGAGAAACATGGCCCACGGTGGCTATGGCAAGCGGAGGGTGGCTGAGCGCAAACCCCCTGTAGGCCGCCGTTCCAAAGGATTAGGCGGAGACAAGAAGCCTAAACAAAAGCCCAAATCCGTCTCTCTCAAGAACCAAATCCGCTCCGTCGAGCGCATGCTCCGCAAGGTCCTTACTACCTTCCAACCCCAAATTTCATTTTTAATTAGGGTTTTTGTTGTCTTCAATCAATCAAATTTCCATTTGATTATTAATTAATTTTCTTTGTAATAGAAGGAACTTCCGCCTGAAGTAAGGGAAGCTCAAGAGAAAAGGTTAGAGGAATTGAAGAAGCAACAAGAAATTCATACTCGTTTGGCTCTTGAACGCAAAATTTTCTTGCGTGATAGGAAGATTAAGTTTTTTGGTAACTCCTTCAGTTTTTTCAATGAAATAAATTTGTTCATTAATCAGTCTCATGCTGAATCCTCAAAGTCATGTCCTCTATTTTGTTTAGAGAGAAGAAAGATCGAAAGAAGAACACGGCGTCTGGAGAAACTGCAGCGTGCTTCATCTGGTCAGGCTGCTCAAGATGTTGATCTTGCTGACCAGCTTTCTAAATTGAAAGAAGATCTTGAATATGTTAGGGTAAGCTGCTCTGTACGTTTTTTGCACTCTTAACTTTTCCCCTTTTCTTCGGTAATATGTAAAGGGCATTTATTGTAGTTCTGTACTAAGGTAATCAAAATTTAAGAGACAGTCTACTGTACAGTGTGAGATAAGCTGAATGAAATGTTGACTGTTGTGTATTTAGTTTGGAGAAGTGTTGTAAACAAATAGCATTAACTCAGCTTGTCCTGCTTCTTGTTTTTTATTAATTTTTTTTTTCATATTGCTATTTTTCTTATGAACTTACAGTTTTTCCCCAAGACTGAGAAATACGTAGCTTTATTTACTGGAGGTGAAGATCCAGAAATTGTTGATAGGAGAAATAGATTGCGCAAGCAGATTAAATCCAACTTAATTGCTGCTGCAGCCAGCGGCAAGGATTTGGAAGGTATCTTCTTTCTTTTACTTACCTCTGCAACTTTCTAAATAAAGTTTTATGAAAGAAGTTACTTCCTTGCTACTGGATTCAAGGCATGGTATTGCACTCTTGTATATAGTTCTTGAAATCTATCCACCATTACATGCATGTGGATCAGCACCGTGGATTAAGTTTATTTTGTAGACATTTGTGTTTAGAAAAATCATGTTGTCCTCAAGAAATCAAAATATCAAACTAAAATATACAATTAGATGTGTCTGTGGTAATAAAGACTACACTGTTGGTTATCATATGAAGAATGGTTTACCCTATCTTACAATTCTGTGCACCACAATCCTTTGTGAATGCTTACATAGCCAAGATGAAGAAAAAAGGGTTTTTGTGTGTGCTCTCGCCAATGATGGGGACCCACCCTTTATGCCTGGTAGATATGACTTGGCTTCCCATTTATTGGGCTGTGGGCAGATCATTAGAAGGATAAATTTGATTACAAATAAATGATATGGTTCAAAAGCAGAAAGAGCAGGCACCACCAACTAATCCTTTCCACACTGAAAAGGGCTTTGATTGGTGGGTGGATTATATATCTATTCATGGTAATACATTCTCATCATAGTAATTTTGTTATGATATCTTCTTGTTATTGTGATGGTGATGTACTTTGTACTTTATTGGACTTCTGTTAACAGAGACAGGGAGTGAGGATGATGGACTTTTGGATCTGAGTGAAGATGATTTCTTTTTAACTGGAACCTCGAGTGATGAAGCTGATGCAGATGATGAATGGACAGATAAAAGCACAAGGTATATATCGTAATTGTGAGTGAAGATTCTAGTTTCAAGATTTACACTTACAATTGGGCAGGCTATTTTATCTTTGTGGTTGGATTTATATTTCCTTAATGTTTTTATTTGTCACATGCTGGATCAAGATAGAAATAAATAAATATGCATGTACAATTGTTTATTCTGCTAGCTTTCTGTTGTCACTTCGGACTGGAAGTTCTGTGCACCCATTTGATCCTATATTTAGATCTTCATAATGTAGTTTTGCATATGCTGTCAATTGGGTTATACCCTAAAAGGTGCAAATTATAATTTTTTCAGGGAACCAGCTTCTAGTGCTTCTGGCAAAGCAGCATCTGGAATGTCAAGTGATGAAAGAAATCAGGTCACTTGTTAAACCCAAATATTGAATTTTCATGTGAAAATATACACTAGTTATTTATTTTTCCTTATTTTTTTCCCTTGAAAATGATTTTTTTTTTCTGACTTCAATTTTTCCCATCAAGACAGACTGCTGCCAGAGCTCTAATGCCTCCTCCGCGGCCTTCAAACAATTTGCATGCAAATTCAGTGCATGCTCAATCAAAGTTTGGAGCTTCATCTAGTAAAAATTCATGGAAACAGAGGGCTGAGATTTCTACATCTAGCAATACATCAAGTAGCAGAAGTAGATCTTCCTTTAGGGCTGGGGGGTCTTCAAGTACAAGGACAGGACACAGTAGTAATCTAAGTTCAAATTTAAGTTCAAATTCTGATGCTCATAAACCCCGAAGGAAGAGGAGGCCAAAGAGGAAAAGGCAACAGGTATGTTACTCTTGACTGTTATTTTGTCCATTTCAGCATTTTCTCTCCTTATTTCTGTTATAATGACTCTGTCATTTGCTGGATTAGCATTTGTTGGGCTAAGTATCTTAGGAATAACAGTCTTTCTCTGAGGATTTATTCCTTAAAAATGGACAAAGCCCTAGATAGGCATATGGGTTTGTGTGTAGGAAAAGGAGGAGGAGAGAGAGAGTGAGACATTCCTGGTGTTCTTTGTAACTTCTGCATTAAAAAAGAAATCTACTATCTTGAAAATAATTTCATGAACTGAGTTTGTTAGGAGTGCAAGTTTGTGTATATGGTTTATACCTAATAATAATAATAATATCTTATGGAGTAGCATGCTTCTCTTGACTGTTTTATTTAATTATCAAACCTTCTGTGGCACATGATTTGTTTCTTCCTCTATTTGCAGGCCTGAAATGGATGGAGTCAGCATACATGTAACTGCACTACAATCAATTTAAGTAGCTTATCAGATATCTATTATTATTATTTTTTGCAGGTCTGTTGTAAACCACCAAATATTTTTCAATTTTTTTTATCACTAAACAGTCAGGAATCTGTACCTTTTGCCCTTTGGATGTTTTCTTGATCCCGCGCCTGTGAAGTGCTAGGGTTATTGAGAATTCTTTCCTACAGAAACTCACTTTCTGGTTTGTTTATTCCCTCACCCGTCCTCCCTTTTGTTTATAATGGATTGTATGACTTCAATGTTGCCGCATCTTGGCGATGTTGTGGTAGAGGCAACTGGATCTGAACATGGCTTGTAAGGGATTTGAGTGGTTTCCAGCGATAAATACTCGGCGCTCTCATTCTTGAATCCTTTTCTTTTAAAAAAAGTTCCTGTAGCGCTCGCTTGAAATTCGTGTCCGGGGTCAACCCCTTTTTTTTTTTTATTTTTTGAGACGAGGAACTCTCACATCGAGTAGGATGGATAAATTCGAGATAGGGGATAGGTATTTTAACAAGATTGCTAATCGAAGTGAGACAATGAGTCCAGTTGATGGTCAGCAAGCATGGGAAAGGGGAATTTTCGCATATCATAAAGATGAGATTTGAACTATGGTCTCACAAGCTATTCTTACAAATATTTACAAATTGTGGATTGGGAGTTGGTTTGAGATGATCTTTGAATTATATTTCTTAAATGAATCATAATTCAAAAGTTATTTCTCATAAATGATTTATACAAAATGAGTTAAAAAGATTTTGAGTTTCGAATATATTTGATAAAAAAATAACTCAAATCAGCTTCTCTTTTTAAATAAGGTGCATGGTATAAATCAGAATTTATAAATTAACATTTTAAAACTTTTAATTAAATAAAAAAATTGACTCAATTTGTAATAAATTTTTTATTTAAATTAAAAATTATTTCTAAGATATTTTTCGGAGTTAAAAATCAATTTGCAAAAATCATCCTAACTATAACCCAAATGATGTCAAATCTTTATTACATCTTTCAAATAATAAGTCAAATTTGTGGGTTAAATGAGGCAATGAAATGAAACTAATAAGAAATAATGCAATGGAAAAGAAGAGTAAAAAGAAGAAGAACGCAAAATCAGCTATGATTAATATTAGGCAGTTGCCCGCATACTGTCGCAGGAAACTCTTCCATCGGGTTAACATGGTCAATATCCATCGACCTAGTTTCTAGACCGGGTCGGGTCTTAAAGTAAACAGCTGGATCATGCAATGCTGTGAAGCTGGACCAGGCAAAAATGCCGGCTGTTGTAAACAATTTTTCATTTAAACGGTGCTTGCTTTATATGTCTTTTGGTTATCTGCTGCTTAAACTTCTCTCTCGCCGCAAGTATTTCAGGATTTCCTGCACTACAAATCCATGTTGGCATGATGCAATAACTAATTTTCATGATTTTTCTCCGTTCAATGCATATTCATTCAAAAAAACAAAGAAAGAAGAAGAGACATCTTAGGTCTCGATCCACCATTTATCCACTATGACTAGCTGGGCCGATCCCGTTCAGATGACATCGGTGCATTTCTCCTCTGTCGACCCAGCGAGGTGGGCTGATAGGGAATTTGTGTATCTACTTTTTAGGCCATGGAGAATTTAGACCAAAATAGGCCCTGACCTTCTCCAATAGCCCATTCTATCGAAGCCCATTTCTATTTTCAAAACCTTCAGGCTTCAAGTATTTAAACACAGAAGATACTGTACCCAACCGTTAAAACCACCATGTTTTAATTTTGGCGCCCCGAGATGAATCTCTCTCTCTCTCTATCATACTTTCTCAGCAAGTGCCAATCTTGCAATCTAGGCTCTACCACCATCATCTCGGACCTGACTTTTAACGACTGCTGTCCCTCTCCCTTTGTGTTTTAGTGTCACCCTTACGCTCACGTACTGTTAGATGAAATTCCTGAATCAAACTCATTTCTTTGGACCTCATTGATTAGTGGGTCTGTTGAAAGCTGTTGATATGAAAATATGTAGAGAGTCCTTCTTACATTTGAATTTTACTATCGCTTTGGTGCTTAAGGCTTTAACTGAGCTAAGGAGAGTGAAAGATGGGGATGTGGGATATGGGTTTTTGTTGAATTGTGGTTTTGGATTTGATTCGATTTTTCAAAGGTTGTGATTATTTTTAATGATGAGTGGAGAAATGTTTTCTGTGATATAGGTGTTTGATGAGATGGAAGAGAGAGATATTGTTTGGAAGAATTCAATGGTTTTTGGGGTTTGGAAAACGGAAGAGTTTCTGTTGGACAACATATATGTTATGGATGGAAGACAGGAAAGTGATTTCTTGGAATAATGGTGAAAGCATGGGTTCTTTTTGAGGGAGTGGCTATGAAAGACCTGTCGCATTATTTGAATGCGATAGGTTCTTATGCTTGGAATATTTTAGAAATTATTCTAATTCATGATGTTGGTTCTGGGGTTATGTAAAGCAGAGGATTGGAAGCGGCAGAAGAGTCTTTTGACTGGATGCTAAAATGGCAGCCTCATAATGCTTTGGACTTGTATGGGTGCTTTAGGAATAAGGTATATGGGACTTTTATATTGGGAATCATACCAGCTTCTTCACAGTGGCTGCCAGTTAGGTGCATGTGTATGCAGAAAGTGGAAGCATAGAAAGAGCTATGAAAGTTTTTAAGAATGATTTGTTCAGCACAACGATTACTGCCTTTGCAAATCATGGGTTGAGTCAAGGTAGCATTTCTTTATCGGTTTAGATTTATAGAGAGAATATAAAATTTGATATAGTTGCTTTCTCGTGGTTCTGACTGCTTGTAACCTCGGGGGCCTAGTGAGTTGTGAAAGAGGGAGGAGGTTTTTCAAGCAAATGACCCAGATGGAATTCAGTCAGTGGAAAAGCACCATGCCTATGTTGTTGACCTTCTTGGTCATGCTGGGTGCCTTGAATAAGCATATTAACCTTGTTAATAGCAAACCAGTGGAACCTACTACAATTGTGTGGGGTGCTATGCTTGCTGCTTTTAGGGAATCACTATATTCAATTGGCTGAAATTCCAGGAGCTGCATTATTCAAGATCGAGCCAGATTATTCTGGCAATCATGTTCTTTTGTCTGATATCAATGCAGCTGCTGGAAGTTGGGATCATGTTGCTAAAGTGGGAGCAATGACCAGGGAGAACCGAGTTCAAAAGAACAGAAATTCCAGCCGATAGAGTTGGGAAGTGTTATCCATGTGTTTTTATGAGAGATACTTCTCATTTTGTTCCAGAAAACATCTAATCCATCTTAGAATTACTCGGAAAAGATATGAAGGTTTTGGATGTGATAAACCTATTTTTAACAGGTGTAAAAAACCCTTATGACCCTTCTCTTTTGAGCACACTTGAGGGAATGAGCATGCCCCGAGTAGGGGCTTGGCAGTGTGCTAAGCCCCAGTATGTTGGGTTTGGCACTAGCCAAATCCAAAGGTTTTGGATGTGATAAACGTATTTTTAGCGAGCCTAAAAAACCCTTATGACTCTTCTTCCTTGGGCACGCTCAAGAGAATGAGCATGCCCCGAGTGAAGGCTTAGCAGCGTGACAAGCCTCGAGCACGCTAGGTCTGGCGCTAGCTAGACCTAGCTGTGATTGGGCTTAGCAGTGTGTCAACCCCGACACGTTGGATTTGGCACTAGTTAGATCCAGCCGTGATTGGGCCTAGCAATGTGCCAAACTTCGACATGCTGGGCCTAGCGCCAACCAAACCCAGACGCGATTGGACTTGGCAGTATGCCAAGCTCCTGGCACGCCCATGAGAATGTGTTTCCTCTCTTGGAATGCTCAAAGAAATTATCATTCTTCCTTGACAAGCCCAATAGAATGAGGTAACGTAGGTTTGACAAACATGTCATGCTCAAGGCACTTGGACTTCGCAGTCAACCAAGTCCAAAACAATGTGGGTCTAGTAAACATTTAATACTCAAGGCACTTGGATTTGGTAGTCCGCCAAGTTCAAAACAACGTGGGTCTCGCAAACATGTCAAACCCAAAGCACTTGGACTTGACAGTTAGCTAAATCCAAGGTAACAACTATCCTCCCTTAGGCCTAATCTCAAGGAAGAACTCAACCTTCATAAACTTAGCTACATTTGTCGTCTTAAATCCTAATATTCTTATATTTTTCAAGTGTATAAAAATCCTTCAAAGACCCACTATATTCCCATCAAACATTCATATAGATGTAAGAGATATTTATTCCTCATTAAATGCTATCAGGGTAAGATTACACTCCAGACCCTTTTCTTCATAAAATGACAAGACTTATGGGCTATAAATATACCATGAGACCTTCAGAACAAAAGTTCAAAATCTTCATTCTCTATTGCATGTATATTTTCAGAGCATTTCTCTCTAGAATATTATTGTATTTTTTCTCTAAAAAAATATTTATTTAAGCATCGAATAGTTCTCACCTCCATAAAAAAAGATCTTTTACATATACTAGCCGAAAGCTATATTAGCTTACAAAGCATCAAATACAAGCTATCAACTTTCTTGATTATAAAAAATGCATGAGATTGTTAGGACTAATTAATTATCTAATTATCCAATTTAAAAACCATATTTCTAGGCTATTGAATTTTTAAAATATAGTCATGATGTATTATGGAAACCCAAAAAGGTATTTCCTCCCTGCACCATGTGCCCTTCAGATAGAGACAAGAACGCGAATTTTCAAGCATAGTACTGCCATGTTCATATGCACAGTTCCTCCTATAGCCAGGTTATCTAAAATGATCCCCTGCTAGTAAAAGGCCTCTTTACTCTTCAAAAAATTGTAAGGATGACCTTTCATTTAATATTATAGATCAACACAAAAGTGGCTGGTAGCTCATGAAATGGACTTAATTTTAACCTTTTCCCTTTGATTAGGTGAGTGTGTAGACTGTTCAAGGATCAAGCCCCGATAAATCTCACTTCGCCACATGAACAGTACGATTTAATATTTATTTGGGAAAAATCATCCATTTTATTTATTGCGGGACAGCTTGCAATCTTTGTGAATGTAACCAGTTTCAGTACATCTTTCAAAATGAAAAGTGTTTACGAAGATGATTTTTTTTCCAATGAGCTGTGTTCGTGATACCGTTCGAGATAAGTTTTAACCTGTTTTTTTTATTAAAATTTAATTTTTTATATTTTTAAATTATAATAATGTTAAAAATAAATTTTAAAAAATAAAAAAATTCTTTTGATATTTTTTTTTTAAATAATCGTTATGCATTCTCAAACATTATTTATTTCTTTTGATGAATGTATTTTGAAAAAACTTTTTTTATTCTAAATAACTAATCATGAAAATTTAAGTATATTATTTATTTATTTATTTATATTTTTAAATTATTTTAATGTGTTGATATTAAAAATATTTTTTAAAAAATAAAAAATATATTAAAAAAAAACACTTTAAATATATTATTTTAATATATTCTTAAAAAATCATTACCACAACACTTGCACACGCCCCAAAGCCAACTGTCAAAAAATTGGGTAGGTGAGAGGAACTGTTTTAACATTATCTAGGCCATATTGAATTTTAGCATCAGAAGTACAACTGAACTGAATAATGATCTATAGGCGTGTGCGAATATTTCCTTTTCTTTTGGTTCCATCTTGGCCTACAAAGTCTGGAACTCACCACCATCTAACAAGAGCTAACCGCACCTTGGCTTGGACAATTTATTTAGAACAAAGCAAATAACTGATGTAAAAAAGAAAAAAAAAATCGAGATGGAAGTATTAATGTGGCTAGATGCTTCCGATCTTGCCATGGGCAGGAGGCAAGACTGTTTTAGGCGATAGTTCTGCTAGCTTAAGTTCCCTGATGTGAAACTGGGCCTCGAGGAACCATGCTATTAGTCTATGTGATGTGTTTTATATATATTTGTTTAAAGTTTAAACCGAAAATCAGTGAGAAAAGAGAAGAATATAATAAATTAAAAACCAGGTATCTCTTTTTGATGAGAAGTAAAATTATAGTCCAATTATGACTTCCATCACTGCATTTATAGCAGTGCAGATCTTGTGCTCTCTAAGACAATGACATGATCCCTTGTTATCCTAGGAAGACGTATCAGTTCAGGATTTATGTTCCCTGGCACTTCTGAGTTCTTCCCTTTGTGCCAATACCTTTGTTGCCAAATGCTTTTTTTAGTGAAAGTTGAGAAAAAGGCAATAGGCGTTCCAGCTGGTGGAAATAACATCATTAGAATGCATATGAAAGATGTTGCTAATTGGCAAGCAACAACGTTGTGTTGCTGACAGTTGTTCTAGCAGCGTAAGTTAGCTGTCTTCTGTCGAAGTACGTGCTTGAGGCTCACTCAGTAGCAACTACTACCCTAAAATGGTAACCGTTCATGATGCATATCAGTGTCCCAGAAGAGGACTGGTTTTTCTAGTACGTGAATCTTGATCGACAGTGAGCTTCCTTGATCTTTGATAACAACATCAGACTGTTTTTCTGGTTTGCTGCAATTGATTCTAGACAACACATGGACAATTGTATGAGATAAGAATCACAAGAACTGTGTCGGATCTTGTTTTTTGAATCCTTAATTAATTATTATTTATCAAGTTAGCTCTACACGAGGAGAGTGAAAAATGATGATGTTGATATTTAATAATGGATGGTGTGAATCTGCAAGAATTTGCCTTGCAAACAGTTTAGCTACAAGAAGTTGCCTTGTAAATCTTATATTCTAAGACAAATGCAATGAAACTGGACTTAATAAATCCCATGGAATGCTGTATCTATAGTTTTTTTAACGGAAAGTTGGAAAAGATAAAGAGCTTGTTTGACCGTGTAGTTGCGGGTGCTTTTCAAATAGCTTTTCGTGCCGAAATGCATGCCAATGATGTTTTTTCATTTTTTAAAAATTATTTTTAATATCAGCACATCAAAACGATCCAAAAAGTATAAACTGCCATTAATTTTAACAAAAAAAAAAATTAAAATTTTTTAAGAATGCAGCCGCAACCGCGTTTTCAAACACTGCCAAAGTATTAAAAGCATAAATTTATTGCATGGAGGACATATAAATATATGGTGAAATATTTATAGATTTCTTTATCTTATGAGCCAGAAAATTGTAGAGATAGGTTTGCTTTATAGCATGTGGCTCCCAGCTGATCACCTTTTGCCAAAAGCATTTTAGACAAGATAATCTTTACTAAGTTCCAAAAATTGGCTCTTTCCTCGATAATATTTTCTTAACCAAACTATATCAGTGATAACACACAGCCAACTAACATGGTAACATTTATAGTGATTGCTGATTTTTTAGGTAGCCATATATTAGAAGGTAATTTCTCAGAAATGCACATTAAATCAGCTATAATTCCACAAAAACTTTTGTTCCGAACACAGATTGGATGCCTTCTGAATACCTGAGTGTGTGCGCACAGAATGATGTTCCTGCAAGACCAACATTTTCACTTTTGAAAAACTCTGCACCGACTCCTTGGATTAATTAGTCCACATTGAATTTAGAAGATAGCTATCTTGAATTGGAATCTAATTTATTAGTAACTGCTTAATTTCCCAGACAAGCTACAGTTTCCTGCTACTTCAGACTTCTGAGTGTTGACCATCTCTCTCTCTCTCTGTCACACACGCACAGTGTTTAATCATGTATCATGTGTCATGTGCATATTTCTGGTCTTCACTATTCCCAAGGTGACTTGCTCTCGTTGTCTTTGGCTCTGCTAAAGAAAACTGAAAGTGTTAAAGATGAGCATCTTTATTAGCTGAAAGGTAATGCTTTTGAGGCAACTTTTGCTTTCCCTTTACTCTCTCATTGTGATTGGTTTTCACACACAACCAGAAATCCTAGTCCTCTAGTTAGAGCCCCCCTAAAGCTCTTAGTGCAATTCCATGTAGTGTTGGCTGATGAGCACACAAGGCCATGCGCATGAATTGAAGCTTCCTCATACTATTATTTGTTCGCTCTACCTTTTCTTTGGATGTCAGCTGGATTACGTCGAATACCTTTTGGACTTCCCTGTTGGTAGTTAAGTTTAGGATTATGTTAATTAAATTGGATTGATAATAGACTAAGATGATGTCTGATATCTCCTGGTATTGAAGCTATTTGAAATTTATCTTTTGGTTAATTTCCATTTTGATGCAAATAATATACCTGTGATCACTTTTTTTCAATTTTTCTATGGTTTGTTGAAGAAGTTGGGGGAGAAATTTAAAGAAGTCTTCCCTTAGTTTGGAAATTCCCATTTTCTTTCTCCAAAAATATTGAGGGAAACTGGGAAAGATATCATCAAGGAAGTATCTTTGAGTTCCCTTGACAAAATTATTGCTTCTATTTGAGATATAACTCAATTATATCAGCTCTTGTAAAATGAAAATTTCTGTTTCTTTCCTTTCCTCTGGGAATAAAAGATTTTTGATACAAGGGGTGGGTGGGTATTAAACTCGATTGGTACCTGGTCATCTTAAGGTTGAGATTCTCTCTTCTTCTTTTTTCCCATTATTTTCTTGTTTTCTCTTTGTTCTTTTAGTGAAAATCTTTATTTAACACCAGCTCTCTGGCATTATTAGTAAATCAAGATTCCATGGACCAGACCTCATTCTCTTTTTCGAAAGTATTCGTATTGATTGCATTGAGTCTTTATGCTGCCTTTCAAATAAACAAAATTTGGATCAGATTTCATGGAGATCCCACTGCTTGTGGTAGAGTTTATAATCATAATATTAATTGGGTGGTTTGTGTAGAGATTGGCACTCAAGAACTTGATCAAGCTGTTTCACACTGACTAGAGAACACAGAACTATATCAATCACATCTTTTAGCTGGGTAAGATAAAAATATAGTCAGAAACAGGATATGTTAGAGAACTGTCAAACACACTTTTATATTTAGCTTTAGCGGTGTATGGAGAACATTACATGGCAAAAACATGGACGACCCTGTCTTAATTTCCATATGTTTCTTTTCTGTTTTGATTTTACATAATTGCATTTGAAGCAATAATAACTTCCTGTATCCAGTTTTGGTTTGGTGAGATTACAAGGACCAACAAAATGACACCATAGATGTCCAAACCACCAGGTATCTCGCTGCCACACCCTAGGATAGAAACCGTAACTTCACTCTGATTTTTCCTGTTTCCTGTCTAAAACTTCCAGCCATCTGTAGAAAACCCAGTCAAGAGAGAGACCCAGATTCAGATTTGAGTTTTCTTCCTGGAGAACCCAAGCTGAAAGATTTTCTCAAGGGATGAATCTTCTCTTCTCCCTGATCCTGTGGGTTAACATGGCCTGTGGGTTTTTCATACATCACAACCCAAATTAACCTCTTGCTTCTGATCCTTTAATGATTCTCAATTTCTTACAGGATGACAGGAACATACTACAAATAAGAATAAACCTTGTGAGAAAATTTATCACATAACATACAGAAATGGATTCAAATGATCTTGGGAGAGAGAGGCATGCAGAACTTACTCCCATGGAACATCTCCAATCAGCATCCAGTCACCATCTTTGTCCTCATAAGTAGGTGCATATTCTGATCCTTTGTAGCCTTCCCTTTCAGAGTACTCACCTGGCATAGTTACAGATTTCATCATCAGAATAATAAGAACAACATAAAGCTGCACATGCATATTTATCAAAATATTCTTACCTATGGTGAGCTTGAACATGTTCTCTAAAGCCTTTAGGAGGTCAGGGTATCCCTTGTAAACCTTGAGATCAATCTTTCTAAGGTATGGTGCTCCATCCATGCTTACTTTAACGTACATCCCAGCTGCAGCCTCGGCTTCAGCTTTCTGTGGCTGCAGGGTGTTTTTCCGGTAGGATCTGATTGGTGGCCAGCCCACTATCTGTGCCCTGCATGTTGCATGTACATGAAATGAATGAGTGCTACAATACATCATAGAAAATTCACAAAGTGTGAATCGATCTAAAAAAAACGAAAGACCCTGAACCAAAAACAAGAAAACTTCTGACTTACTTGGGAGCAGGGGCAGTTTCTTGGTCATCATGTCGAGGATCAGATTTGCCTTTTGCTCCACGCTCCTTTCTGGTCTCTGGCAATGGTCGTTTGTTGTTTCTAGCACCAGAAACTGCTTGTGCTTCATTAGTACAGCTCGTCCCTGGCAACCCCAGTCTAAGCTCAGTTGCCTTGAGGTTTAGATCATTCTCATATGCAACACCGCCTTCCATATTTTCCAATCTTTGTTCAAAAACAGGAACTGCTAAGAGATGATGTATACAAGGCTTGGAAATTGCTCTTGTGATTTCCTTTGGTAATGATTCTTGAGAGAAATGGTAGCTAGTTTTTTCTGTGAGGGGATGCAGGTGTGAATGGAAACAAGTATATTTTATATACAAAAGGAAGAGGTTGAGAGAAATGCCTTGTTATTCTCTCTTCAAATGCATGAATTATGGACAAAGGCAAGCTAAGCCTGTCGGTAGCAATAGCAGCACCTTTGAGGCAACGTGTCCATGCATTCAGGGGACAAGAGTGGGACAAGCACGGCCGCCCATATGGAAGACTTTTGAGAGCAAATTTTAAGCGGGAACGGTCAAGGTGAGTTACGGGGGTTGTGGGAGGAAAATCAGGAACGTTGGCTCCTTAGAACGGAAAAGATGAGGAAACAGCTCCATGTGGGCGATGGGGTCCGCATGGCTAGGTCGGTGTGGACATGGTATGGCCATGTGGGGGCTGGAATTTGATGTGTTGTGGGCTACATGACATGCAGGATATCGTGTGGACATGGTCAGCCATCCTCTTATTAATGCCCAATAAAAAAATTAGTAGTATATGTCTTTTGTAATGATTGATTAATTTGTGTCATTAGCTAAAAGAATATGAGAACCTTGAGTAATTAAGTGAATTCAAACGGGTCCAATTATAATTAGCTTAAATATCTCAAAGTCCAAAGCAGCTCATTCTTTTAATATAAACCTTCCACATTACCATCATGATGACCATACCATGATGTAATTATTAGCTAATCTTTTCTCAACAAACAGCATCATGATTTCTTGGGATGTTTTAATTTGAAATGCAGTTAACGGGCAGTTTAGAATTGCGTTTTATGATACTTTTTCAAATATATTTTTTATTTTAAAATATATTCTTATATATTTTTGACATTCCTATATTAAAATCATTTATTAGCACTATAATAAACATCAATTTAATACTTTTAAAAAGCTAAAAGCATTTTTAAAAATAATTTTTTTTTTTTAAAAAAAAAAGCATAAGATGAAGTTGTGAAGTGCTTTTCAATGCCCCCAAATAATAATTCTGTGGTACGTGTTCTGGTTAGCTTATGGATTTCACAGTTAATAAAAAATGATGGTTTGCAAATAAAGCAAATTAAAAGAGTGTTGAATTCCAGGGTGCAGCATAATAGCACCTTCCCCGTTTGGGCTCAGAGGGGTGAGTCCCACTCGGTCCACTGGTCTGAATCTGTGCGTAGGATGATCATTTCCAAGCTCTGCAGCTCTGCAGATTACCAACATCAGGGTCCATTCCTGCTGCTGCACCACCCGTGCGCCTTCAAATGTTGTTCAATAATTGTCATCTTGATTTTTTATGAAACATTTTACACAGCTTATATTCGATGAAACATCATGGAATACTCTTGTTCCTATTTCAAACATTTTACACGTCATTGTCTTCTTCCAATTTTTTCTTTGTTCCTTGAAATTTGAATTACAAGTGAAAGCAATTTTTTATGCTCTATATATATAAAGTTCAAGTATTTTTGTGTGCGTGTTTGCTAATTAATTAGACCATACTATATACATAGATAAGCTCTTTATTTGTTCTTCGTCAAGAAACGAAGTTCTCACAATCAAGTGGCTAGGCTACAGAAGATCCTTCGACATACGTAATTTATTGCTGTAAATTTGTAATGGACACGTATTGCAAGTAATGTGGTTTAATATAGGTTTGCCTTCAAAGCCTAGAGACAATTGTTGAAAAAAACATAGCATTAAAGTTTGTATAACCAGGTTAATTAAAATACCTATTAATATATGCTTCAAAAATGGTAAGAGTGTGTTTGATAATGTAATGATAATAATTTTTTAAAAAGCTTTTCATATAGAAATACATCTAATAATATTTTTTTATTTTTTTAAATTTATTTTTAACATCAGTATTTTAAAACATTAATATATATATATATAAGTAAAAAAATCAAAATTTTAAGGAGTAGATATTTTTCCTAATTAACTAAAAAATCAATTTTAAAATACCTATTTAGTTGTTATACCAAACCGAGAAATTAATGTACAAATACCTAGCATCTAGCCTCACATGTTTATTTTTTTTGGGGTGGGTGCTCCCTGGAACAAAGCATCTAAAACAATATGGTTTTAATTTTATGATAAAAAAACAAATTACCACCGAAGATGAAAGGTAAGCATTGCCTCGTGTGTACCAGGGATGGAATTAAAGGTTTTTTTCTTACTCGGCCCAACCTTGTACGCGCAAGTCTATTATTTTTTATTTGTTAGTTACTAGCTCATATCAATATTCATTATATAAATACTAAAAAAAATATTATTTTTTCAATGTGGGATTGAAAGTTCATTAGTATATATACTTTATATTCACAAAAAGAAAGTTGTGCTTTTTCAAAGTGAAATAAAAAAACTTTTTTTGTTTAAATATTTCAACTTAAAAAAAAAAGATGGTATCTTTTCAATGTAGAATAAACTTTTTGAAATAATATTTTATGAGGTTATTCTGGACTTATGACCTAATCTGTGAGTTTAACAAGTTAACTCTATTAACTCGATATTTTTTTCTTTTTCTAATTGATGTTTTTTTTCTTCTCAATTTTATCTTTCAATATTGGGTTGATTAGGAATTAGGCTTCGTGATTTGTTTTGGTATACTTACTATGAGGTTATCTCTATCTCATGACTTAGGTTATGGGTTTGGCGAGTTGAACGTGGTTGACTCGAGTAATTTCTTGTATCTTTTTTTATCTTTTTTTTTTTACAATTTTATCTTTTATCATTGGATTGATTGAGAATTAAACTTCATAATTTGTTTCATTTTTTTTTCTATTGAGTTATCTTTGTTTCATAACTCAAGGTGTGGGTTTGGTTAGTTAATCCAAGTTGACTTGAGTTATTTTTTTTTATCTTTTTTAATTTTTTTTTCAGATCCATCCTTTAATATTAGATTTGTTGGAAATTAAGTTTCTTAATTTATTTTGATTTGATTTATATGTGCTTATTTTCTCCAAATTTTTCATTGTAGCAGGTACTATAGTGGTGGAAAATCTGTTTTTTTTTTTTTAAGAAAACAAGTTTTTCTTATATTTATTTTCTATTTATACTTGATATTTTTATCATTTTACAATTGCCCTTTCATCACCCTTTTTTTGTTATCTTCATTTTTTGTAATATTTTTTTAGTTTTTCCTTTTTTTTTTGTAAAAAATATTATTTTTATTCTTTACACTTTGAATATTTATCACTTTACACTTAGCCATTTTATACAATTCTTTTTGTTCTTGTCTTTATTTTTTTGTAATTTGTTTTTTTATTTTTTTTCTTTACACCTTTTGTTTTTCAAAAAATCCTTATACAAAGATTAAAGAAATAATGTTTCAAAGTAGTAATTGCAATATTGTCCCTTTTTTTTTTTTACTATGTTAAAAATAAGCTTAAAATCTTACATGTCTTTATTAACATATATGATTTTCACTATATTTCATTATATGTAAGCATTGATTTTTTGATTCACAGTTATATTTTTTACTTTCTATAAAAAAAACATGATAAAAACACCTACACGTTAATTTTTTTTTGTTAGGAGAAAACAATTATTCGACCTGTAGCCATGCGAGTTGAATAGATGCATTAACACCTTTTTTTTGCTTTTATTAACAGAGATGGTTCTTAATTTATTTAATTAAATTTATGCATAAGCTTTTTTAATTTGAATTTTTATTGTAAAAAAACATTTAAAAAGTTTTCATATTTATTTTTTTTAAAAAAAATATTATTCTATATGTGATGAAATGCGCGTCAAATAACTAGCTTGACTATAAACATGGCAACTTTAAGGTATTTAATTTTTATTATATATTGACACGTAGTATGTTGATGTATTTGGGCATATGTGCATAAATGTTTTATTATTATTGTTATTGCTATTGTTATTATTTGATATAAATGTATGCATTTTTATTTTTATTATTTGAGTATATGTTTTTATAAATTTGTGAATTAATTGCTTCTAATTGTAATTAACATATACAAAATGTCTACTTTACATCCTTATTATTAACAAAAATTATTTGGAGAGAGAAAATAATTCTATACCTCCTCGTAAAGTATGTTTCAATGAATAATAATTTTTATTATTTTTTTAATATTGATTTTTTTTCCTTTAACATTAGATTCACTAATAATTAGTTTTATAATTTATTTTGATTTGCTTTCAGGTTAACTCGGTTGACTTGAGTTTTTTTTATTATTGATTTTTTTTTAATTTTATCATTCAACATTTGAATTGATTGAATATTAAAATTTATAATTTGTTTATGTTTGCTTTTTATAAAATTATCAGAGTCTTATAATTCATATTTAACAAGTCAATCTGAGTTGATTTAAGTTTTTATTTTATTTTTTAAATTTTATTTTTAATTTCATTCTTCAATTTTAGATATTAAATATCGAACTTAAATATATTTTTTATTTATTTTTATAAGATTATTACTATCTTTGGACAGAAATAAACTATAGTTTTTTTTAAAAAAACTATATTCCACGCATTGGTGCCAAGTGGACACAGAATGAGAACATCAATAATTAACTAATTGATTCCAAAAGCACTTGATTAATAAATGTTTTAGGATTCAGCATTCACATAGAGACAATTAAAATAGATATATATTCAAATAGCAAAAATAAAAGTACAAACAATTAATTAAAAACAAAACAAAACGTTCACACATAAATGACCAAACAAGTTAGCATGTCACTTTGTAATATATATGATGGAATTTAACAAAATTATTTTATTTGAATTCAAGAGCAGTAAAAATAAAGATAAAGATATCGAGATGGAAAAAAAATAAAAAAGTTTCCTATAAAATATATATATATATATATATTAAAAAAAAACAATTGAAATATATCCAAAGTTCCTCAATATGGTCTACCACGTGGATTGAGAAATGGACCTGGATCGATCATAAAAAAAAAGATAATTTTTTTTTTTTAGTAATTATCCCAAAAACATTTTCAAACCTCGAAAGATCTTATTATATTCAGGAATCATTAATAAGCCAGTACAAATGTCTGAGCTGGAAAGTGTATACTGTCTTGATTTGGACAGCAACATCAATGTAATCTGTACAAAATTCGCTAAATTCAGTGGTGCAGGACCATTGACCACATAAATATGATAGCTGTTTGATAGCTTGCACTATCTAGTGGTACCAGATCGACTTTGTGCTCGGCACGTGGACAATCAAGACGAGTAGCTGCCTAGATAGCAATGCCCAACAGAAGAATCATATATTTTTATAGACTGTAACAGTACAATAATTATTTTATTCTTGAAAAGGCTTTTTAAATATTGTTTTTTTGAAGTAAAATTATATTTTTTCTCGGTTAATTTATTATTTGATAGTTTTTCAGGAATTTTATTATTTTTCTATCATATTTATGCAAAGTAAAATGACTTTGTTGTTCTTAAAAGTAAAACATCATTTAATAATAATATTAGTTTTTTAAAATAAAAATAATTATTCATATTTTATCTAAATTTATTAAATAAATCAATTCATATTAGGTTAGTTTTTATATATTTTATTGGAAATTTATGCTACATAAAGATTTAAAATAAAAAAATTAACACTTTATCTTTCTACCTAGGCTTAATGATTTCTTTTATGTTTTTTAGAATATAGTTCGGCCCGGTCGCTAAATAAACTGGTTCGGGTCTATTTTGAAGTATTTAATCCACACAATTTTTCGAGGTTGGATATGTGTATGATATGACTTATCAATGAAATGGAAAAGGGCCCCAGGCCGGCAAACTTTGACTGAGTACTTATGACATGGACCCTTAAAACAATGGTGGTGCACAGTGCACACGGATTCTGATTCATGTCTGGTTGTTAGAAAATAGACGAGTGGCAGTGATCGGTATCGAGATTTATTGCTGTATGTTTTTGTATTTAAAAACATTTATTTTAAATTAATATTTTTTAATATTTTCATATATTTTAACGTGTTGATGTTAATTTTTAAAAAAAATTAAAAAAATAATTTTAATATATTTCTGAATAAAATATATTTTTTAAAAATAACTATAACCATACTTCTAAACCCATCCAATCGAGCATTGTAATGGTTTGGTCAGTGTTTTTTTTATTTTTTCAAACTTCAGCTTTATTACAAGTCATGGTCTTGGACCCCGGTGCAGTTGCTTAGAGAGCGATTTTTAACAAGAAAGAAAAAAACATCTTTCACTTTTTACACGAGATTCGTGATCATCACCATTTTGAACTTCTCAAGTTAGGCATGATTGAATTTGTACCGAACTCTTATGTTGTTAGTGTCCATGCTACAAACAGTTATACTTGACTTTTACTTTATTTGAGTGATAAATATATTTTATTTATAATTTTATAAAAGTACTTTTTATCTTTAATGATTAACAAGTTCATGAGTAGAGATAAAGTTTTTTTTGATAAAATTATTTTGTAAAAAAAATTATAAAATAATTATAGTTATAAATATTTTTATTACAACAAAGTATTGTTTTTAAATATTCATTGTTAATACTATATTAAAATTGGATATTAATTATATCGTTACATATTATATTCTTTTATTTGTAAGGAAAATTAGTTGTTTTCTTACAATGAGGTATGTGAGATATCTGAAATTAATATGTAGATGCTTATTAAATAATAAGTATATTAAACTAACTCATATACTGATTTCATATATATATATATATATATATGTATATATATATATATGTATATATATATATATATATGTATATATATATGCTGAAAGACTCGCATATCAATTGTGTAAGTAATCATTTCACTTGATATCATTAAATTATATTATATAAAAAATGCTATGTTTTTCTGATTACTTATTGCTTTAATTGAGGGTAATGAATATGAAAATATTTTTGGATATAACATAAATCGTATGAAGATATTTTAATAGTCAAGAGACAATTCATTGCTTATGTAAATTATAAAATAAATATTTCATATGTTCTTAAATAATATTAATTATAAAATTCTTGTGTAATGTGGAATGAGATTTAAAAAAAGCTTTCAATCTTGTTAAAATAATCTATAATTATTATGTTGAGAACAAATATAATCTAATAGAGCAAATGCACCTTATGCTCAAATTTTTTATTTTAGATAAAATGATAATAGTTATATTGAAAAATTGATCACTAAAAAGTCAAGTTAAATTAAATATGACTTTTCTAATACTTGAGAGATTGTGATATCTTTTTAGACATCACATTTAATATTTAAATATAAATCAATTAATTCATTGAATTGAAAAGAGCTTAAATTATTTAAATTATTTAATCTTATTTTAATTAGGATTATGCTTTGTATTTAGACCAACTTATTATGAACTTAATGGATCACACATATTAAGAATCATTGGTAAAAAATTAAACTGGAGTGATTAATAACTTGATTATAAATGAGTTTTAGAAATTGAGGACTAAAATATAATTAATACATAAGATTACAATTTTAAACCAAGAAAAATCAATTAGAAACTTGATTGCATAAATTTCTAATAAATTATCTTAATATAAAATATGTGATATTTTTCAATGGACAAAGTGATATCTTGTCATTAATATAAATATTAGGTTTTCTTTATAAATAGAATATGATATGTCTAAGAATGATGCAATGTAGAACTATTGCAGCAAGTACATATGTAATACAAATCAGAGAAAAATAAAGAGAGAACAAGAAAACACTCAGTGCATAACAATTCCTCTCTTATAAAAAAAATTTAGGATATTTTTAATTTGATAATTCGTGTAGAATATCGTTAAAAGTTGGACAATTAGATAACTTGTGATTTGTGACAACTCAACATTGAAGAAGTAATCAAAAGCTAGAAGAAAAAAATAATACCTGGATAATTTAACGGTTTATAATTTATAACAATTTAATTTTGAAGAGTTTATCAAAACCTGGAAGAAAGTATTAATTTTTAACTAATTTTCGTTAAAACCCCAGGTAACCCTAAACTATTTAAGAATCCTGAAAAATTTAAATTAGCTGCCTACATGTTTAATTTGTTTTTTTTTTAAAGAAACACAACACATGAGTTTGCTATATACGAGCCTACTGCGGACAGGACAAGATGATTTTACTGGTACTGCTGCTTAATTGTTGCATTAGCATAGATGCATTGAACATGACAACAATAGATTCCTCCTCCTTAAGATAAGACTTTTCCCCTTCAAATTTCATAAAATACATAGTCTCCTCCGCTAAACAAACACCGTGTTTATTATAATGTAGGTGCAGCCTTTAAGACTTTCTCGGGTTTCGACTTGGCTACTATACAAGATCATTGAAAATTGAGAAATTTCTGTGAAATACATACAAAAATTCATTGCAGCAACCAGTGATCAAGCACGATCATTTATGCCAGCCAAAACCAATAATTTTGATCTGCTAAACGTGTTCTGTGCATTTTTCTTTTATGGAAACATAACTTTCCGATACTGTGACGATGCAAGTAAAATCCGAGGATTAGAACTTGCAACTTCTTAAAAACGAAATTTCCAAAGCAATCAAAGCAGATTGCGTGCCTGGGACCTGGGCTTATATGTTATAATTATACCCAGTGAAACTTCCTTGTACCTAGCTAAATGAAAAGAATAATACTGCTTGCATGCACATAAAAAACTTGATTCGTAGAAGGAACAGCGTAACCAGCTGCAAGCGTTTTAGTTCTTTGTCCTATTAAGGACATGTACGAGAACAACCAGTGGTGCAGTGTCCATATGCTCATCAATATTCCATCTTCGTTCACGATCAAGGTGTTTCCTCATCTACGCAGATATATTTTAGATATAACAAAGTGGTACTAGGAATATGCCACAATGAAACAGACACGCCAGGGCAGATTATAGGATTGCATCGGTATTTCTGTTTGTATTCGTCCATTTTATAGTAACACGTATGTACTGTCCTCCTTGCATATTCTCCAGTGTCGTGATTATAATACATGTATCTTGTGGTTACAATGAAACAGACACGCCAGGCCAGGCTACAGGATGGCATGGACTGGATTGCTTGATTTTATGCTCTCTTAGCAAGTCGGTGATGGACGATCTTTGCTCTTTTAGTGTAGCTTAATCGGTGCTGCTTAATTATCCTCGAAAAAAACGAAACAGATTAATAATTAAGCATGAATATGTATGGACTCTAACAAGCATTATGGGCTGTAGTCAATGTCCAAGAGTAACCAGACCAGGTGAAAGCTTGAAGAGGTGGAAAGAATTTCTTTGCTTCGAGAATACCTATGAACTCAACGTCGGCAAAACGACATTACAGCTTAGCTAGAGTATAGTACTACTGGTCCCAAACAAGCCACCACATATTGGAAATAGAAATAGTCATCCAACTCATGAGAAACCCACAGGTCCCCCACCGACGACGGGAGGAGAAGTTGAGAAAAATAAAATTGGGCAGGCACCTTTCCCTGCATTAAATCCGTGGGCTTTCTCTTATTAATTTCGAACTCTTGTACATTCACCTCTAACCCCCGAAGGACCACATTTGCACTAGAAAAAGGGTCCACCTTTGTTTTCCTTGCAAATATTTAATATTTCGGATGTCCAACTCAACTCGTGTATTTCACCAGAATCATTGTTGGACCAAAACCTTGTGTTTAATGGCTTGCTCAATATCCCACCCACCTCGCCCTCTAAATACGCCTGTCAAACATAATTGCATGAGGCACCTTGATGATGATGTACGCTGACATATATGTAGTAAATTGCAGTGAATTTTGTCCAATAAAATATTTCTTCGCTATATTTATCGATAAATACCAACAAAATCATTGATAAATTGAAAAGTCATCAGTGATTTTTGAGGGGTTTCTTAAATTTTTTTATTAAATTAAAAATTTAAATTAAATAATATCGACGGAAAAATTAAAAATATTAATATTTAATTATTTATCGGTAAAACCATTAATAAAATACCATAATAAAAAAATTAAAATCCATCATTTCATAAAGACACGGGTCTTCTTCTTCTTCTCTCTTTTTTTTCTTCTCCACGCACAGATAAGTCTTCTCATCTCCTTTTCTTCTCTCTTCTTAATTTTTTTAATTAACATATTTTATGAATTTGTTTTTTCTTTTCTCTTCTCAACTTCACTTACAGTTAAATCAAGATAAGATTTTTATTTTTTCCTCTTTTTTGTGTTTTTTTTCATTATATTTGTTTTTTATTTTATTTTTAAATTTTTATGTTCTTAATAATTTTATAAATGCTGTTGTAGGATTTGTTTTTCATATGAGATCAATTTTGTTGTATTTTAGTTGGATTTTTTTTAAAATTTTGTTGTTCAATTTTAATTTAATTAATTTATTTGTTGTTGGATTATGGGTTCTAGAATAAGTTTTCTAGGTTAGGTGAAAATTTTTTTAGTTGATTTATTTATTTATTGTTGTTGTTTATTTTTTAGTATTATTGAGTATTATTATTTTTCTAGTTCTGTTTAATAGATTTTTTAAAATATTTTTAATAATTATTGATGATATTATCAACAAATTAAGTCTATCAGTTTTGTAAAAATATCATATGCAATTCGGTCGGTGATTAAACAGTATTCATATTCATTTTCTATGGAAATATTAATAAAAAAAACGTGGACAAATGGTAGTGATTTATTAAAAAAATTCCAAAGGCATGGATTAGAAAACATTTCCTTTTATATTATCAAAGTGAATTTTATGCTAATTTCTGTGATAATAAAGGAAAATGATCAGGTACATGTCTCGTAATGAGGAGTACCTCGATCCAATTCAAATCAATATGGTTTTTTTCCTGGTCTACATTTGATTATGGTCAGAGTGGGTAAAAACACATCCAACCTAAGCGAGTGATAGATCCCTAACTAGATTATTAGTTCATGCTAAAAAAAAACATTCAAACGTTTTTAATATATTTTTTTAATTATAAAATTAAATATGATACCTATTAAATATTATTTTTAAAAAATATTAATACAGTAATATATTAAATGATATTTTTAAAAAATATTGATATAATAATATATTAGATCAATTCTGGTTAACTTGTTAAATTTATCATCTAAATCATGAGACTATGATAATTTTATAGAAAATAAATCAAGATGAATTTTGAAGGTTAATTCCTAATCAACCCAATATTAAAAAAAAAATATTCAGTTGTTGAAAGATGTAATTAAAAAAAATATTCAATTAAAAAATGACAAAAAAATAAATCAAGTCAACTCGCCAAACTCGCTATCCATGTCATAAGATTAAAATAACCTCATATAAAGCAACTAAAAAAATTATGAAACCCAATTAAAAAATTATTCAACTAAAAGAGTATAAAAAAATAAATTGGATTAACCTGCTAAACTCATGATTAAGGCAAAAAAATCAGAATAATCCAATAAAAAATAAATTGAAACAAATTATTAAGTATAATTTTTAAAAAGGATAAAATTAAAAAAAAACAATTGAGATATTGAAGTGTAAAATTAAAAAAAAATTAAAAGAAAACATAAAATACTATTTCAATTAATAGTATTTTATTGGTGTAGTTAGAAAGTTTTAGCCATATTATTTAGTATTTTATTAATAAATCAGGTGTCATCGTAATTTTAAATTCGATTATTGTTTTGATAATTGTGATACAAATTTATCAAAGTTGATTTTGACAAAGGTGATACTCAAATCTAACCAACTCATCTTACTTAAAAATATTCGAGTAGAGAGGAATTTAGTTTTTATACACAAAAGTTGGACAAAGATACATACACTTATCGTATTTTGATAAATGTACGTACATCAACCTAGCTTCTCTATATATACAATAATCGAGATAAATGATTTTCTTTGGATAATCTTCGCAACGTGACCTTGTGGTCGGGAATGGGAAGTTAGAATCCAAAATTCCCAACGTGACATTAAGGCAAGTTTCAGACAAGAAGATTTCAAGCACCGAGTAAAGTTGATAGGAAGCCTAATAAGCAGGTACACGTGTGCTTATGTCTGGTGGGATGGATCAGATGATCAGAATCAGAATCAGAATCAGAATAAGAGAAGGAGGAGGAGGAGGTAGGCTTGCCTGGTTGTCAGGTCTGATCAATTGACAGAAAATTAGATGATCTAGCTAGCCCGTCGAAGTTATCTGTCTGTGTTTCTTACTTCGAAGATAGACCAGGAATGCTTGTAGCAGGAGAAGCCACGTCTGTCTATCAAAGACCATTCATAGGATGGCTTCCCTTGTTAACAATGGCCGGAGACAGTAGGACCCAAATGAAGCTGCCAAGCAACAACACCATGAAATATGAATGATCGTCCATGTATTGGACCTATTTTGCTCTTCATTTGTCCTCTCCAAGTTTGATATCGAAACCCTTTTATCGGTAACAATGAAAAATATATATACCACAAAAAAAGAAAAAAACCAATGGAGTTTAGGAATCTGTTTTAGCAGTGCAGATAAAATCTTATGTTTTCTTTTAATTCTATTCCTATTTTCAGACTTCAATAAAAACAGAATGAATAATGAATTATCTCGAAGCTCTCATCTGGAATTGCCCAAAATATTATTTTACCAATACATACAAAGGAAAGATTTGGATTGTTATTTGGAGTAAAAACAACCTATTTAATTGAATAAAAAAACTCAAAAAACATCAAAGGTTTAACCAGGAGGGTTTCAAATGGGCTTCAGAATTATACAAGTGGGCTTAAATGCCACTACGAGGCTCATAATTGATCTTACCATGTACGATAAAAAAAAGGTTGAAGGATTCAATTTCGAGTCATCATTCGATCAAATATTTGACAGACATGAAATGAAAAGTCTGACTGTTGTTGATAACTTTAGAAAACAATGAAAGCGAAAGGCAATCAAAATCACTAATAAGCAGTGAATGGGATCAGCTACTTATTTGGAGTAATGTTAGGTAGAGAAGGAGTGTCAGCTCAATAGTCTTTTATTATCTGGTTTTTTGGATCCCTTTTATTTTCAAGGAAAAAAAGAAGAAAATCAGGCTTCAGCAGAAAAAGAGGAGTATTTATTGTAAGAGTTACGAGCACTCAAAACACTAAAAAAAAACAGAAGAAAATCTAACTCAAAAGGATATGCTAGCTGTGGAATCAGTGAACAAGAAGAGAAGTAACTTACTAGCCTTCAGAGTTTAGATAATAAATAAATAAAAAATAGGAGGAAGAAGAAATAGTAGCTTGTTTGCAATACGAATTATAAAAACAAGTTACTGAGTTGGCACGGATAGGATAATCACTGGCACAACAGTGCTGACCCTATGAAACTCTGGTCTCGTCATGTCAGGGTTGTCGGCTATATATAGTGATTGATTAAGGAAAAATGAAAAGGTAAATTAGCAGCATATAAAAACTAGATAAGCAGCAGAATATTTAGTTTCCAGATATTGGATTTATTGCGAGAAATATGATGGGCAACATGGGTCCCTTGGGCAGGGCCTTCAAACCATTATTCGCCATTAGTTCATGGTCCAAATTTGGGCTCCTTACATTATCAAGGTATATGTCACTTTTGCTCTTTATATATATATATATATTAAAAGTAAAATATTTTTTTTATATATTTTATCTAATTGTCTCTTTGAGCTGATGAGATGATCCCTCTTATCTTTGATGTGGGGTCTGCATGCATGCAAATACTGATCTAACAGCTGATGCTGGAAGTTCGTCCCTTGGAAGAACGTATATGATGGACTTCCTTGATTTTCTGCTATATATATTATTGTTGTAACTATGCAATATTGTGGTATCACTTAAGCCAGTGATGATAACCTAATTAAAACCCATTTCAATATAAGAAATACAGTCTGTAAAATGGTAGCTAAACAAGTAAAAGCTGACATTTGTGTATTAAAGATCGATCCCGTGTATATTCAAATCTTTAGAGAAACCGCATGTCTGCAAGGTGGCATTGAGCCATGATGAAGCAAAATAAAAATAATGTAAAATAAGTAAGAACTGTTGAATAGAATAAGAAAAAAGGATCCATTTAGGTAACGTAAAAGTTCTGTAACCAAGAAATTGATTCGCTTTATCTCCTTTAAAAAAGCTCTGTGATCCTTTTTGTCAACCGCAAGTGGATTTGGTATCCACTTCTCGATTTCCGTTCACTTAACAGGATGGAATTCGTTTATCTTGTCCTATCTCTGTAATCATTCCGGGACTGTACGTAAACATATCATCACCAGTTACCTCAAGCTGTGCATAGAAAAGAAAAGAAAAGAAAACACTACAGCTTTTGCTGACTTGATTATTTTCCTGTAATCAATTATATCAGATTGTTTATTTAGAAAAGTGTTAGCTATCGATCATTGGCATAAAACCGCGTTGGTTAGGCCAGAGAAAAAGATAATCAAGGAATTGGTCTGGCAGGCTGGCCAGGCTAATTTTTTACTGAACATTCCAAGCAAAGAGAACCGGTCAGCCCCCACCATGGTATTCAATGTCTCAGGTTCGCCAACATCTGGAATATTATTATTGCGAGGGAAGATCCTCATATATTGCATCTGTAGGGCCAGACCATATTGAAATGATGAAGAAAAACTAGATCAATGCATGATCATA
The DNA here is from genome assembly GCA_007827005.2 of Populus simonii. Classification (NCBI taxonomy): domain Eukaryota; kingdom Viridiplantae; phylum Streptophyta; class Magnoliopsida; order Malpighiales; family Salicaceae; genus Populus; species Populus simonii. Next base: position 13,000,765 of record CM017473.2, read on the forward strand.
AGTCGTCTGATCAAGTTATTTACATATGCACTATTAGTATAATATGATATGTGTCTCGCAAAGCTATATCAAAATGTTAATTAATCATTTCGAAGACCCTTTTTTTAAGAACATGTGGAACCCTAAAACAAATGCCGCAAGGTTAGTAGACACGCACCCTTTGACCAATACTGCACACAGGAACTCTTTTGAGACAGGTAGTTAGCAGCTTAATTTCAAAATGATGAGGCAGTCGACTTAATTTTTATTCCATGTTAAATTATCGATCAACCTTAATTTGATACTACTTTTAATGTTTTATATATATATATATATATATATATATATATATATATATATATATATATATATATATATATATATATATGGAGTAATATAGAGTCTATGTTATGTTATATGGATTAGTAATATATAGAGACTGTTTGGAAGTGTGGTTGAGTTATTTTTTAAATTGTTTTTTATGCTGAAATGTATTAAAATAATATATTTTTTATTTTTTAAAAATTATTTTTAAGATAAGTAATTAAATGATTCAAAATATTTTAAAAATTAATTTTTAATAAAAAAATTAATTTTTTTAAAAATACAAGCTGCCATGCGTTTCCAAACAGTCTGGTATCAAGGCATACCTGTCATCTAAGCCCGCGAGAACAAGACTCGTGATTTAACAACTTTACCAAGTAAAAAAGGCATGTAAGGGAATTTGGGCAGGTACAGAGATATTTTAAGCAAAAAACCAAATATCTTATTGTTCCCCGTGGCTGTATCCGGAATATTGTGGCCAAGAAATGACCACCGGATCGGACCACTTAGTTAGATACATGATGTTTTCACTTGGTTAGGTCGTGGCGTGTGTCAGGACCACCTTAAAAATACACTAGCTAGCTAGCTAGCAACTTAGGCCAGTACTGCATTGTGAATTGGAGTGTGTTTCTTTCATTCAAGATTATCTCAAGTGGGAGTCACTTTCTTGACTAGATGAGGAGTTGTTTGGGGCATTAAAAATCAAGAAAACAAGGACTGCTCGTTTCTTGTATTCTAATATGATCTTCACTCAAGCCGACGATCAAAAGATAAAAAGCGTATGTTTCTTAGTTAGAGAGTGTTTAGGGAAGATGTGGCTGGGAGTGGCTAAGACGGGGATAATTATAAAGAGAGAAGGGTTAGAAAGAAAACGATCAAGAATGGGGTTGGGAGATGTTGATGGGGCAATTGGACACAGCAAGGGTTAGGGATGTTTCCTTCTCGTGGGGATGTGACCTGTCTGCAAGTCACCACCGCGCCATCTTCACAGGCTTTAGAATTTGTGATGTTGAAGAGTACGTGAGAGCTGCTAGACGTTCAAGTGTTCTGCAGGGGAATTCTTGGCACTATGAACGACCCTAATTTCGTACCTATTTTCCTTGTGCTAACATCCAGATCACCTTACTGGAAATATATGGCACAATCTTTTTTTTTAATGAATGGGACCGTAATATTTGCACAAGGCAAAGGTGTTAATAGATTTTTGCACCGCGATTTTTTTAATATAAAAATTTTAAGAGTTATTAATGTGTTTTTAATAAAAAAAAATTAATGAATTTAAAATATGGTATATATTTTATGATATTTTTTAAAAAATATTATTGACATGATGATATTTTTTAAAAAAATTATTGAGACGATGACATATTAAATTAATCTTAGTTAATTTATCAAATCTACGACCCCAGTCATGAGATCAAGATAATCCTATAGAAAGCAAATCAAAATAAATTATAAATATCAATTCATAATCAATCTAAAGTCGAAGGATGTAATTGAAAAAAATATATTAAATTAAAAAAATAGCAAAAAAATAAGTTAGGTCATGAGATCGAGATAACCCTGTAGAAATGTTTTTTAAAAAACTATTCAATTAAAAATAAAAATAAAAATAAATTGGGTCAATATGTTTAACCTGCAAATATTGTTATGAGATCACGATAACCCTTTAGAAAGCAAATCGAAAAAATATGAAGCCCAATTAAAAAATCAATTAAAAAAATTGCAAATTGACCAGCATCAACTCTAATTAATCTGTTAAATCCACGACTCAGGTCATAAGATCGGGATAACCCTACAGAAAAAAAAAACTACGAAACCTAATTTCCAATCAACCTAATGTTGAAGGATCAAATTGAAAAAAAAAACAATTAGAAAAATCAACAAAAAAAAAATACTTGATTCAACATAAATTAACATATTAAACTTGCAACCTAAATCATGAGATGAGAATAAATTTGTAAAAAGCAATTAAAAAAAACCTCACTTCGAATAGATCTAATGTAAAAGATTGTAATCAAGAAAAGAAACTAAATCTATGAAACTAATAACCCAACATAAAAAAATGAAGTATAATTTTTAAATTAACCTAATATCTAGTAATGAATGATGAAGTAAAAAAATAATAATATTGGGTTGTTAAATGATAAAATTAAAATTAAAAAAAATACTATTTTAATAAATAATACTTTGTGGACGTGGCTACAATAATTTAGCTAGACGATGTAGTGTTTTTATTAATAGTTAATGAGATATATTTCAAGTACGGTTAATATATATTCACTTCATGAAATTAAATAAGGAATCCTTTTGATTTCATTTTAGAGAATACTCCATATAAATTAATTCCAAATCATAGCATAAGATGTTCTATTCAGTAAATAACCCCCCGAGCCCGAATAATATGTGGTTTTGCAAGTCATGCTTGCAAGTTTTGTTTTATTTTATTTTTATATATCCCATTTTTCTTATTAGTTTTGACGATTGGTATCAATTAGAGAATAAAATCATACTACTGATTTGTTTTACAAGAAACTAAAAGTGCAATTGGACCAAGTACGTACGTTTGACATCAAATTGTCATTACCGAAGATACAAATCTTGATAGTTCAGCTTTCATATATTCCACAAGTGTTTGGAAATATGTTCACTACAACATTATACAGTTTCACCGACGGACTAATTTCATCGGTGAAAGCAATGAAATCTGTCGGTGAAATAATTACCGACGGCATCACCGACGGAACACATCCGTCGGTATAACAGTCGTCGGTAACTCCCATTTCCATCGCTAAGTCTGTCGCAAATAAAAAAAACACACACCGACGGAATACCGACGGTCTTTCAGACGGATACGTGCGCGCCAAAAAAAAGTTTTCCGCGGGAACATTACCGACGGAATAAATTCGTCTGAAATTTCATCGGTATGTACCGACGAAATTACAGACGGACTTGCCGTCGGTAATGATGGCATGGCTGTAATTGTTTGGAAACTCTCTGTGTAATACCGACGGATAGTATCCGTTGGTATATTCGTCTGAATTTAATCACCGACGGATAATATCTGTCGGTGATGCCGTCGGTAAGGATGGCATGGCTGTAATTGTTTGGCAACTCTCTGTGTAATACCGACGAATAGTATCCGTAGGTATGTATTTAAAATAAATAAAAAAAATAATTTATTAATTGTAAAAAACCTTAATAAACAAATAAAAATGGATTAAACATTAAAAATATAAAAGTAATGTTAAATAATATTCATTACAAATTTAATGTGTTTAAAAAACAAAATTAAACTAGAATAGCGGCGGAGCTGGAGGAGGAGGAGGAGGAGGAGGAGGCTGGTTGTTCCCGGGACCATACGACCAAAAAGAAGCTGCACAAGTATCGTCACCCATCTTTGATCTCATCTCCATGACTATTTGACGGAGCTCATCATAATTCGTCGAGAGTTGTTGGTATTGTTGTTTCAACGCAATGAACTCCTCAGACTGGGTGTTCGATACTGATGGAGAGCTTCCAACAGTTGAGACACTACGAGCCGAGCGCAAGTTTTCAGCCGTAGTGTTGGAGAGCTTGTAGACCCGATTTTTATCGGGTCCACCAGACGATCCCGCCTCCATCCACAAATCTGGATCAAAATCTGGATGGGTCGACGGATTGTCCCTATATCTCTCCCTCAACCGGCTATTATAGGTCTCCTGAAAATTCCATCGGTAAAAAAATCATCAAATGCAATTCAAGATGCAATTCAAGAAATTAATAACTTACAAAATAAAATGAATGAACAAACATACCACGAAGTGCTGAGCACGGTTGTCCACGAACTGCTGTATCCCCTTTTGGCGGTCTTGACTTCGCATGCGTCTCTACAAACAGCTCCATTGGACTCGGTTCACGTCCAAGAGACGCAGCTTGTAAGGAAAAAATAGGTTGAAAGTAAAATATATTATAAGGAACGACAAATTATTTAACGATATATTTCATTAAAATTAATCTTACCATCCGCTTTGCATGTGCGCTGAATGGGACGGATCCGCCAGTGTGCGTGGTCACCGAACCATGAATTTGCCGGTTCCGGTTGTCGGCCATATTTCCCCCGAGATGAATGGCGGTTTGAATTCCTGCCAAACCGCCACCTCATTCCATCCTTCAAGACCGTTATCTCTCGCTTGTCTTTTTGATTTTTTTGAGGTGTCATACCAAAAATCACGCAACCTACTTCCATAGTAACAAATTAGAATTTAAAATATAAAATTATAAAACAAAAATAAATATTATTTTCGATGTTACCTAGTTGCCGCGTGATTCTCCCATACCCTCCTCACAACATTGTTGTCTGCCCTATCCCACTCAAATTTGTGCTGTGTATATAAATAATTCATATAAAATAAAAATAGTACAAGATATAAAATTTAAAAATCATTTATTAAAAATAAGCTGGAAATTAAAAATTAACACCGACCTGAAATCGCTTAAACCATGTATCGATATTAGGTTTCCACTCAGGATGTCTGGAAACCTGGCTCCATTGAAACAATGGAATCTCCATCAATGATTTTTTGCAACTCTCTGTGAAATACCGACGGGTTATATTCCGTCGGTATACCCGTCGGTTAAACTGTAAATTTTTTTATTTTTTGTATGTAACCGTGTCAAAAAATCTTGAATTGCAATCTTACAGCACACACAACACAATAACAAGGGCTGACCATTAAAGAAAAATAAATATTTCATGTTTCAAATTATTACATTATAAAATAAGGCTTTATAACATGTTTAGTTAGTCGGAATTTTCATCTTCGTCCTCTATTGAATTGTTATCATCAGCTTCATCGCACTCTTCAATTTCATTATCATCTTCTTCAACAACATTCTTTTTTCCACTAGTAGAGCTCAGAACAACATTCAACTCCTCTGCTTCAACATCAACAAGACTATCGTTGAAAACACGAAAATTTGAATTTCCTTCTAAGTCAATCGACGGAGCAACTCGGTATGGTTCAACCAACTCACTAGCTTGAAAGACTTCATCTATCACACTTGTGTCTTCGTTCTCATCCTGAACAACCTCGACACGACTCTTGGGTTTTGTTTTTAAAACGGATAACCAATCAACTCTTGATCGGTCCTTTCTAAAAGAAGGGGTGTATGTGCAATAAACTTGTTAGCATTGCTTTGCGGAAACAAAGACGTCGTTTACGTTGCGATGTCTAGCTTTTGAGTTGATTTCAACGAGACCATAGTGAGGATCTACTCTGATTCCTCTATCAGTTGTGTCATACCAATAGCATTTGAATAAAAACACTCTATTTTGCTCGCTATGATATTGCAGTTCGATGACCTCTTCCAACCTACCGTAGTAGTCAACTTCAAACTCACTAGAAGTCGATCCCTTAATACAAACACCGTTGTTGTATATCTTTCTTCCATGCCCGTATTCTTCAGTATAAAAGACATATCCATTGACAAAATATCTATTATAGCACTTGACTTTTCTTTCAGGGCCCTGACATAGTAAAAACAGTGAAATAGCAGCACTACCTCCCATTTGATAAACCTAGCTTGTAAATTAAATACAACAATAATCACTAAACGGATATTATGTAACATTGACTACAATTAATTACATTGCAAGAGATAATGAGTTTGTGATAGGACTTACATGTGTTCTAAACCATGTGGCAAATTGTTCATCTTGTAATTGAAAGATCTGGGATTCGGTCAGCTGTGAGTTATTGGACAGTAAGTATCGTTGATGTTGCCTGCAAGGTTGTTCCAAATTATGTGAGTGTATGAGTGTATGGTATCACAAAACATAAATAGTACACTCTTGACAAAGTTTAAGTCGAACATCTACTTACTTAATAAAAGGTCTCAGCTCATCACAGTTAAATAGGACATAATTGTGTGCTTGTCTAAACTCTATTTCAGACAAATATCTTCCCCTCACGGCATTTTTAGGTGTGGGTCGTCCAGGATTGGAGAATATTGACAAGTTTCCACTTGAATGCACTTCACCACCATCATCATGCCGTGGAACATGGTTTATCCTCGTTCTCAAATGAGGTTCGAAATAGTATGAGATAAATATTGAGATCTCCTCAACAATATACGCCTCACATATTGACGCCTCAACATGCGACTTGTTCTTAACCTTTTTTTTTAATATTGAACAAGTACCTGCATATATATATATATATATATATATATATTAATAAAAAATTATCAATTAAAAACATTAAAATAAAAATAAAAACATTTAATTATAAATGTCATAGCAACTGTAACATCTAACCTCTCGAATGGATACATCCATCTGTACTGGACCGGTCCTCCAACTTTTACCTCAAACGGTAAATGTACGGGTAGATGCTCCATTTAGTCAAAAAATGATGGAGGGAATATCATCTCAAGTTTGCATATTGTCTCGACGATATTCTTTTCAAGCCTTTCAATGTGATCAACATTCAACTTGCTGGAGCATATGTCTCTGAAGAAATGACTCATCTCCATTAGTGCATCCCATATCCCCTTTGGCAACAAATCACGAAAAGCTAATGGGATGAGTGTTTGCATAAACACATGGCAGTCATGACTCTTCATTCCATATAATCTACATTTCTCCGTATTAACCAGCCTTGATATGTTCGAGGCATGTTCATCGGGGAAACGCAGACTCTTAAGCCATTTGTAGACTAGTAGTTATGCGTTTTTCTCTAGCACGAAGCTTGCTCTTGGTTTTGCGACCCGTGACCCATCACAAACCAACTCTATATTTTTACGGTTACAGAATAGCGCTACATCCAATCTAGCCTTGATGTTGTCCTTTGTCTTCCCCTTCACATCCATGACGGTGTTGAAAATGTTCTCAAACACGTTCTTTTCAATGTGCATGACGTCAAGGTTACGACGAAGAAGATTGTTCTTCCAATAAGGAAGCTCCCAAAAGATACTCCGCTTCACCCAATTATGGGTCAAACCAAAATCAGGAAACTTCTGCTTACCTGATTGGAGACCAAACACAATTTCACCGTACTCTGACACAACATTAAACAATTATTCACCGGAAAGACGCGGGGGTGCAACATCATTTTCAACTCTGCCAACAAAGAAATCCTTTCTGTTCTTTCTGTACCTGTGATTAAGTGGCAGGAAGAGACGGTGACAGTCAAAAAAAGAAGCTTTACCTCCGTTTGCTAGCGTGAATGCCTTGTTGTTTTCCATGCAGTATGGACATGAGAGTTTCCCATGCGTGCTCCAACCAGAAACCATTCCATAAGCTGGGAAATCATTGATAGTCCACATCAAAGCCGCTCTCATAACAAAATTTTGTTTCCTCGAGATGTCATAAGTCAAAGCTCCAGAGGACCACAACTGCGTCAACTCATCAATCAACGGACAAAGACAAACATCTATATTCCGCCCCGGACTGCTCGGACCTGGTATGACCATAGATAAAAACATGAACTCCGGCCTCATACACATCCCCGGTGGCAAATTATAAACCGTCAGTATGACCGGCCAACAAGAATAAGGAGCAGCAAATGACCCGAATGGGTTGAATCCGTCTGTACACAACCCAAGACGCACGTTCCTTGATTCAGCTGAAAAGTGAGGATGCATACTGTTAAAGTGTTTCCAGGCTTCACCATCAGAAGGATGAACCATCACTCCATCAACCGCATGGTGTGATTGGTGCCATGTCATGTGCTCAGCAGTCCTTGGTGACATGAATAACCTCTGCAGTCTAGGTATGATTGGGAAGTATCTAAGTTTTTTATATGCCACGAGAGTCTTCCCTCTACCAGTTCTGGGTTTGTAACGGGAATGCCCGCTTGTCATGCCCTCGGTCATCTCAGCATTTTCAAGGTAGTATAACATGCAGAAGTTAGGGCATATATCAATTTTCTGGTATACTAAACCGAGGGGTTTCATCATGGACTTGGTAGCATAGAAGTTCTCTTTCAGCCTGTTCCCTTCAGGTAAAATGCTTCTCGCCCATTCAATAATCTTGTCATAACCGGCCTCACTCAACCCGTGATCTGACTTGATGGTGAACACCTGTGTTACGGCTGATAATTTACTGTGGTTCGTGCAGCCATCCCATAATGGTTCGTCAGAATCTCTCAACAGATCAAAAAACCTTACTGCATCTGCATTAGGTTCTTCTTCTACGATTGGACATTCCTTAACATTACCTTCACTCATTCTCATTGCATCCACAACCATATTCCTGTAAGGATTACTGTTCTCATTTCCAACTTCATGCATGTTGCTAGCACTAGAAGTTGACCCAACCACCTGTTCTTCCATGCTCTTATCAGGAACAAATAGTTCTCCGTGAGCATACCAACACAGGTAATCTTCCATGAACCCTTTGGTTAGAAGATGCATTGTTACAACATCTTGATGCAGAAACATTAAATTTTTACACTTCCTGCATGGACACCTAATACCGCCATCAGTAAAATCCCTCGGAATAGATGTTGCAAAATTAATAAAATCCTGGACACCGTTACAATAATCCATCCTCCACAATCCTTGGGGTGAGTCCCGATACATCCATGAACGATCATCCATGACTTCTATTGAACCTCTATAAAACATAACAAAAATATTGGTTTTCCCCGACATTATCCAACAAACTAAAACAACACTTATGTTAAATATTCATTATCAATTATTAACTATCAACGTTCATACATACAAATTTATACATATATAAATTTACAGAAATCACAACTTCGAAATAGAATTGATAACAATTAAACAAGACTCGTTAAACAAGCTATTAATTATTATTTCATCACAACGACACATTTAATTCAGTGTAATTCAAACAAAATTTCAACAATTTACAAACAAATATAATTTGACAAAATCTAAAACAAACTATAACAACTACAAAATTATACAAAAAAGTTTCTTTGACAAATAACAATTAAACAAGTACAAACGTTAACAAAATACATATACTAAAACAATAAAATTCACAATTAAATATAAAAACTAAAAAGGATAGATTTACTTACAAAAAAATGATAAAATCTACAAGAAATGGATATTGTGACCACGTACAAGATATAAGAAACTTGAGTGCTCGTGTTGAGAATAGTGGAGAGTTAGGATGGGTGTTTGGCTGCAGTTTGGGAGGGGAGCTGCAGTTTGGGAGGGTAGAGGTGGGATGAGAAAGAAGAAGAAGGAGAAACAGAGGAAGAGAGTGTCGGCAGAACGGTGGGATATAATGGTCTTTTCCGACGGAATCACCGATGGAAGTAATCCGTCGGTGATTCCGTTGGTGAAAGTGCCACGTCACTGTACGGCTATCTCAGTTTGAATCCCTCGGTACTTCCGTCGGTAAAATCGCCTGACGTCACCACGCCGTTGCATATTTCCAGACAAACTGTATATACCGACGGAAATATTCCATCGGTATATACCGACTGTTTCGCCGATGGAGTTATTCCGTTGATATATACCGACAGATTTTGCGATGGAATTATTTCTATCAGTATATATTACCGACGGAAATATTCCGTCGGTAATTCCGTTGGTTTTCTCCGGTTTTCTGGTAGTGGTTACTGTGTTGCTTTCATGAGTTTATATTTTATAATTATAATATTTTTCTCATGAACACATCTAAAATGAGTGGCCTGCAGTTGGAAATTAGAAGGGGAGTATTATATATATATAGGCTGTTTTTTATAATTTAATATTGAAATTCTAAGTTAATTGGTTTGAATCTGAAATTTTATCATAGAATTTCTCAAATGATTCTATATTTGCATCAATATCATTAAATACACTTCATATAAATATATAGTAATTTAACCGAATAATTAGTAACCAAATAATTAAAATATCTTGAATGTAAAGTAAACTAAAAAACTTAGGAAAGAAATACTTATATTCATAGAGTGATTTATACTCTAATTACATCCATGAATTAGAACTGCTGGAAAACAAAACATCTTTTTAGTATTTTTTGGTTTATGAAATTGAAATTGCAAACTTACTATTACAAAGGAGATTGACTATTGCCTACAAAGTTATTGTCTGTTATTATATTGCCTACGAATTATCACCTACTAGTTTCAAGTTTGAAAAGTAACGAGAACTTGATAAAAAATGCAATGCATTGATTTGAGTTTGAGTTGTTGTTGATTGTTATTCTCCTTTTGGTTGCCTTGTGATTTTATTTTTTAAATAGAAAGGTTCAACATAACTTCTAGCAATTGCCTACTCACTTTATATTCAACATAACTTCTAACTTCTAGTAACTACCCATTCATCTTATTCAGTGTAACTAAACACTCATTTGTTGTTTTAATGATCTTGTATCATGTAAACTCTTTATATCTTTCATTCACCATTCATATTCAAGTATGATTTGCAATCAAGTTTGACATGTTCCTTCATGATCTAGACTTCATAACTTTTTGATCAATTTTTTTTTGTGTATAACACTTATTTCCCCGTCAAACAACCCATTAATAACTGATTTGTTTCTCAAATTTGAAGTTAATTGGCAACTGAAGAGACTTTAGTTTATTTTCTATATTTATATCAATTAGTGTTTTTTGAATGATTTGAATTTTCTAATTTTAGTTTTTTCTCTTCATTTAAAACCCTTTAATTTTTGTTCTCTTACATTTTAAAATGATTTTGATCTTAGATTACATTTCATTTATTTTATCTTTAATCCTTAACTCGAATTCAATGTTTCTTCTTTAACTCTGGATCTCTTTTTTCTAGAGTCTCAACTGTCCAACACTTCATTTCTTTTATCTTTAATCTTTAACTTGAATTCATTGTTTTTTTTTTTGAACTTTAATCTTTTTTCTCTAGAGTCTGAACTGTCCCGTAAGTTAATAACCTCTGAATAATATGTGTGTGTGTATATATGTTTTTTTTTTTTTATGTTTTCTAACTCAATTTTTTGAGAAATTGACATTTCATGTTTTGTTAATCTTTGGAAAATTGATATTTCAATATTGTTGTACTTGCAATTTGCTATTGTTTTAACTTATCAAGAAACATATCAATCACAGAAAAGAAGAAAGCATGGTTAATTAATTTGTTGAACAACAGCTGTAAAAATGCAATTAATATAGATATGAATAGATTGATAGATTTGCCCTTGCATTGTACGAATTATTGGTTCATGTGCTAACATTCATATTGGAAGGTTCCTAGAAGAATCTCACCATAAAGTAAGAGCGTGCATTGAATGATATAATGGCATATGAGTGAGTCGTGCATTGTATGCTACTCCGTGGATATATCGATGGAAAATATTATTATCAAGTAGAAAAGAAAATAAAATAGTGAAATTCAAATAAAAAGATTGAATGTAAAGGGAAGTACTTAACTATATATATCTGAAAAATTTGAAGGTGAGATGAATTGAATTTAGTAAATACTCTGCTTTATTAATCATGTTCAGATATTAATTACTGTCATTAATTTTTTCTTGTTTCTTTTTGGATTGCTGTAAAATCTTGTTCTATGGCAACATGCCTACCTTTACGGAGAAAATGAGAAGAATTTAATTTGAAAACGACAATTTTGATTTAAGTCCTTTAATTTATTTTTTATTTTAATTTTCATCTTTATTTTTTTAACTACAATTTTTTATGTGATTGAATTTTTTTTTATTTCATTTTTTGACGTCTGATTTGTTCGGGATTAAGTTTTGTGGTTTTTCTATTTATCATTATTCTAATTTAATGACATATATCACGAGTTTCAAGAGTTAATACAATTATAGATCCTTTTTTTCTTATTTTCCTTAACGATTTTATCATTCTACATTATTGTTTTTTATAAAAAAAATTTATTTTGTGATTATCTTCAATTTCTTTTTTATTTGTTTATCTTGGTTACATGACCTAGGCTATGGGTTTTGTAGGCTTTTTTTGGATAGAGTTTTGTTTTTTTAAAAAATTGTTTTGTATTTAATTTTTGAAGAATTGTTTTTAATTTTATACAGATAAGCTTTATTTTATAAAAAAAATTAGCTATTTTGAAATAATATTTCTATTATGTCCGGCCTTACATAATTTTTTTTCTTTTATTTTATTCACTCAATTTCATATGTATTTCTATTTCTATATTCTTTGTTGATTTTAATAAATAAATTCAGTAGACACAAACAAGTAAATATCTTAATTTACAAGATTAAATATCTTGATCTACATCCATCTCTCAATTTTTCAGTTTCTCTTTTAGTTATTATTAATGATTTTTTTTTATTTATTTACATAGATGATTATCAATTTATTTGATTAGATATCTTAATAAACTTTTTAATTTATACTTTGAATTTTTTTTTATATAAAAAATATATTGAAATAGCCTTTATACCCAGCTGTTTTTATTAAAAAAAAATTATGACCTGCAATGTAGTCGGTAACAAATAACTAGTGTGTGTGTTTGAATTAAGCAGTCATTTGATATTTGATATTGGTAAGTTCAAATTCATTACAAGATCAGAAAAGGATTATTAATGAATTTGAGGGTAACAATTTGATTTAGATTAAAAAAATAAAAAAAATAAAAAACCCTCCACTTTTACTACTTTTGCATATGGTTGACCCTGTAGAAAAGAAAATGTATAAACAAGTGAAATTTAAGGAAAGCATATAGCTGATGATCAAATTGGTTAGATGTTGTAGATCAACGTCACAAACCCACAGTCCACGTGTCCACAATCATGGATGAACAAGTTGATATGACATTTACATGCAAGTATACATACAGACACACTCTCTTCCTCACCCTTCGAAGCCCAACTTATATTATTGAGGTCTCTCTCTCTCTCTAGCTAGCTAGCTTGCAAAACATAGAAGAGGACACAAGAAATAAGAAACAAAGAAACGAGCAAAAGCTAGCTATCAACAACACTAAAAGCAACAAGCAATAATACAAAACATATCAGATCTTCCACTAAAACCATTCTTTGGCTCGCGCGTGGCAGAGAGAAATGGCAACAGCTACCGCGTTAGGTACCGAGAGGGCAGATTTGAACTACAAAGAGACTGAGCTGTGTCTAGGATTGCCTGGTGCTGTTGGTGTCAAAAATGAAGTGGAGACACCTAATAAGGCTACTGGGAAAAGAGGTTTTGCTGAGACTGTTGATTTGAAGCTTAATCTTCAGGCTAAAGAAGGTGTCATGGATCTGAATGAGAATATCAAGAATATTGCTTCAAAGGACAAGAGCCACCTTCCTGCTGATACCATCAAGGACCCTGCTAAGCCACCAGCCAAGTAAGTTTTTCTTTCCCGTGATTCTTCCCTTCTTCTTTTTTTTTTCTTTTCCGGCTTCTATCTCGTGATATAAGTTCGTTGGAGATCAACAAGTACAGGATAGGAATTGTATTGTTGTTGTTGTTTTATCACAAACAACCAAATAATCCTCTTCCATTGCTTTGTTATTGAAAACTTTTGGCAAAATTATCTCCACGCAAAATCTTTTGGTTCTTTTTTATCCTTAATTAAAGGGATTTTTCTTTACTGGTGCCCCTCCTTGTGTGCAGTACTAGCTTCTTTTTCTTTTTTTTCTGCTTCTATTTGGAAATTAGAGGTGTAATTAACATTAACATGTGTGATGTTGTATTTCAGGGCACAAGTTGTAGGTTGGCCACCAGTTAGATCTTACAGGAAGAACGTTTTGGCTCAGAAGAACGCCAGCGAGGAAGGTTTCAGGGGACAAGTTGTAGGTTGGCCACCACTTAGATCTTACAGGAAGAACGTTTTGACTCAGAAGAACGCCAGTGAGGAAGGTGATAAGGCAAGCACTGGCGGAAGCAGTGCAGCATTTGTGAAGGTTTGCATGGATGGTGCACCCTATCTTCGCAAGGTGGACTTGAAGATGTACAAGAGCTACCAAGAATTATCTGATGCCTTGGCCAAAATGTTCAGTTCCTTCACCATGGGTGAGTATATATTTTTTGGTTATATATCTCATGATAAGTTAAGGGAAAAAAATTAAAGTACATTAATATTACAGACCAATAAACATTGTACAAGTACTAGTTATACATAGTTTGGTTCGTATCAGGACCAAATGTTGGCCATGCTTTTAAGAAAATGTTCTACCATAGTAAAACATGATGCATTAATTAAGGATTTAAGGTTAAATATTTAAGGAGATGAACAGCTACTAGATGTACTTTTATCATTGTTTTTTCCTTTTTCTTTTATTTTTTATAGTGGACGTACTTTGATCTGTTGTGGACAAAAATGAGTAAAAGAACAGGATAAAAAAAAAAAAAAAACTATTAACAAGCTCACACGAGATCAAGTCATGGAATTACTTTAAGAAACTTCCTCGTGTTTCTATATTTTTAATAGATCTAGATTATTGCAGGATTAATGTTAATGATTTTGCTAAATTATTATATGATATAAACATTTTGAAGGTAATTATGGAGCCCAAGGAATGATAGACTTTATGAATGAAAGCAAGCTGATGGATCTACTTAACAGTTCCGAGTATGTGCCATCCTATGAAGACAAGGATGGTGATTGGATGCTTGTGGGTGATGTTCCATGGGAGTAAGTTCTTCACATCCTAAAGGCTCTAAAAGCATGTAAATAGTTAATCAAATAATGAAGAAAAAATTTAGCAAAGTGATGAAAGTCCAAATATCAGCGAAAAACGTAAGAAATGAAATTTTATCACTTACATAGATGCATATATTGGTCTTGTGCAGGATGTTCGTTGATTCATGCAAGCGCCTGCGCATAATGAAAGGATCTGAAGCCATTGGACTTGGTATGCATCCAGCTATCTCATCATATATAACCATTTATAATAATTTATTGTTAAAGTTTCTGAATATAACAACAGCTTGCTTCTGTAATTATATGTTGATTTTGCGATAGTCTGCAACGAGTAATTAACTTAAATTTATGTCCAAGTTTCAGCACCAAGAGCAATGGAGAAATGCAAGAGCAGAACCTGAATCTTATGTACTCAATGTATTCAGGTTCCCTGCTGGATTCCCTCTTTTTAGCCTTGCATCCATACATGAAGATTAGCAGACAAGGCACTTGCGCAACATGGATGGATCAGTGTAGTGGTGTTTCTTTGGATGTGCATGTCTTTACTTTTTTTTTATATATATATATATATATATATATATATATATTATTGCTGCTGTTATTTCTTAAGAAATGTGTCTGTATTTTCATTTGATCGTATATAGATATCAAAGATCTAGACATGTGTAATGGACAAGAAGCAAAAAAACTTAACCCCCGATTGGCTGGCTTGTGTAATAATCACCTATCTATTGTTAGTTGTTGTCTTGGCTGTCATAGCTGCTGAGTGTTTTATTCCTTCAATTTAATGCTACAATTCTTTTTCTCCTAGAAAACAGATTCCTTATCTCATAAATATGCCTTTTTCTTTATTCATTAATAATTATTTTGGAGCAGGAGAGCTATTAAATTCATGACCCAGGTGAGGGTAGGGAACAAGGCCATGTGCATGTTGATGGAGGCATTCAATTATGACCATTATTTAGTTTATGCTACATTTATTTATTTTCTATGAGTTTGGGATAGGCAAATATGTGTTTCATTGATGAATCTTGTAGGCTGCTGAGCTGCTGATTGTGGTTGGAATTCTATAATGCGGGATGGTGGTTAGCGGCATCTTCCTTCCAAGGATACATGGAATCTTGAAATATATTAAAATAATATTTTTTAAAATTTTATTTTTAATATTAACATATCAAAATAATTTAAAAATATATATAAAAAATTAATTTTAAAAAATAATTTTTTTAATTTTTTTTAAAAATCTTTTTAAAACATAAAAAAAAACAATTTATTTATGTTTCTGCATTGTTATTTTATGATTGGAAATTTGATTGGATCATTCGCGGTAATGTTTGATAGTGCGGTTGGAAAGTGCTTTTTAAAAAAATTTGAATTTTTTTTACTTTAAATTAATATATTTTTGATATTTTCAAATTATTTTGATGTACTAATATCAAAAATAATTTTAAAAAAAAAAAAAAAAATAAACATTATTATATTCTCAAATACCCTCCACTTGCCATGATGCTGCTTCCACAATTTCTCCATCAAACAGGGCCATGCGATTACAAAAAAACGCTGCTAGGAGTTTCGGAAAGGCCACCCATAGTCTCCCGGCCCGAATTTGTTTGGGCTGCTTCTGGCCTCCAAATCTTTCCTTCACTATTTGATAGAGAGCATGGCAGTATATATAGCTTGGCCCAAATTTAAAAATCTTGTAAGGAAAGTTTAAGAGATCCAAGCCCAATCGTTTTCTTCTCTTAATTTCAGCCCATGCATTTCAATTTTATTCCAAGTTTTAAGTGTTCTTCATTTAGGCGTGCACTAATTGCTTGCTCGGGAAATAATCTATAGGTTGTCTGAGAGTTCCATATGAATTGGGTAATAATCCAAGGAATCAAGATTTGAAACTAGTTTATGGGCTTTATTTGGGCTATTTCTTAAGTCCAACAAGTCTTCCTTCAAGAGGAATTCACTGCCCCTCTTGACCAATGACGATTGAGTGTGAGGGCATATATATATATATATATATATATATATATATATATATATATATATATATATATATATATATATATATTGTCTTTAATTTATAATTTTGAGTGTCTAAACTTATATAATTTTAGAAGTAGTATTTGATTTTTAATTTTATTGAAATAAGTATTTTCTATGACATTAACACTAACACTTAAGATAATAATTAATGGATTATGAACGTAGATAGCTTAGGTACATGAGAAACCTCTTTTGCTTTTCGAACTTTAATTTTTTTCCCCAAGTAAACTATGAAATATTTTTTTTATATATTTTATTTTACTTAATAATTTAACCAAATATAATACAAAAACATTCCTTTCATCCTTTATCAAACATAATTCTATATCTTTATTTTTTTTCTGTCTTGTCTCTTTTTATTTCCATTGATTCTATCTCTTTTATCCCCGTCACAGTAACCGAATGGTATGATCAGCCGGTCACTTTTGAAATCCCAGGTCAAAACCAAACATTTCCAAAATTCAAACCATGGGGTTTCTCAGCAACCAAACACTACTTCCACGACACAACATCCGAGATTCTCTTCCATCCTAAATTTATAAACTTTTGAAAACGCAAAAATCCCATGTAAAAACACAACATGCCATGAAATCACCCTTGGAAAACTGAAAACATCTAAAATCTGACCACCCCAGAATGGACTTCATCGAATTAGAGGCGATCGAAGGCTTACGTTGGTCATGGAACGCATGGCCAACGACCAAAAACCAAGTTTCTACTCTTATAATCCCACTTAGCATCATGTGCACTCCACTGATGCAATCAACTGAGCTTCCAATTCTACCCTACGATCCCCTAATCTGCACTCGCTGTGCTGCTGTTTTGAACCCTTATGCTCGTGTAGATTATCAGTCTCGCATTTGGGTCTGTCCTTTCTGCTACAACAGAAATCCTTTCCCTATTTCTTATTTAGGTATCGGTGAAACCAATCTTCCTGCTGAACTTTTTCCTACTTACAGTACTGTAGAATACAAAATTGACAAGGTTGATCCTAAATTTCGGTCTAATTCGCATTTGGGTTATGGTTGGTCTAATGGGTTTTCGTCGTCCAATGTGTCGTTGTCGTCTATGCTTTATGCGGGCACTCCGAGGAGCAGTGGTGGTTGTGCTGGTGGGGAAGTCAGGGGATTGGCGGGGCCTGTTCCGGCGTTTGTGTTTGTAGTGGATGCTTGTATGGTTGAGGAGGAGTTGAGGGCCGTGAAGAATGAGTTGTTGTTGGTTGTTGAGCAGTTGCCGGAAAATGCCCTGGTTGGGTTACTTACTTTTGATGCAATGGTTAGGGTTTATGATTTGGGGTTTTCAGAGTGCTCAAGGGTTGTTGTGTTTCATGGCGGACGTGAGGTGTCGTCAGAGCAGGTACTTGGATTAAACATTCAATTGTAGAATTATTTGAGCATTTATTAAATTGGTGTTTCTAATCGTTTGAAGCTTAAACTATGAAGTCAAATTAGTTTCCATGTGCAATTGTATGTTTTAGATGGTTATGTGCATATTTATTGGATACTTCAACTGTGTTAATTTTCATTAAGTGTGCTCTAACCGGGAGGGGATTAAGGTTTATTGTTTTCCGAAATGACTAATATAATTTTCTGATTAGAAAAGCCGAACTATGTCGCAGTTCGCTGTTGTGATTTGTGTGGTCACTTTTGCTGGAGATTTTATCTTGTGATTAGATGGCTCAAGCTTGATGCTTTTTATGGGCATACTTGCGTTGCTTGAAAGCTGAATGGGATTTGATCATATTGCTTGCATTTGCATTATTTGCTCACTTCGCCTCTAGCTTGATCCGTACTTGCCATTTTTCCTAGATATCAGATAAATTAGGGAGTATTATTATTTTGCATCTATACCATAAATCATCAATGTTTTGCCATGTGCGTCATAATGTTATAGGGTGATATTTGCAAATATATGTTATACTCTAATGTGTCTAAAGGTTTTTGATATATATATTATATGTTGGAAAACAAATGTCCGTGTTTACTTAAAATCAATGTTTTGCTTATCCCTTTGAACATGCAGACCCAACAATTTCTGGGCATATACAGCACCAAGTTGCAGCGACAGCAACTTGGAAAGACACCAGTTATCCAAAAGCAGGGATTTTTGCTACCTGTATCTGAATGTGAGTTCAATATCACCACTGCAATTGAAGAAATCTGTTCTCTAGCTGTAGTGATGCCAGGGCATCGCCCTCAAAGGTGCACAGGAGCAGCAATATCAGTTGCACTTGGACTTCTTGAAGGATGCTCAGGGAATACAGGATCCCGGATCATGATTTTCACATCTGGACCTGCAACTTTGGGGCCAGGGATTGTTGTGAACTCAGATCTTAGTAATTCCATCAGAACTCATAGAGACCTCATTAATGGTCGTGCACCGCACTATATGAAATCCTGCAGCTTTTACAATCAACTATCACAGAGATTATCTGATGCATCTGTCGTTCTGGATCTTTTTGCTTGTTCTCTTGATCAAGTAGGTGCAGCAGAATTAAAATGCCCTGTTGAGAGTTCTGGTGGGTTCATGATGTTTGGGGAGTTGTTTGAGTCTGATCAATTCAGAAAGTGCTTACGGCACATTTTTAGCCGTGACGAAGAGGGATACTTGAAGATGTATTTTGATGCAACAATTGAAGTGGTGACTACTAAAGATGTAAAAATCTGTGGAGCCCTTGGACCATGCGTTTCTCTTCGGAAAAAGAACAATGTAGTTAGTGACTGTGAGATTGGGGAGGGCGGCACTTATATGTGGAAGCTTGGTACATTAAATAATAAAACATGCATAGCTTTCTTCTTTGAAGTATGTGATGAACACAAGGCCGAACCTGGGTCTGCATTTTTTGTACAGTTTATAACACGCTACAGAAATGGGAACATGGGAGTCCGGAAAAGGGTTACGACTGCTGCAAGAAGATGGGTTGAAAGCAAGTCACCAGAAATCAATGCTGGTTTTGATCAGGAAGCAGCAGCTTCGGTCATGGCCAGGCTAGCCATCCAACGAGCAGAGAGATGTCTTGCTCAAGATGTTATAAGATGGCTGGATGATAGCCTTATCAGCTTTGCTTCCAAGTTTGGAGACTACATCCAGGAAGATCCATCTTCCTTCCGCTTGTCATCAAACTTTTCTCTTTACCCCCAGTTCATGTATTACTTGAGGAGGTCTCAGTTCATCGATGTTTTCAACTGTACCCCTGATGAAACTGCATTCTTCCGCCTGATGCTGAACCGTGAAGGGGTAGTGGGTTCCCTTATCATGATACAACCGACACTTTTTCAATATTCTTTTGACGGGCCTCCTGTTCCTGTGCTCCTAGATGTTCGCTCAATTTCTGCTGATGTTATTTTGCTCTTTGATTCTTATTTCCATGTGGTGATTCATTACGGATCCAAGATTGCTCAATGGAGGAAGCTTGGTTACCACAAAGATCCAAACCATGAGAATCTGAGAAAGCTTTTGGAAGCTCCTGAACTTGATGCAGAGCAATTGGTGGTGGAACGAGTTCCGGCACCCAAGCTAATTAAGTGTGATCAACATGGTAGTCAGGCTAGGTTTCTTCTTGCGAAGTTGAACCCATCTGTGACGCAGAATTCAACATATGTAGATGGGTCAGAAATCATACTTACTGATGATTTGAGCTTGCAAGATTTTATAGATCATTTGCAGGCCCTGGCTGTGAGGGGTTAACAAAGATTAGTATCGTGTACATAGTTTTTACCCATGTTTCTGTTTTTTCCATTAAACTTCATTTACGAGCTGTGAAGTCTTTGTATGTAAATTCTGTGAGACAAGGGTTGTCTTCTTTTTAGAATAGGAGCACCCTTGTGTTGGGTGCGGTGTATATTTTTTGTTTGTGCTTTGCAAGTAGAGCTATTATTTTCTCTTGCCGGCTTTGTTCAATGTTCATTCAGTTTGAGCGGATGGTCAATAGGTTTTGATGATTTTGCCAAATGAGGATGCTTTTACATATTTTTATCCTGTTTTCCTCCTTTGTTACACTCTGTTAGGATGTGAAAGCTCCTTCAACGTGGGGTGACAAGACCTGTAAGTAGGCCTGTTCATGGTTAGGTTCGGTTTGAACCATAAAAACCAACCGAATCAAGTAACTCATATTTTTAAAAATTCAAACCGAACTAAATTCCGGTTCAAACCGAACCGGTTTGGTTCGGTTGAATCCGGTTTTGTAGTTAAAAAACTGGGAAACCTAATCTTTAAATTAATGGGTTTTTTTGACTTTTTTTAATGGGCTTAGATTAAATTGGGCTGTTAAATTTTTTTGTTGGGCTAAGTTTATAGACTTTTTAATCAAAAATCTTTAAAATGTTCTAATTTGATTAATTTTGTTATAAGCTTTTTAATGAAATTAAAATATTGAATTTTTTTTGAAATGCTTATAGTAACAATAAATTTGAAATGTTCTATCTTACTATTTTTAATATACAAAAAAATAAATGAAAATTCAAATCAATGCAATATGCAAGATGCATGATCAAATTTGAACACCTCAAATTAAAAGAGGTGTTCACACTAAAAAAGTTTATATTAGCAAATAGATACATTAGCAAATAGCAACTAGTAATAAATTATCATAAACATCCGGCATAATTTAAAGAAAAAAATGATACCAACACTACAACAGCATCCAAAACTTCCAGCAAAAGCAAAAGCCAAAAGATCCAGCAAGGATAATGCTATAAAGAAACACTAGCAAATTAGCAACATATTACAGTTTGACTATTAAAAAAAATTAGCAATGCAAAATTTTAAAAGGAATTAATATAAAGTAAATTAATTACCCAAAACTTATATTCCAGATTGCACCAACATCATCATTACAACTTACAAATTTAGATTTTTAAACTTTCACCAAATTCTATAAAAACATAAATTAAAATGTTAGATTAAACATTAATTAAATGATATTATAAAATAACTACATTAAATTTGTAAAAGAAATTACCTAACTCAATCATCTCAGAATTTTCAATATAATCCATAAAGTTTCTGATGTTGATTGGAATTGATGCTAAACTCAACCAATTCTGACAACAAACCAGTGCTTGCACTGTCGATGGAGATAAAGAGCTTCGAAATGGATCTAAAATACGACCACCAGTATTGAAAGCTGCTTCAGAAACAACTGTAGATACCGGAATAGCTAACACGTGTTGTGCCACCTTAGAAAGAATCTTGTATTTTGTAGCATTACACCTCCATCAACCCAAAATATCTAATTTAAAATCCATTAGGATCCTCACAATCATCACTCAAATACCTTTTAACCTCATTTTTCTTTGGACACCGCCTTTTTCCTCTAAATGTTTTTTTGAATTGAGAAGCTAAGTCATTCAACATATCATCATTTACCACCATTAAATCAACATTAACATTTTCATTTATACTAGTTCCAACATTATTAACAACATCAACATTCTCATCAACATTCATATAATGCTCAAACAACCTTAGCAAAGTATCTTTAACCTTAATTGTAAAATTCAGCCTCTTTAACATCATACAATCTTCCAAAATAAAATCTCACATGCTTCAATTTGAAACGTGGATCTAACACAACAGCCACATATAACAAAAAGTTTTGTGTATCTTGATCCCCCCAATGTTTTTTATACTTTGTCATCATATTCTTGACCATTTTACGTACATAAACATTTTCACTTCTACAAAGTTGAGATATGTTTGTGTGCATGGAAATCAATTCATGAAAGAAAGAATTAGAGGTCACATACAACGAGCCAGAAAATTTCAATGTAACCGTGTAAAAATAGTTTCAAGAACTTGACAAAAGATCTAGCATTTTCCCAATCTTCTAAAGCAGGAGGACCTAAGTTTTTTTTGTTTTTCTTTTGAATCTACCTCAAAGTAACTCAAATACCTATGATTGGTTTCTTCTAACCTCATAAAAACCACATCAAATTTATCAGCCGCATCTAGCATCATATATGTAGAGTTCCATCCAGTTGCAACATCCAAGCAAACAGATTTTTTAATCTCAATTTTCAACCTCTTCGCATATTGGTTAAAAACAAGTTGTCTAGAAGGAGAAGATCTAACAAACCTCACTGCATTCCTAATCTTAACAACTAAATCATCAATATCTTTCAATCCCGCACATACAGTAAGATTAACAATATGTGCACAACATCTAACATGCATGAAGTCATTTGACAATATATTACTTGCTCACTTACTTGTTACTCTCTTCAAATATTTTATTGTCAAATTATTTGAACTTACATTGTCTACTGTAATTGTTAAAATGATATTAATTCCCCCATTCCAACAAACAACTCTCAATTGCTTTGCCAATTGTTTCACCTTTATGATTAGAAACTTGACAAAAGTTTAGAATTCTTTTATTCAAGTTCCAACCTTACCAATCCAATAGGCAGTCAAACACATATAATTAATATTTTGGATTGATGTCCAAGTATCGGTTGTTAAACATACACGTTGATCCTTAAGAGCTTTTTTAATTTTTCCTTCTCAACTACATAAATTTTGAAACAATCTCTCCAAATTATCAAACGAGAAGGAACATCAAATCTAGGTTGCATTACTTGACAAAATGATTTAATCCTTGGTTTTCAACAAAGTTGAAAGGTAGAGCATCAAGTATAATCATTTTTCCTAGGGCTTTCCTACACTCTTCATAACTATAACCCACCGCCTTAATAGTCACCAGATTTTCCTCTCCATTATTACCCCCTTTTATTATAGACTTAGGTTTTAAGACTAAAGTTTTTTGTTTTCGGTCAATCACAAAAGGAAATTTTTTGCATACACCTAGATAACTCCACATTTTACTAGTCCCATTAAGTATAGTATGACATGCATAGTCTTTTCTACAATACATGCATGCAACCCTAGGAGCCTTAACATTACCATCTAGTTTTTTAAAGTGATCCTAAATTTGAGATATTTTTCTTTTATTAGATCCAGAAGCTGGATTACCTTTACTTTTAGTGTTGCTATTTGTACTAGAAGTAGCAACTGGAACTGGAACCGGAATAGGCAAAGAATTGGGTTCCGAACTTGAAGGATTTGATTCAATTGGTGTAGGATCTTCCCGATTATCCATCTGAAATTAAAAAAGCAACAACATGAATCAACATCTGACTACAATTGACTAATTGAGAATCAAGCAGAAATATTGTAATGGACTAGGCAAAAAAATAGATTGAGAATCAAGCAGAAATATTGTAATGGATTAGGCAAAAAACAGATTAAGAATCAATTCATTGCAGAAATACTGTAACCATATACTGATTTTCCATCTTAACCAATAACCATATTAACTAGTGCAATATACACTGTAATAGACTAGGCAAAAAACAGATTGAGAATCAATTCATTGTAGAAATACTGTAACCATGTACTGATTTTCCATGTTAACCAATAACCATATTAACCAATAACCATATTAACCAATACCATATACACTGTAATGAACTAGGCAAAAAAACATATTGAATATCAATTCATTGCAAAAATACTGTCATTAGATTGAATAAAGCTATGAACATTGTTCAAATCCATTTTGATAAAATAGATTCACCCGACAACCATGAAAAAACATAATGAACAGTTACCCTTCTTGGGTTACTAGAAATATGAAGCAAATATATGACCAGAATGAACTCAAACACTTGTAAATATCTTTATGACCAGAAAAGTCAACAAAACTAACAGTGTTTCTTCTCCACAGGATTAAGAACAATAGTGTGCAGGTTTAAGTAGTATAGGCATGAAAAAACAGATTCACCCGACAACCATGAAAAAACAGATTGAACTTATTATTGAAGCTAACATAACACCCGACAACCATAATTGATAATACAGATCAAAAAAATGTTGTAATAGGCAACACAAATCAACATAAAGGAGAGAGGGCGGGGAAAAGGGGGCAAACTTGAAGAAAGATGCAAAAACCCTAGCTGCAAGAGGATAGAAAAATGAGAAGCAGAGGTCAGAGAAGCATCAAAGTTTGAAACAAAAAGTTGAACTTACAAGCACATGAAGATAGATTTTTACCTTGCCGCCTTTTCTCTAATGGAGGAGCCCTCTCTTTCTGCTGCAAGTGAAGAGAGAAGCCAAGGGGTTTTGTTCGGCTGCAAGTAGACTAAATGGATGTGGAGATGTGGGTTGTTGACTTATTGTTCGGTTAGAGAAGAGACAGATGCATGGGGCAAGACGCAAAGAGTATGAAAATGGAAGGGTAAGAGTCAAGATAGATGCAGGGGCAAAGGGCAAGACAAATGCAGAAGGGAGAGGCGTTAAATCGTCTTTGCTTTTTGGCGTGGGCGGCGGCTTCAGATAATGTCAATTAGGGTTAGGATTAGTGGTTTACTGTGTTATTTATACTACCGGTTCGGTTCACCGGTTTAAGTGGTCAAACCAAAACCGAACCGAACCGGAAAGATTTTATGTTTTAAAAATCAGTTTAATCGGTTTTCTATCTCGGTTCGGTTTTCTTAGTTAATTTTTTATCAATTCTCTCAATTTTTTCGATTAATTGGTTTTTCTGAACACCCCTGCCCGTAAATAATCCAGCAAGGTGCATTCATTGTTCTAAAACTGCAGTACACGAGTTTGACTAAGAAAAACCGGCGGCATCATCTCCAAATTACAAAACACATAACAAGCAAGGAGGGTCAATTTCTAACACAGAAGCACTCACTTCGGTTCGTCTCGCCATAGATTGAGCTGCACAAGGGCAACCCCTTCGTACTTGTTTGGTTGTGAAACTTGGAGGGGAGGCGAGGAGAGGGGATGGGAGGAATGGGACCTGTTTGGTACTTGCGTTGAAGAGTCCAAGTGGAAATAATATTTGAAGCAGGTTTGTTTGATTTATTATGAAAGTTAGTAAATTTACTCCATGGAAAAGACAAGGGTTGGCAAATCCTGAGCCAACAAACTCTACTTGTATGAACAGTGAGATTCCATAAATTGGGGCCATGGATGTTGCCCTCCCGTTGAATGCGAAAAAAGGAAGCATCTTGAATGGACGATCGGATATTATAATGCAGCGTGGATGGCTGATGTGTTTGGCAATTGTCATGTAGAGCATAAAGCAGCTTCAATAATTCCACCGTCTCTTATCAGAAAAACTACGAAAACACCTCCATCCATCGATTAAAAAATTAAAACATCTGCATAAAAAAAAGGAGAAACTCCTCCTAGTACAGTTATTATTCTTTTACTTTGTAGGATGAGAGAGACAACGTCGATAACGTGCCAAACCAGCATCGATGATCACCTTAATCACACCCGAACACCCGTACGTATAGCATAAGCATAGTAGTAGTTTATAATGGATGGATATAACCGCCCCCACACCCTCTGAGATTTTAAGGTTTGATCTTCGTCCCTCGAGGCTCCATCTCATCTCTCTTTCGAATTGAAACCTAACTCAATGAAAGAAGACTTTGGTTGCTTAAGGAATCCAATTGCCCCCTTTCCCCAATCCCCAAATCAAGCTTCTCACTCTTTTCCTTCTGTTGTGGTTGCTTGAGGCTATTCATTTATAGTAATAAGCAAAGACAGACAAATAGCAATAATAAAAATAAAAATATTAATATTAATTGAAGGAGAGGAGATGTGATGTGATACGGTAATGAGAGATGGAAAGGGATGGTTACGTGGTGCCGGCGGACCCTCCGGCGGTGACTTGCGTCAAGAAGAAGACGCAGCCTGCCAGGAGTTGGATTCTTGTCGACGCTACGGGACAAGGCACCATTCTCGATGCAGACAAACATGCTATCATGAATCGCGTTCAGATTCACGCGCGCGATCTCAGGATTTTAGACCCTCTCTTGTCTTATCCCTCCACCATTCTCGGTCGTGAGGGGGCCATCGTTTTGAACTTGGAGGTTTCGATTTTTATTGTTACTATTAAGTAGTATTTCCTTTATATTTTTCTCTCTGTTTTGGCGCTTATTTGTGGTTTTTTAATGGTTGCAGCACATCAAGGCAATTATTACTTCCGAGGAGGTTCGTGGCTTCTGTTTTCTTTCTTTTTCTTTGCTTTTTAAATTTTGTGATTTTGGAAATTAAATCTTTTGATTGCTGAATGAATGGATTTTTGGGTTTTGGGTTTAGGAGATATTATTTTATGGTAGGTATAAATTAGTGATCAGTTGTGTTTGATACTATTTGCTCATGTTTGAATTCATACTTCCCCCCTCCTTTGGGGCAAAAAAATAATAATAAAAATCGTGCTTGTAGCTTTTGGTTGTTTCTTTTAAATATGGAACAGGTTTTGCTTCGAGACCCTTTGGATGAAGATGTTATTCCTGTTGTTGAGGAACTTCAAAGGCGATTGCCTCCTGCAAATGTCTTTCGTCAAAGTCAAGGAGATGGGAAAGACCACACTGGTGGACAACTTGATGTTGAAGCTGGTGAAGAGGATGGTATGCCTCATTGATTTTTTCATTCTTGCATTGACATTTAAGAGTAGAGGCTTTTTGTTCTGGTACTGCAAACATGTTTTCTTTACATTATGGTTGGTTCATCTAGAAAATTCTTGTCTGTTGAGTATTCTGGGTTGTATGATACAGAGTCACCATTTGAATTCCGTGCCTTGGAGGTAGCGCTGGAAGCCATTTGTAGTTTTCTAGCTGCACGTACAACAGAGCTGGAGACTGCTGCATATCCTGCTTTAGATGAGCTTACCTCCAAAGTAAATATTTGTTGTTCTCCATGTAGTTGATATTTCTTTTATCAAATAATAATCTTCTCCTGGTGCTTCTGTTGATTATTTTTTCATAGAGGGAAAAATGTCCATCACACCTTGGTTAAGGAACTGGATAAAAGTTTGCAACAGATAATGTAAATTCACGAAAAATACTTTGTTGGGAGATGGATATCTGTGGTGAGTGTTGCATGATTGTGTGTTTACCAGTTAACATTATTTGTTTTCCATGGTGCCATATCTCCTTTTGGAATGCTGTGGTGGTTTTCCCTCCCTTTTTAATCATGGGAGTGTGGCATATTAGCTGTTTACCGTGTCTTGACATTTTGTAGGAATCCAATAGCTTTGTGTAATGAATATTTTATCTGGTCGGAAGAACATCTTTGAGATTGTGCCAAGCGTTTCAAATAAGCATTATTTGTATTTGTGTTCTTAGGTGAAGCCCTTAGGAGGAGTATTGGAAGATCGATCTTCTTCCTGAATTCAATTGTAGGTGTTTTATTTGGTTAAGTTGAGTGGGCTGTACTATTTTTTTTGTTTTAATGTTCGGTTGAGTCTCGTTTATTTTTCCAAGTGCTACTTTGAATGGTGTTGCTCCTTCTACTCTTTTATAATGCTGGGTCGGATGAAAATTTTACCCAAAAACAAATTAAAGGTTGGCAAGGTTTTGGAGGATCCTGATGTATGGTGGCATAGATATTGTGGACATTTGCTCTGTTCTCTTTATGGTGGTATCTTATCTTTCAATTCTTCCTTTTCTTATACTCGGCATTACTTTCTTTGAGTTGATTTGGAGCTTCCAGTGGATGGAATTTTGCTTATTCCAGTCAGTGGTGCTATTCTTTATGCGGCCACCTTCCAGTTTCAAACTTATTTTGCAGTTGTGTAAATATCCTGTGCATTCAACAATTTGAAATCAATAAATTACTGCATAAGCAGAACCCTGCATGTTTTGGATCCATTACTCTTGAGGTTTTTCTCTCTTCCTGCAAGACAAAATTTATGCTGGATAAAGTTACTTTTACCTTGTATGCAGAACCCTGCATCTATTGTTTGTCACTATTTTGACCCTCTCATTTTCCCTTCTTGAATAGGCAGATTAGTAGCAGAAATTTGGATAGAGTTCGTAAATTGAAGAGTGCAATGACGAGGTTGACTGCTCGGGTACAAAAGGTAGGTGTATAATGTTGGTGGTGTTTGTGAAAAATTGCATTATAAATTGCTTTCAACATTTATGATTGCATCTTTGGTCTTTGGATTATATGTTCTGGGTAATGATGTATTTGAATGTAACTAATAAAGAATAGGATCTTTAGTTGCTTTATATTATAATAGTTGGGAAAGATTCAGTGTCCTCTGATGTTGCACTCGCTTTTGGCGAATTGTACTGGATTTAGTATTCTGTCTCAGAAAATGTTGACTGACAGTTTAGCATCTCCAACAATTACTTGCATTTTCTGATAAAAGCATTTTCAATCGATTCATATACAGTGCATGGTTCTTTGCAAGAAGAATATGTAGCTAAGGATGTTGCACATTCAAGGATTAATCAACATCCAGCACGGAAGAAATCTGCTATACAGAAAATAAGTCAGGTCTGCTTGGGGGATAATTGCAGAAGAGACTTGAAAAATACCTAGCTGATCTAACACTAATGAAATATAATGTGCTTAACTGTCCCCTTAAATTTTCTGCGAATTAGACAGGCAATGATATTCTCATCAATTTATTTTAGGTGAGAGATGAACTTGAACAGTTACTTGATGATGATGATGATATGGCTGACCTTTACCTATCACGAAAGCTGGCTGGTGCGTCTTCACCAGCCAGTAGCTCCGATGGTGCGAATTGGTTTCCTGCTTCCCCTACAATTGGTTCAAAAATTTCTAGAGCAAGTAGAGTAAGTTTGGCAACAGTTCGCGGAGACGAGAATGATGTTGAGGAGCTTGAAATGTTACTGGAGGTAGAGTTCTAACTGTGTTTTACCTTCCTCATTTTCAATTCTTATTTGAAATGGGACTAAGAAGAAATTATTCTTGAAATTGGGTGATGATGTTCTTGCAGGCTTACTTCATGCAGATTGATAGCACTTTGAACAAATTGACCACGGTGTGTACTTTTTATTTACTTTTCCTTTTATTCTACACAAGGCACACACATTATGGTAAGAATTGCAAAGCAATTTCATCCTTTTTAAATTGCATAAATTTGAAACATGCAGTTGCGAGAGTACATTGATGACACAGAGGATTACATTAATATTCAGGTAGGCAATTTTGAATCGAAAGCTGAAGTTTGTTTCCTTGTTTATGCGTTTTTTCTTACATTAAATTTATGCATCCTTTTTCTTCAGCTTGACAATCATCGAAATCAGCTGATTCAGGTGCTTCATGATTTTCTCTTCATGAATTGTGTTGGGGCCAATTCACTCACAAGCAAGCAAGCACGCGCACAGATTGCTTGTATGTTTTGATCTGTTATTCATGCTATGTCTTTCCACTGTTTGCTGCAGTTAGAGCTCTATCTGAGTTCTGGAACTGTTTGTTTAACCATATATTCCTTGGTGGCTGGAATATTTGGCGTGAACATCCCATACACATGGACTGACAATCATGGTTACATGTTTAAATGGGTAGGCAAAATACTTTTACTGGTGAATTTAGCTCCTGATTATAAATTGCTTTTATACGGGGAATCATGTGTATTTTTTTACATTGCCAGGTGGTAATTGTCACAGGAGCATTCTGTGCATCTCTGTTCCTAGTTCTAATGACATATGCTCGCTACAAGGGCCTGGTTGGATCTTGAAAGGTCCCGCGTTCTCTGCAGGTATAGTTCGAGATTCCTAGTTCTAATGACATGCTCCCTCCCCTTGGTAAAGCATGCAGTTCAGTCTGCAGGTCATCATGGTAGATTCTTATAATTTGTCAAATCCTTGTTCAAACCGGGCTCAGGCATCCGACGAGGAAATTGTAAAACAGCATGCGGATTTCTAGATATACTTTTTTAATATTTTTTTTTCCCACGATAGTGAATCTTAATTTCTCGAAATACAGATCAGCACTTCACCCGTTAAGATGAAATTATTGACATTCTTTTACATGTCTTTGCTACATGTGAAGTAGTCACTGTGCCCTCCCTGCATTCAGGAGCTTCATGTGCTGTTGTATAATATTTTAGCTGTACTTCTAGAATTTTATTTTTTGCTTTTTGCTTTTTTGTATATTTAATAAATTAATATGTATGTTTAAAGGTATCGTATTTTGTTACTTTTTCTCTAACATACTAATAAGAATTAATTATCCTAATTAGTGAGTGGCAAAAAGAACAAACAGAAGGGAAGGATACAAAAATTCTCTAGATTTTTTAATACTTGTAAAAAGCCAAGGATAATATATAAATTGAGGAGGAGGGCCTGGTATTTTATTCCAAAAAAAAATAACTTCTCTCTTCAATCTTTGACATCTTATCTACTTGTTATTTGCCTTTTTTGTTCTAATTCTTAAAACAAAGAAACAAAATAAATTGAAAAAAATATAAAACGGATTAAAAAAATTAAGTTATTGGGTTTAAGAATATAAGAATTAAATATATAATCTTTGAAATCATAAAGATTAATCGATTAGTTTTGTTAAATCACTAAGAACAATGAACTCCTTTTCTTTTTGTTTCTTACACAGTCGACCGAGCAAGATTAGCTCTCTAGTTCACGAGAGTAAACTGTCTCTCATTTGTTGATGACAATTAGCTAGCCGCAGCTGTCTCTCTCTCTCGAGATGAACAGGGTAATACACAAACAGCACAACCTTGCACCCACTTGTGCATGGTCCATGGGCTAGAAATACAAAGGACAAAAACACAAAAATTCAAGAGATGCGAGGCTTCTGTGATGATCATTTCCTCTAGCAAATCGAGGTGCATCAGAATTCCATGCAAGACTTGTCCAGATAGCTGCATGTATTTCGTGTTTTTTAAGGCAAATGTAGCGCTGCCAGCTATGTTGAAAATATCTGAGACATTAACAGTGAGCTGCCAATTGGTAGCAGAGCCCTGTTATGGTCAGGAAAGTTGGCTCCTGCGTTGCCAAATGCCACCTTGGCAAGGGAGAGAGACATCATCACAGAGATACGTTAAGAAGACGGGATAAAAACATAATTCACAGCTAGCTATAGCTCAATGACAATGAGCCCACCGGCCGCCACCGTAATTGGAGCATCTTTCTGGTGACCATTTTCGATGATCATCATCCTTGTTTGTTAATTTGTCTAACACAAATCCAGAGTCTACGTGACACATTTCCAAGCATGAAAAGTAAACGATGGCGACCTGCCGCATAGAACCAATTTGATTACCTCACATGTGGACTGTTCATATATAAGCAATGAGCATTACATCACGCATATGTTCGCGTTTCTCAATGTTCATTTTCCCCCTGCTGTGTCCAATCAATAATTAGATAAAAAGAGGGCACTTGAGGGTCTGCTTCAGTGGTCAACCGTGTGACTTGTTCCGCTTCCGTCCCGAGTTCGATCCTCTATGTGCACGTCTGTCACCCCCGCGCTGCCTTACATGCTCATTGGGCTTGCAGGATGCTCAGTGGGCTGTGGGGAATAGTCGTGGTGCGCGCAAGCTGGCCCGGACACCCCACGATAATAAAAAAAAAATAATAATAATTAGATAAAAAGAGCAGTTATTTTCCATGCCATATCACAACTTAATAGGATGTTGTTATAACTTAGGACTCCTTTGCCGATTTTATTTTCAATTATTACTTAGGAAAAAATTGGTAAAATATCACCATTTACATATATAAAAATATTATAAATTAGATGCTATATGCGACTCTTTAATTATTTGATATGGTCTTGTCCAACTTACAATGAAGAGAGAAAAACAAAGAAGAAACGAAAAAAAAAAATCTCAAAAACATACCAAAACTCCTATTACGATATTACCGGTATCATCAAAAAAATCTTAATGAGATGAATATAACAATATCAAGAAAGAAAAATACATTAAAGACATACCAAAATTTCTATCACGATACTATCGATATCATCAGAAATATTTGAATGAGAGAAATACAATGATATCAAAAAAGGTCGTCAATGGTGACTAAAATGGACTATACGAATTGTCCAAAAACAAGCAAGCCACCTGTCACATTTATGCATCTAGTGTGGCTTGTTATGGTCACCATTGGTGACCTTAGTGTCGTTAGATTCATCTTATTAAGATCTTTTCAAAGATATTGGTGGTGTTTTCATTGGAATTTCAATATGCCTCCAAGATTTTTTTCTTCTTTTTTTTTTCTTTCCATCATTTGCAACTTGCTAAATCATGTTATTTACCTAAATATTTTTTAAATCATGTTATTTTTTCAGTAATAATAATAATAATGTGCTGTATTCCAAAAAAAAAACCCTCCTCCTTTGCCTCTTTTTCATTGATAAAGCATTTTTTAAACTAAAATATTTTAAAATTAGTATTTGAAAATATGATCCCTTTATATTTATAAGTGTAACTCATTATCATTAAATCAATTATTATTTTTTGTTTATTTATTATTCTTATGAGATTTGAATCAGCCTACTAACTTAGATTGAGTTTTACAAAAAAACAAGAAAAAAAATTAACTTAAAAAAATTCAGGTTCCTAATTAAAATCCATTGATTTAAAAAAAAATACTAAAAATATTGTTTAAACTTCTTTTTTTAAAAAAATTATTTTTTAAATCAACTTATTATCTCATAACATAGACCTTGGCCAGCTTAACTCTTCAAAACAAGTTTAACAACTATGCTATTTATATTCCAAACATATACATGCATTAAACAATGGAAATGTTTTTATTATTATTTATAAATCATATATTTTATTCTTTCTCCTGCTTATACTTATTATTTTTTAAAAGTGAATCTCATTAACTGATATTAAAGACTAACACGCGCCGTCATCACTCACAATCATATTGACCACACTAGAGGCGAAGGTGAAAGCCCAGATTAGCCTTGTCGAACCAAAGGACCACTTGTCTGCCATTGTTACGGTACCCATTATTCTTATACTTCCTCGTCCAATCTCAATCGGTCATTACATTATATTATAGGAGCTGTGCAGTATAGCAGCTGATCCGCTTTTGACTTCCAAACACATCCCTCACGTGACATACACGTGCCCAAAACTCATACTCTCTTACAAATTGCGCCGCCGCAGCTCCTGCAGTCTGCAACCATGAAAGTTAATTTTAAGTACAGTGGAATTAGTTAAAATATATGTAAATTAATTTAGATATTCATATTAAACAAAAAAATTAAAAAAAAAGAGCACAACAATCAAACCATATAAGAGTTTAAAATTATTTTTTTATATATAATTTTATATTCGAGCTCTATAATTATTAATATAATAACCATTAATAATTTATATAATTATTAACTTTAAAATTTATAAGATTAATCAAAATACATATAAACTAACTTGATTATTCATGTTAATAAAAAATAATAATTAAAAAAAAAGCACGACAAACACCATCCAATTCTTAAGGAAAATAATACGCAGTCGCTCTTGTTTCAAAAATTTTATGAGACAACTTCAAAGACAAGAGAGAATAAAAGATATATAAAAAATCATACCCGAACCCTCAAAAAATGAGAATATTTCTATTTAAGCTAGAGAATATATTTTTTTTATTTTCTCTATCACGTTTCTTTGTTTTTCTTGTGTATCTCTGGAATAATTATTGGTAATTAAATTTCTTGATAACTTAGGATCTATATTTACAAGGAGAAATTATTAAATAAATGTTATTAATCATTTAAAATTACATATCACACTATTTAGTCATACTATCAATTTTTCTCTTAAAAAAAAAACAATAACCAGGATAATAACACAAGGATTATTTGTTTCATTTAAAGGGGGGAGAGAGAAACAATTTTGTTTTTATTATAAATTAGATGATGATTATAATATTTTTTTTATTGAAAGGTAAAATTAAAAAACAAATTAATTTAACAAAGCCCTAAAAGAATAAGAAACAAATTGAAAAAAAAATCATAAATTGAGATTGAATGATGAAATTAAAAATAAATATTTTTTTTATAAAAGAATCAAGAACAACAATTAAAAATGAAAAGAATAAGGATTGAGTTGAAATATCTATAACTAGAAAATAACAATTAACATAAGGTAAATTTGTATCATTGAGAGGCGCCACACACGTCATTAGAAGACCATGAACACCTCCCACATGTTGTTTATTTTTTTATTTTAATAATATTTTTTATTTGTTAAAATATCAAACCGCTTCCATTCGCTTGATAATATAGAAAAGAAAACTATAATGAACAAATAACAAAGGCCTGGATGTAATTTTAAAAAATTGCTTTTAAGATTAATTGAGTAATTTCATTATACTTTTAAAAAAATAAAAAGATAAAAAAAATACCTTCAAATGCTAGTTTTAAAGATTTTGATTGTAAGAACAATTAAATCATTTCACTACACTTAAAAAAATAAAAATAATAACCCAACTCTCACTTAATTTATCGAGCAGTGCGAAAACATCAAAACACCCATAGGTTTTTTTTAAAGAACAAAAAAGTAATTACACTGATTCTCAATCATAGTTCCTTAATCTAAACTACAGAGTCTAAGCAATTCTCTCTAACTAGTTATTATTTTTTGCTGTCATCAAAGTGTTTAGACAAATATTAATATTAATTGTAAGAAATAAACTTGTTTGTTCACAAATAACCAACCTATATATATATATATATATATATATATATATATATATATATATATATATATATATATATATATATATATAAAGTCAGACAACTCCACACTAATCGAAAGGACATTACTAAATAACGCCATTGAAATGAGGTTATGAAGTTCGGAGAAAACATATAATCATGTACAATTCTATGTTTGTAGAGACATCGACGTTGGCATACAGAACGTGAAATTAAGGTTTTTTTCGGGAGTGTTATTGTGGTTGTTTTTTAAAGTTTTTTTTATATAAAAATATATTAAAATGATATTTTTTTTATTTTTAAAAATTATTTTTAAGAACAGTGCATCAAAATGATCTAAAATATATAAAAAAATATTAATTTTTAGTAAAAAAATTAATATTTTTTAAAAACAGGTACAATCACGTTTCTAAACAATCATTTAATTAACCAGAGATTAATAGTAGAGGAGGAACTTAAATAATTCCAGTATCCATCATTAATTAAAAAATTATTTAAAAATCCAAAAATAAATGGAAGGTTACAGCATTACTTGCCCATTAATGACCGACGTCTATTTTAGCATAAAACATCAATTTTTTTTTTTTGGGAAAAAGTTTATTATTTAAACAGAATCCATTAGCAAATCGAGACCCTAACTGCTCCAAGCCTGGAAAAGGCAAGTAACTCAATTAGGGATTTTAAAAGATTTAATTAATTAGGATAAAGAATGTTTGGAAACTCAATCTAAATTTCCTATATAATGAAGGGCTTGTTCGAGGTTTGTCCAAAAAAGTATATTTTTTTAATATATTAAAATATATATATATATATATATATATATTTATTTATTAAAATCCAATTTAATATTAACACATCTAAAAATATAAAATAAAAACTAATTTAAAATTAAAAAAATTTAAAATTTTCACAAGTACAAATCAACAGCAATGCTTAGAGATTGTATTAGTTTTGTCATGTAGGAGGAGGGTGTGCGATTATATTCGAAAACATTGAGAGCCTCGAACAAATCATATCAAGGCCATTACCATTGTCCAAATCGAACAAGACCAGCCCTCTCTTCTAATACTCCAAGATTTCACTCTCTCCATTTTTTTTGTTTTTATTGATAATATCGCTCTCTTAAATTCCTTTTTCTCGCCCACCAAGCACAAAGCCACTGCCAAAAGAATTTGTCTAGAATCGTTAATCACCAACCCAGCCCAACCACCACCCTTTCTTCGCCGATTCTTGCTTGTGATTGTCGTGGTTTTTTCTTGGAAAAGAATAAATAACTCTCGTGATTTGTGGGTTCTTGATTACATGCACCGTGTGGGGTACGTGAAACAAGGGAGAGTGTTAGTGGCTTAGTGAGAACCCAAAGGCAGGTGGTGGTGTGAGCGAAGATTATGTTAGGCCAGGTGGTGAAGGTTCAAAGAGAGGAAATAGCGGCATGCATGACTTGTCCTCTTTGCAACAAGCTCTTCAGAGACGCCACTACTATCTCTGAGTGCCTCCATACTTGTGAGTCTCTCTCTCTCTCTCTCTCTCTCACCCACTCACTTCTGTGTGTGCTTATCTTCTTCTATTTTGTGTTATTCGATGTGGTTTCTTTGTTTTGTTTTGTTTCTTGTTGTGGGCGCTTAATTGTTAGTTCACGTAATCTGTGTATCATCTTTTATTGTTTGGAGTTGAGCTTGGTTTATTGTTTTAATTGGTTATTTTTATGATATGGAGAGGAGTGAAATGCGGTTTTATGATCTTGTTTTTTCTTCATTTTGTTTTCCTGGTCTATCTTTGCTCAATGGATTGGGAGTTTGATTTTGAAATTAAGGAAAAGATTGAAATTTGATTGGTAAATATAGCCTTTTCTTTTGTGTTTGAGCAACGTATGATGTGAGCTTACAGTAAATTTGTTTGCTGAAATAATAAAATTTTAACATGGGGTTGTTCGAAGCTTTTGCATGGTCCCTGTGCTCTTCAAGTCCATCAAAATTGTCAGGTCCTTGATAAGTTCATGCCGTGTCAAGTGAGAATAGTACTGTGTTTGGGGGATGATGAATAAAGGTTTTGCATTTTTATTTTCCTTTAGAAATAGTTTCTTAGTGTTATATCATTTAATCAGTATGTTTTAAGTGCGTCTAGCTTGTTATATACATATCCTCTCATCGAGCATATATCTGATGCCTGCTTCTTCATTTTAATTTTTGAAACAGTTTGCAGAAAATGCATATACAAGAAGATAACTGATGAGGAGTTGGACAGTTGTCCAGTTTGTGATACTGAATTAGGTTGTTCTCCGCTTGAGAAGCTCAGGTATTTGATCATCTCATTCTCTTATGATTGCCAAGTTTATGCCACAGCAATTTTTAATAAAGCATCTTAAGTACTGCATGCCGTGGCAAAACAAGACATAGCTGTTTCTGATATAGTTGGACTATCGTATTACACATATGTAGGACGTATTCGAATGCTGTTTGAGTAGTCTCCATGCAGTGCAAGTGAAATTATCTTAGGGTGTCAGAATGACTGACAAAGGAGGACGCTATATAATCACTGAAATGATTTTCTAGACATTCTCTGTCTTTCCAACTGCAGAACCAATCCTTGACACTACTAATTAATCCACTTGGAAGGAAGATATCAAATTTCCAAGTCAATTTATTAGACATTTACACCAAACAGTAAGTATATGCTGCAAACCGTAGACATGCAATGTGACACTAGGAAATCAATTATCATGCTGCATGTTCCTGGGCAGCATCCCTGCCCTGCCACTCATGTGGGATGCATAATTTATTTATTAGGATTCTCTGATATAGAATCTTGAAATATTATGATTGAACCTGTGCCTCAACCTGTTTGTATGGCACAGAACAATTAGAAGTCCATTTTCAACTTGGAAGACAACCAAAATTGAGAAACTGGTCATGGATTTCACTACAGCAGCATGGTCTTGGTCTGTTTTAACTTTCTTTCTTTATGTTAATCAACAGGGCAGACCACAGCTGGCAAGATTTAAGGGCCAAAATCTTCCTTTCCAATAGAAAGAAGGCCAAGGAACCTGAAACAGTGTCCTTGGTCCCAGAAGACGTGCCCTCGGTCCCAGAAACTGCGCCAGCAATCCTAGAAGCCATGCCAGTCCAAGAAGCTGATCACTCAGTTCCATTGATAGGTAGAAGAAAGGAGAGATCTCTCTCTTCATTGGTAGTCAACACACCTAAGATATCCGTCAAATCTTTTCTGACAGGAAAAAGATCAAAACCTACTGCCAGAAAACGAGAATCTCCTGTTCTCATTAAGGAGCTGGTTAAGAAAGTGGACGATTACTATGAGAGTTTAAGCTCACCCGAGACTTTAAGCAAAATTGCACAAACTAAAAGGCAGGTAGAAGTCGTTAAACTTCAAGTTTTCTTGCTAAAACTTTTCTCACCTTTTTGTTTTGGGTCCTTTGAAAATGACGTGCCTTTCCTTTGATGCGTAGTAATTTCCTGTGCAATTATTTTCATGGTGTAGAATTCTTCTACTGCCGAGTCACCCAAACAACACAAGCCTTATAAAGTTTCGGAGGATGGTGTTAAACCATGTAAAGGGAAAGCTGATTTTTGGAAACCCTTAAATTGCTCGGTTGAAGGTTCAAGCAAAACAAAGTCTAATAAGTCAGAACTACAGGAAATTCTTGTCCAAATAAAGAAGCTTGATGCCCAGGAGAAAGCTCAATCACTCAAAACCAGTGTTAAGGAGCACGGTGATAAATCGAAAGTTAATGGTGAAGAATCTAACTCGACTTCATGGCCTTCAGTTTCCGTGAAATCTAGACGGCTGCAAGGCATGCAACAAAAAAGAGCAGCTCCCTCTGAGGGGTTGAATATTCCAGCACAGACTATTGTCGATGCAAACAGTAAATGTGATACAAGATTTAGTCCAATATGGTTCTCATTAGTTGCTTCTGATCATGAACAGTGAGATTTTGTTTCTTTACCATTACTAAAGATTCATTGATGATTGGTCAAGCACGCCATGTCATGTTGTTAAATATTGTTTCTTTTTGGCATAATTTCAGGGGTGGAAGTGCGCCCTTGCCACAGATATCTTCGTGCTACTTGAGGGTTAAGTGAGTTTCATTAACCCACTACCTGGTTTTTATTCATAATGTTGGTTTGCTTGTCAGTGTCCATTTTGCTCTTGACTTTTGACATAGACTCTGGTTAAAAGATGTGTTTTATCGCCACTTTTCTTCAGTTTTGTAAAACAAATTCCGTGGTTTTCATTTATGTGAAATTGTAGTTGCATCTATGCTAAGTTTTGTAGATATATTTTCTTAGCGGCAATGACACTGTATCTTATCTGATGTTTTCTATGCGCACTTGGATTTCCCTTCTATTTGTTTTGGTTACATAGAATTTCCCGTTGCTTATGTTGTAAGCTTTTATATCCTTTTGTTTCATCATAATAGCATGATGTCCATTTCCATTTACAATTTATGGTTTCGATGAATATGTACTTCCAGGTACACTCCAGCAAAACAAAACTAATCACAGCCTAGAAGTAAACTATATTTACGACTCCTGTGCTTTTTCGTAGCTATTCCCCAATTTCTTTTACTCTACATAACTATGAAATTCTGTGAAGAAAATAGATTGAGAAAATGATGTTGTTGAAAGTCCAGGAGCAAACACTCTTTTCAAATATCAGCAACACCTGAAACCATGTTTTTAAAATTTTGAATGTTAGAAGCCTCAGAAAATAGGGAGTTTCGCTTCATTGCTTCAATGAGCAGTTGCAACAACAATTTTGTCTGTGAGGTTTTGCATGCTTAGTTATGTTTAAGTTTGTGATTGCACAATGGCGGTCACAATCAAAATAGGGGCACATAGCATAAAAAACATATTGGTGTTGTCCTGTGAAAAAGAAGCCAATCATCATATAACCATGAAGTATTTTAATTGATTACATGAACTCTGCACATCATGCCTGATGTTGAATTTCTTTTTCTAGGACAGAATTTCATTTAGAATTTAATAATGATTATTCTGAAGTATCTGTGACTTTAAAGTAGTAGATTTGCTCCAAAAATTCTGCTTCTGTTCTGTTCCATTGCAAAATAGAACTCAACTGTCTGATTTCAGGTCATCTGTGAATGTTAATATATAGAGCATATTTTAGTCTGTATCTTTTCCCTTCCTGTGGTTGTTTTTGTTTATATTGTGTTCTCACCTGAAGTTTGCTTTATACCAAGAACCCTTTTCTTTTTCTATTTTTTTTAACAAATATACCAACAACTATTTTGTTGATCAGTTGTTGCAATTTTATTGTAGGGATGGTAGTTTGCCTGTTTCATACATAAAGAAGTATCTTGCCCAGAAGCTGGGTCTTGTTAGGGAAGCTGAGGTAACTTCATCTTTGTTCGTTTATCATGTTAATCAATTTGTGCATATAAAACTAAATAATTTTATTTCTTTCAATCCCTCTTCTTTTCCTATTGTAAATGGAAGTGGACAGCATTTCCTTTTCTTCATTCGTAGATTTCTTTCCTTTGAACTTGAACGTCCAAATTACTTTCTGTGGTTCCTATATTTCATCTTCCATGATGCATGACAGGAAAAAGGCTTGCTACTCTCTTTGTTTTTTATATTGTCCTTTAACAAGACCTGCAACAGTTTTTGCTATGATGGAACTGTTTACCACCTACCATCCATCCTTATAAAAAATAAATGCCGGTGAAGTGTACTCCTAAATTACTTGAAGACTACTGCCTAATGAATTAAGGAAATTTTAAAACACCACGAGTAATGCTCGAGTTTCCACAGGTGGAGATCTCAATGCGTGGTCAGCCAGTGGTTTCAACGTTGCTGCTGCATAACTTGGTAGACTGGTGGTTGCAGACAGCTTCAGCATCTGAAAGAATACGGACAACTGTGGGCAGTTCAGCTAAAGATTTTGTGATGGTTCTCTCGTATGGTCGTAAAGCTCATCCTCCGTAAACATCTTTGCTTCAGCGGCGAAATGTCATCTCTTGCAGCAGTGATCTTGGTCAAGGTGGTCGGAAACAAGTGTGTTTTGCATCATCGTGAATGCACAGCGGATGAATTTGCTAAACCATTCTGCTCTCTCTTTTTCAACTTTTCTTGCAAGGAGAGTAGACATAGTAGAAACTATACACAAGTTGTAGACGAATATGGATTGTTTATTTTATTAATAGCAGATTTGGGGATTCTGGACTAATGCCTGAATCCATGGATTAAATTTAGAACAGCTCAATGAGGACTCGTGCTACTAACCGAAGCCTTTCCAGGTTGGGTATGACCTCAGAAACATCTGGTTGTGTTGGGCTAGAATGGCCAATTGGCCACCATTTACATGGAATAAATTAGGTTAATGCTGAGGAGCGAAGATTAAAAAAAAAAACCCTATGAAATCCCAGTCCAAGATAAGAGCAACCTTGAAACCCTCCCAGTCAGGATGTGCAATTGGCATATACTCCTTTTGCCTTTCCCCCTTTTAATCCCTCTTGTTCGGTTCATGACAAAGAAGCATACACACATTGTTATTCTTGACAGCAAGATTTCAGACCTCAAAATGATAAAGAAGCTTTGTGTGATAATTTCAAAATTCAAAGCTAGCAACATTCTGCCTCTTCACCACAATAAAAAAACAATGATAATCAATTGTAGATTCTAGCTTATCCAAAGCCAAGGAATCAAGGCACGTAAATCATCAAGAAAGGGGCTGTTAAAAAAAGAAGAAGCTGTTACTGTTTACTATGCAGGATGTTGATTTTACGTCCTCTGATATCTGGAAAAAATTGTAAATATTCAGGGTCTGGCTAAAAGCAAATCTCAAGAGAACAATTGCAACCTCTCTGTATCCGCAGCAGCTGCTTAAAAGGAAGCCGGTAAACAAGATGCAAAGCAGATATATTTGAGATTTACTTTTAGCCATAAAGCGAGGAAATGAATACATAAAAGTAATCTATAGCAGGGATCAACTTGTTCCCAGATTTCAAGTCGGAGCATGATCTCGGTTCCATGTCCTACAATAACAGATAACATCATCATTAACTTGACCTTGACGTCCTAAGTTTTCAGGTTTGCTCCTGTGCTATGATACAGGTATGAAGCAGCAGAGAAACATCATTCAACAAAGATCATGCCCACGAGATGGGATAGAGAGAAGGTTCCTGCTTAATCTCCACATAATGCAAAGACTAAGCCATGGCAACTCAACACAGCAGCATCACCAACACAAGTAGTGAAAACAAAAAAACTGCATCAAAATCCATTTGACATGGGTAAAAGTAAATGTGAAGTACAATTTTTGGTTAAAGGTGTTCGTCCCAGTATCCCCAAGCATTGTAATTTAGACACGGACCAAAACAAGCATAATAAGTTGATAGCTGGGTATGTAACTCATTCTAAGCAACCATTAAATCATCAAATCACCATAACAGAGAAGCATGCAATGTCATAATTACAGTCAAGATGACATTAATTAAGCCAAAACCAAACAATTCCCTTTTCTTTTCTTTTCAATCCAATTAGGCAAAACTACAAGCCACCAGTTGGAGGAGCATTATAGTCACCATCATCATCAGAGAGCAAGTTGGCATACGGCGAGGTTTCAATATCATCAGCAACAAGATCATCCGTACTCCTCAACGCAGCATGCAGAAGCATCAAAACGACAGCGATCCCACCACCAACGACAACATTCTGAAAAACCCCACCCCAAATCACAACCAAAAAGTCAACCACAAAGAGCACAACCAACACCATCCAGTCACTCACTTGATAGCCCAAAAACCAAAGAGGCTCCTCGCGAGAGAAATAGAGAGAGAGCCAAGCAATTAGAGTAATGAACAAGGCGATTAGCACCAGAGGATGGTTTAAGAGGGATAAAGAGAGGATTATCAAGAGGATTATGGAGTAATTAACCGAGAAATGAAGGACGTTTTGGGTTATCCTAGTGGTGGTGTCGTGGATTGAAAAGGGGAGGTTCAGTAAGGTGAGGTCTAGGAAAACGGACCATGGACGTCGACCTGATGTTAAGGGTTTTGTGGTTTCTTTGAAGAAGCTAGACACGAATTGGGACATTGTTGCTCTGCTGCTGTTGAAGTTTTTTGAATTTTATTCAAAAATCAGAGGAGTTTCGTTTGATTGAGAGGAGGAGAAATCAGAGTGCGGAAAAGAGGCTTCTTGTTAAATTTGTTTTTAGCCTTTCAAGGCAGGCAGGCACCAGCAACACCTTCTTCAACTAGGTAGACGATGACTTTGACTGACTCTCTTTTTGGAATATTGTGGGCTTGGTGTACAGACTAAAATTGATGCGAGGCCCAACCGAGCCCAGCCAATTTTCGAGGAAAGGAGACTAGTTAACTGCACGAGCATGGCAGGTCTTCCAGGCTTTCATCGTCTTCGGTGTCTCGTTTCCTAACCCAAAATTAACAGCTTAAGCTTGAAAAGAGCATCTTTCCCTTGGAACAGAATCCCTTTTAAGTGTGTGAGAGAGAACATGAGATTCAATATCGCTTAATTAT
Organism: Populus simonii; assembly: GCA_007827005.2. Lineage (NCBI taxonomy): Eukaryota > Viridiplantae > Streptophyta > Magnoliopsida > Malpighiales > Salicaceae > Populus > Populus simonii. The sequence continues at coordinate 13,044,668 of CM017473.2, forward strand.
TTTCTCACACTGTTTTGTTTCATCAACCTAGCTAGTGTGTGTGAGCTAGCTTGTTTGCTTAAGGAAATTAAGTACATGGAAAGCTGCCTTCCTATGAATCAATCTTCACAAACACACAGGCAGTTCCAACACCTGGGAATGAAGTTGGATTCCCAAAACTAAGTGAAGTTGTAAGTTTCAACCATTCTGCTGGTGGCATTGCCAGGTATGGTAGCCAGATAGGTGTGACAGATACATGGAACCTCACCTGTACCGAGCTGCCATGGATGGAAAAGCTGATCCACTCCGGAAAATGCCAGACCAATTCTACATTCAAGCTACCAAACCAAGAATACATTCCTCCACATTGCATGCAGTTTGGTATGTTAGAATGAGTGGAGATAATCCTTGACTCGAGTTCGTTGCTTTTGCATCAGCTCTTCACATAGCAGCAAGAGAGCACATTCTAATGTTGCTCGGGTTCTGATAGAGAAAATGAAAACCACTTACCATGATGTGGAAATGGGAAGGGGAGCTGCCAGATCATCGATGAGGATGGCAAATAATAAGCACAACACTGCTTGCATGAAGCTGCACGATACAATCAACTTGATGTGGTAATGTTGCTGGATGAAGAAGACCCTGAGTTCCAACATTCTGCATAATGTATTCATTAAGTAGAAGCAGTGAAGCTAAACAGCATAATGAACTCATTAAATCCATGACGTGATATCGATCCACCAGATATCATTAGATCGAAAACCAACACTTCGATCAATCTCGCTCTTCTCCCACCATCTTCTGTCATCATGTGAATTTCAAGAAATTCGATTCTCTTCTTCAGAACAACCATCGCTTTTATCAATCACTAACAGACCACCTTTCTAATTTCGTAGCATTGTTTCTTTTAATTTCTTGGTATTTAGCACCCCACTTTCTTTGGAAGTCGAAGCAAGATCATACGATTCTCATCTTCAAGCACCTCTCCTTTATTCTTGGGCCCTCCACTTTGGTAGTAGAGCATGAAGTTGACTCCCTCTTTGTTTTTGCCCAAATGGTTTTGATGTTTTAAGCGTTTCTTCTAGCAGGAAAAAGAAATATATAAAAAAAATGACAAGAACACGGCACGCAGTAAATATAAGTTAAGGGCCTTCATATGACAATCTCAAAAAAACACAATCACTCTGCCAGAACCTGCACATATACGATGCAGCACATTAGTAGAAGCTGTTCAGGCAAAATGCTAGATTCAATTTGCAGGTAATAGATAAACTAGTATATTCTGAACTTGGAAACGATAGCTTCACACACCTGAGAACAAACAGAGCAATTGAGCTGCAAACATGGAGGGGGGGAAATTATTGCATCTAAGAAGTTTTTAACACTAGAGAGCTAGACTGCTAGTATAGCTGCCTTCAATCCAGACCCTGAAATCATCTCAAACTAATTAATGTGTCATTTTATGCTTTCTCTCAGCCATGAGGGTTCAAAAGCTAAAATGCTTCAAATGACGTGCTAATTTTTTGCATTGATAAAGTCCAACATGCAAAGAAATCTGCAGTTAATTGATAGTGATTATGGAAATATTTAATTAGTTTAACTGCAATACGTTATGGATGGCATCACTAGCATGGTAATAAGTAAAATACTCGAGAGGATTATCCATGAGGTAAATCATTATGGCCGTCTTCCTCTATGACGACATCATCAATGATTCAATTGAAAAGAACACCACTGATATGTTTTGCTAAGGCTATTCCAAGCGCGTGATTTCAGTATTAATTTCTATCACTGTACCATGACAATGACTTCCTATGTGGAAAGAGTGCTTCGTATGATATATGAAAGAGCTGCGAGAGCAATTATACATGTCTACTTAAATTCAGATTGCAGCATCTGGGGAAAGTAGTAACAACAACCTAACCAAAGATAGGAAGTGCAGGTGGATTCTAAACTGATTCAGAAGGAGGAAAATGTATGCTCCATTCGTGGTGAAACAAGCAAAGCAGACCAAACTCATGTTTTTACATGCATCGACTCTGAACTATATAAGGCGGCTGCAGAGGGTGAAACTGAAACCTTTCTGGAATATACAAATCAACTCCAATGCCTGGTGACCCCAAACAGAAACACAGTTCTCCATATTTACATCACAACCTTATCTGAGAAGATAAATGAAACCAATCAATAGAGTCCCCGATATCAGTAAAGCATGGTTTTCATCAGTACCACAAAAGCTGCACTGTCCCTCCCCCATCTGCCAAAACAAAGTCATCCCAATTTCTCATGGTTATTCTTGAAAAGTGTCCGTCCCTGTTATTGCAGACAAATTCCAACGGCGAAACTCCTTAGCACATTGCAGCTAGATATGGGCACCATGCAATAGTAGAATTCCTTGTTGCAAGTGCAAAAGCTAATCGAAGACTTTGAAAGGAGTACGGAGAAGCAAGACAGATGCTAAGAATGACTACCAGAACGACACAGCCCTGCACGGGGCAGAGCGGCATGATCATATTGCAGTGGTGAGCAAATCGACCAAAGATGACCCTGATTTTGTGTATGCTGCAAATGATGCTGGTGAGACTCCACTCTACATGGCTTTAGAGAGGGGATTCAAAAACATGGTGGTTCAAATATTAGGAACTTGCACAGCAGCCACTTATCAGGGCCCTGATGGCAGAACAGCTTTGCATGCAGCAGTGCATTACAATGATTAAGGTGGAGTATTTTTCCGTTGTCTTTGGCTAATTAATAGGGGCATTATTTTGTATAATAAATCCAGAAGAAGCTGTTGTACAATCAAGATTATATTGTGACACTTGTTCAAGATAAAAGCACATTAATATCATATGTTTTGTGAAGAACTCAAAAGAGTACTTGGAATAGGTAATCATGCTTGTCGAAATTCCCTAAATAATGCATGCATAAAAGGGTAAATGAATCCATATATAACTTTCAGAAGTGAAGGTATATACCATTCCTTTTCTTATTATCCAGTAGTCGGTTTCTTTTTCAATTTTGCTGTAAAAGTGACAAGGATAATTCTAGAGAAAAAACTAGGTTTGACCAAAGAAGCAGACGGCTTCCCCTTCATTATACTGCACACTTGGGTTATATTTCAATTTTGAAATTGTCAGTGGAATGAGATAAATTTGCTGCTTACATCGGTGACAAGAAGGGAAAAAGACAGCTCTTCATACTACAGCAGGCCGAGGCCATGTACTCCTGGTGAGAGAGCTCATATCACGCTGCTCAGATTGCTGTGAACTGGCCCAGAAAAGTTGGAATGTCCCTCACTTTGCCGTGGAGAGCCGGAGGCTGAGGAGTATCTCATGGCTCAGCACCCTTTTAAATCAGAAGGATACTAGGGGAACACACCTCTCCATTGCCTTGCTGCATCCCTGTGTGAAGATACAACTTTGTAAAAGAACAGTAGGGTGGATAAAATGGCAATCAAGAAGGAAAATCTGAACGTCCAGGATATTGTTGGAGCAAATGATAGTAATTTACTAAATGCCAAGGTAAGCCTGCGTAACTTATCAACAACTCAAGAGTACTGAACTACAATTGTTTTTCAATTTCTTTTGCTGCGCTTAAAGTTATTCATATGCTGTCCTGCAGATAGGGATTATTAAACAGGGCCGGTCTTGGATCAAGTTTGCAAAAGGTTATCAACCTGGATGGACATGCTAAGAAGGAAGAGGAAACCATCAACACCAGCCTCAATTATAGCCATGGAAAAGAAATATGAAATTAATGACAGATATTCAGAAAGCAAGAGATACTAATTTGATAGTAGCCACGCTCATATCGACCGCAAAGTTTTCTGCAGCTTTCACGTTGTCTAGGGGTTACAGAGGCGACGAAGGCCCTAACCCAGGTTCCGCAATCCTAACAAGAAAGGCAGCTTTCCAGGCATTTGTTATAGCGGGCACCATAGCCATGGTTCTCCCAAGTTCTGCTGTATTTTTTAATCTTTCTTTGACAGTGATGGAAGATCCCACACAAGGCATCTGAAAGATTGCTTTCGCAGCTGCTCTCACCTTTTTGGCCATGAGCGCTATGACGGTTGCATTTCCACCATCTAATAAAAAAACAACCGCATGTGCACTAGATCATCACCTTGTTTGTTTGATTTAAAAAAAAAATTAGTTTTTTATATATATTTTTAAATTGTTTTGATATATTAATATTATAAATAAATTTTAAAAAATATATATTATTTTAATATAATTAAAAAAATAATTTTAAAAAAATAACTTTTTATTATAATACACTTCAAAAAATTCTAAACATAGAAAAGATCAATTTGGTATGACTTATAGAAATTAAATTTATAAAAATAATACACAATGAAATTACTGAATAATATTCCCGATAGAGCTCGCGTCATCATTTAATTAAGATTTTAAAAATTGCTTTATAACATAATTAGACTATCTCTTTTTTATAGGCTCTCATAGAAAAAGATATTTTCACCCAAAGTAATGCCTTTATAAAAAAAAAAAAAAAAAAAAATTATCTTCGTAGCATTCCCCAAAACAATCCATTTATCATTCAAGTCAAAGCTTATTTTAGAGCCTTGCCTCTGTTGTTTACCCCAAGAAAAATTAATAGATTTTGGTGGAACTTTGAAGGTGGCACTGCTATGAGGAGATTAATGGGAAAACAAAAGATTAAGGAGTTGGCTGTGAAATCAATTAAACTTGAGGGAGCAAAAGCTTAAGGAGTTGGTTGTGAAATCACTTAAAATTGAGGGATTAATTTGAATAAACCCACAAACTATTACTTCACCTCCCTTAAACCCTAGTGTCAGCGTAGAATCCCTGTAACCTCCCGCTTCTCTTACTCTTAACAGCTCCCAGGAAAGAACATAAAGTAGTTGTTTAGACCTCTTTCTGTATTTCACCATTTCTCACAAGAAAAATGGGGTACCATATCGCTTTTTCTAAACCATTTCAGTTAAAACCTAGGGTTTGTCAAATCTCACTCACACCCTACCTCCATTTCTGCACTTCAATTCCAGCTCCAGGTGAAGATCCTATCTCCCCTAACCCAGAAACAACCGCATCTCCAGGCCCGAAACCTGACCCAAAAACAGAAACCCCAAATGTGGCTCAAGAGAAACAATACCAGCGAATCCCGAGAGCTAAGCAGCAGCATCGAAGCCCTGAAAAACTAGAGGATATAATTTGTAGAATGATGGCTAATCGGGACTGGACGACCCGGTTGCAGAATTCGATTCGAGCTCTAGTGCCCGAATTCGATCATTCTTTAGTTTATAATGTTTTGCACGGAGCTCGAAAGCCCGATCACGCGCTCCAATTCTTCAGGTGGGTTGAACGGGCGGGTTTAATTCAACACGACCGCGAAACCCACATGAAGATTATCCAGATTTTGGGTAGATATTCTATGCTTAATCACGCCCGTTGTATTGTTTTAGAAGATATGCCTAAGAAGGGTTTTGAATTAGATGAGGATATGTTTGTTTTGTTAATCGATAGTTATGGTAAGGCTGGGATAGTTCAAGAATCTGTTAAGATGTTTTCTAAAATGAAAGAATTGGGTGTGGAGAGCAGTGTTAAGAGTTATAATGCTTTGTTTAAGGTTATTGTGAGGAAAGGGAGGTATATGATGGCCAAAAGGTTTTTTAATAAGATGCTAGATGAAGGGATTGGGCCGACTAGGCATACTTATAATGTGTTGATATGGGGCTTCTTTTTGTCAATGAGGTTGCGAACTGCAGTCAGGTTTTATGAAGATATGAAGGTTAGAGGGATATCTCCGGATGTGGTTACTTATAATACGATGATTAATGGATATTATAGGCATAAGAGGATGGAGGAGGCTGAGAAGATGTTTGCTGAGATGAAGGCAAAGGATATTGCACCTACTGTGATAAGTTATACGACCATGATTAAAGGGTATTTTGCAGTGGATAGAATTAATGATGGGTTGAGGTTGCTTGAAGAGATGAAGTCGGTTGGTATTAAGCCTAATAATGTGACGTATACGACTTTGTTGCCAGATCTTTGTGATGCTGGGAAAATGACTGAGGCTAAGGATATTTTGAAGGAAATGGTGAGGAGACGCATTGCACCCAAGGATAATTCGATCTTCCTGAAGTTGTTTAACAGTCAGTGCAAGGCTGGGGATTTGAAAGCGGCTGTGGATGTGCTTGATGGAATGATTAAGTTGGGCATTCCATCAGAAGCTGGACATTATGGTGTCTTGATAGAGAATTTCTGCAAGGCTGAGGAGTACGATCAGGCAGTGAAGTTTGTGGATAAGCTCATTGAGAATGATATTATTTTAAGGCCACAGAGTACTTTGGAAATGGAGTCTGGTGCTTATAACCCAGTTATTCAGTATTTGTGCAGCCATGGACAGACTGGAAAAGCAGAAATCTTATTCCGGCAGCTGTTGAAAAAGGGTGTTGAGGATCCTCTTGCCTTTAATAATTTGATCTGTGGGCATGCAAAAGAAGGAACTCCTGATTCTGCTTTTGAAATTCTAAAAATCATGGGTAGGAAAGGAATCCCCCGAGATGCTGATGCTTACAGGTTGCTTATCGAGAGCTACTTGAGGAAAGGTGAGCCAGCTGATGCTAAAACAGCTTTGGATAGTATGATTGAAGATGGACACCTTCCAGATTCATCAGTATTCAGGTCAGTGATGGAGAGTTTGTATGAAGATGGTAGGGTTCAAACTGCAAGTCGTGTGATGAAAAGTATGGTGGAGAAGGGGGTGAAAGAGAACATGGACTTGGTTGCTAAGATTTTGGAAGCTCTTCTCATGAGAGGTCATGAAGAGGAAGCCCTTGGACGCATTGATCTCCTCATGAGTAGTCAGTGTAATGTCAATTTTGATAGTCTTCTGTCCATTCTTTCTGAGAAGGGCAAGACCATTGCTGCTCTTAAGTTGTTAGATTTTGGATTGCAGAGGGACTGTGACATAGACTTTAAAAGCTATGATAAAGTGTTGGATGCTCTCTTAGCAGCAGGGAAGACTCTCAATGCATATTCAATTTTGTGTAAAATTATGGAGAAAGGAGGAGTCACTAGTTGGAGGAGCTATGAGGATTTGATTAAGAGTCTTAACCAGGAGGGAAACACAAAGCAGGCTGATATACTCTCAAGAATGATAAAGGGAGATGATAAGTCACATGAAAACAAGAAAGGGAAGAAGAAAGCTTCTGTTGCTGCTTAATTCCATTACTTTTTTTCTTTTCTTTTCTTCATTTAGTGGTCAGAACTTTCTTGAACGTTTTGTTGAAAATGATTAGTACTTCATTTTGAGTGGAATAAGGTTTTTAGTAGAGCAATGTAACCTGTCCGTTTGTTTATTTTGAACCAAGGGGTGTTATACCTCATTCCCTCTTACATGGATCACGTTTCATTCTTTGAACTATTGTAGGCGAGGAGGAGAGGTAGATAGTCTAGCAGTAGAGCTGCTTATGTGTTTATGTGTTGGATTTTCATCAAAGCATGTCATGTTCTTGATATACTGTTTTCTTTCAAGCAAAAAGTGTCATCTTAATGGTTATTGGGAGCACTTGGAACAATGGCTCTTAGTTGCAACTTCTGCGTTACACACTTAACACTTAGAAATAAAATTTTGCTTTTATCTTCCATTTACCTGTTCGAGAGGGTGCTTTATTCAGTTGCAAAATAATAGAGCAATAATATATTGTGAACTTTTTTATTTTGCATTGTTGTTTTTTTCCCCTTTTGATAATTAGGCTGTATGATTATGTTTGGATTATAGAACTAAAGAAAGGAATAATATGTTTGAAGTGGTACTTTATAAAGGACATGTATTGTGTAGAATAGTTATGAATGTAAAGGTACGCTTGATCTATTCCTTGTTTAGATATCAGTTATTTCTATGATGGTTTTACAAATACAAGACCATGAGCTGTATTTATGAGATTGGAGCTTTTGAGAGGGTTTTTGGAATAATCTGGAGGGATCATTATTTGACTCGTCTGTAGGAAGATCCTTATCCTCTTCATGAATTCTCGTAATGAATTCCTTTTTTTCACTTAATGGTCTACATTTAATGTATGCTCCAAATTTACCTTAATGATGTTATACTCTATTTGCTGATTTATAATGATGATAATTTTTAGTTAATTTATATGTAGCCACCCTTTACCCAGCTCTTTTCCACAGAATCGCCTCCCTATGAATTTCCTTTGTTTTAGATTTAGCGGCTGCTGCATTGGTGTTTGATTAACAGGAACAGGGTACACCAAAATGTTGACACCGGTGTGGAAAAACAATGTGGAGTTCTCATGATGAGTAGGACGGCACTTCTTTCTGAAGCAGGATCTGGGGTTAGCCCCAGACAAATTTGATATAGATTCTGAAGTAACCTGATTAATTGTTTTTCAAGGTATCAAATGGGGGATGCTTGTGGCGTGTGCAGTGATGGGAAAAGTTATCGGTTTCTGCTTTGTTTGCAATAATGAGGCTATGAAATGTGTAAATCTGCAGGTCAGAAGAGAGATTCATAATACATACAATATACATCAACCTTGAGGTTTTTTATTTTGATCATGTCCTGAATACTCTTTTCCCGTCTTTTGAATGAATTGTTCTTGTTGAAACTAGATTACCCTTGAAGATTCAATGCCAAATTTTACTGGCAAAGTTTCCAAGTTGTGGAACCATAAACCAGGCTCCAACACTATAATGAAATATTCAACAAACAACTTTAAAGTATAGTCAATCAAAGAAGTTGCACCTTGCAGCAAGAGGGCAATCAGCTGCGGCATAATTCCACATTTGTGGGTCATGTTAGAAATTCTACTCCGCATTGTAACATGAGAGCTCTGCGGCAACGCGGTTGCATTTGAATGTGCACGCGCTACCCAATTGTGTTCATCGGGCAGGAAGACTACCGGACAAATACTTGCTTTCTCTGGTTGTGACTAGAGTAAGCTCAGAAAATATTTGAGAGAAGTAGATTGAAGGGAAACTAAGCCAATATAGCTGAGGCTAGGTTTTAAACTTCACAAAAGTATAGAATATCATTGACCACCTGCGCATCACCAACTACTGAGTTTCGGTTCTCAACTTTCCCTCGCAAGACATGAGTTCAAAACAATATAAAAGCTAAGAGAATTGGTGCACAAACACGTCAACAAAAGATGAGATGTCCTCGAATCAATTATACTATTTGTCAACATCTGCATACAGAAGGAAACATCAAGTTGCTGAACATATAGTCTAGCAATCACTGAAGTTGCAAGAACTCCAAGACAACAGTCACAAAAAGGAGTAGAGTGGCACAAGGATATACAATACTACAGAAACAACCAACAAGCTGGCAGTTAAACTAATTTGATTAGAAAACTTCAGAAGATATGATACTCCAGCTGAGTGCAAGGTAGAACTTTAAGACACCGGTCCAAGATAATCACCCTCTAAACTGACCAGAGCCTGGAATTCCCTTTCTGCCTCTAACCATTTTGTTCCAAGCACAACAAAACGAACCACCACATCTTTTTCAATCTTTGAGGTCTTGTCATTCAAGAAAACTGGATTTTCTCCGGGCACATAGCGGTAATCTAGCATTTTCATACTAGAGAGATAGATATTCTCAATTGGCCCACATCTCAAGAGAACCCCATGCTTGAGCACCTTGTGAACAACCCCCTCTAAGATCTCCCCCTTGAAAATCTTGAAGGTGATACCACTGAAAACAACAGGAAATAGCACATCCCCTGTCTGCTGCCTGACTTTTCCCTCCCCTATGCTCTCCAAAGTTGAGACAGCAAGATAGTATCCGAGATCTTTGGTGGCCCTTTTTTTAGCAAAGTCAGCTAAAAGGCAGACAACAATTGACCTTTGGAGCATTAGTCCTTTGGCATCCAGGTTCTCAGCAGGTATTATGACATTCCAGGGCAACTGCACTTTGAGAAACATTTTTTTTCCTTTTTCCACTTTTTTCACCTGTCATAAACCAAAAGGTAAGAAATAAATCAATCTCAGTTCCGGTTTCGGAGCTTTACCGAGAATAATCAGCTATACAGAAAGGACTCCTGAGGTGCAAATTACCGAGAATACATTAAGGACCAGTTAGTCAACTACCACTATTTGAGGATAATTTGTCTTGTTTTACCAAACTTAAGTGGCACCACCTAAAATGCTTTAGATATGCTAATAAACAATAATGGAAAGAAGAAACCGAGAGCATAGCTTTATGAAGAGACTCCTAGCAGACAGACTATTGCAAACCAAACCACAAAGCCAAACACACTACCTCTTGAATTAACTAGGTAGCCCCATGCATTATTTTGGTCCCCCAGGGTTTGCACAGATACTATTATTAACTAAAAGAAATTTTTAAAGAATTCTATACACATGTTACTAGTCAGCCGACTTGGAAGAAAATATGAACCAGAACAGAAACCGCAAAAGACAGCAGCAGAATTGTTAAGCCCAAAACTTAAAAATGCAGCTGGAACTTGGGGCCCTCTTGCGCTCAACATCCAGAAAGGCATGCAGTGAATGAGGTTGAATTAAACAACATTTTAGCCCACAGAGCCCATAGGCAGACTTTAAACCATGCAGCCATTAACTATCTCATCCTTTGCTCACATGATCAAACATCCCCAAGGTTTCAGAGGGGAAGTTTTCCATCAATGTCAACTATATTGCCTTGGAGTGAAGAGGAGAATAAATTTCAACTCCTTGATTTTACGGTAAAAGTAAAACAAAGGAGAGAAAGCACTGAAAGTAAGGATAAAGTTCGAAAGAGTAGAGAGGGATCAACATATTGCAATAACCCTAAGCTTATTTTAAGTTTTTGTTTTTCAAGTATGCATATGCCTGGAGTATGAAACAACAACAAGAAGAAACCACCGCACCAATCAAAGGACCAGAAAATATAGATGGTTGTCTAGTAGTCTTGCAGAAAATTATAAGTCTTAACTACAGCAAGTTCTCCTACATCAGACTAGAGCGTCAATTGCCTCTACCTAGTCAACAAAGGTATTTGCAGTTCTTCTATACAACTCAACTCAACCATGTCTTAGCTCCCATAAGAGCTAAACTTTCTATCACTCAACTAAAAGTACTTCAAAGTAATGGTTGAATCATCATATGTTTCAATTGTTTCATACAGGTATTATGGTTATTGTTTATGTGCAAGAGTCTTTGCTAGCACCCCCAAAAACTGGTGAGGGGTTTCAAAATCATTTACACATGGTAACCCTGGCATATCCTTATGTGTGACTCCATTTTAAATCTATACTTTCAATCTAAACCCAAATTAGGTCTGTACCTTGTGTTTTTGCAGTGTCCAAACAAAATGCACAATGATGAACCACAAGTTAATAAAGTTTTATAGACACACATTCCTATTTTCTGATTTACAAGGGCCCAGCATTGTATCATATCAAAAGAAAATTATACGTATTCCTGAAACCAAATAACTCCATTCATTTACGCATTTACATAACAACAGGTATTTAGAGTCCTCTCCTCTTCCAGGTAAAGCATAATTAACTAATTCAATGCACTCATCAGTGCCTTTCAACCAGACAATAACATAGCATTTTAAATAAGAAAGCACAGAAATTTGATTAATAGCCTCTTAACTCATCTTCATTCACTTTATTCACTTTAATACAACATTTTCATAGTTAAAAAAGTCCAAAATAATAAGCTCTTAACATTTCTTGCCTTCTTGACTTCTCTCGTGTTGAAGAAAAACAGATATGACAAAAACAAAACATACCCATAAACCTGGCTTTAACCAAAAATCCTTATGAAAAAAAGTAACTACTGACAACAAAGAAAAATTTTACAGAATTGAAAAATAGCATGCTCCCATATGAAACAAAGACAAAACCTTTACTAAATTAGTTAGAAGCAGGGGAAATAGAAAAAAACACTAACTTTCGCGTAATGAGTGCATCAAAATAGACGAACATCAAAAGGGTTTCAATAATGAAGAACCTGAACTCGTCCTAGATGATAAAAGAGAGCCCTTGTTGTTGTTGTTGTCTCACCGAGTTGTGACGCGTTCTCCTCCTCGGTTCTTTCTCTTCCCAGTTCACAAGGCCTCAGTTGGCACTGGTGCGTGCCCTGGTAGATGTGTGACTGACCATTTTTTTTGTTTTGCGCAGCGACTGTCTGGGTCCTATACAAACGTCTCTTATGTAGTTACGGTGACGGAGAATTTGCATCCAGTTGCTTCAGGCCACGTCAACCTGCGAAGCTCTTTATCGCATTTTGGTGACGTGATTTTACTATTAGCAAATAATAAAGTAAGTTTTTGAGGTAGAGTAATTATTAAAACGACACATTTATCAAAATAAAAATCACAGTAAATATGATAAGGTGCTGTTTGAGATCATATTTTCTTTCTATGTTCTATGTTTTTATTTTTTAAAATTAGAAAAAAAAACATGTGAAAATTTTTTTATATATAAAAATAAAAACTTACATCATTTTTTTTTAAGTGATTTTTAAAAATTTTAGAATTGATTTTTACACTCAAGTTTATAACTTCTGAGTTAGGTCGGGTTTGTGATACGAGGGTATGTACATACATAGTTTTGAAATCTAGCTTGGCGTGATGGATTAATTTAGTATTTGATCGATTCGGAGCTGAAACTAGATTGAGTTGAAAAAAAAAAAAACCTGATATAACACAACTGACCCAGCGAGTTGACCCGATAACCCGGTTGACCGGGCAAGGGTAAAAAATTTGATTGTAACCCATTGATTTTTTTTTACTAAAACAATGTTGTTTTGATTTTTTTAAAAATAAAATTTGACCTGAACGACTTAGTAACAAGGTCAAAACCTGATAACCTAGGTCTTGGACCAGACTGGGTCTAAGAACTATGTGTACATGCATCACCGAACCCAAGATGCACAACATCGGGCCTAGGTTGGGTTTGGAGCACCTAAGGTCGAGATTGAGATGCAGGGGCTCGGGTCGGGATCGAGTCTAGGCGTAGGCGTAGGGGTAGAGGATAGGACACCTAAAGATTGAGTCCGGACTAGGGCTGAGCATTTCCGGTTCGGTCCGGTTTTAAACCAAAATAAACAACCAAACCGAATTTTTTTTAATTTTTTGAACCGAACCGAAAACCGATTCAAACAGATTAATTTTGGTTCGGTTCGGTTCGGTTCGGTTTTTTTCCCTTCCAAGCCGCAACAACCCCAATGGTCCTCTCTGCTTCTTCTACAACCTTGACCGCAACAACCCCAATGGTCCTCTCTGCTTCTCCTACAACCTTGACCGCAACAATGTCCAACTGCACATAGCGTTGATTGTTCGAGGGAAAGTTCATCCATTTCATTGTAATTAATCAAATGGCAGGGGGGTTTGTAGAAATCCACGGATATGAAAAACAAAAGAAAAGGAATGGATCTACTATTCCAATTCCATTTGTGGCACAGACTCAACAAGAAAATTAAAACCCAAAGGAACCAAATCCACAAGGGAGGGGAGGAAAATCAAAGGCAGAGGGTAAAGTGAGAGAGATGTAAGGGTTAGGGGGGGGGGGGGGTAGGGTTAGGAAATGTTTGTATTTATACTTGTTTTTTTTTTAAATGCTGGTTGATTGAACCGGTTCGGTTTGGTTCGGTTCAATCAGTTTCAGACTTTAGAAACCGAACCGAACCGGAATTTTTTTGTGATTTTTTAATCGGTTAATTCGGTTTTTTTTTTCGGTTCGGTTTTTTCGGTTATTTTTTTTCTGATTTTCTTGGTTTAATCGGTTTATCGATTTTTTTGCTCACCCCATTCCGGACTTTCGATGGTCAAGTCTGTGGATTGTCTAGCCTGAGACATCTAGGGATGGAGCCAGGACCAGGACTAAGGTCGGGCCAGGGTCGTGTCTTTAGCATATAATTTCAGAACGCTTACGAGTCAGGCCATAGCTGAGATGGATGCCTCCGAGGGTAAAGTCAGGACTATACAAGGGAGAGGGCAGCGCGCCTTGAAAATGAAACTTAAGTTTGCATTCTTGTTTTGAGTTTTTTTTTTTTTTTTTTCATTTTCACTTTGGCTTAATGATTTAAATAAATAAAATCCCTAACATATAAAGTTTGAAAAATCTAAGGATGAGAATAAACCTTTTACACCATCAGCAGCCTGTGATCTGAGGTATTTTTTTTATTATATTTTAAATTTGGATAACTTGAATATTTTTTCTAAAAGTTAATTCAGAAGATGTCGAGTTAATTAAGTGTAAAAGAAGGCATAATGGTTTGAAACTTTAATTTATTAGTTTATTTTTATCAGTATATTCTCCCAATTTTATCATATGCCCCAAAGTCATTTAATTTTATATTTAGAACAAAAAATAATGACCAGCTTTTATTACCTTGGGATTCAAAAGATATCAAAAATAATTTTATATTTATTATTATTTAAAAAAAAACTAAAACCGAACCGAAACCGGTTCAAACTGACCTGTTTTGGTTTGGTTCGGCTTTTTAGGATAAAAACCAGTTCAAACTGTTTTGGCTCGGTTTTTTATTCACCCCTATTCCTAATCTAGCTAAAGAGAAGTTAATGAAAAGTCTGTGTATTTTATCTAAGTAAAATAACTCTAAAGTTCTAGCATAAATTATAAGATTTTTTTATTCTTAAGAGCACATAAATCTCTAGATAATTATTTCAATACTTCAGAAGATATATATCCTATTAATTTTCCACTGTGTTTATATGCTTAAAATATTAAAATTATCTTACAATCTTTTTATTTCACATGAACGTGCGAGATTTCTACCGCCAAACAACATTGAATTTTGATAAGGGGAATGGGTTGATCTTCGAGTATTCTTTTGAAATAACATATCCATGTTTGCACCTTAATACCACAACTGATTCCAAGACTTCGACATCTATGTCATCCAAGATTGATCCTTGTAGCGCCTGCATGCCATCTACTCAAGTAAAATGCTTCATAAATTTTCCACGATGTTAAAACACAGTTTACACTTTAAAATTCATGCTCACAGCGCAGACAAGCAGTCCAAATTTTTTGCACAAGCAGAACAGTAATGCTGATCTAAACATCTATAAGTCTAACTCATCAGATCCACATAATGAAATTGGTCCGAGGGAATCACCTACTAAACTTGCAAGCATCATGAAATCCCTTCTCATATCCCACATTTTCTCTATCCATCTCACGTCAAGCACAGAGAAACGGACTAGCACATTATTCTCTATCCTCGCAAGCTCATCGTTCAAGAAGACTGGATTTTCCTCGGAAGTATATTGGTAATTTGGCATTTTCCTAGCTGAGAGGAAGATATACTTGACAGGTCCGCATCTCAATAGGACTCCATGTCTAAATGTGCGATGAACAACCCCCTGCAAAATTTCTCCTTTCATAGGCATGAAGGTTCGACATTTAAACTCTACATGGAACAACACATCGCCAGACTTGTTCACCACTTCCCCTTCGCCTATGCTCTTCAAATTAGTTACTGCAAGAAAGTAACCATGATCCTTGCTGGCCTTCATGCTCAATAAGTCCTTCAACAGGTGTGTTACTATAGACCTCTGTGGAACCAATCCATTTCTGTCCAAGTTTTCAGCAATGATTCTGACAGTACTGCAGACTTCCACTTCACCAAACATACCAGTGATCTACTCCAAAATAACTCCAATAAACAGAATAACAAGGAAGTCCTTGAACAATCGAACAACCAGCTTACTCTGGAAATGCATCAAGTAGTTAAACAGAGAATAACAGTGAGCCAAGTTTTCAAAACAAAACCTGATCCGAATAATCTAATGAGTGAGATTAGGAAGTTTAAAACTATAATATGATTCAAGAAGTGATTGCTAAACTATAAGTACATAGCTACTTTTATTCGACAAAAAAGAGAGTAACCATAGGACAACATAGTTACAGCCAACTATTAGGTCATCACTGGTTGGAACTTGGAAAACATGGAAGAATAAACTGGGTCAGGTTTCAGCTTGCAGTGATGGGGTTTGCTATAATGCTGATGCTTTGAGCATCAATATAATGCAGGTGGACATGAGCCCACTGGATTTGAATCAAGTGAGTCCCATTTTGCTGTTTTATTCAAATCCATTGACCCTAATGGCCATTGGCAATATGCTGATGCTTTGAGCATCGAATTCTAGTCTTCCCCTGCATTAATAGGGTCTGCTAATTCTAACTCTTCTCAAATAATTATCAACATATTCACCAAGAAAAGCAGATCTTATTACTAGTCATCATAGCACACTTTGAGTTTCCACAGTTGAGACAGCATTAGTTTGTCTAAGGGGAATGATCTTAGTTGAAGCACATGATCTTAGAATGACCTAACCCTCCATCTCCAGTTACACCTTGACTTGTGACCCAACAAGATTCAAATATGCCTACGAATCCGCACACGCCTATCTTAATCAACAGCCTAACAACAGTAAGAAATTAACTGAAAATGTTGCAGTGATTTGAATTTGAAACAGAGTTCAAACCAAAACATGTTCATCTACCACGCAAATTTAGAGGGAAAAAAATCCTTTATCACCAAGGATAATTACAAGGGCAGTAAATAAATTCACCAAATAAGGCGATGCTATACAGATTCTTACCACAATAAGTAATGTATATTTTCGCAGGCCTTTAACTAAACCGACATGAAAACAGCCTACTTGGTTTTCTTGCAAAATAAAATCCCATCAACTCATAAGTAAAAATCCCACCATTTATCAGTTGTTAATAACTCGCTGTTATTAGTACAGAAAGAAAACCCAATTTCAAATTTAACCCAGATCAGATCAGATCAGGCTAAGAAAAGAGAGTCACGAAAAACAGGAATTTAATGCAGAAAAAAAACAAATTGAAGTGAAGTAAGCGAAGGAACCTGAGCTTTGGCCTTTTGAATTTCGAAAACGCTACGCTATGGAGTAGTATTTAGCTTCTGCTTCTCTTGTATCCCTGTCTCTCTGCTTGTTGTTAATAAAACTGCGTGTGAATTGTGCAGTAGATAAAAATGCAAGCTTTGTGTGGTGGGGTCCGTTTGGCAAGTGTCATAGACTCATACTGTCTATGTAATCCAAGGGGGCTGTTTGGGGTTAGGGATCTCCTGCTCAGAGTTAACACTCGACTTTTTTTTCTTTTCTTTTTTATTTGACAGTAAGGTTATTCTCCTCATGACTACCCTGTTTGGATTTGGGTAACTTTTATTTTTGAATATTTTTAAAAATATATTTTTTTAAAAAAAAAGTATTAAATTATTTTTTTTAGTATGTTTTGATGATTTAATATGATAATATTAAAAATAAAAAACTAAAAATATATTTTAATATATTTTTAACAAAACAATATTTTAAAAAACTATTTACACAATTAAAATGGATAAAAGAGGACATTTATGTATTAATCAAAATTATTTTTAAGAAATAAATCCAAACAAGACACCCTTTCCCATTGATTGCTGACCTGAAATTTTAAAATTAAAAAAATAAAGCAAGATCAACTTTTTAAAACTTAGCAATGTAACCTATATTTTGGTTTTATGTTTTTTATTCAATGGCTAGTGGTATTTTAATTAAATGTTAAAATTTAAAATTTAAATTAAAATTATAATTAAATTTAATTACAGTAAAAAATTAGTTTCAAACAACTACTTATAAGAGAATTATCAAAATCAAATTACCCATTAAAAATAAATTAAATATTATTAATATTTTTTAGCAATGATTTCTCTTAACAATCTCAAAAAGTTTTTTTTTTTCAATAATTAAGAGCAATAACCTTTAATCTTTAACAGAAGGAAAAAATAAAACCCAATGAATTTTCGTCTCATCAAGAAAAATCTTGTTATAATCATTAAAGAACAAAATGTTATGAGTTAAAGTTCTACTTTCAAAGGAAACTAAAAAACAAACCTTTAAGCTAAAAAAGAAAAGAAAAGGAAGGTTAATATGGATGAGGAATTCCATAGCTGGTATAGCGAAACTCCTAGCCGGAATTGGAGCATCAATTCCTTATGCAACCAAACTGACCGCAGATATTATTAACCCGCCATGGATGGATAACAAAACAATCCAAGACAGGCAGCATCCATTTGCAGTCTGTGGCCGTTAAACCCCACAAAAAATCATACAATTTCTTCATTTGGGCTTATAAATTAGCTCACTTGCCTCCACACTTTATTCACGTATGCACTGTAATAATAATAACAATGGCTTTAGTGCCTAGTCGTCAATTATACATTGATTCTTTTCAAAGCTCCTTCTCGAAATTCCATGGCACTCCTCTCCAATTCTTCAGGTACAGTTCATCTTTTCCTCTCAGATCACACTCTGGTTATGCATGTTCAATCACTGGCAAATACCCACCTAGAAAATCCACCTCTTTTCCCACTGATAAATCCAAGACCTTAAATTTATCTACTGGCAGCAGTTGGTTTTTTAATTGGAATAAACCCAACAAGCAAAACCTACCAAGACCCCCTCAAGCTGTGTTTGATTATCGAAGCAATAACAGTAACAGTAGTGGTAGTGGTAGTACAATGGAGAAAATAGTGGAAAAATTGAAGAAACATGGTTACATGGATGGTGATGTTAATGAGAATAAAGAGAGAATGCAAGAAAGAGTGATAGAGAAAGGGAGTGTTGAGGATATATTTTATGTAGAAGAAGGAATGCTGCCGAATGCACGAGGTGGGTTTTCCAAGGAATCACCTTTAGGAGTAGAGGATGTGTTTAGGAGTGACGGGGAGGTGAGGTTTCCATGGGAGAAGCCAAAGAAGGAGGAGGATGAGGGGAAGTGGACGGCGAGGAGTAAGAGTAGGACATCATTAGCAGAGCTGACATTGCCAGAATCTGAATTGAGGAGGTTAAGGAACTTGACATATGGAACGAAGAGCAAGACTAGGGTTGGGGGCAGGGGGGTTACTCAGGAAGTAGTTGATGCTATTCATGACAAGTGGAAGACTTCAGAGATTGCGAGAGTGAAAGTTGAGGGTGCACCGGCACTTAATATGAAGAGGATGCACGAGATATTGGAGGTATGCTGCCTCTGAATTTGGTTGTCTATTTTTACCTGTGTGAATGTGAATTCTTTGCTATGTTTGCTATTCTAGGCGGTTAGCGAACTCCTTTATTTTGTATGTTTATTGCATTGGTGATGGGATGTTAATTGAAGGAAAAAAAGTAAAGTAAATCAACACACCACAAGCAAAAGAAACCATGCTTATAGAAATTTTAAGTATTCTTGGTTGTTAAATTGGGATTATAAGTGTTCTTGGTTGCTAAATTGGAATTAAATTATTGCTCATAAAAAGAAAAGATTATTGGAATCCAATTGTATTTGATAAATGTGAAAAACAAAACAAGATACTAGCTAGAGCCTGGCTACCGACGAGCATAAGGCCATCCTTTCTTGTGCATTGGCTCTAAATCTCGCATATGGGCAAGAAAAGAAACAGCAATGGTCACCCAGTTCACTGGTTTGCTAGAAGCAAATAGAGTGGGAATTATTAACAAGATATATGAAGTCTGTATATAACATAGTCGGGACTTGTGAATCATTGATTTTAGATGATAGCTGATCGTTTTGAAGGGAATCTTTGACCCGAGGTTCTCATTTAGCAAATAAGAAGCCAGGTACTTGCTGTATCTAGCCACAATACTTAGGAGACAGACTGGTGATTATGAGAGGATATTTATTCCCTGGCACCCATTAGCCGGAGAATGATTATGTTTAATCAGATTGTCCCTTGAGATTTTCTTAGATTTGAAATCAACCACAAGTGAAGTAGTCAATTGTCCCTTGGAAAGGGTGTTGCGTAGTATTTAGAACTGTTTTCATCTTTTTCATAACTATTCTCTGCATCTTGTATTTTCAATGTATTCGCTCTTTTGCTTTACTTATCATGCAATGATGTGCTGTCAACCTTACCTTACATAGTTCAAGAAACAGAATGCAATATTCATTAGACAATAATGATATGTATGGATATTTGTTACTGGTGCATCTTAATGAATAATTATTTCATCCATGGTTTAAGAATGCTACTCTTTGTTATTCTTTCTCCTTTTCATTTCCTTGAAATCATAATATGTGCAGAAAAAAACTGGGGGCTTGGTGATTTGGAGGTCAGGAGCTACTGTATCTTTATATAGAGGTGTGAGCTATGAGGATCCTGCATTGAAATGGAAAAAAAGGATATTCAAGAAGAAAGAAACATCTTCTAATTCTTTACTAGCAGCTACTAGCATAACTATTGGAAGTCAATCCAAAAATTCTCCTGATAATGAAATACATGCTCCTCGACCAAAAACAGAAATTAATGTGGAGGCTGCAAATCAAAAAGAGACAAAAACACAGACGGATGTAAAATATGAAGATGAAGTAGACAAGTTGTTGGATGGTCTGGGCCCCAGGTACACCAGATTGGCCAGGACTTGATCCACTACCTGTAGATGCAGATATGCTTCCTGGGGTTATTCCAGGTTACCAACCTCCATTCAGGATACTTCCTTATGGAGTAAGACCTACTCTTGGACGACAAGATTCAACGTCCTTACGAAGGCTTGCCAGGGTCCTTCCTCCTCATTTTGCAGTAGGTAGGTTATTTTTCATTAGAAATACTGTTTATAGCTTCAAAACCTGTAGTGATTGTGTGTCAATTTTCCTGAACCAGGCAGAAGCAGGCAGCTCCAAGGCTTGGCTGTGGCCATGATTAAATTATGGGAAAAGAGTTCAATTGTGAAGGTTGCACTTAAACGTGGTGTACAGCTGACTACTAGTGAAAGAATGGCTGAAGATATTAAGGTAGTGCAACAGATCTCATGAACTTTTCTCACAAATTTCATCCATTAGCTAGCAATTGTGTAATAGAACTCAATTTGTATAGACTATAGAATAATTGTCATTCTTGCCTCATTTGCATTTTTATTGTTTTGTATTGGAATCTATGCATAGTATTCTTAGTGCAATAATCTGAGTATTATGAAAATGAAAAATGTTGTTTTAGTTCCTGAACTAGCATATCAAATTGACAAGTAAAACATCAATTGCATGGTACTGTAAACATCATCCATTAGGTAGCAATTGTGTAATAGAACTCAATTTGTATAGACTGTAGAATAATTGTCATTCTTGTCTATGTACATATTCATATGTGAATACTAGGAAACCAAGCATATGTTTTTTCTCGCCCCTCATCCCTAACATGGTTGTGGGGATTCAATAAGAGCACTGCGCCTGGAAAGTTGCAAGAATAGTAGATTAATTACTGCAAAAAGTAGATGGATAATCTTCTGTGGGTGCATTGAGCCCCTGAAGCATTTCATCTGAGTATCTTATGACCAATGGAGCCATTACGGGTGCTTTATTGAGTGTCGGTGATATAGATCATTCCTCGTTTCCTTGTTTGCATTTTTATTGTTTTGTATTGGAATCTATGCATAGTATTCTTAGTGCAATAATCTGACTATTATGAAAATGAAAACTGTTGTTTTAGTTCCTGAACTAGCATATCAAATATTGCAAGTAAAACATCAATTGCACAGTACTGTAAACATTGATGAAAAATGATTGCTCATTTGCACTTAAGTTTTTTGATTAGCCATATTGAATAGTTGACTTTGTAATTGTTGTTGCTGGCACAGAAATTGACAGGGGGCCTGCTGCTATCTAGAAATAAGGATTTCTTGGTGTTCTATAGGGGAAAGGATTTTTTGTCACCAGAGGTCAGTGAAGCATTGCTGGAAAGGGAGAGATTGGCGAAGTCCCTACAAGATGAAGAGGAACAGGCACGGTTAAGAGCATCTGCCTTGGTTATACCGAGTGATGAAATAATGGAGGAATCTGGAATTGCTGGCAGCCTTGAGGAAACTTTGGATGCAGATGCAAAGTGGGGAAAGAGGTTAGATGATTGTCATAAGGAAAAAATTATAAGGGAAGCTGAAATAGTAAGGCATGCTAGCATTGTCAGAAGGCTTGAGAAGAAGCTTGCTTTCGTGAGTTCCTTCAAACTTGGTATTTTCTTGCCATGTCCCATGAAATATTTTTCTGTTACCTTAGTATATTCTTTATATGAATTTGTATTGCATGCAATTCTTGCTTGAGATTTGCTAGGTTCCCTTGCTAATTTATGAAACAGTAACGTATTAAGTCTCCTAAAGTTCTAGTGTGATTAAACTCCAGTCCTTGTTTTTCTAAAACCAACAACACTTGCTCTCCCACTAAAATTTGCATCTTGAGGACTACCATGTTGGTTTTACAAATACAGTGACTAAAATCTGAACATGTTGATGAACTAAATATGCTTTCCCTTAAATATTATGTATGTAATTTAGTTAAATGTAGATGATGCACTACATGGTATAATTGCCTTACAAGCACATGGTGTCACATGTTTTGTTCTAAATCTCCACAGCTTGAACTCAATGGAGTATTGTTTGTCAGGCTCAAAGAAAGTTAAGAAGAGCCGAACGAGCCTTGAATAAGGTGGAAGGGTTTTTAAAGCCATCAGAAAGGCAGGCAGACCCAGAAAGCATAACTGATGAGGAGAGATTTATGTTTCGCAAGCTTGGTTTGAGGATGAAAGCTTTCTTACTTTTGGGTAAAAACAAAACTATCTTTGTAATAAATCCATCATGGATTTTGATTGAGTGCAACTCACAAGTTAGTACAACTCTTGCTTCAGGTAGGCGTGGAGTTTTTGATGGTACAGTGGAAAACATGCACTTGCACTGGAAGTACCGTGAATTGGTTAAGATCATTTTGAAAGCTAAAAGTTTTGAACAGGTTAAAAAAATTGCTCTGGCTCTTGAAGCTGAGAGTGGGGGGGTCTTGGTTTCAGTGGATAAAATCTCCAAAGGATATGCTATAATTGTATACCGAGGAAAGGATTATCAACGCCCTTCCATGTTGAGGCCAAAGAATCTCTTGACAAAGAGGAAAGCTCTGGCCCGCTCAATAGAAATTCAAAGGAGTGAGGTATCATTTATAAATTTGTATTTTATTATTATTATTATTATTTTATTTTATTTTTTGTCAAAACCCTTGCATTTGCTTTGCATTTTTTAGTGAGGTTCCATTCCATGAAAACTTTGAAGTTAAACCTGCAAAAGCCATTTGCCTGGCAGTGGTTCAGGTGCTACATGCTATGGCAGGTGGTATCTCGCATTTACCTCCTGTCTAGGGGCAACTTGCTTTTGAGTTTTGAGCACCTTAGGTTGAAATTCTCTCTCGTTGTAATGTGAGGACCTTACCTAATGGCTCCGCTGGCCTCCCAGCAGTGAGCAGACCACTCACCTACATACAATTGTGAATGCATCAATGTTTTGGAAACCCAAACCTGAAACCTTCAACAAGTCATTTTGAGCTATACATGTTATCAGGCTCATTAAAAGACTGGTCTACAGTTAGCGTGGTTTCCAAGACTATGCCCAGCGTGGCCTCCCCCCTTCAATTGATAATAGGAGCTTGTATATGAGCAACCAATGGGTTTCAAACAGCGGCTACATGCATTTATAAGGACTTGAACCTAGTACCATGAGGCCACCATACTTGCTGCATATGGGTGGTTATTTTGGGGAACTTTACCCTGCACATCTATGCTTCAAATGAAAAGATGGGTTGGACATGGGGGGAGTAAATTCGGGTTACCTTCTTGATTCTTCCCATGATGAACAATCCCCTTCTCGGATACAAAATCTTAAATTTCAGTAGCCGAGGTATTTGCAAACATCAATCATCTTGGCTGACAGTTCTGATTATACTGTTGAACAGGCTCTCCAAAATCATGTTTCAGCTCTGGAAATTAAAGTGGAGAAAATAAGATCTGAAATTGTAAGGCTTCTTTTATGTTTTAGCTCTTGCTCTTTTACTTCCATTTCTTCAGTCGAATCTTATTTGTATTTGTTGCTTATCTGACATTTATAGGAGCAAATGGGCTTTGTCAAAGACAAAGGAGATGAGGAGTTGTATGACAGATTAGATTCTGCTTATCTGACAGATGATGATGCGGATGATACAGAGGTATACGCTTATTTGATCTTCTATGTCTGCATCTTGTCTGTTAAATTTGCTGTTTAACACTCTTCCTTCTCATCGCCTTTTATAGGATGAAGGAGATGAAGCGTATCTTGAGACATACAACAGTGAAAATGATGTTGATTATGATGATGAAACTGACAGCACAGTTCACAATGCCCATCTGGATACGAAGCTTCTTAACAATGTTCAGATACAAGAGTCTGAAACAGAACCTGAGGTCTATTTTTACAGCTTTACTTTTGTGTCATCCATTTCTTCTGTTGTTTGGGCTGCTAAATCCAATTTGTTCTAACACCTTTCCTTTTGTCTTTTTATCCCTTTAATAGGACTACTACGGAGATGAGGTATATCTTGGGACGTATGACAGTGAAAGCGATGGTGGTGATGATTCTGAAACAGATAATAACCTTGATTCAGAATCTCCGTACAAATTTTCCATGTGATGTCCAAAACCAACTGTCAAGGAAAGGACTCGATGTTCGTGATGGACATGCATGAGCATGGCTAATTTTGTGTGTCAGCGGCTACACAGCGAGAGGAGGAGGAGAAGATGATGATTTATATTTATTTACCAATGAAAATAAACATCATCTTAGCTCGAAAAATGCTACCTTATAGCTATAAGATCTCAGACCACCTGCACCTCACTGTGTACAAAACATTTCTACACGCTCATCCATGGATGGATTTGCGGTCTGTTGGCCTGTAAATTGGTGTCTTCAGCTTTTGTTGTATTCTGTCAACAGAAAAAAATGAAAAAGAAATACTTTGTTACCGCTGAATTACCATTTTTCACGTGGCAGATTAAATTTCATCAGTATATGGAACAAGTCACAGATGGAAGCTCGAGACTTGCTATTCAATTAGCCAATTATGTCCTAGGAGATGAAATTGAAGAGTTGTTTCTTGACAAGAATGATTAAAATTGGGAACCAGGTAAAAAAATTTCAAAGGGCTGTTTTGCAAATTTGCAGCGGAAGGTTTAGAATCCGAAGATTAAAGAAGGAAGCAAAGAAATGGCCACTGGTGTAAAATCTGATATTTGTTTTTCCTTACAAACGATATTACGTGTGGCTGCGGGTAAATCAGCCACACTCCCAAACAGCCACTAAACTAAAAAGCATGGGTACTCCCACGTGCAACTGATTTTTTAAATTAATTAATATTTTATATATATCTAAATATTAAATTACTACTTGGCAATTATTAAAAAAAAGACAAAAAACAAAAACCTTGACCCAATGCAAAGAAAATTTTAATTCAACGTATTTTTGATTATTTTACTATATATTTTAAATAAAAAATAACATTGCACACGAGTGCTTTAATTTTTGTCTTTATATTAATTATTTTACTATGCAAAAAACAACAAAAAGAAAAAAAAACTATTATACCATGCTTCCAAGACTAAGCAAGACTATTTGTGCTATTTTATAAGGGCAAAATCATCATTTAATTATTTCAATCCATAATACTAATGAATCTATGTGTAATAATAATAAAGCTACATGACTTTTAGTTTTTTTTAATAATAATATAATTTGTCTGTTACTCTTCAAAAAGAAAAAATTATGGTGCTCGGACAAAAACTTGAAGCATCAAATTAGATATTTTTTTAGATTCATTTAAAAAAAAACAAATAAAAAAAGAAAAAACTCATGAACCATAAAAAATAATAAAAATATCTCCACCTGTAATTTATTTTTTCTAAATTATATCTATTTTTTAAAAAAATAAATCTAAAAATTAATTACTTTCTAGAAACCATAAAATCTTTCGTGCTTATCATGGTAGGGAAACTAGCTGCCGCGTGGATGGGAACAGTCAATGCTCTGTTATTGGTTTTGAAATTTGAATGGTCGCCCATCCGTGCGTAACTGGTCAAAGTGAGTTAACTGTAATGGTTGATAACAAAAATTATTCCCAGCAAGTCGGCAACATCTCTCTCTTTTTTGGCTTATTTTACTCCTGGACTGAGTTTTCTCTTTATTTAAAACCTAACACGTGTCAAAAAAATATCTGATAAGCTAGCACTGCCCGAAAAATATTTGGGCGTTGCGCGGTTGTGAACAATGCCACATAATAGATTGCTCTATTAGAAACAACGATTAATTGAAAAATTAGGCTGTAATCTTGAATTTAATTTAATTGGATCAACCCTAATTCAATCTTAAATCCGAGCCCTAACCTTGAATTCAAACTGTTCATAGATAAGATGGACAAAAGCAAAGCTCAGATGTTTCAAATGCACAGTTTGACGAAAACATTAATAATTTTAGACACAATCATTAAATTGGGATTAAATTTAATCAAGAAATTCAAAAATCTTATGTGCGCTTCTCACTTTCCAATTCGTGGGGCTTGGATGAAGCCGCGTGTCTTGTTAAAATTTTGCACAAGAAAAAAAAAACTGGCTTTGATAATCAACGGTCTGGATATCGCCTCCATCCATATTTTCTTGATTTGACTTTTCATGCGATACAAAGATGACTCCTAAAAGAGACATAGCCAGCCACGCCTTTGACAGTCTGTTTCTAATTGACTCGAGAGAAGTCGCCTGGACATGAACAGCAAATTTGACCACATGCAAAATGTGTCTCTATTGCAATTCCCCCTGCATATAAAATCCGAAATCCAGTTTAAGACGACCGTTAGTTATAACCGTTGGAACCTGAGATTTGAGCTTCCCGGCTGGAAGACAAGGGACAGGACAGAAGATGGATGGTTTCTTTCAAGACGAGTGGCAAGGTGATGGCTTCTGGGATGAGATTGGTCCAGTGAATCAAGGTGCTTTTGTGCCGTATATACGCAGAGCTGGGGCTGGAAGTGAGAGCTCTTCTAAGGGGGCACATCCTACTAACACGAACAAAAGAATGGTAGAATTCATGAGGAGAAGTTTTCCAGTAAATATTGGAGCTCAAGAGCCTGGTAGCAAACGCTGTAATCGTCATATGATGAGTGAGAGATTGAGGAGAGAGAGGGAGAAGCATGGTTACTTGGCTCTGCATTCTTTGTTGCCACTTGGCACCAAGGTTAGTGTTCAATAATGAAGTACAGTACTAACTAATCACTAGTGTTTCTTTTCTTGTGCGTTGCAAATATAGATGGTAATTAGTTTTAGTTATTATTTAAAATGGTTAGTTTACCCATGTTTTTTCTTGTGTGATCTTGATTTGCAGAAGGATAAGAACTCGATTGTGCAGATGGCAGAAAAGAGAATTCAAGAGCTGGAGACATACAAGAGGATTTTGGAGAGGAGAAATGGTGAAATTGAAGAGAAACTGGCAGGAAGTGGAATTGTAAATGTGGAGAGTACAAAGATCAGAATTGAAGTGGCCAATCCAACATCTGGGGTGGATCCTATGGTAGACGTTCTCAAGTGCTTGAAGAGCTTGGGAGCAAAAACCAGAAGCATTCAATCTCAGATTTCTGATCAGCAACTTGTAGCGGTAATGGACATTGAAACTGAGGTAATCCCCTCCTCTCCCTTGCTTTCCAACAACGGTCTTTTTCTTCAGGCAAGATTTGATGCAGCATATCATGCATGGTATCCCTGTGCTTGTTATTATCAATTCCGGCAGTTATGGTTAACCTCTTGGTAGAGAGAGTAGGAAACAAAGACACCATTTTTCATGGTCCATCAATATTTACTTCGTTGTATCTGTTTCTGGCTAGCCAAAAAACACACGAGTGGGTCGTCTTTGGCCACAAACTGCTCAATTTTCTCATCCATGGAATGGAAGGGTCAATCTTGACTTTCTCCACTTGCTGATGCTGGCCTTATGAATTTAAAAACAAGTGCTTGATAAAACGTGCACTGGTCTAGTATTTTAATCACCTTTTATTGATGCTGATTGTGTGTTTCGAATGTTGCTAGATTGAAGCTGCTGAGATAGAAAACGCCGTGAAACGTACACTGGCAATATATTGACAAGTAACTTCCACGCCGTTTCCTGGAAGGTCAGACAGGAGAAAATTGGGGAGGTTGATCCAATATTTTGAAGCTAGAAGCCAAAAAAAGTGATAGTAATACAAAGTCAGCTTGACTGTACAGTTTCAGCAAATTGTTAAGTAATTAAGGTTAACAACGTGGAAGATCACTGCCTGGTCAGCTTCTCGATGGTTCAATTGTCTATGTTTGAATTTTGATTGACTAAAAGCTTGTAATTATACGATTATCGAAACGATTAGTGACATGATTGGAAAAATAAAAAATTTGGCCTGGAAATAAGAGTATCTATCATTGACGGCTCGGTGCCAGAAGCTCAGACCACCCCGCAAGGCCGCAAACTTAAGCTTAGGCAATATTTACACAACTCTTTCTTGTTTCGACTCTATAATAAAAGTCTTGTAATCATTCTGTCACCACCCTCGAATCCTTTGCCTGATGGATTGCGACTTGAGAGTTAAGAACAAACAAACAAGCAACAGGAAAGGCCATGAAGTCGGAAGTAGTAGTCAGCAGTAAAATTTACATTATGAACCACCTCTAAAAATCAACGGACTGGCATGAGGTTCAACATTACATTGAAGTTCAAAGATTTGTCCATCCTATCGCTATGTTGTTTATTATCAAGACATTTCTATTTGCATATGGTATTATAGCACAACATTCAACCACTAAATTGATACAATAATCGTTTGAGCCAGACGGGGCGGAACAGACTATCCACCGCGAGCGATGCATGCACTTGGAATTCCTGATACCTTGAGCCAGGGCCCTATGGTGTAGTGTAGGCGGAAAACACTTTGAAAAACAAAGCTGACAACCAGGATCTCAAACAAACAATGGTGGTAGCAGCAGCCACACGAGTGGGACCGTAAGAAAATAAAATAAGCTAGGAATCCGTCTGATAAACAAGCACCATTTCAAGGATGGAAAGGCCATGTTAAGATGAAGTCAAATAGCCCGCAAAAGCACATTCCAATCTAACAGAAGCTTGCAGAAACTAAAAAGCCCGTATCTGTACTTTCGGTTAACCTATCCATGAAATTGAGAGGTCATGAAAAACTAAAATGAAATCATGCCGCATACCAGATATCAGTAAAACAATATGGTAAGTGCAACCAGAGAATCCAAAAAAAGGTTTAAGCTACCATAAAATATAAAAATTAGCCATCCTGAGTCATCTTTCAAACCCATGGGAAAGAGAGATTCTCGAAAATTATATAAATCGAGCACAAAATGACACCATTAATGAACTAAATGGGCAAAAATTTGATCAACACTGACGTCTTCAAAAGATAGGTGCGAACGAGGGTATCCAAGCCTCTGCAAAACATCTCATTTAAGAGGAATGAACCTAGATGAATGAGTAGCACCAATACCGGGCCTACCATGCTTAACAGGCTTGTATGAGATTGAGAACTCAGCAAGATAATGCCCAATCATTTCAGGCTTGATCTCAACCTGATTGAATGTCTTGCCATTGTACACACCAATGATGCTTCCAATCATTTCAGGCACAATGATCATGTTACGCAAGTGTGTTCGGACTGGTTCAGGCTTCTCACCAGCAGGGGCCTCCCTTTTCTGCTCCAGACATCAACAAAGAAACTAGATTATAATTTATATCAGAAACAATAGAAAATTATCAAACAAACCCATCAATCCAGTTAAGAGCTTAGCTGACCAAACAATCCTATACACCAGGATCTAAAAAAATCAGACTCTGATAATTAAGCCAAGTCAAAGGTATATGAATAATTACCGCCGTGCGGAGCTTCTTAATGAGAGCCATGGGCTTCCTCTTCAGACCCCTCTGGAACCTAAAACGCACGTTCACAAACATAGTAAATACGTGCTTAATATATAAACATGGAAAGATAAATGCAAGTGTTGACAAAAGAAATACCTTCTGCGAGCACGGGCATTGAAGAGCTTGACAAGCTCATCAGTGGACAAGTCAAGGAGAGCATCCAAGTCAACACCCCTGAAGCTAAACTTCTTAAACGTTCTCTTCTTTGGCTGTCCTGCTGCAGCCACCTCTGTATCCACATCTGCCTATATCCACACGAAACAACCATGTTAAAACAGAGAAACCGCTGCATTCATACACCAAACAAAACGTGTAGCTAGAAAGCATGGAAGATAGATTTTAGGCCTTACCATGGTTGCTTCTTGGTGTTTGGAAGTGAAGACACTAGCCGAGGGAGGGAGGTGGTGGATCCGTGGCCGCTGGGGTTTTCAAGATAAAAGGAGGAGCGCGTGTTGTGTTGTGAAGCCCTAGTTGGTATTTTAATGTCTTATTAGGCCACGATTTGGGCTTTATCTGTTTAGTGTTTGACCCAAACATTAAGAAGGTTAGTAATAGAGGCCTGTTAATTCTACAGCCTGTAATGCTCTACTTCTTGGAGGGTTGATTGACCTTGTTAGTCCTCTTATTTCTGGATTATTTTGATTTGCTAATATAACCTTTGTGCTTCGCGATTTTGTGTAACACAGACCTTCATTGTTAGGATTTATTTAAAAATATAGTAATAATTATAATTTAAAGTGTTTTTGTTTAAAAATATATTAAAATTAAAATTTTTTATTTTGAAAAAAATATTTTTGACATCAGTACATCAAAACAATCTAAAAACATAAAAAAATTAATTTTATTCAAAAAAATTTAAATTTTGGGGAACGCGGTTTGAACCGCATTCCCAAACAGGCTCGACTGTTTGGGAGTGTGATTGTGGTTGCTTTTCAAAGTGTTTTTCACTCATAAATATAACAAAATAATAATTTTTTTATTTTTTAAAAACTATTTTTGATATCATCGCATCAAAATGATCTGAAAATAATAATAAAAATATTAATTTGAAGTAAAGAAAAAATAAAATTTAAATTTAAATTTTTTCAAAACTACTTTTGAAACGAAAAAAAATATATATCAAAATTAATTTGATGTATTTTGACATTCTTTTTACTGAAATAAGTGGTAATGTTGACTACAACAGCATATGCCTGCCAGGTGATGGTATGAAGGGGGAAGCTTTGGTCATTCTTCAAGTTATGAATGTTTATGTTTATTCTTCCTTGCCTAGGTTCAGAAACAAGAGAATGTGTGTGTACTGCAGGATAAATGTGCTAATGTTATGTCTATTCTGTTTGTCACCATGCCTCTCAGTTACTTCATTACTTTCTTGTGCATGGTTGATCAAAACTCACCGTCTACATCTGGATGTTTTTAAGTTTTAAAAATATTTTTAAAAAAAATTGAATTTTTTTTATTTTTTTATTTACTTTAAATTAATATATTTTTTATTTTTTTAGATAATTTTATTGTGCTAATGTCAAAAATATTTTTTAAAAAATATTATTTTAATATATTTTTGAGTGAAAAGCATTTTGAAAAGCAACCGCAACCATACTTCAAACACGCTTACCAGTGTAGGTTGATCAAAATTTATTTTTTTATTAGAATTATTTTTTTATGTTTTTATATTATTTTGTTGTGCTGAAATTAAAATGATTTAAAAATATATTTTTTTGAAAAAACATTTTATAAAATAATTATTACCATATTCTCAAAAAATAATAATCAGAATGCCCTTCACCAACCCCTCCTTATAAGTTTGATTGCCTACTGCATACAAACTAATGCATTAACTATTTCTTGAGTACATGATTACATGGAGTTGTTTTAATTTGAACATAATTTTTATTTTACCATTTTATTATAAATGGAAAAATGTATAATATTAACACATTTTCCAGTTTTCTGGGTTGAAAAAATGCCTAGAAACTTTAACAAATGGAAATGTTTAAAACTTTAAACTACTGAAGAAGAAAAAATTAAAATGAAAATTAAACTCTGCTATTGAACACACCTGTTTCCGAGCCTAAGGCATGAGTGGTTTTTATGGGTTGGGCTCCTTGGCTTGGTAGTCTAGACCCATGAACTCCCAGCACTCCTTGATTATTATTATTTTAAAATATATATATATATATATATATAATAAAATTTAATTTAAATAAATAATTATAATGATATTTTAAAAAAACTTTTTAATAATGCCTTTTCTTTTCTTCTCGTAACAATTTTTTTTTATGGACTACATGTGAAGAAATAACTCTTTTTATATAACTTATTATTATTTTTTAGTCTTATCCTAGATATCCAACTATAATTTTCTTATTTTTATATTTAAGATAATTTTTGAATTCTTTTTAAGATGGTGATGATTTTTCAATAATTACATCAATCAAGAAAGGTTCACTTTTAATCATATCTTTAGCATAAGTATCAAGTAAGGTGACCTTGACTCGATACGATCATTGACTATACCATACTGAAATCTAGGAATTTGTTAAATATAAATTTTTTCATTACAACAACTTCAACTTTTAACTTTTTATCCCAAGCTTTCCAAAGTACTCTTGTACTCATAATTTAACTACACACATCATATTACGTGTTATTTATATGTTCAAGATATAATTTTTTAATATTAAATTACTTTAATTTCATATGTTCAAGTCTATAAAAATAATAAAATTGAATTCATTGTGTTAACAACTTTAGTGTCTTTTTCAACAAGAAATTGGTCAAGTTCAAGGTGGTAATTTAAACTAATATTTTATGTTGTTACCTTTTTTTATAAAGATAAAGTCATCATTTTCATATATTACAGCCATCAAAATGGTTTATCTTGGTGTCCACATGTTTTATTTGAAGGGGGTAGTTTGATGATGATTTTTTAAAATCTCAACAGTATATAAAAAAATAGATTGAAGTCGAGGAAGAAAGCCTAACTCAATTTTATTTTGTGTTTTGGGACTATTTTTAGGGTTTCTCATATTTATAAATTGATTTATAGGTGCTTTAAGGGTGTCAATGAAATATTGTTTTTGGGTTAAA
This sequence comes from Populus simonii, assembly GCA_007827005.2. Lineage (NCBI taxonomy): Eukaryota > Viridiplantae > Streptophyta > Magnoliopsida > Malpighiales > Salicaceae > Populus > Populus simonii. Next base: position 13,077,515 of record CM017473.2, read on the forward strand.
ATGGGTTACGAAACTGGGGGGACAGGTTTGCCCTGATTTCCCAGCAACCAATGTGGTGTCCAGAATATGGACAAACAGACGAGATGTCTGCTTTAGTAAGCGATGTGTTGTCTAATTATTAGTTTCCAAAACAATAATAACGGACGACTTGTCATTTACTCTTAACAAAAAATCACAAGGCCCATGTGTGCACGCCTGAGCTCTTTTTTCTAGTGGCCTGGACGCGCTAAGCTACCAGGTCCGCCTGCCTTGGCTCTTTTCTATGATTTTTTTTTTATTTAGGTGCATAATAAATTTAAAAAGAAAAATACTAGACTCGATTCAATCCTCGACGCAGATCAAAGTTTGGATGAGTTAAGACACAACATCCAAACCCTTTTTTGTTTTTTTTTTTTTGTGTAATGGGTTTTTAAGGGGGAGATGGGTTTGCCTCGATTTTCTAGCCACCACTGTGATTATCAGGATCCAGGCAGACAAACAACTTGTCGTATCTTGTTATCTGCTCTTTAAAGAAACAAATATATATATATATATATATATATATATATATATATATATATATATATATATATATATATAAGGCCAGGTGTGCACGCCTGACCTCTCTTTTTTAGTGGTCTGAATGCGTTGGGCCACCAGATTTGTCTGCCTTGGCTTTTTTCTAGGACTTTATATATATATATATATATATATATATATATATATATATATATTTTGGTGCATGATAAATTTAAGAAAACAAATATTAGACCCGACTTGGTCCTTGGCGCAAATCAAAGCTTGGACGAGTTAAGACACAACTTCTAGATATATGTTTTTTGTTTAATGGGTTTTTAAGGGGAAAATGAGTATGTCTTGATTTTCTAGCCACCACTATAGTGATCAAGATCTGGATAGATAGATGACATGTCATCTAATTATTTTATTTTAAAAAATAGAAGCCGATGTAAAATCATCCACTCTTTAAAAAGAAAAAGAAAATATAAAAGGCCCAAATAAACATGCTTGGGTTTTTTTGCAATTTTTGATATTCTTTGTTATGATGCATAATAAATTTTTTAAAAAATTACCAGATCCAATTTGGTTTCTGTTCTAATTTAAAGTTTGACGGGTCAAGACACAATAACTAGATCATTTTTTTTCATTCGTTTAGTGCATTTCCCCCTTATTTTTTTTAAAATTCATTTTAACTCTTTGTTGACTTTAATTTTTTTATTTAACTTAAAAAAATACATTTAGTTTTAAAAAATATGTCTAATTGAGATCATGTTCATGATCTAGATTATAAATTTTATCTTTTAATTTAAGTTGACAATAGTCAATGTAATATGATATATTTTTAAAATTTATCTTTAATTTTTAAAATTTTTTTTGATATTTTTCCTATTCAATAAGTAATTAAGACCCATTTAAGGTACAACAAAAAAAAAATAAAAATAAATTATGGAATCGAATTAACTTATTATGATAATGTGCATTATTTATATTCCGTTATTGGGAATAGTTTGACCGAATAGTCTACAGTGTCTCCAACAACGCTACTAAGAATTTCTTTCTTTAAATATATAGACTGTGGTGTTGAGAATAACACGGCAAGGAGTTTCCAATCAACTTGTCTCTTTTTTTTTCATGTATTTTTAGTGTAAGTACTTTATTTATTTGGATTTTTTTGTATCTCTTGAATATGACCTCTCTATTTTTTTTTTCTTTGAGGACAGTAAAGACAATGAAAATTTGAAATTGACTAGAAAAATAATTTAAATAACTAAATCAGTATTTTCTAGGTTTAATTTAAGAGTATTTTCAGACATTAATTCATTATAACAAGCTGACCATTTTACAGAATCCAGCGTGCAAGATAACTCAATTCAATTACTAAATATAAAATTAAGATTGATTTTGTGAAATTACATGTTTAGGTTTTGCCTCATTTATCTTGTTTATAGATGTATCCTCAACAAGTTTTAAATCTCTAGTTCATATTTTGTCACGTGGAGTTTTTTTTTATTTTAAATTACACGTGTTTGTTGTTATCTATATCACAACTAGTTTATTATTTTTCATTTTTCCTTGAAAAACGCAATTTCAAAATTACGATTATCTACAATAGCGTATAAAACTGTTTAGTGATATACTTTGGTTTTCCATTTCTTTTTGTTGGGGAAGTGATATTTTGAAAAATTACCCCCTCATATCATTATTTACCGTGCGCCGATGACTCCCGATCCAACGGCTCACCTTCCATACAAACCCCTTCAAATAGCACAATCCTCGTCAAACCTCTTTCCAGCAATCACAGCCCACCTCATCAAATTCTCTTTCCATTTTAAAATTGCGTCACTCACCGTAGATAACATCCAATCCAGCGGTCTTAATTAAATCACCCAACACCCGCGCAGAGCGATCCGCGTCGAGCCGATTCCCACCAATCACAGCTCCCCTTTCTCATTTCCCCTCTCCTATATATCCCCACCTCTTTTTTTTCCAACAAAAAGCATCATTTCGACACAACTAGATCTCAGTCTCTAGATTTATTAATTCTCTGTAATCAATCATGCCCTCTGCCGCCGTTAAAGCTCCGTCGAAGGCCAAAGCCAATCCTTCAAAATCGAAGAAACCTCCACCACCAGCAGCATCTGCTGCTGGTGCCAAGAAGCCTAGAGCCTATCCTACTTATCACGAGGTAATCGATTGATCAATCATAAAACAACAACTTATTCGCTAATCACAGTACAATTGTGAAGTGCTGATGATGTATTTGTGTTCTTGGTGTTTGCAGATGGTCAAGGAGGCACTTGTGGCTTTGAAGGAGAGAACTGGATCGAGCCAGATCGCGATTGCTAAGTTCATCGAGGAGAAGCAGAAGTCTAGCCTCCCTGCAAATTTCAAGAAACTGCTGCTTGTTCAATTGAAGAAACTTGTTGCTAATGGCAAGCTTGTTAAGGTCAAGAACTCCTTCAAGCTCCCTCCTAAATCTCCCGCTACTGGTGCAGCTGCTATGAAGAAAGCGGCTCCTACCAAGCCCAAGCCCAAGGCTGAATCTAAGCCGAAGAGTGCACCAGTGAAACGCAAGGTTGTGGCTAAGCCGAGCCCGAAGAAGGCGGCGAAGACCGAGGCTGTGAAGTCACCAGCGAAGAAGGCTGTTGTTGCGGTTAAGAAGAAGACTCCGGTGAAGAAGGTTGTTAAGAAGCCAAAGAGTATTAAGTCACCGGCGAAGAAGGCCGTTAAGAAAGCGGCGAAGTGAAAGTAGTTAGTTTGTTTGGATGGAATGGCAGGATTGTAAATTTAGGGTTTAGGAAGGGTTGCATTGGGTATAGAATAGTCAGGTTTTCAGGAGAAACAATTTCGATGCAATTCAATTCCTGTTTGAATGAAATTTGCTTTAATCTTCCAGTTGTTTTACGAAATCAGTTGATTAATTAAAGGTATCTCGGTTTGAATGAAATTTGATTTTGATCACACATTCTATGATTTTTTCTTAGAAATATATTAAAATATTATTTTTTATTTTTTAAGATTTATATTTTATATTAAAACATATAAAATTCAAAGCCATCCAAAAAAACAAACACACAATTAATTCATTAAAAAAAATTAAGATTTTTTAGAAGCTTTACATCCTAAGAAGATCACTACATCTTCCATAATGATAAAACTATTGTTCAAAAATTTAAGTTACGACTGAAACATTCTATACGGAGAGTAGTATTTACAATGTAATTCATCTAAAACAAACCCTAGCTCGCAAACAGAGTATATATTTCGAATCTCTTAACCCCCACCGTGAAAGACAGCAATGATGAGGAAAAAGAAGAGATATATGGAAGGGATGGTGCCACCAACCTGTGATTGTCTGCAAAGGGAACACAGCTCACTTCAGCCCCAGTTCTCACTTTTTGCATTTTTTGCAAGCAATACCTGAACTTGTATCTGTCTAAACTCCTAACATTTTCATCTCTCTAGCTTTCAATCTCAAATCTTCTTCAGAAGGTATGTTGCCACCACCCTTCAATGTTGCCCTCCACCATGCCATTAGCTCATCCTGCAAAATGCACCAGACAGGTTGAGCCACCGCTTACAAAAGTAGAAAGATGCAAAGCAACGTAAGAGTCTTTGGTATGATTTGCACAACTGATAGGGGTAGGAATGTGAGCTCAATCGAAAACATGAAAGCGGAATCTGAAGGTCCATACTTAAATAGCCATTATATTAATGATAGTATTACTTCTTCTACTAACAAACAACAGGTTTTCTGTATTTGAAGGGCTCGTAAATGATCTGAACTATGTTGGGTGAGAATGCAGTGGCATAACATCAAAGACTCAAACTGTCTTCATGAGGAGATTCCATCAAGCAATTGCAGATTCAATCATACAAATCATCAATGAAGGAGACCATTTCAATGCTACATGATCTAAATTTATACATCAAAGTTGGAATTGAAATCGCTAGATTACATTACGTGCAAACTCGTTTCCCGGGTCACACTTTTACCTCAGTGAAATCGTGGTTGGAGATGCATTGACTCTCAACCAAATATTTGATCCCACCTACATTGACAGCAATAGAATTTTTGGACTTCTGTGTTGAACTCTCACTCTCAACCCCTGCATGATCAGAAGAAATAAAGAACGAAAAGAGGGTGAGTTGACACCAGAAAAAGGAAGCTAATTAATGACAAATATGCAACCCATCTACCTACCATAGACTGGTGAAAGGGCAAACAATTTCGGCTTACCAGTTATGCAGGCTACATAATATCCAGTTCCCCCTAGTCCCTGTTCCCACTTCCCAAGTCGCAAGCGCAGAAAAAAGCCATCAAGTCGTGAGGGTGCTGTGTGAGAATCCATCAATCTGGTGCCCGTGCAAGCAACACAGAAAACATCAATAAACAGATTCAAAGCAAACAATTCCCACTAAAATAAAAGTTCAAGGCTCTGATGAATATTGAAGATAAAAACATCTTGCTAAGCCCAGTTTATTTCTTGAAAGTCAGTATTGAGTTTTCTGTCATATTAGCACTGATAAGTCGTTCTTTTAAGGGAAACAGGCATAAATGAGAAGCGGGACTACATTTATAATCATCTCGCAACTGAGTTTTCCAGAATGATTATCAATTGCCTTAAACGTGCAGAAAGATAACTAAGATTTGGTTCAAGAACAAAAAGTCTACATAATTTGTTATCATAAAGAGGCACAAACATATTTGGGATCACACAATCAATCCACTTTATTCAACCAACATTTTACATGGAGGGATACCGACAGAAGAGGAATAAAAGGCTACTAAATTTACTCCCCGGTGATATTGACCATGCAGGGAGCTGTAGCATAGGCAGAAGGCTATCTGAGCAATTCAAGATACGAAGGACAGTACTGTAGTAGAACTATCATAACTTAAGCAGGCTGGTACTCTCATTCTATGTCTAGTAACTCTTCTTTTGCTCCTGACACTCTCTTCCCCAGCCATAATCATTTCTCCTTTTTTCTTCCCTGTGCTTCACCAGCGCAATATCTAATACATCAACTTCTTGGTTTTAACTTTATTGCATAAGTTCTAAAGTATGTTACCTCATAAAACTTCTACCAATAGGATTCTTATAGTCACTATCCTGAGCTCCTCGCTAATTGTTCCTTGGAATTAATTTTCCAAGAAGGTCACTCAAATTTTGTTCAAGTTCAAAAATTGCGGAAGCTAACAAGAAGAAGAAAGAGGTCATTCTTCAATGGTCCTGACCAACACTACAAACAGATTACATTTTGATCAGCAGCAGAAGGTAAAACAGTTATCTAAATGCCATCATCTTGCTACAGGGTCAGACTCTCTACCATAAAACAATGTTGCAGAAACAAGCTTTAAAGATATGCAAGTGAAAAATTGAGAAAAACAGATTTGGAAGTGGGAGTGCAAATGCTAAAATCATCCGCCAAAGTAATATGACGAGAAAGTAGAAGAGTAGATAGAATTAACATGGACAGACCAATAAGAGAGATGCCAAGCCAAGGCATTTCAAAATTAGCAACTCACGAATTTTGTTGTTTAAATCTGTCAAACTCAGTTCATCTTTAGGCAAATGGGGCTTTATTGTCCTTACCAGCAGTTACTAGATTTTCTGCATAAATTGACAGGCATACAAACTTCCGCCTCAGACTTAGTTTTTATTATTGATAAAATAAGTCGGATGCTGGAAACCAGAGAGGCATGTCTTCCCAGCTCCAACAGTAAACAAGATGCTGTGATGAACAAACACTGCCTATTACAGGTCTAAACAAGGCATACTTTCAAAGTGAACTAAAAAAAGGCTCAATCAATGGTTAAAACAACCTTCAAGTTGTCTCAAACAATCGGAGGAGGGATTCAGATACCAAGTGCTAAAATGTCTCTAGTTATTGCATGTAGGAAAGATCTTGCAAAAATAACAGCGAAAATGACAGGTTAGTTGGTATGATCTACTTACTTGAGAATAACTGCTCGAGATAAACGAAGCATTTTCACTGCATCAAAAATTCCCTTGGGTCCGTCTGATATCTGGCTATCAACAAAATTACTCAAAGGCATGGCCTGATTTTCTTTCAACTTCTTTTTCCCAGAGCTCGAAACTGTTTGGAAAACAGTGTCCTTTCCAAACAGTTTCATATTCAAATTCATTTTCCCAGAGGAAAAAGCTTCATTCAATTTCTCATTGCAAACTGTAGACGCATGAGCAGTTGGCAATTGACCATACTTGCCATCTGACTGCTTTGCATCGTCTTCATTTCTTGGATTAAGCAGAGTTTTACCGGGACTGCATTCATGGACAAAAGAGGCGCCATATTCTGCTTGATATCTTGTGCTTGAAGAGGCATTGGGACATGCAAAAGCCCAATGATTTGACTGGAAACATCTTATGCACACACAAGGCAATTCTTTTGCTCCGTTATACAAATTAACATTTCTTAGAAGACCTTCAAGCTCACTATCTGGTATCTCTGGACAATCTCGCACATGGTGACCTTTTATGCCACAAAAGAAACATGTCAGGTTTCCATGAACAGAATCATCCGTATCATACGACGGCATGATGTGCTTGAGGGCATCCAATCTCCTTGCAAAGACAGAAGCCATGGCCTCTGAATTTCTGAATCTTGAAAAGGGCAAGATAGGATTCAGTTTACATATGGACTTCTCATCATCTTGTCCATTTACCTCATTTATGCCAAATGAAACTTCAGTACTCGTAGCACAATTTTGCATGTATACCGGGTCCTCATTGGAGTGCTCCTCCTCCCTAGCCATCACAATTTTATGATGGAAAGAAGTATGATGGTTCTGCCATTGAGCATTCAGCCTCATGCTACCAGTGGAGCTGTCAAGAGCTTCGCCAGCACTTCTGTTGCAAGGATCCGTGTTTGACAAGGGACCAGAACTTTTTGGAGTCAACCGAGTGATCCACAAGCTTGTGAGTGGGTCACTTTTGTACCTAGAATTGTTAGCAGGCTTGCCTTCAGATGGCAGTTCAGTATCTATGTTCTCGGCACTGTTTCTCTCACGTTTACACAGAGAGGAATTGGAGCTTGTCCCGTTTTTCTCCTTATCAGTTGCCAAGTTGTATAAATTTCTGTTCTCTGCATAGTTGTTCCTGTTGATCACCTGAGCAGAAGCAGTACTGGTGGAAAAAAGTTGGGTCAGGGCCGCTGGAGCTGCACCATTGCCAGATGTCGACTCATTTAACTTGTCATTTGATTGAAGAAACTGTTTGTACACATTGCCAGTCACCATACGACAGGATAATGGAGTAGCATTAGTGTCACAGATCTTGTTGTCCAGCTCAAGTTCTTTAGATTCTTTGGCTTGATTACTGGCGTGCGAAGAGACAATTTCTTGAGTCTTTGTCTTTGGACAATACAATGACTGAAAAATAGAATGAAATCCCGTAGTTTTGCACCCTTTGTCCCGGTTTCTATTACATGAAACGAGATTCTTGTCAGGATTCTCATGTCCATGATTATGATTAGCAAGGGTAATTGCAAGGGAAGGTGCCTTATCTTCTTTTGATTTTCCGAACCCCTTCATCATGTTTGAGATCCAATTCATGAATGAACTATCTTGTTTAACAAATGAAGAGGAGCCGGGACTTTCATGAATTTTTGTTTTGACACTTTTGCTCCCAGCACACAACTGTGGATCAAGGTTCCATCGCTTTTTGCCAGATGAAAATAACCCAGCACTGTTGCAACTTTCAACACTTTCATGACTGTCATCCTCCATATGCACTCTTTCATCTAGATCTCCATAAGATAAAGCCTTATCCCTGCCTGTCATCTGATACCCTTGGGTTCTGCTGTTTGTGGGAAACTTGGCCTTGCCTTTCATCTGATACCTCTGGGTTCTGCTGTTTGTGGGAGACTGTTTAATCCCACGATTATTGTCTCTAGAAAGTATCTCATCACCCTGCTGAGAGCTATTTTGGACTTCTTGGGCAGATGCTGATCCTACAATCTTAGTTGCCACATCACAGACATTTTCACCATGTGGAGTTTTTATATCATTCTCTGCAGTTGACTCCAGTTTTTCCAGGGGACAGATGTAGGGACCAGTCTCCACCTTATTTTCTCTCTCCTTTTCCATGCATGAAGGCGATTCAAAATTTTCTCTTCCTGAGGATGGTGCTTGCATTTTAATGTCATAAGATTCACATTCTTTCACTGAGCAAACTTGTGAGGCCGAAACATTTTCTGTCTGTAATGTGTGAATCCCGTCACCAACATCTCTAATTCTGACAATAGGTTGCTCGGAAGTCGGATCATTCTTTGCCACATCCAGGTTCGGTCCAGCTGTTTAAATTGAAAAATAAAGAAAATCACTGTCCTGTCAGGAATGAGAAAATGGAAGCACGAGAAAGCAGTTCTTCACACACCAAAAAGAAACAAAAAAAGATGATAAAATAAAAGTTCCAGTAATTCTAGACAGGTTTCATCATGTACTAGATAGGAATTTTTATAGGTCGACATTCACCAATACATAATACATTATATCTGCAAGGAATTCATAGTTACCTATTTTGATTTCATGTCTAGATTCACTTAACGGAAACATGCTTGTATCACTGGTAACAAATTTAGTGGAATTGTCTCTTCCAGCAACTTCACTGTTCACATCAGATGCACCTAGAGGTGTCCAGAAATATTCTTTACTGATAGGTTTGTCAGTACTTGATCCACTTGCCATATTACTTGGGCCTGCACCCCATAACAGAGAGGGATTTTTGTAGGAGAAGCTTCCATCAGCGCATTTAAGACACAAACCTTTCTGTGGAGACCAAACTAGTTCAGACAGGGCATTGGTGGCCGCAAATGTCTTGTCTACACTTGAACCTGCATTTGCACCTGCACCTGAATCATTCTTCACTCTTCTCTCAAAGCACTGATCAGTCACAGGTTCTATGTTTTTATCATCTGCATTCATCTTCGTTGGATGAACTCTTCAGTGGGCAATCCTGAAATGCCAATCAGGTCCAGGTCAGACTTCTCCATGGTGCAAAACTGTCTACACAAAACAACGAAGCAAATATATGTTACTGCGGACCTTGGAGAGGCAACAATCACAAGATGAAGCATAAGATAAAATTTTCTGGAAAAGTTAGTGAAATAATATTGTTTCAAAATGAAATATGAATTTAGAAGATTCTTGAAGGGCTAAGTACTCATTAAGGATAAGTCAAAAAGAATATGAAGAGTAGGCGGTTTATTTACAGAGTCAATAAAATCATGCCATTTATCAACTGTCACATAAACCGCAGTACTGCTCCTATAAAATGAGAAACATCCTTACTGATATCGGCAATTTCAAATTGGTGCTAATCTGGAGTGCATGCTACCTAATAGATGGCATAGAGATATGTTTGTATCAAAATCACTATGGATACAACCAGATCCCAAGAAGACTGCCTTGGTGCTTCGAAGCATTTGTCCTATCACGTACAGGATCAGAAATTATCAGTTCACTTTGTATATTAATAAAATTATTCAACTCCCAAGTCAAATAAAATTAAATGGATTAAGTAGGATTCGAATCAAAACCAAAGCATATCTTTGTTTTGTGCAATGGCGAGCTTACTCAACAGAGGGTAACCAGCATTGTAGGACTAGGCAGGGTAATTTCACAAGGTGTTCAGTGGAGTAGCTTACTCTACCGGCAGAGATAACTCATTCTTCCTCCCGTAATCCCTCTCACCCCAAAGAGTGGCAAGTGTAATATGGTCGCTATGATCAATACAGACTAATACTTCTGCACTTACTCTTAAGAGATCCCTAATAGGATGAATCCAGCATTGCTTGGCATACAAAGAACATACACCATATGATTGAATCTCGGAAAACAAAAGGACTTTTAACGTTTGTTCCAAAATAATAATAATAAAAAAACGAAGGAATATTATAATAAAGAACCGAATGATATATATTTCATCTGCAAGATTAGATAAATGCATCGACAAAAGAGGAATTTAAAATCACACAATCACCATCTCAAAACAAGAAGTCTCTAGTATTTAATGCATGAATGAAAATGTATAATTGGGAGAGGCTTGCATGAAAAGACCATCAAAATTCAAACAAACTCTACTTACAGCTAAAATAATTAATGACAGTTAAGAGAACCGAAAATGGAAAAAAGAAGAAGAAACTTTGGATTGAATCTTGGAGACCCTCATACCTGACAGTCCCTTAAATCCCTAAAACAAGTAATCTTTCGAGTCCTGATGATTCTATGAAGCACAAGTAGTGCTATATATGCACTTTCTAAACAAGGCTAGACGGTTTGAGTACATATGGACTTCACTTTTAAGAGAGGGAGTACAGGATTTGGTATCCAAATGACAATGCTGTACAAAAGATTACAAAGTGGTCGTCCTGCTACAGAAGTAACATGAAGCACAGACACTGCCTTTTTCTGGATTCTAAAGCATGAGGTTCAGGGAATGCCACGTGGTGACATTGTACGCCAATAATATCCAGTTAAGCAAATGCAAAAAAATAAAATGATCGGGACCAAGAAAATTTCTTTTTTTCTTTTTTTTTTTCTCTTTTTCTTTTTAGTTTTATCCTTTATTATTTTATTTTTATAATTATTATATGTTTTGTTTTGAATTATTTAATTTTTCTCTAAACATTTAATTTTTATGTTAATTTAGTTATATTTTTTTAATTATTATTTTTTTTGTTTTGCATTGTCTTTTTATTATTTTTTTTTTAATTTAATCCATCAATATTTGTTTGATTAAAAATCTGACTTTTTTGTTTTTCCAAGTTTACATTTAATGGGATCACCTCGGTTTCATGATTCAAGTTATAGATATAAAAATTTAGCTCAAGTTTATTTCCGTATTTTTTAAAGCATTTTTTTGTCAAATTTGTTTTTCCTTTTCTATTTATCAATTTCATGTCTTACATCATATGTTTAATTTGTTGACTCGAGTTGGATGCCAGGTTTGCTCGAAGCTTTTCTTATTATTTTTTTTTCTTTGACAAGTTTTCAAATTTATATTTTTCAAATTGGCTTATAATTAATAGACTTATTAATAGTACTTGGATCTAGGATTTTATATGTTGTGAGCTTTTTAATATTTGATCATGTTTAGGATATTTGTTCAAATTTTCTTAGTTTTTACATATGTTTTCAATTTTTTCCCCTATGATTTTTTTAATTTGTTCATTATTCTTTTAATTGTTATTTACTTTATTTGACATTATTTATTTTATTTTTTCATTAAATTGCATCCTCTTTAAATTTTTTATATCAAATTTTATCCTCATTTTATTTGTGGCTTTTGCATGTTTTTTTTTTCCTATCGATCTCATATTTTGAAATTAAATTGGTTGAGAATTATGCTTGTTGATTAAATCCGGGTTAAAAACTTTTCGGGTTTGCCTTTTTTTTTTCTCTCTTTTTTCTAAATTGATGTTTTTTTTATTTTTTTCTATTGGATTATCCCTTAATATTTTTTTTTATAATTCATCCCCTACCATTTCTTAATCTATAAATAATCTATCATATTACAAATAATTTTTAATTTCACCCCCTATGATTTTTTAATATTTCAAGTTTGGTCCTAATTTTTTTAATTGCAAGTTTTTTTTGTTTGGGATACTTTTTTTTTTCAAATTTTATACCCAATGGATTTTTTCCTATCATATTTTAGTCTCAAATTTTTTTTTCTATTCATTTTCTTTTGTAAGTTTTTTTATTAATAGTTTTTTCAACGATTTTATCCTTCAAAATTAAATTGAATGGCATTTAAGTTTCTTGATTGAACTTGAGTCCATAATTTAACAAGTTGAAAGTTTTTACATTAGATTAAGTTTAGGTGGTTCACCTGAGTTTACTTTGTTCTTTTCCATTTTTTTATGCTATTGTTTTATGTTTATTTTTTTTTATGTTTGAATTTTTTTTCATGTTTTTCCTTTAATTAGGTTAGTAATGAGTTGTTTGATAATCTGAATAGATTTGGATGAGATTCTTTTTATTCGTTGTATTTTTTTGTCCGTTTATTTGTTGATTTTTTTTGTATTATTTAAATTGCCACATTAATCAATAATTTGGAACTTGGATTTCTTTTGCTCTATCACTTTTTTTATATAAAAATAATAATTAACCAGCAGCAACAAAGCGGATGCAGCATATCTCATAAATAATATATATATTTAGTAGGTTTGGAGGTTTTAACCTCATCCACAGAGATAGCAAACCAAAAATAAAATATTTTAGTATATATGCTTTGTTATTCTATGCAGGTTCATGTGCTCCTTTTGGCATCCAAATCCATGATTGGTATGCTTACAGCATCCATTCCTCACAGTTAAAGTTTTGGAAACTTTAATTAAAAAAATTCCAACTCAAGTCCCAATCCTGGACCTATGGACGGGAATTTAACTTTATGTCGAGTAAAGTGAAACAAGATATTTTTTAATAGAAAATATATTAAATTAATTTTTTATGTTTTTTCTTTATATTTTGTATAAATATATTTAAAAACATTAATTTTTTATATAAAGTAATTTAAAAAATAAAAACCTCTGGAATGACAAACGGGTAAAAAGTAGAAAGATTATCAATAGCCAATCATAACCGTTCAACAAAGGAAAAAGGATCCTTCTTTCTTGACGTTTATAATATTAATAATCTTTTTGAAAGCGGATTCAATCATTCAACCGACTGTCGTTGACGATTCACTGAAAGTGTATATATATATTAATACACTCATTTATATCTTGGATTGAAACAGTAAAATTATAACTTTCTTCTGTTTATTAGTCATTATCATATTTAATAGGAACAGTTTGATTTTTTTAAAAAAATTTAGCATAGTAAAATAACTAAATTATTGTCTTTAAGACAGCAGTTAATTTAACCGTTCCATGATTCAGCTGTGGGGGTCATTCTGACAGTGGGACTACTACGGAGAGGACATCAGCTTTACTGTAATGGCGAGGGTTAGCTAGGGATGTGAGAGAATATGCTCAACTTGTCAGCAATCCAGGTATGGAAATGTGGCTTCAGGACCAGGTTCATCGAATCCTTTGCCTGTTCCTCGAGCAATCTTTTCTGATATTACTGTGGATTTCACTGGTGTTTTGCCTTTATCTCAGGTTAAAGCAGTGATTTCTGGTGTAGCAGATCATCATGAACTGAATATACACATTTTATTAATTAATTTGGCACACCCTTATTCTGCTAGTACCGTGGCTATAAATCTTTTATGGAAAATGTGTTTGAACTCCATGGATTGCCCAGCCATTATTTGTTTCTGACAGAGCTTCAGTGTTCTTGATAATTTTCAAATTGAAAGGATTGGGAGGCAGCCAGTCTTGCTTGGTCTCTTTGGTGAAATTTCAACTCTCGCACTGGACTGGTATAGGGGGTGTCTGTATTCATTACGCGTGGTTGATACACCATACAAGCAATCCTTGCAAACTGAACATGATCTTGGACACTAATCACAGCTAGCACTAAACATCAAAGAGCTTATACCTCAATTAACACCAGTGATCGGAGCCTTTGATGCACCCTTATATATATATATATATAAACTGTGACCATGCCTTCTTGATCATAACAAACTGTAAATGCAGGTATTTAAGAGTTTGGTAGCGATTATTTTTCAAAGTATTTTTTACTCGAAAATACATCAAAATATTTTATTTAATTATTTTTTATATTAGCATATCAAAAAGATATAAAAACATAAAAAAAAATATTAATTTAAAACAAATAAAAAAATAATTTTTTTTTCAAAAACGCAAAAACCTTGCTGATGTTACATCTCAAATCTCTCACATCATGATTATCAAGCATATAGATGTAGTGGACGGAATGGATTTTCAAATATGATAATATGCCCTTCACTCGTTTAAGTTCTTAGGGTTTGATTGAGAGGGAAGAATAGTAGGCACCTAAAACGATAAAACACCCCACAGAAAACTGTCGCTTACAAAACAAGACATTATCCCAGTTCTTTCGGCCGGTATCCTAGATTTTTTTTGTAAGGTAGCTGATGAACGATCATCCGAACAAGATAATTGACGAGGCTGGATGCCATTGTTAATTTGGCATGCATGTGAACCAAACAGGACGAGACTACATTATTGGGGCCTGGAATGAGTGTCTTCCTATTTTTGCACCAAAACAAAACATAGGCTTTGAAACAGCCATTTCCACAATTCTAAGCAACAGTTGACAGCAAGTCACTGTGTCCTAAAGGCTTTTATCCAATCAAGTTCAACTTTGAAATCACCTGGTCCGGATCTAGCACCAGGGATCCCACCACCTGCATTGACGGATAGAGACATGCCGAGAATGCGAGATTGATTCATTTCCATGCTTGCATCTATAACGTTTCCTCTCCATGTTGGCAAATATCGAGCGAGCGGTATCTGAAAAAGAAGTGCAAACCAAAAGGCTTAATGTATTTACTCTACATAAACCTTTACATGTGCACAAGCAACATACTCTTGTGCATATGTCACATTAACAGCACTCAATTCTTAATTTACTAGCAGAGAAAAACCAAGATCAAGCAAACATAAAATACTCCTTCTGATGGGATTCCGTCATGCCCGCAAAATAATCTATTTGACAAAATCAGATACCATAAGAGGCTAGGCCACTGATCAATGATTTCTTTTGAGCACAGCAACTATATATTTGCCCTAAACACTTACGGATGACCAATATTGATTAATCTTGTATGTTAGGTTATTCCATTAGTACAGGGACAGCATGCCAACTTCAAAACTTCAACGTACCATGTTCCAATTGCAAAAATTCTGCCCCTGGCAGTAGTAACAAATAATAATAAAGTGACCGTTGAATGTTTTTTTGGGAATAAATTTTCTATATCAGGGGTTAACAGCAAGACAAATGAAAAAGGTTATGATGTGATAATTTCATTGTTTCTTGTGCATCTATAGATTGTAAGCAGGGATGCCATGTTCCCCAAACAGGGGCTTCATAACAGAGAATCTCTAATTCATCATGGACAGATTAATTTAGATCCACAACAGCATGCTACCTACAACAGCCAATTTTTTTGATTATGATGGTTCTTATTCATTATAATTGATTCCTGTAAACAGCATGCTACCTACAACAGCCAAATTTGATATCATGCCTTGGCAAATAAGCAAGAGAAAGAGGGACATACCCTTGCAATATACCAGTTGTCTTTGGGTACAAAAACAAAAGCTTGCCATGAATTATCTTCCATTTGTCCAGGTGAATTCACCCAATTCTCAGTATAAATCTGCATTAGAATCAAATAAAGAGATGGTATAAAACATGCAGTGACCATTAAGCAGCTAACGAAAAAGGCTACAGCAGTTTTCTTACTCTATACCATTACATCAGCAAAGAAAGAACAAACTCACTGTGGATATGTAGCTTCTTCCATCACCTTTAAGCTTTAGAGCTATTGTATCATATGCGTCTAGATCAATGAAACCATCAAACTGCAAATGATTAAAACAGATAAATGTTGTACAGCAGCGTCTAATGTGATATTAAGAGAATGGAAGGATGGGAAAAATGCAAATGAAAATACCACACAATTTTGTTCTATATCTAATTTGAAGCATTACAACTGTCCAGAAGTGAGAAAACTACAAACGAGTGTTCATTAAGAAAAAACATTCTCTTACTCAAGAAATGTGCTCATGACAACAAGATGAAACTATAACCAACCCCCCATGACTTAGGTAACATGGATAAAGAATAACCTTAATCTAGGATCTGTGAATTGAAATAAAGGTCTTTAATGCATTAGGCATTCAGTCATGCTTAGTTTAGTAACTAGGAAACATAAATAAATAAAGAGAGAGAGTGGGGGGGGGGGGGGGGGGGGGGGACCACATGGTCCAGAAGTCAGATAATGTTTTCAATTAGTTTTGAGAGTCATACATTTGACATCTGAGAACCCATTATTTAATGTGAAAGAAATGCATTACACACTATATATACCGCACTTGAGGTGAAAACATAATGGAAAATATTATTCACTATTCACCTTCTTGGACCGCATTCCACAGAAACCACTCCGACTAATATTCCACTTTGAACCCTCAGCTACATCCAATGACAGGTTACCAGAGAAGACTCCTATCAGATAAATTTAAGTTATCAGGAATCACAAGTGAAAAGCATGAAAATTGACAAAAAGCAGTGCTATAATGGAAGAGGTGAAGTTAGAACAGCGTCGGATTCACAAGCTCTAACTTGCAGAGTTGCCACTGGCAGGCATGCAGCATTTTTCTAACAGAAAGCATCAGTTTTCATCAAGTGGCATGAATGTACATGATGCATGGCCAAAAACAACAAAAAAATCCAACTGCATAAGATAGCCAATTACAATTAAAACCAAGTTACCAAATAGCTAGAAGCTTCATGATCTAATAGATTAACTCCGGACTGATGTGTTGTTACAAGTCAAATATGTAACATGTAAGGCAATGAAATAATCACAAGAAGAAGAAATCTGAAAGCAGCAATTACATTTGAAGTACAATTAATAAGAGATTTAAAATTCACGCAGAGTGTGATCTTCCTCAAGTAAAGAAAACAGCAAGAAACAACATTCAGAATGAGGTAAAGGCAATCCCAGGTTGAAGAGCTTTAGTCTATTAGTTATTTGTGAACTGCACAGATAAAATCCTATTAATTCTTTGCTACAGGCAAACTGGAACATCAACCAATAAAAAATAACTCCCCACCTACTTGATTATCCATAAAATTGGAGAGAAAAACAGCATAATTCAGCACAAAACATAGTTGGCTTGATTTATGACATCCTTGCAAGTCACATCGAAATAAAAATCACACCAACAGTTGCCCTAAAACATTTCCTACATTAACCAAAGCTAATTTGGAAAATGAAGTTATTCCTTCAAAGCTGTATGAATAAGAACCATCCCTAGACATGAAAATTAACAGAAACCCAATATAAGTTTTGGGTCCATAAAAAATGAACACTATGAAGGAGTACACTTGTCAAGTTACATTCGACACATGAAGGACTTGAGATCCCCGTTGTAGAAGAGGATGGACCTTCTATGTGATGTTGCCAAAGGTTGGGAATTCCAAATCTAAATTTCTTTGTTAGTAATTGATTTCAAGAACCACATACTACTTCCCGTTTGAGATTTTCACCCACTGTTGCATCAGACTTTTAAGCACAATATTAAATGAATACTGAAGTTGAAATAGCAAAGTAATAAACACATGGGTTGGAGGGCCATGGAATCCATCACTTTGGCGAAAATCGTAATGTAACATGTGAAGAAATAACAGGAACAGGCTGATACCTTTTAGTCCATTTCCCTCATCCATGATCTCCAACGACGCTGAGGACGAACCTGAATAAATAAACAACTAAAACTTTGATCAGTAAAATTGTTGGCTTGATCAGTCTATAGTGATTTACCGCATGCCCAAGACTTTCCCAGTCACAATCATTCAAAAGTATGGTACTAATGGAGGGATTCAAGAAATGATATTCACCCATATACTTCCATAAAATTTCATATATACTAGACAGTACCATATTTTCCTAGTGGAATTGTCTTTTACAGACATGGAAACAACAGTAATTTCTAGCAATTGAGCTCACTTAACCAATAAATGGATGATGAAAGCAAATAATTGTTTTTTACCTCCGTACTCAGAATCAGAATAAAGATGCCACTTCTTTAGCTCTTCCCTAGAATTGAAATTAAAAATGAGCCTCTCAGTTGGAGGCATCAAGTCTTCCACATTCCATGTGAGAGCTATAAACATGAAAAATTCTGTGAGTTGTGATCATAACTACAACTTTGCAGTATAGCATAAAGAAACCATTATCAAGCAAAAGAAAAAAAAAATCAAAGGAAGTGCCTTTCTTGGTAGCATCCAAAGAAGCTTGCCAGAGTGATCTAAACCTGGACATCCTTAACAATAATTAATTGGACCTCAAATTTCCTTCCTGCACAAACATAATAGACATTTTAGAGAATCCATTTATTTATGTACAAGGACCAACAAAAACCCATTAAACAGAACCCACAAAACACATTATAACCAGAAAGGAACAAAATTACATCAAATGTGCAGCTACAATTTTGTAATGAAATCTCAATATATTTGATATCAATAAAGCTCATAGCTTTCACTTACAGCAAATGGTTATTTACTTTTTTTTATTTTGAAAAAAATTGTTAAATTTTTTTACAATTTCTCGCATTTACCTTATCTAATTCCCCTACTTTTTATCTTATTTTTCCAATGAAAAACAATTGCTGAAAGAAAGCATATATATTGACTTTGTACTAGTCTCTGACAACATCTTTTTATGATGGAGCATTACAAACTTATCAAAGATCACATACTTGCTCATAATAAACGTGAGTTACTCTCAATTTGTACATTGCAATCTATATCCTTATAATAAAGATGCATACCATAGAAATATGCATTTTCTAAAATCTTTTGGAAAGTTTCACATGGTATTGGCATTATAAACTCAAAACCATTAAGCTCTTAAGGAATGGCAGAACCACATTTGGATACAGCGAAGAGATTAAAACTATTTTATCCAAAATCAAATCAAATAATCTTCTATGCAAGAATGTATTTTACCTTAAGCAAGTCCCAGTCACCCTCTAAGTCCTTATACACAACTAGCTGCTGGGAACAAGAACTTTCACCTTCAACACGAAATGGAAGCAAGACCTTTAAAATTCTTCTTAGTGATCTACAAGTTGATATAACCTACTATCCGAAAGAAAAGTTAAGATCAGTGTCCACTAGATAAATTTCTTGAATGCATTGGTTATTTTTCTTCTTCTTCAGATTATAGAGAATTATACTATACATATGTTGTTTTGAGCATATTTACAGAGAGAAAGTTCAAACTTCAAAGCAGCATCTGATGGTAATCATCCTTGTTTTCTACGATAAACACAAAAAGAAACCTAACTGCAACAGTTCCAATCCTCACCCAGTATAGGATAAAACCATCATTCAAGAGACTTTATTCCAGTAGAAATTGAAAAATAATAAAAACCCAGTTCAAGAAACAACAAACCAATTGGAGTGGGGTAGCTCGTGCAGTGTCGCGTGGATTCACACGTCGGTGAAAATGGGACTTGGACAGCCGGGTCGAGGCCTTCTAAATCTCTTATACTCGTCGGAGATGCTCTCCTCCAGCCGATGAGGGAGATCGGAGATAGGGAACGTGGCTAGCTTGCCGGCGTCTGTTAACGCTGCCGTTGCTGTTGCCCGTTGCGATACTGACTGCTGTCACTATTTGCTGCACGTATAGTGTTTTTTTTTATATAAATATATTTATAAAATATTTAATTTTTTTAATACAATAATATATATTAACATAAAACATTTATATATAAATAATATTTAATATTTTATAATTTAATATATACTTTAAATATATATTAATTATTATTAATTAATAAATAATAGATATTCATTAAATGACCAAAACTTAATAAATAGTTTATAAATATTTAATTTTTTTTTGATAAATAATAAATAAAATATAAATATTAAAAAATCCAACTGCAGCTTCCCATTGTCATCCATGGTTGCAGCTGGCTCGGGTTTGGTACGATATAGCAAAATTAAAATATAGTTTTAAACGCGAGTGACAAATTAAAATAACTTATATAGCAAAATTATATATAAAGTAAGAATTCTTTTTATGGGTAATGATACACACACACACACACACACACACACACGTGTGTGTGTGTGTGTGTGTGCTCTCCATTGCTATAAATGATATGCATGCTACAGTATTTGAATTGAATATTTTATTGCTTCTTCAATGCGCTGCTCCTCCTTCATAATGTACTACCACTACTATATTGAAGATCTCATTGAAGACAATACGGATGTAAATAAAGTACCGTGCATTTTAAAAACTACAATTAACTTTTAGTCAGCTAAGTTTTAAGGATATATAATTTTAATCAATGTAATGGAGGTTGAGTTCAGTGGTGAGAAAAAAATCAAGAAAAATAATTAAACAAAAAACCATAAAAAATTAATTGAAAAAACCAAATTTTTTTTTTAAAAAAAAAACTGAATTAATTTATTAGAAAACCCAAAAAAATTATGGCCCGGTTTGATTTTAATTTTAAAAATTTAAAACCAATTGAACTAGATTAGTTTAACCTATATTGAAAGAACTTAAAAAAAAAACAAATATAAATAGTAAATTTTCTTCTAACTCTAAATCAAAGCAAAAGGCAGTCGTTCGTTCATACTTGTCTCGCCTATCTCTCATTGTCCCCAAGCAAGCTCGCTATCCTCCATCGTCCATCCTTGTCTCTCTATCCATATAGATTATGTTTGAAAATGCTGTTGTAATTGTTTTTATGTTTTACTTAGAAATCTATCAAAATAATATTTTGATTTATTTTTAAAAATCATTTTTAATATTAATGCATCAAAATAATTGATACAGGAAAGAGATAATTGATACAGGAAAGAGAGACCTGGATTGGAGCCGATAATTCATCCCAACTCTCCCTCAAGCTATCTTAAGCTCCAAATGCTTGAAAACATGTCTGGGTCAAGAAGCCTATCGACTTGCATTGGCCTCCTAATCAAAATCCTCGCTTAGGTCCTCACTGTTAGAGTTTGGTAGCTTTTGTGAAAATTCGACCCCCCACTAGGCCCATACCCGCTCTCTTCTCAGGAGAAAAGAAATTGCATAATTCACAAGTATCTCTAGTGATGATCCAGTATGAAAGTTCTAGAGGGGAATGGCGCACGAGATTCTTAACAAAGAGAGACAACATGAAAAAATATTGATCATTGATCTTTGATAAATATTGGCCCATAACAAGTGGATAAAATTTCACAAATCCTTGAAAAACTCAACAAGTGTTTAAAATTTCACAGATCCTTGAAACGGTTGGGTAGGTACATGATATCGTTGATCTGAAAATTCTCACCTCCGTGCAATTCTTTGGCCTGCTCCAAGTAACAATGCCTTCCCAATTGCACCGGAGTGAAGACAGCAAACCAGTGTTACCGTTCCGCCTATAGCTATCCATTTCCAATCAATTCCGTGATCATTGTGTCTTCGGATATCTACAGCTTGAATTTTATCCTCTTCACCACCAGCAACTGGTTCTGATGAATCCATGCCTTCATCAAAAGAAATTTTTGTTGTAATTCTAGCCATTAGCGCACTTCTGGACAGTGAAGCCTCTGATTTCCTTGCATTCTGGTATGCTCTCATACCAGAATGCAGCTTCTTGACAGCTCCCCACATCCCATGTCGAACCCCCAACTTTGCCACGTCTTTGGGGATCCCCATGTCCTCATAATGTAAAAGGGTAACCTCACATGCAGACATCTGTCCATCTCCTCTACGAGATTCCACTGTATGCATGCAACAAAGACACGAGAAAAAATGCGCCATTGCTTTTTCAAGAAAAAGTCTGTGAAACTGTGAAAAAAGAGATTGTGCAACCAACAACAATGCTTACCAGCCCTAATCACCCAACTTGAGAAATAAAGGTCAACACGCCTTGGCTTGTCACGCTTGTGCAGGCCTGGATAAGGCACCCCCTGCGATGTTGTAGATTTGAATGTCAACTAAGATTGCGATAGTAACAACCAATGCTAAATATAGTAATTCTACTGTAATGCCCCAAAATAAAAATAAAATGGATTGAAAAGTTAACGAGTGCCCTTGTGTACATTGTTATGGGTATTGATGGGCAAATTGGACAATTCATATGATTTGATAAATATATATATATATGGTCAAGAGAAGAGAGAGAGAGAGAGAGAGAGAATCAGATTTGTAGAGAGAGAGAACTGAAAGATGAAGAGGGGAAGATGGAAAAAGGATGAAGAAAGGGAAGAAGAAGTGAAAGTTTGATTTTAGAGTTAAGGGCTTCTAAGGTGAGATATTGATGTTCTTTTTATGCTTGAATATGCTGGTTAAGTTTGATTTTAAAGTTTGAATTATTTAAGAGGTTTAATAGATGTTTAGGGTATTAGCTTGGCTTAAATTGAACTGATTATGGACTAAAATTTTGAGTTTTGAGGATTTGCAAAATTTTGGAAGACTGACAAATCGAGATTCTAGAATCCCGATCAACCAGTTGGTTGAACCGGCTGATTGGTTGGCTTGATGGTGCCGATCGACCTGTTGGTCTGAATCAGCCGACCAGTTGGCATGTGGTGGCGGTCGACCGAGCGATGGGGTTCAATCGGTTCTTTTAAGTGCAGTCAGTTTGAGACATGTTCGAGATCGATCGGGTGGATCTGTTTTGGTTTTTATAATTACGCTTCGGTCTCTACTATAAGAGTTGAAATCTTTTATGTTATAAGTTTTGAATCGTTTTTAAGTATTTTATGTATTCGTTATAGATTCTATTGACGTTTCTCCTAACAATCTTCAGTAATCTCCAGTTCTATGTTTGTTTATCTTTTGCTTTTGTTTTCCAGTTGAGTGAAATAACCTTTAATATGCATGTAATATAAATATGAATATAATGATTAGAAGATGAGCACAACTGGTTATTTCTTGAATATTTATATATGTTTATTTTTTAGCACTCATCAATTTTTTAAATATGTATTCGCATTCTATTAAATTAAATTCTATTCGATATCACATTCAATCGCTTTGATAATTATATGAATATCTATTATATCTTGATATTGGACTTGTCAAAAACTCCATACTATACTATCAGAGAGTAGTTAACCACTGAGCACATCATATCTATATACCTAGCTGGTCAGAGAGGCAATTGATCATCCCACAGTGCTATGTTCTGGAAACCTTAGAGTTTCATATGTTATCTCATCTAACATGTATTCTACTACCATATGCTAATATGCTTAGTATTTATATATGTTTATATCAATATATATACGACTTAAAATTTATAATATCTAAAATGTATATTAAATGTTATTCCTTTGCTAAATTGTTTGAACTCACCCCTCATTATATATGTTTTTAGGTTCTTAGTTTCTATTAGCATGTTGACTTTATCAAGAGTTACTGCTTTTTTGCTTTTGATTGGAATGCCTTGCTTGCTTTAGCAAGGCTTTTATTATATTTTTTATTCGATATCTTAGACACTCCACTATTACACTGATTTATTTGAAGTTTGGATTTTCATATTGATTTTTATTGTTTTTGAAGAGCATTTTGAAAGTTTATGAAACACTGTGAATTTTGTATAATTTGTTTTATGATATGTATGTTTTGTGGTTTAGTGTAGGTGGAGTGTCCTCACAGCATCGCTCTAGCGTTGCCAATCACGGACCCGGAATTCAAGTCGTGATAACTACATTAAGCCATTAAAAAAGAAGAAAAGTTTCAGATCCAGGTTAAAAAGGGATATATCAATCTAATTGCCAATACACCACCATGTATAGTAATGATTGAATTGATAGAGGCAACAAAGAACACGTTAAGTTTTCATATATCATCAGGATGTCCACTATGCTACCAAACACCTTTATTTCATCCTTCAATTAACCATAAAATTCCAATCAAACTCTTCCTCCCTAATAAACAGAAAGGGGCCTATTCTTGAAATGCATAAAAAAGAAACAAACGAGGACAAAGGCAACAGCAAACAACAATTATGATATATCTCCATCAGTACCTTGGTCACACAATAAGATGCCTTCCTAGCATCCCATATTCTTCGACCAATGATATATTCTCGATCACTACAGAAAAATGGGAACTGCAGATTGGAGAAGCAAACCTCTTCTCAATCAATGAAACATGTTCAAACAAGAAAGTGGAAACAGGATATCAATAAATAAAACTTTGGGCATAATTTATACAACAAACCTTTTTTTATCCAGTGCACAATCATTCTACCAGTATGAGGGCACTCTTCAAGTATTTTAAAGTAAGCAAGCATCGGATCCCATTTTGGTCGAAACTCATCATCCCAGAAGAAATCTCTAACCAACTCTGGAGTTGCATCCTCAAAGACAGTTCTACTTCGGTAAACAGTGGGACCTTCCTGATAGAAAAACTCACCACCAAGTACAAATGTGTTACTCTCAAAATCATTATCTAGCATTGCTATATGCCACATAATTTGAAGAGAATTAAGGCCAAAAAGGAACATTATCAAACATAGACTAAAGGGTTACACAAACATATTAGAAAATGCAAGCTAGGCATGCAGCACAAGGCATTTTGGCCAAACAACCAGCCATTTGAATACGTGACAAATGTAATAACATATACACACCTCAAGACCAAATCCAGAAAATGCCAAGGGAACTAAGTTGCAATATCCATAAGCTCCATAATGAGAAATTCCAGCATACAGCAATGATACCCAAAAAATATGTAGTTACAGTATGGTTGTTGAATAAAAACCACAAAATTATTTCTCTCAGACAGTTTCAGCAGTGAAACACAGTTTGAATCTACCTGAGGCTCATGGCGCCAGGCTTGGTATCTCATGTTTGAGGTTGACCTTTCCATCATACATTGCCACTCCTTCTGTCCATCCTTCCCCTCCAGCAGATGCAATAGGTGTTCTAAGTCTTTCTCTGTCACAATGTCCTCCCTGTCCTCCGGCTCACCAGTGGAGCTGCATGAAAGTAGCATACCACAAACCAAGTCATCTACGTGAACCAGCAGTACACCATTTCCAAAACAACATATTAATGATAGCAAAGGTATCTAATATGGAAAAACTCAAACAGGGACGAGCTAAAAATCAATAATTATCACCCTATAATAATCCAATCAAACCATTCATATCTTTTGTGTGTGTGCGCGCGTGTGTGTGTGTGTGTGTGTGTGAGAGAGAGAGAGAGAGAGAGAGAGAGAGTCTGTCAACACCTCAAAAGTTACTGTTTCAATAAAAAGAGTCTGAGATCATCTCTAGAAAATAGCTACAGTTATCATATATCATAAGAGAGGCTTTGTTTTTTCCCCCCCTTCTTTTTTGTAGATGAAGGCACAAGTCACATGTATCACAAGATCCTGAGAGTTCAAAATGGCAAACAGAAAGACTATTTTTGTTTTTGTGATAAAGCTGCAATTATCATATATCATAATATCCAGAGAGGTCAGAAAGAACTCCAAACATCCATTATCTGAAAGAGCGACAAACTCCACTAATAAAATGGATATTTTCATTCACGGAGAATGTTTGGATCACCTTCTTGTACATTGGAACCTGCATGTTATTGCTTTTCAATTGAAGCACACAGTCATTCTCATGAAATAATTCACAGTGGATGGATGATACACTATGAATTACCTATGGCAGGAATACAGAATTTTTCTTGAAGCACAAAATCCCTGTGTTTTTCTTCTGATATACATGGCATTTCACTAGAACCTATAAAATCTACTTTTTGACCATGCAAGGAATCAAGGACAGTACCCAATAAAAACATTTAAGCAACCAAACAGCATTGGCATTACAAATGTTGTTTAATTATTCACCATGCTTATAACACGAGACGCCGCCAGTTACTACTAAAAACTTCAACAATCAAAACATGGTAGTGAAAGATGCTCTAAGTCTTCAAAACAGTGACTTGAAATCAGTTAATATAACCAGGACCTGGCATTTCATACCCCTATAACTGGTTTCCCAAACAAGGCATGAATATATCTAGCACATAGGTGTAATTACAACTAAGAAATGTACAAAGTCTCAAGCCCCTGGATATTGGACGCTACTGAATTTCTGGACTAGAAACTGAACTTAGACACTCATCATTTATGATATTACCTCTTTAAGAAATGGATACACAAAATACATGTTTAACACCCGTTTATTGCGTCAACCTTGTTCTACCCCAACACATGACATTTCCCCTATCAAATTTAAAGCAGTAGCTAAAAGCACTCATATTCCTTAAAACTTGCTATGCAACTACACAACTGTAATCGATAGGCCTCAATGATCTCAAACTAGCACATCCCATCGTTGTATGCGACCTGCTAATAAATATGAATTGTTGCTAATGTACCTCAACTTTTCAGGATTTTAGAGCAGCCCGCATATAGGGTTTCCAAATAAACACCAATTAATTTCATTTCAAAATCAAACTTGCAATTAATCAGAAAAAGGCCACTGCAAAAATATTATTTAAAACCAGCAAGAAAAATATAGCAAGAAAAAAAAAAGCCACTAACCTAACAGAACCGTCACGTCTCTCCCCCGAATTCGCTCCCGAAGATGAAGCCGCAGCGGCGGGTACTGATTTTCCATCTTTAACCTTAAAATTGGACCAAATGGTGCGGCAAACAGAGAGAGCAGATAGAGCCGTAAAAGCGAGCCAGAGACGCCGAGCTCCGAATCCAGGAGGCGCCCAAAGGAACCTAAACTTGCTCCTCAAGCCAAGAAAGACCAATCCGGTCCACCTAGGCCGCCAAGACCAGCCAATAACGAGGCCGATCATAACGGCTAGCCATATCGGTACTGCACAAAGCAAAATGTCGACGAATGTTTCAGTTATTGAAGGTTTCTTTAAAAACTCCATTAGATCGAAGAATGTCTCGTCCATTGCGAGAAAATTAGAGTTTTTTTTTTATGAGATTGAGAGGGTTGACGATCTACATGGATGAATTAATTGTTTGTCGATTCTTGATATTTTCTCTGCTTTCATCTGTCTCTGGATTTTGGTGGTTCTAAGGGGAGAGAGAAGGGTAGGAATGAGGGAGGGGCAGTTGATTTCGTTGTTGCGGTCACATGACGTGGCATTGGTTGAACCGTCGATGGGGGGTTTGGTTTTGGGGCGGGAGGACATCCTCACATTTTGTTTTTAGGCCGACGTATTAAAGAAAAGGACATCCTAACATTTTATTAAATTTACTCCATATTTTTAACCATTACTTTTACTGCTTGTTTTCTAATATTCTTCGAAAAATTATATTTCGATTTCTATTTAAAAGTTTTCAACTCAATTAAGGAAAAAAAATACTTCTTTTTTCGGATTGTTTGAAAATTTAAAATCGGAGTAGAAGTTAAATCATTATTTATCCAAATTTAATGTTTGAAAAGCTTTAAATCAATATAAATAAATTTATAATCAATTAATATTTTTATACCACCCTTCACACGCATGCTTAAAATATTTTTTTGAAAAAAGTTAAACAAGTTGAGTAAGCCACCTATTCCCACTAACTCAGATTAAATAAATTTTGTAATTTTAAAATTTATTATAAATAAAAAAATTTAAATTTATTTGTTGAAAAGATTATCGAGGCAAGAGATATTTACTTTGATGCTCGATGAACTTGTTTGGGAGTGGTTATGGTTGCTTTATAAAGTATTTTTCACTTAGAAATGCATTAAAATAATATTTTTTTATTTTTAAAAATTATTTTTGATATAGGCATATCAAATGATTTAAAAATATAAAAAAATTAATTTAAAATAAAAATTTTCAAAATTTTAAAAATATGATGTTTCACACTGGAGTTGAAATATTAAAAAAATATACATATATTATTTGTTTAAAATTTAAATAAAAATAGTTTGAAATTAATTCTTTTAATATTTTTAAATTATTTTGATATATTAAAATTAAAAATAAAATTTAAAAATAAAAAATAAATTATTTTAATTTGTTTCTAAATAAAAATAATAGACAAGCTGTGATCTTGGATCTGCCCTCTCTAATTTAATTGACCGGGCTTCCTTGCTTCTTCTTCTTCTTTTTTTAATGTAATTGCCACCATGTGGGGTCGCTAAGACTGTTAGAGTTCAAATTTTCTCTCCAGTAAACTAGTTGAGTTAATTATAACTCAATCCCTCTAATCTACCACGATTAATTAAGTAGTCCTTATAAGATAAAAAAACAATTAAATAGTCTCTTGATGGATATTGTCCATCCTTTGATTAATACTAGATATTTGACCCCGCATCCCCACGGGTTAGATATTTTTTTTCAATAAAAAAAATTATATATACAAATTTTTCGACATGTTTTAATAATTAAAAAAATTCTAAGTGAAAATCAAAAAGTTTATGCACATATATAATCAAATAAATAAAGCATTATGTGTGTTAATAAATGAAAAAAAACAATAAATAATAATTAAAAAAATAATAAAAAAATCGAGAGATAGATGTAAATTAAGATATTTAATTTTGTAAAATGAGACATTTATTCAGCTGTATTTGCTATATTTGTTTATTAAAATAATTTTTTTATTCAATCAAACGATAATAGAAATAGAAATACGTTAATTGATTAAATAAAATAATAATAATAATAATAATAAATTATGCAAGCATCCAAATATTAGAAATATTATCTGTAAATAATTTTTTTTCTCCTCTCCATAACGAATTTCATCTATACAAAAGATAAAAAAAATATAAATGAATCAGAAAAACCTTTTAAAAAATTAAATGAAATCATCATTTAAAAGAGACTCTTTAAAAAAAAAAAAAGAAGCGATATTAATATAAATATAAATAAAGTAAAAAATTGAAAAAATATAAAAAGTCATAAATTAAATAAATAAAAAAAAAAACAAATCAATTGCTATTAAGCTCAGTAAGCCATGCCAATCCGCTTAGCCTAATTTTTCAGGGCTTGTGTGTTGGTCTGTCGTGGCAGGCCCGGGCGACTGGCCCTTAATTTATTTTGAAAGCATTGCCCGCCCAAATGTTTTGGAAATTCCGGTCAAAATTCTGCCTCTCACCTACTTCTCTTTTCCTTGTTCTGTTTCTTTTTCTTTTAAAAAAAAGAAAAATAAAATACGACACAAAAGATATAAAAACATAGAAATTAAATATATAATTTATAAAATCATAAGAATTAATTTATTATTTTTTAAATCATAGGAAGTAACTTATAATTCACCGAATAAAGTTTTCTCGCATGCTCTCGATCACAAGACGATCTACACAATTAATAATTAACTTTATTTTGATTTTACACATCATATCTATTATCTAGGTCTAGGGTACTTCACTCATTAATTCACTCTTCGAGAGGGTACAATATAGAATTAGAAAAGGAAAGGCTGCACCAAGTTCAAGGTGGTGTTTTCAATCATATTTTTAAATTTTTTAGAATTTATTTTAGTTTTTAATTTGTTTTTAAATTATTTTGGTGTGATGATGTAAAATTAAAATTTTAAAAATAAAATAAAAATTATTTTAATGTATTTTTAAATAAAAAAATATTTTTTAAAAATAATATATATCATACTACTCTACATATACTTATAGAATACATTAAGAGTGATCATTTTCGGTTCGGTTCGGTTTTTATAAAAAAACAATCAAACCGAATTATTTTTTAAAAAACTGAAACCGGTTCAAACCAACCAGTTTCGGTTCGGTTCGGTTTTTTTGGACAAAAACCGGTTCAAACGGTTTGGCTCGGTTTTTTCAGTTTGGCTCGATTGTTTCCGGTTTGGGTTCGGTTTTGTTTTTTTTGTTTTAGACTTATAAAACCGAACCGGTCGGTTTTTTTAAAATTTTAATCAGTTTAATCGGGGTTTTTTATGGTTTGATTTTTTCAGTTATTTTTTTTTATTTTTTTAGTTTAATCAGTTTTTCAGCTTTTTTATTTATCCATGTAATCTATCATCACATCGACAATCTTGCAAGTAAAAAAGATTGCGAGGTCATGATTTGTAATGAGATATTTTTAATATTAAAACGGTAAAAAATATATTTTTAATCTCAAAAGGAAAAGAAAAATATTTCTGGGCACAATATCTGGTGAGTCCTATGCCCAACAAAATCTCACTTTCTCTCTTTTCAAACAGCCTTTTTTTCAAGTGTTTTTCAAATTAGCTGTTGAATGCTTTTTTAACCAATTTCATGTCGTCAAGTCACAGAAAAATAAAAGCAGTAAAAAGTATCGAATATGGACTTTATCGAGCATAGGGAATACCTTTTTTTTTTCTTCTTCTTTCCTTGCCATACACACTCAAGATGTCTCTCATTCTCTTTTGACTCCTCTGTTTTTGGCTTGTAAAGGACAAAGGGCCATTGGATCGTACAAAAATGATGTCATTTCCTACGATTCTCTTGCCAACAAAATGATGTCATTTACGATACTGTAACGGATGAATCCTGGGTTGTTCCAAGATCCCATGAAAGGGAAACCCAGATTAATTTGTCTGGGTGTTGATTTGTATAATAATCTTGTATTGAAGATTTTTCCCATAATCTAATGCCGCCAGCAACAAGTGTAGCCAGACTGTCAAGCATAACTTCATAACAGCCATGGATCATTTATGGAATGGATTTGTATACATTTTCCCCCACCGAAGATGGCCTGTTAATTTTGCCAGATTCTGATACCGGCGACCATATATATGTAATGAAAATATGAGTACGAAAATGACACTCTTCTCTGCCATGGCTTCAAAATACTTGCAAAGAAGATATCGTGATCTCATGTAGTAAATTAAGGACTAGCAGAGACTATATTTCCATTCCCTCCAGTCTATGTTCTTGATGAATGAATCATCTTGATAGTAACTCTTACAGCGTATCCCCTATCCGATGCAATTCTTTGTTTTGTCCCTTCACCCATTTATGCAATCAATTTCATCAGCTGACCTCTATTTTTTATGGATTCTCCATTACCTCTTCGAGTCAGAAAATCAAACATGTGAAGTAGATAGTTGATTCTCATGGTCAGATCTCACTATATATGAGACAAAAGGGTTTGCAGTTCACAGATTATTACTGGTTCAACAGAGCATATGGTAATGAACAAGGACTACTTGCCAAGGACCTAAATTCATTCACATGGTGGCTTTGCTACTTTGCTCAATTCTCATGCAGAGCAAACCCGCATGGAAAATGAGCCACGAAGTAGTTTAATGGCGTACGTGTATCAGATTATGGGCTAAGAACAGGATGAGGAGAAACAGATCCACATGGTGGGATAGCACTTGACTGACCCACTTGGCATCAAAAAGGAAGGGATGGGCTAATGAGTAAGGAGCTGGGTTATGATGGCAGTCTTAATGTGGAAAAGGAGCAAGTTCAAAGCATATTGATACTAGACACTCACTCCTCTCATGCAACAAATAAAGTGAAAAGCAACATCAAGCTTCAATATTCTTTGCAACTCTCTACAAGCAAAGCCAAATTGCCAAAATTTCAACCTCGAAAAGATGAAACACGACTTTGTTTGTAGTATTTTTTTTTTAACCCTCTTTTTCAGTCAGATTTTCACACTAAACACCCGATTCTGTTTTTCAACGAATTTGTAAAAAAACAAAGAAAGGTAGTGCAGGCTAGAGGAGGTGGCATCTGGAACCGAACTCCAAGAAAACATCAATTTTCAACGGTATTTTTCCACACCTCAAATTTCTTCTGAGAGATACATTATTTATCTTTGTCGACATGATTTTCTTAATTAACTAGCTAGTTACTGCATATTCACAGCACCCCTGCATAATTTTGGCAAGTTGCATGGTTCAACACAAAGTACTGACACACATTGCAGTACCAGTAGATCAACTTCCTTGATTAATCTATCATGCTTTAAACTAGGATTGGCCTCTGCATCAGATCATGTCCTTTTGGTTGCAATTTCCAAGCAAGTTTTACAATCAATAATGATAAAATCACAATGGAAGCTACATATAGTCATCACCGGAAAAGTTGCAGTATAAAATAAGTAACATGGCAGGCATACCTGTTTGGATATCTTGATTCTAGCTGATCACATCCGATCCCTTAATAAGCATCTTTTTGTTCATTTATGTACGTGCTTTCTTGATCTTCACCAGGGTTTTCTTGCGAGCTGCAAATACAATGAAAAAGAGACATAAACTGAAATGCTAAACATAATGCAAGATTGCCAAATCTTGTGAGAGAGAGAACTGCAGTGGAGCCGGCTCGGACACCAAACCATTGATTAAAGTTGGGAGATTGAGGGTTAATTAGCGCGTGATTTTGAGTTGGGGGGAATGAAGCCTGGTCCGAGATCATTCGAAAGAAGAATGTGTGCTTAAAGTGAATGGTCTCGAACCAGACAGCATCCCCCTCAACTGTGTAGCAATCAAAGAGAGGAGACTGTTTGACATTTGGCCATGCATTCATGGGCCCTTATATACGTGAGAACAGAGGATGAGTTAGCTAGACTATATCTTTTTGTGGGTCATATATTGACATGGAATCCCAATTTCTACAGCTGCCCCCCCCTTCTAATCATGCTTTTCACACGGTGTTGGAGAAGAAACTTTGGCTTTGTTTGCTTTGAGTGCCCAAATGTTCACTGTGCTTCTTGCACGCAAATTGTAATCCTCACTGCCTATAGGTCCAGGGATTGAACTGTACAGCTTTTAACATTTCAGCCGTGTTCTTGCATCACAACCAAACAAGCCTTTGTAAATTAGTACAGGGATTTCGAGTGTATATGTCAAGGATTGAGAATTAATAATAAAAACAAGTAGTTTGGTAGAGAAAATGGAGGCTACTCGTCAATGATTGATAATAATAACCGGGCTCCCGTTACAGGGTTTAGTACAAAATTGAGGTCAAAACAAGAGCTTTTTGTCAGTTTCTAGCGTCGGTATCCATCTAATAACAGAAAGCATACCAAAAGCTATCTCCCACCCGCCTGTCTATTGGGTTGAATTGGCTTGTGACATAGTATCATTGTATTATCATTATTCAAATTTCACCAAGTAGATTTATATAAATTTCAAGCTTAAAATACCTTCATGTTTCTAGAAATAATATAAATTATTAGATAAAATCTAATTTATATTATTCTGAAACTTTCTCATCTCTTAATAATAAGACTTCTAATTATATGCAAATTATCCAATGGGAGATTTAAGGCGTCGAATGCTCGTTTGTTAATAAAAGAAATCTATTAAAAATTGCCGTTATTAATCATTGCTCAAGGAAGGAACTACTTGATATTCGTCTTGGAGCACTTAAAAATGAAATGAATAAAAAATAAATAAATTTGGGACATGTTGACGCATGATGATCTTGACAAGGGTGTTTAAAGGATATTTCTTTTGGTTTCCCACTGGAGGAAAAGGGGAAGATAGGAGGTGAGAGAAGCTAATGTTTGCCATACACAGTTCGATTCCAAGCTTAAATGGAAAGAAATACAGGTTGGCCTGTTAAAGCTTTGAACAGAGCCATAAAGAAGAGCGGAGGAGTGGGCATGGGAACAAAAAAAAAGTAGGGGGAAAAGGAGTTCATGAAGTGATGCACACTGTATAGCTTGACTACTACCATGTTTGTGAAAGTTAATCAACTACTTGCAATTATTCAAGATCCTAATATTCCATCTGTTACTAAAAGCTCAATAATCAATCAACTGGCTTGGTAGCTGGTACAGATGGAAAAAAGAATGGGAAAATGACATTAAAGATACATGGCAATGGCATTGCTCTGAAAAACAGCTCTGGAGTCCTCTGCTTAGGCCTTGGAGGGCACTGAAGCTGGACTGTAGAATGCATAGTTGGGATCAAATACCATATCAGGTGCATGAAAGATCGTATGCTATTGAAGTAGTAATTGCCTTCTCATCTAACAATACTCCATCGGAGAAATCTGAAAAAACAAAACAAGTAGTATCAGATGCAACACTGCTGCATAATAACACCCACTTCTTAGTTCTCACAAGAACAAATTGGGAAAATACTAGCAATTTACTTCTCAAACCATTATGCTCCGACGGCCACAAGTCCTCAAGTCCCGAGGCTTTTAAAATGATAGCAGTTGTTTTTTAAAATGTTTTTTTACTCGGAAAAACATGAAAATAATATTTTTTTTATTTTTTAAAATTTATTTTTGACATTACCACGTCAAAACAATCCAAAAACACTAAAAACTATTAATTTGAAACAAAAAAAAACAAATTTTGACAAAAAACATGTTGAAACTCTCTCTCAAACACCCCATTGCTAGCATTCATTACCAAGACAAAAGAATTATATTATTAATTAAAAACCATGTCAATATTTTTTTAACCTTTAATTAACTATATTTTCTGCATAATCCGACTCTTTTTTTCTCTAGCAATATTTTATACATTAAACTATATTTCGGTTTGACTTGCCAAAAAGAACTGAAATGGGAAGTAAAACGATTCCGGTATAAAGTATGGGTCTTGCCTAACCTTATAGAGATGGTTTATATGTATATGAAGTTTTCATTATCAAAGCTACCAGGTAGAAGAGATAACCCTACAACAAGAGCATTACAAACAGCAGAGAATATGTATTACGAAGACAAGTGAACAAGAACGTCAACTAAAAGAATGACCTAATTCCAGCATCTACCACAAAAATCTGGAATCATTCACAGCAGCCAAGTATTGAACAAGAATTGAATAATCTGATGAATCAAAACAACATTATTTGAGCTCTCAGATTTGTGAATTCTCATTTATTGAGTAGCCTAGTTTGCGGATGCACAAAAACCAGAAACTCTCTTGATGGAACAATATCTGGGACAGAAAATTGACAGATGCACTGGAATTCAAGAGCTGAAAGTAGACCCAATTTTAATGCAAGTCCTTTTGACCAGCAACTTTTTTTTCACCACAAAAAGGTCTCCTTTTGCTGTTTGGTTACCACAAACACTTAAACACAAGGTGCTTTACGCTCCATGGGCATCTTTTTTCCTTTTGCTTTAAGAGCTTTTCATGATGACGCTTATTATAATAATGCAAAACAAAAGATTTAGCAAAGGCACAAATTTCCACTCTAACAAAGCACATCCCAGCATTAGGGGACCCCCTTACTTGCCTCCTTAACTTTACATCCTCTTTGTGCGTGTGTGACAAACCATTCAAGAACACAATCCAACAAACGACCATTAGGTACACACAAATTCATTATATTCAAACCACTGTATATTAACATTGCAAGTCTCAGTCCCACACTACATAGCTTTCCAATTTTTCTACCAGATGCACAATTTCTACTTTTTTTTTTTTTCAATTCTCAGATTAATAGAATAGTAAAATCAGATAATTGAAGCATGTAAAATAAGAATCGACTACTGGAAGACCAGCAGCTTGTGCCACACTTTCCCTGTGTTCCAAACAGAAAGTTCAAGACCGAGTTTTTTTGAAGAAAAATCAGAATGGTTTATATAGAAATCATAAGTTGCAGAAAATCTACCCTTCATGCATTAAATAAACATTGCAACAAGCCCTTGCAATTTATAAAGGGGGTGACATTCACATTCTTCAGAGCAGTCACCGAAAACAAGAGAAATTGAGACGATTTGCCTCTTATAAATTAAGATTTCACCACCAAATTAAGACTGGGCATCAATGTCTGATTAAAGCATTCAAAACCAACTGTCAAGTTACAAAGTTTCAAAAAATGTGAATGACATTGCTGCGTTGGAAATTCTTGTTCCTTGGTAAACACCACATAAAAGAGATCTATAATCCGCCGCCCCACTAGATAGGCCAAGGAAAGCTGCAATTCCAGTTTACTAAATCAACTATACTTCTAGTAAATTCACTGCTTGAAAACAGATAGCTTGAGCAACAAATGCACATTTTAAGAAACAGAGCTGACCTCAAAAGATTTGCATTAGAAGAACGCCAGCTCTAAGAGGAAGCGCTTGCAGAGGCAGGCAAGTGGTCCACGACCAATGGGGCAAGAACAGCTTGGTGGTTTACCTCATTTTTGTTTATGGGCCTTGTACATCTCTTCCATTTCAACCACAACTAACCTCTTCACCCGATGGAAAATTAAATGATGTATTAGAACACAATGCCCTAAAAGTAGAAGAAATTGCAAATATTTGAACAAATCTTTTCCTTAGAATAAACTAAATTCTATGAATCATTGCGAGTTGATACTATACCTGTTGGGTCACCCCTGACTGTGGGAGTATTCCACCGCATGAAAGTCTGGTTGCATTTGCCAAGACGTGATGCCTCTAAGGCACGCCTGTGAAGTCTCCTAGTTCCTGGAACGCCCCTCACCAAGTTTATATAAAACTTGGGCTTTGAAAGCATTGAATGCATTCATGTCTTCACCCTTTCACCTGCGTTGTCAGCTAAAACATCTGAACAAAGCTATATTGCAAAGAAAATGAAATTGCACAGTAACAAACACTACAGGAAGAGATGACTAAAAGTAAAAAAAAAAAAAAAAAAAGACATTTTGAGCCATTCCTTTACTATAGAGAGTTTGGTTCATTTATTCATCAAATCTATTCTCTAAATTCAAGAGAAAAACCCATTCCCTTATACAGACAAACAAATAAATTCTTAAAAAAAGATGGACTTAGCGACAACCCCAATTCAGGCTTAAGCTAAGACAGGTCATAAACAGGTTCGAATCAAGATTGTTTATGAAACTAAAAGCGGAGATTAAGAGAAAATGTAAGATTTTTTTAACTCACCTTAATAAGTATTATTAGGTGAGGCCTGATCCCTCAAACTTCCTTTATAAGATTGTTAAATTTGTTTATGTTCGCATTCTCTCCATCGAAACCTCTGTCTCTGCTCTCTATCCAATAGTAATGATGGGAAGATAAGGAAGAGCAGATGCGTTCCCTTTTTCAATTTTCTGGCAACTTTAGGATATGTTATTTTATATTTTAAAAAACCCATAAAAAATAAAAAATAGATAAATAAATTAACAATCCAAAATGGAAACTGGGGATAAATGGGATCCCTATTCGAGAATTTCATTTCGGACTGAATTGAGATTAATAACCTAATGGCTTCTTCTTTACTGAGAGGCTGGACAGTTCGGGCTCATTGAATTGTTTTTAAGTGATGTTGGATAGTGATACAGTTATTTTTTAAAATATTTTATATTTTAAAATAATATTTTAAAAATGTTTAAAAATTACTTTATATATTAAATCAATCTAAAGATATAATTTTAAATAAATAAAAAATTAAATTTTGCTCCACCCTGTTTGCTTGGCAATATCGAATGAAGGCTATTAATTGGATTTATAGGACCTGATTGTTTTGATATTGTATTGTACCCTATCATTTCCTATTATATTTTTTTATTTATTTTAGATCATAATTAAAAAATTATTCTACTTGTAACAAAAATGAATTAAAATGGCTTTAAATTATAAGCATACTTGATATTTATAAAAAAAAAAATTAAAGCAACTCCCTTCTAAAAAATTCCAGCTTTTGGTTGAATATTTTGACTCAATTTTATAATAAGTTTTTTTTATTTAAATCAAATGCTATTTATAACCATTATTTGAGTCAATAATTAAGAATCAATTTATAAAAGTATATACCTTGCTTCTGAACTGTGATGAGAGTCATTTTTATCTTATAACTCACATGCCACCGCTACTAATGCTTGTGTTTCGAATATATCTCTTGCTTGATTACCGAAAACGCCCAACCCAAGAAATAAATCGGGATTATTTAAGAAAACATCATTCACATCATCATACAAATTCACCCCTAAGTACACAATCTTCACTAAATGCAATCAATTCACTTTTATTTTTATATGAAAATCAGTACCCACCACGTACAGTTCTTCAGATTTCCTGTTTTTCTACAACGTCCACTGTTCTTCTTCTTCTTCTTCTTTTAACAACCCTATTGTCAGATTAATATAAAAAGATTCGATTAAAACAGGGATAGAAAAACTGGAATACCAGCAGCTTGTTTCACATTTTCCTAATCATGTGCTTCAAACAGAAAGAAAGCAAAATAGACCCCCAGCAGTAAGAAGACTACTCAACAAAAGTGCAAAATGCAAGCCGTTTACAGAAAAAAGGGAATGCTTTACATAGATAGCATAAGTTACAGGAAATTTACACTTGATACATTACATAAACACTGAAACAAGTCCTTGCAACTTAAAAGGGAACAACATTCATATTCTTCAAGCAGTCGCAGAAGGAGGAAAATTGGGACATTTTGTTTCTCATAAATTAAGAATTAAGAACTCAACACCATATTAAGACTGAAGGCCAACGCCTGCAAAACTCTGTCCACTTACCTCAAGTGGAATCAACTCATCTATCTCTTCCATTTGCCTAGTTTCATCTTCAAATTTGCAAATGACATGGCCTTTCGGAATACTGTGCTGAGAAACAGGGTTGCTGGTATCTTCTCTGAAAATACCCTGACTTTGGTTATTTCCATCACCACAAGCCCCTTTCACTCTGTCTGGCTGAGATGAATTCACTCCATTACTGCAGCTCTTCCTTCGGCCCAATTTTGGTGATTTTGCACGTGTTGGTGGCAGCTGACAGTCAGATGAAAGCAGATTAGTCAAGTTTCTAATCATAATAAATTTGTTATCCTAGGAAACTGGCTTCCGTGCATAATCTTCTGTCATCAACCCCTGCCAAGTACTTCGATGATTTAAGTAAAAAATAACATCCCAGGAAACCTGTACTGTAAATCTTTACAACAATGGCAGGAAAGGGGTATGAGTCTGCCTGCAGTACCTTTTTTAGTTCGACCTTAGGCGGTGGTCCTTCATGGTAGAAACTTGGCATTGGGCTAGCCTTAAACATCAAACTCTTCCTCAGTTGCTTGATGGCTGCCTCCTTCTCTTCCTTGAAATTTGTTATTGAATGACGACAAATCAAGAAATACATCAGGATCATTTGCTTTGACGACGAAATGTCGACAGCTAAAGTCGATTTGTGAGAGAGACTTTAACTACACTTTGCTATCAAGCTTCTTGAAATACTTTACCTTGGTCCTTGCTTCACTTTGGGTTTTCTCAGCCTCCAATGCTAGATGTTTTTCCTCTAACTTTGAATAGAACTACAAGATTTAAACATAATAAAACCGTTGAGTCTTCACCTTCAGGTATGTTTCAACCGAAGAACTTGCATTAAAAAAAGAAAGAAAGAAAACAGAACTTCAACTCTGAATGAAACAAAGAGATAAAGGCAGTACCTCCTTCCGCTTTTCAGCACGTTCATTGCATCTAAATACAGGGGCTGCCACAGCAGCTGGCTTGGACTTAGCAGGCCGTGCAGATGCTGTGGTACTATGCAGAATCAAGGTATGAAATATAAAAAAGAAATCGAGCTACAGAGGTGACAGAAGTTTAAGAAATGCACAAAAGAAAACTGGTTCAAACTTAATATGCTAGAAAGAGGATACGAGGAAGTGACAGAACAATTATCTTCCTCATCTGGATGCTTCTTATTATTTGGTTGCAATGGCTTCCTTGACACAGAAAGTGGCTGCAGTTAAGCAAACAAGAGTTCCAGGATTAACTAGGAGTACAGTTTTCCAACCACTTGATTAAATTAAAACATGATTTCCCAATATATCGAAGCTCAACTTCACATGCTGAAACAATATTATTATTATTATTATTATTATTATTATTATAGAACAGACACATGGCTAAATTAACAATTATTAAATACTTATGCCTGGTTGCAGCAGATACCTGATTCTGCTTTATAGGGTTTGGACGTAGCACATTGTTTGCCTTGAATGATTTGTTTAGACCATTGGTGATATCAGGTTCGCCAGAAGGACGCATTCCCAATGAAGCACGCTTTTCAGTTGCTAAGGCAAATGGCTGCGGAACAGTGTGTTTTGTTCGAGCAAGTCCAGCAGGAGCAGGTTTTGATGCATGCTTTGTAGACGATTTTTTCTGACCGATATCCTTAGATTTCCGGTTTAGTGCTTTGACCTTTTCCACTTTCAAGCCATCCTCAAAATTTGAGCATACTACAGTCTGATCTTCCTTGCTTTTTTCAGCATGGGAAAGTTCAGTAACCTCAACTGAGACTTCAGTGGTACATTCCTTCACCACATATTCCTTCGCTTCAGTACTCTCCTCTGAGCTATGGAGCTCTGGAACACCATTGATAGGTTCATAGGATTCCAGAACACCATGGTCGTCAGGAACAGTTTCATGAGTTGGATCATGGGAGACACCATTTGAATAAACGATGACACAATTTGGCTCCTTGTCCATGCAGACGTCAGTAACTTCTATGCCCATTTCACTGGATCAAGAAATACAAGAATCAAAATCACATTAATACTCATATTTTCATCCATTTCTGTGTCCAAGGAAAAACTTTGCTACATCCGCTTCAGTCCCCTCCAATCAGAGAATAAGAAGTTAACAAAATGGGTATGCCCAATCCGTAATTATGACAATAAACCCAGGTACGCAGACTCAACAAAGAATTAAACCCATTTTCCAATTAAGCGATTTTCTTTTTAGCTGAGCAAATTATTCCATTAAAAATGGAAAATCGTAAACATAACAGCAATAGCACTCATTTTGGAGAGATGGGAAAACAAGGAGGCTTAATAGACAATAAGCACCACGTAAATCTCAAGGAAACACAAAAATTACCACTATAAGGAAATAACTAGACATTATCTCTTTCACTCTCTAAGAATAACTCCACTGTACTTGGAACAATGAAGCTTTAATTTTCTGTCAGTTTCCTTTGCTGCATTTTCTCAATAACCAAACAAACATAGAATCAGATTTGTTTTGCAAACTAAAAAGAAAAAAAAAAAGTAGATTCTCCGGTAAAAATCTAAAAAACCAAATCTAAAATCAAAGATAGATCGAAGAGATGATAAGAACTAAAGGAGCAAGCAAAACGACACCGAAAAGATCGAAGAAGCAAAAATCCAATAATGAATTAGAACCTGCATTACATGCATGCAATTAAGAGAGAGAGAGAGAGAGAGAGAGAGAGAGAGATCCAGAGAAAGAGCTTGAATCAGAAAGTGGCAAGTTTCGTAAATAACTCACGGTTTTGAGCCCGATCTGTTAAGGAAGAATATGGAAACAACACCAAGGTTTCTTCAATGTGAGTTTGTTGTTGTTTTTTCTGCTATTTGTTCTTCGCTTTCTGTTTGTCTTGTGGAGCTGTGTTTGTTTCTGTTACTGGTTTCTTTTATACTCTTGTTTTTAAGGGCGTCTCGTCGGTGTTCCCTCTGTCATCGCATTACACGCCGTTACTTGCTTCACGATTTGAATTTTGAAATTGAGAACGCTGTTAATTTTAAGGGCTTCTAAAAGTGTAGTTTTCTTATGTTTCAGGATCTCAACTTTTATTTTTTCTATTTCCGGAATTTCACTCCCAAAATTGGATCAATCCATTTAGAGTAGTGACGAGTACTTCAATATTTTACAAAATATCTCTTTGTATACACTTATATGATAAGTTTTCCATATCAGAATTTTATCACAATTATTAATAATAAAATGTATTAAACTAATAAATCACCGACCACAAAATGTAACTTACAAAATAACGGTTAGTTATATACTCTATATTTATAAATTAATTTTTAGATTTATTAATTTAATATTTTATAAATATTAAAGATAAATTAAGCTTTCATTAATAATAAATATATAGTTATATGAATATAATAATATCATGCGTAACTAATTAATTAATTATAAGACATATTAAACTAACACTTATTGAATCAATCAACAATAACAAGTAAACATCTAGGTGGTGGCCCAGTGGTAAGAGCTTGGGATCAAGAGGTTTGCTCCCTCTGTGGTCTCAGGTTCGAGCCCTGTGGTTACTCATATGATGGGCACTGGAGGCTTACATGGTCGTTAACTTCAGGGCCCGTGGGATTAGTCGAGGTGCGCGCAAGCTGGCCCGGACACCCACGTTAAACTAAAAAAAAAAAAACAATAACAAGTTTAGTGATTTTGTTTTTCTATCCTCCATGTTTATATTTTGAGTTATTTTTTTCTTATATTTTTTTTATTATGATTATATTCTACAAACCTAAATAATACAATATTTTTAGCTTTATAGGATATCCAAATATTCAGTCTTATAATAAAATAGTATTATAATTAATTTTTTTTATTTTTAACATGGTATCAA
This sequence comes from Populus simonii, assembly GCA_007827005.2. Classification (NCBI taxonomy): domain Eukaryota; kingdom Viridiplantae; phylum Streptophyta; class Magnoliopsida; order Malpighiales; family Salicaceae; genus Populus; species Populus simonii. The sequence goes on from CM017473.2 coordinate 13,119,845, forward strand.
GTAAGTGATTTTCTTGTACTGAATTCTTTAATATTTTTTGCTTTATTACTCGCCGATCATTAGGGTTTTTAAATTTTTATTTATTTTATTTTCTTAACCTTTTTGTTTTTGTCATTTTCTTTCCACCATTCTTTTGCACAACCCTCTTGTTTAGTTGCCATTGTTGAGTCTGGAATCCCAAGCAGGCCATCAATGATAAGTCGGGGGAAGGTGAGGATGGCATAAAATTCTATTATTATTAATTTATATTTGATCAAGTGGTTTAAACTCTAGTCCTAAATTTACTAGCCTTGTTTTTTAATGTCCATAAATAGCAATTTGAAGACCATTTTTTATTATTTCTTTTAAGTCTTTTTTTTTTTATTTTTTTTTCAAATTATAAACTCGAGTAAAATTTAACTTGGATTTTTTTATGATGTTTGGAGAGTTTAATATTATCTTGAAAAGTTTTTTTATTGGTCATTTTTAAAAATAGTCATCAAGATTTCAATATTATCTTGAAAAGTTTTTTTATTGGTCAAATAATAAAATCAAGATTTTTGAATAATTAAAAATTATAATTTATTCTATAATTTTTTGATCTTATTCTTATATACACCTTTTAATTTATTTCCACACATCTTATTTATAAATTTTCTTGTTTTTTATTTTGTATCAAAGTTTTAATGATAAAATAATCATAAGTTTAAATTTTACTATCCATATCCTAACTAATAAAATTAAACACTGATTCTTGATAAAGTTCAAACACATAAGCTTTTATTTAAGAGAAGTATTAAAAAGAAAAAAAAATCATGATTCAATCATTAGTATATTTATAAAATATTATAATTTTATAGGTTTTTTTTTTAAATTTGAATACGTGTGATAAAGTGAAAGCAAATCCACTTGCTAATATTGCACATGGTGCTGGAATTTTCTTTTTACTTCTTTAATATTTTTTATTCTCACCGTTGATTTCGAATTATTTAGGATGATGCCAGGTCCCTTTTTGTTACCAAGAATGCTACCATACAAATGTTTCCGTTTAAAAAATAATGCCAAACTGGGCGCTCCTTTTTCTCAATAGATAATTTAGCAACGTACGTGGAATCTATCATGCCCACCATCCTCCATCTCATACACATGTCTTCAATTTATTTATTTATTTATTTATTTATGTAGGTGTTCGGGTCAATTTACGCACACCACGACTAATCTCACAGCCTACTGAATATCCTACAAATCTAGTGAGCATGTAAGGCATCGTGGGATGACAGGCATACACAATAAAATTCGAACCTAAGTGCAGGAAAAAAAAAAAAGCACATGTCTTCAATCTTTTATTTCATGTTGGAGTTGGTGAATAAATAAATTAGTACTATATAATAACCGAATAATTTTTTATTTGTTTGTGGAAGAGGACGAATTCAGTGCAATTTAACCACTCCAGGAAATCAATCATTGGTCACGCCTATTATTTAATTTTTAGAACAAAGTGTGCAGAAGAGTACCAACCGACCCACCCATTAAATACCAAGGTTAACAACTTTGCCGCAAAGGCAAGCTGTAACAATCCTTTAACAATTTTATTAAATTAAAAGAAATTGATAACAAAGACTTGACTGGAAAAAAATTTTGAAGGATAGTTTCTGAGCACATTCGAGGTTGCTTGGATCTTTATAAGGATATATTCGAGGTTGGTGAATTCTTTTATAATTTAAAGGTTTGTTTGTTTTTGTGTTTTAAAAGTGTTTTTTAAAAAAATTAATTTTTTTTTTATTTTTTTTACTTTAAATTAATATTTTTTGGGTGTTTTTCAATCATTTTGATGTGCTAATATTAAAAAGTACTTTTAAAAAATAAAAAAATATTATTTGATATATTTCCAAATAAAAAACACTTTAAAAATAACCGCAACTACACTCTCACATAAAAAGTCCTCATAAGTTTTTCCTGTAATTTTTTTCATAGTCTGAAATTTTATTTAGAGCATGTTTAATATTATGATAACTATTGGTTTTTTAAAATATTTTTTTATTTAGGAATGGATTCAAATAATTTAAAGTTAAAAAATTAAAAAATTATTTTTTAAAAAAATATATTTTTAAGGCGTAAAAACAAAAAGCTTTTAAATAGAAGAAAAAAACAAAATTAAATTAAAAAAATTATAATACCCATTGCGAACCCTGTTGGCAGATGGCTTTGTTTTCTCTCTCTCTCTCTCGAGCAACCACCTTGATCTTTCACAGAGAATAACCCTTCTGTTTTAGAATCTTATCCTTCACGGCCAAATACGAACATGTCTCCCATGTTAATATATTTAGAAACAACACAGCATCACTCTGTTGAGAGGCAGCTCTGTGAACGTGCTGGCTTCGCTTGAAATAGCGACGGAAACATTTCGAATGTTACATCGATGGAAGGGTCATGTCTCAGCTCTGTTAATGTAAATAGAAAATTCCATTTTTTCTCTCCCAGAACTAATAAAGATACATATTTTTTACGTAATTTGGCAAAATTAGCTGGGATGTTTGGCCATGGCATTATGATTTTCGAGAAGATGTTCATGTCTTAACCAGAAAGTAATTTGTAGAAGAGAAGACGTTCCATCGAAATAATTGCCATCCTTGATTATTCCTGCTTAACCCTTTTGACAAAGCCCCAGCACCCTCTAATTAATTTAACACCCACCTCTTAAATCTCATGCCTGATTTACCTGTGTCCATTTTGTCCAAAAATATCATTCAATGTCCTTGGCAGGAAAGACAGGTAGGTGACGGCCTCTGGTTCTTGCTTCCATTTCTGCCTAAACCCTTTAGCTGCTAGCTAGACCTTCACAATCGCCGTCCAGGGTAACTGAAAACTCAAATTTCTACCGGCGAGCTCAAAACTCTGCAGGTTGGAAACATCACTCACCCGTTGAGGATGATAATTTCATGTTGAGAGACAACTCGCACTCAAGATTCTGTTTAAGGATTATCCGATCAATAATCTCTTACCCTTAATAGAACAGTTTAATGCACATTCATGGAGATGTAAGCTTAGGTGAACAACATTAACTATGCTTAAATACATGGAAATATACCCTCTGAAGATTAAAGTTTCCTAATTCTACAATCTACATTAAATACAATTAACGATCATGATAAAAACGAACGAGTGTGCCTAAATCTATTCAAGAGCAAATTTACGGGGTCCAAATTAACTCTTGAAGTTGGTGAGACGTGTAGGGGCAATTATAGATAACTGCAAAGATTACAGGGAAGGTATGGCGGAGGAAGACAGAGTGAGCTGTGAAGAAAGAATCAAGTATGGGACCCCACGTACAATATTAGAAGAATGATACATCCATCTCCCTCCATCACGCCTTTAATCTTGAATTCCAAGCGAATGATTTGATCATCTGGTGGCTCCCACACATCCCAGAATGGACGTGCCAACGGCCATGATCGATGACTATCATCACCAACTCGAGAGCTCGACCTGTGTTTTAGCCCCTCAAAATTAATAAAAGTCTCCTTCAGGACCAGAAATTAATGATAACAACAAATCAAAGTCTACCTTGCACGCTTACCATATCTCACTGGTGCCAGTCTGACTCTCTGGGGATCATCCGTTGCCCAGTAGCGTCACAGAAAAGTTCGAGTGTTTTATTATGACAAGCAGTCAACGAGTCCTACATCAAGATCAAGCGTGGGCCCATCCCGATCAATCGATTGGTGAAGTGTCTTGATTAACATTTAATTTCTTGATTGATCATGCTAATTTGTTGTTAGAATGAACCATGTCAATTCTTATGCCCTGGCATTAAAGGTGGGAAATCTTATTGAGATTTCTTCTCATTTTTATGACTCATCTTTATCCTTCGTGTCCCTTTCTGCCAAAAAAAAATGAAAATGAAAATAAAAGATTGGTATTTTCTTGAATTGTTATATTTATTTTCTCTCGATAGATAATTTTAAAAGATTGAAATAAATTTTTGGTGATGGATGTCCCATTCAACGCTATGAAATGTCAACACCTCTGCGTTGTCACCATGGCCAACAAACACAGTCACCATCCGATCATATTTTAAGTGTCACGCTTTGATGCATGAATTCTTTATGTTAGAAAATAATTTTTTTTAAGATATTTTTTTATAAGATAAATATTTTTTCTATTCCCCAGTCTTATGTTTTTCTATTTGAAGGACATGATTTTCTCATTTTATTTTTTTTATTCAGTATTACTAATAATTTATAGTTTTTTTATATAAAAAGATTGTAATAATCTTTTGGCATGTGGGATATGGATAAATAAAAGAAAAATATTTTGAGTGTCTCCCTAGTAGTTTTGATTTCTTGATATTTGAAAGTTTTAACTTGCAAGGAACTTTATTATCTTTCGCCTATGTTTTGACATAAAATAATTTTTATAATTAGAATAGTTTTGACTAAGATCTAAACTCAACATCCAACACGAAAAGATATATGCATAAACTTTATTTTAGAAAAATAAATATTTGTTTTAGTTAATTTTATTTATTTATACTTCTATTTTCTATTATTATTATGATTTTCTAGTTTTTTTTTCCCATTTGAAGATAATAGTTTTCCTAGTTAATTTTTTTCTAATTATTATTACTTAGGTTTTATATTTTTTTTATATAAAAAGTTATAATGCTTTTCTGACTTGTAAAATATGGATAAATAAAAAATAAATATTCTGGATGGATCCTCTGTAACCATAATCTTCAAAGTCTTTGAAAGTTCTTGCTTATAATAAATATTTTCCTTTTGCTCTCATACGTGTCACTCTTGCTGTTTTTTTCGTCCTTTTATAAGCCGATATGCATCAATAATAAATTCTTAGTGTCAAGAGAAAGGAGAGCCAAACTTCACACCTACTGAATAAGAATTAATTTCAAAGTTTAAAAGCTTCAAAACGCGTATGTATTGTATCAATTTATTCATTTTATAAATCTATTATTAATTATTTTGATTTATTATGTCCCTATATTGTATTTTCTCCATCAATTATATACTTTGACTAATAAATTACTAACCATAAGTTAATGTTGGACGCATGCCAAAATTTGAATTTGAGATTTTTTTTATATTAGAACAGGAAGAAAAAAACACAAATTGTGAGTTAAATAATTCATAAGCCCTAAAATCTCAAATGATTTTTTAAAAAAATAACTAAATCTAATAAAACATGAAAAATCAAATTAAATTGCAATCACACTCCAACAACTCAATAACAACTCTATTTCGATAAAAATAAACTATATTAATTTAGTCATTTAACCATTCATCATCAACAAATCAACTTTTCAAATAGCTAATTCTTGTAATAAAATCAACATCAACTATAAAAATGTATCACATTAATATTTAATAAATCAAATATAAAAGGTAAATGTAAGGTTAAAGGTAACAATATCAAGGATAAAAAGAACTGAATTGAAACTCTTTCAAGAAAAGGGAACCTAACATGCTAAACGTTATTGTTGGTTGTTGTGACCACTAGAATATAGTTGAATCTAAGCTGAAAACACTAGAGAAGGTCGTGTATTATTGGAGATTATCATTGATGGTTGTAGAGGATCGAATCGGAGTTGGGGACACATAAAAGGTCCCTAAATTGTCTGATTGATGGGTCATAAAATTCAAGATGCTTAGGAATAAGATTGATATATTGGATAATTAGTTAATTTTTTAATTCAAGCAATTTGATTCGTTCTTTCTAGTTAAGGTGTCTGAATACTTGATATGGAAGTTCGAATGATTGGTAGTGGTAATTGATTCTTTTAAGCAATTTGATTCGTTCTTCCTAGTGCGTTGCCTGAACTCAAGCATGTTGGGCTCGAGTATGAAGGCCCAAGCCCACGAGGGTGCTGAGATGCACACCTTACACCGGCTGGGTAGCACACCCAACATAGGATTGGGTTTTTTACTCGAGCCCATGCTCTTTAGAGCAATTAGGCTTATGATATCACTTCTGAACCTCTGCTTTTTAGGTGTTGAGCTTGAGCTACCATGCTGAAACTTATTTTTTCAGACGCCGAGTATATATTGAGCTCAAGCTTAATAGTCCGATCATGTTTTTTAAAAGGTTTTTAAGTGTGTGTTTGGTTTTGAGGTGTGATGATTTTTTTTCAAATATACAATTCTTTTAATGCACAAACCACACCTTTAAAAATTAAAAATACATATTTTTGAGGACTCAAAAAAAAAAACCAAAACCTCCTCTAAACCAAACACTATCCTAGATCCATTCATTCTAGAAAGGTAATTCTATTTTATACTGAAAGCATCACTTATCTAATTAGATTGGGACAAAGCAAGCTTGCTGACATCGGGGATTTGCTGGCATGGTCAGGGTTAGTTGTCGTGAGTCGCTGTACTTTGATGGAACCTCATCGGCTTTTAAATGGTGGTCACCGTACTAGGGTTTCTTTTATTTAACATGTGTGTTTGTTTTATTATTTTTTTTTAATAGTTTGTTAAAAAAATCTCAAATCTTGACACGTGTCTAATATTAACCATAATTAAGTATTATATCGTAAAAAAACATAATGAGTTAAAAAAACATATTATAAAAATATAATAAACCAAAACAATAGGAATATTTTATTGCTTTAGAGGGTGTTCCCTTAAAATTTGATTTTTTTAACTTAAAATGATTTTTTTTATTTTCGAATCATTTTAATGTACTGATATTAAAAATAATTTTTAAAAAATAAAAATTTTTATTTTAATATATTTCTAAATAAAAAATATTTTAAATCACTGCCGTTGTTATCATTACCACAACAATCCTAAATAGATTTTTAGCCTATTAATTTAACCACCGCAACAAATATGAGAGGCTAACTTGATATTATGATTGTTATTATTTTTGACAAATAACTTGGTTTAAGTCTTACACAAGATGTAATTGAGCTTTTTCTTATAATATATTGTTTTGAAGCAGAACTTTTTCTTTTTTATATATATATATATATATATATATATATATATATATATATATATATATATAAATTAGGTGTGATTTAACCCGTGAAATTAAAGAGGTAAAATTATATCCCCTTCAGCACCTAAAAATTATAAAAAATAAAAAATAAAAGTCTACCTTATCTTACATGTAGATAATAATATCACATATGATGTTGATGTGTCTTTAATTATAATTATAATTTCTTTTCTTTATTGATAACGTTTTCTGTGTGGACAATTTATAATTTTAATTTGCTGTTAGAATGAATGGTATCGGGTCGGGTCTTACCATTATTTTATCTTTCTACTTTCTATTTCTTTCTTAATTGTGATTCAGACCCTTTATTGTTTTTAGAATTGATTGACTCCATGTGCCGTGTAAATAAACAATATAATTCTTTGGTTTAATTATCACTATAAATAGTGTTTTTTAAAATAATTTTTGCTTTAAAAATAAAAAGTTATTTTTTTCTTTTAAAATATATTTTTGATATCATTATAACAAAATATCCGAAAACACAAAAAAAAATTAATTTGAAACTAAAAAACAATAATTTTTAAAAAATACTTTTAAAATATAAAAATAAATGGATTTTAAAGCTATTAGCAGCAGCTTGTCCACACTTTTTTTTTTTTTCTGTATTTTTCAAATAGGATGTTCAAAACATGCAGATTTTCATCAGTAAAAAGATTTCTCATCAAGACCACAAGCTGTTTACTGAAAACGGCGAATGTTTATATCCATAAATATACAAGTTGCAGAGAATTTACCCTTCACACTTTAGATGAACATTCTTGATAGTTTGGTTGATTTGTATTTGTAAAGTACGAATATATTTGAAAGTGTGGTAGAGATTGTGTTTTAAAATGTTTTTTTATTTATAAATATATAAAAATAATATTTTTTTAAATTTTTTTTTATTTTTAACACCAACACATTAAAATGATATGAAACATCAAAAAAAATTTAAGCTAAAAAAAAAATAAATAAATAATTTTTTTCAAAAACATTTTTTAACACAAAAACAAGCATTCCCGTGATCTCAATGTTGCTGAGGTACCTCCGAGGAAAGTAGATTTTGAAATCGGCACTGTTTCAAGATAACCAGTTTTAAACAAGTAGGATTAAACTGCTATAAAAAACAAAGAAACAAAATGATCTGGTGAGTGCTGACACACACACGAACGTGGCAGCAGTGCGCTATTACCAGATAGAAATTCTTCCCAGTTTCGTTTATATACTTCGTGCAAAGTAAAAGCCAACTGTTTCAAGGTGCTCAGCTTAAAACAACTAAGATCAAAACTAGTTGCTAATCCCACGAGAATTGCAGTATTGGACACCGAATCGAATTCCATTTCTATGACTAATGCTTGATGCATCAAAAGAAGGTACATTTGCTGGTAAAGAGAGGGTAAATTTCGTTCGGGATATAACAGATCATATTGCAGTACCTGAGCACCGCCCTCAGTGAAGGAGATTGACTGGTTTTCTTTGTGCACTTCACGCATTTTCTACCGTGTCTTTGAGCAAGTCCAAAGGCATTGGCATCTCAACTCCCGTGCATGTAGTTCAAATTTCGTGAAATTAAGATTTAGAAGCTTACTACTTTACTTCCTTTCTATGCATATTAATGCTGGCATCTCCAACGTCGTTGATTCAAATAAAAAGTTTACATTACATATTTTAGAGATGAGAATTGGGCATGGAATAATCAGATGCCTTATTAAAAATGTCCTCCTGTCGAGTCCTGTAATATAGAGCGGAGTTCTAGGAGTTTTCTATCTGGGAAACTAAGCGGTTATTTAGCAAGAGTGGCAAAGAATGCATTAGTTCAAGGACAGCTTGGCAAGGGTCATTGCTAATACTTTCACCCCATTTCCCATGTCGTGACTGGATGCGTATTCTTCAGGTTTATGGCTGTATCCTGCAAAACCAAATATCTGTATTATTAGCTAGTCACCAGAAAGATCGTTTATGGCTCTATAGGATCTATGTGATCATCTATAGCAGCCATCAGAGGGTTTCCCTTCAACAAGATCTCATTGTGCTTCAATAAATGGATAGTGTCACATGCAAATAGCAGTAGCGGAACTTGAACATGTAAGGAAATAGATTTTGAAGCATGCTGCATGCTACATTAAAAGATGAAGGTTACTGAATGATGAAAAGTAAATTTGAACTTCAATTGCCTGCCAATATTTTGTGATACCAAATCAACTAAGCAAGACAAAAGGTGTTGAAATGTTAGCCATAGAGTGAAAGAAACTCATACCTTTGTAACATGGAATGAACAACATGCCCATAGGAGATACCCTACAAGGATATGTAAGAAGTATTAAATTTTACAATCAGATGCTAAGGCAACAATTGAGGTGTCATATTGTATAACACTGACAGAGTTCATAAGAGAATATAATCATATAGACAACAAGTAGAAATTGCATAAAGAGATTCAAGGGAGAGAGAGAGAGGCATCAGCAGTGCGATTGCATTTTATTTTAGTGTGTGTTTGGGCAGAGGTTCAAGAAAAATAGAAATTGAGGAGCAAAAGGAAGGACATTTCAACTTTAATCATGAAAATCCAACATCTATGTCATTTGCATATATTTTGTGGTGTGTTTACCTAGCCATGAACAGGGAATCATGGTAAGCTCTGCTTATCATCAACTTATGTGTTAGGTTCAACTCTTTTGATGCAGCTTCCATTGCCACAATCACTGATTTGTCAGAAAGCGCTGGTGGGTCCTGATTTACGATTTTGAACTCTGATAGCCTGACCCCGCGCTTGCTAGCTATTGTAGTGGCAGATTGATGAATTTTTTCAATTACATCATTTCTTCGCTTTTCATCAATGTCTCGTGTGTCTGCCAAAATGTAGAAGAAATACTAATCCAGATAGATAACCTTACACAAAATCAATTAGTATAGGAACAAACAGCACAGGAACATCCTATGAAAAATCAAAAACCAATTTGGGACGCGCCAAAACCAAACATGTAACACATCAAAGAGCATGGCACAACCATTTTTTAGCATTTACTTTGTGATGAAACTATATCCCATCAGGGAAAGCTAATTTACGGTAAGAAGCATACCAATTTCTACATGTGATTTGCTTGGGATGCTGTTGATTGCTCCAGGATGCAGCTCCAAAATACCTTCAAAAACAAGAATTGATAATATATACCAGAGATCCATGAAAAATGAATGTACTTTAAGAAGAGATGATGGCACAACATTCTAAAAGAAATTTCAATGAGATAAAAAAAAATAGCCTTATGCTTTGGTTCAGGTATGAAACAAAACATGACATACCTACTGTACCAACAGTGTCAATGGAACCAGATCCCAATACATGTTTCTCAACAGCTAGTGCTAACTCCGCAGCTGCCAGTCCAGCATCATTTCTGCTCCAAAGTATTCATGTACATATTAACACTACAATTTTCAGCAACAAGAAAACCATAATAATTACAATAAAAAATTAAGTTCCAATTGGAAATGGATTTGAAATTGGATAGATGACAATAAGTTAATAACAACATAAAGAACCAGCTCCTGATTCACTGTAATTTACCTAGCAGTTATCTACACATCTGGAGGGACTTAAACTATTTTGGAGAAATTTACAAGATCGAGAAAATTTCAAATGAGAGCTAGATTTTGTCAAGCAATGCAAAGAAAGAAAAAGCAGAAGTAATATGAGGAAAACGCTCAAAATAGAAGTGATAAAGATCATTGGAATACCATAACCAGATGGGTAAAAAAACACATAGACCCACAGTTTTATGCAGCTAACCCTTTTGGCCTGGCAGAAAACAATCACATATAGGCAATTCTTCAATAAGACATGTGCACCAGTTCAAAAAGTTACAACCCGGAGAAAAAACATGTCAAAATATTAGCAAGGATCACCTATTTGGCATCAAGACAGCTCCAGCATGGCCCCCATTGCCTTCAAAGTCTACTTTCAAGCTTGCAGGGGCTGCAATTGCAGTTACTATACCTATAGATAGACCTGAATCGACATTCAGATTAATAAGAGCTTCAATTTGTGGCTTTGAAAGGATAAAATAGAAGAGAAAAGTAGCCTACCTTCTGCTTCTAGAATGGGTCCCTGCTCGATATGCAGCTCCACAAAAGCAGAGTAACTTCCTTCCTTTAAGAAAACACTGGATATGTCATCTTGTTCTTTGGCATACCCAGCAGATCGAGCTGCCTCCAAAAAGGATATATTTTGGCCATCAACAGTAGTCTTCAGAGCTTCTGCAAGTGCTTCACTCCCTGCCAATAAGCGGCTGCATGTTAAACATAGGACATGAGGTTCCTTGTGCAAGTGACTAGTATGATATACTCAAATATTCCTAGAATGGAAAAGATAAATAGAAAAAAACTGGAGAAGAAATGTAGCCAGTATGCTCATTTAGCGACTAATGTAAAGATAATCATTTGCTGGTCCTTACCTTCCCAGGCAGCTAATCCCAAAGCGTGTTGGCTCTTCTGAGGTGAACAAGACAACCTCCAGTGATCTTTTAGGTTTGAACCCGGACCTGTAATAGTTCCATTCAACATAATGTTGACACAAATTAATAGCTATCTGCTGTACATTTGTTTGAAAAGATCATATGTATTTTTTTAAAAAACCAAGAAGATTATCTTAAAAAATCAGGATGGGAAAGCAGATTAATGTTTTCATTTGGAAACAAAATTGCTAAAATGCAAGGCAACCGCTGTTTCATGTAGACTGGTTGTTGTTTCAAATGAAGTAGAACCGTGCATAAAAACTGAGCAAACAATTAATATTCTACATTTGCAGCAATGCATTTGGAGCTACACTTGTTCTTGATCCGCCCACAAAAATATCCAAGGAAAAGCAATACAGTCTCAGTTTTTATAGCAAATACCCTTATTCACATCAGCCAGAAAGTGCTAACCTTTTTAGCACATTTATGGCTTCTATTGCACCTAAAACACCAACAACTCCATCATATTTCCCAGAATATGGAATAGCATCGATATGAGAACCAGTCGCAACTGGAGCAAGATCTGGCTCATAACCATCCCTGCAGAAGACACAACACAAGTAAAATTACAGAAAAATGAAACCCAAAAAAATAAAGAGAGGTATATAGATATGTGCTTAAAATCGAACATTTCAATCCAAAGATCACGAACAAAAAAATCAAATTAATGATCACTTTGAAACACAAACAACCAGCCTTATTGAGCAACAAAATAGGAGTTATTATCGAGTTTACACAAATGAAAGCTTGATATATCTTTGAAAATTGTGAGTGAGAAATGATTATAGAAAACAAAATTAATAGATGACAAAATAACTCACCAGCGACCAAATATGTTACCCACAGCATCCTCTCTAACAGACAATCCAGAGAGTCCCATCAAGTTTTTGATGTACCTGAAGTAAAATATTTGCAAGAACAACTGGTAGAAGACCAAATATCTATGATTGTAGATGTATTATTGTCGTAAAAGATACGAAACGCACCATACTGTAATTTGCAAATTCCCACACCCCAATTAATTCCATGAAAACATACATTTCCTTTATGTTAATGAAGTATTAGACTACGGAGTGTGAATACTAATAATAAAGCACACCTAAAGGAACTATCACGGCCACCCAAGATGACAATATATCTGGTGGAAATGAAGAGAAATTTTTAATAGAATTACCTGCGTGCCAAAACATCCTTTTCAGTGTACAAAATCCTAGTAACAGATGGGGCAGGAGTATCCGATAAAGTAGAAAGCTCATCGATCTAACAACCAAAGAAAAAATAATAACAACATTATCTTACAAAAGAGAAACATGACCTCTGTTGGAAGGACTTAACCAATAAAGAAACACGGAATAACAATACAGATACTTTGTTAAAAACCAAGCAAAAGAAAATCAAAACACAGCGGTATTGAACTACAATAAAAGTTAAAGAAGAAATATGTCGAATTAGTGAGTACCTGGTTTTGGAGAGTTGTGGTGTCAACTCTAAGGAAAGAAAGCAGTGAGTTTGGAGGAGCAGATGGGTAATCAGTTGGTTCGTGAAACAGGTATCCAGAGAAGTCTTCCATAGTTTTGGCTGTTGGGTCTTCATTATTTATTGCAAGGATTCCAGAGACTGAGAATTGAAACAGGAGAAGAAGAAAGAATCTCAGAGACATCATTTTCTGGGTTGGGAGGCTTTGGGTGGGCACTGGGACACATGATAGATGTTACCAAGTTTATAATGGCAGCAAGTGCTAATCCGACACTCCCATTTCTGGCACTTTTGTCGTTTCATGGCGCTTTGATATATTATTATTATTATTATTAATCTATGTTTGAGTAGGAATTTGTTGCTGATTTTATTTTCCTTTGTTCACAAGGAACTGGAAATATATACAGTTTATTTAAATGAATAATTTATTATTATTATTATTAATCTATGTTTGCGTAGGAATCTTGTTGCTGATTTTATTCTCCTTTGTTCACAGGGAACTGGAAATATATACAGTTTATTTAAATGAATAAAAAATAATTCACGTTATAAAAATTCATGCTCAAAAAACAAAAATCCGCTGAACATGTTAACAATATTATTTAAAAATAAATATTTTTTATTTTAAAAAATAAAGTTCATTTGTATAAAAAATAGATGGATTAGAATAATATCTTGAAAAATCAAACGCAAACAAGATAATTTAAAAAAAAAATATATTCAAAAAAGGAATACAAAGCTCGTGAAATAAGTCATGTGACCGAGATAAACCCATAGAAAATAAATTGAAGATAATCACAAAATCAATATTAAAAAAAACTAATATAAAATGATAAGATGATATAAAAACGTATCTCTAACAAATCAAATGTTAAAAGATGAAACCAGATAAAAAATCAATTATACAAAATGATCTAAATAAAAATAAGGGTGAAATAAATATTAATTAGAGGGCAAATAAAATTTTTTAGTTGGATTGTTAAATTGAATTGAAAAATAACTTTAACAAAAGAAAAACGAATCAAAAGAATGAGTGTCGCACCCGACATCGCGGCGGCTTTCATCAAATAATAAAATTCTAGATTATGGAAAAAGAGCAGATTATCTGGCATCTTGTTCTTTTAGAAAAAAAAAGTTTTGTTTGGGAAGTCGCCACCTAGTATTATGGTCACTAGGAACCCTAACTGGTCAACAGAGATTCTATGGTTCGGGACTGATTACGTAAAAGAGAAGATATTATCACCCCTTAAACGTTCTGCCTAAGGCAAACTGCATTGCTGTTTTTTTTATCTTAAAATGCTAAAATTTTTTATTGGTTTACGCTTTGATGATTTATTCACAATATTCCTGACTCTGGCGTCAGTGAATATTTGACTACGGATAATTCCAACTCTGGCGTTGGTAACTATTACGTGGCCATAAAAATAAATTTGGATTAATATATTTTTTTATTTTCTGACTCTAACGCTAGTAAATAAACAAATAAATTAAATCCATTTTTATTACGCATCCACATATTTTTTCTATTTTTTATATAAAATAAAATAAATAAATAAAATTAAATCAGTGTTTTTTATTCCTGACTCTGGCGTCAGTGAATAAATAAATCAATTTATTTTTCATTCATGCACATATATTTTTTTCTTGATAAATAAAATAAAATATAATGAATAAGAATAATATAAACTTAAACCAGTATTTTACTCCCGACTCTGGCGTTGGTGAATAAACCGGTAAATTTATATTGTTTTTATTCATGCTTAAACATATTTTTAATTTTTAATTTTTTTCTTTTTTTTAATTTTTTTAATTAATTAATTTTTTTTTTATTTTTAGGGCTGGGCCCAGCTCAGCCCACATGGGCTGGGCTAAGCCCAGCCGGCCCAGCCCAGTCACTGGCCCAAACCAGTGACCCGGCTGGGCCACACTAGGCACGCGTGATCTAAATCACGCGTGCATGGCTCTATGGAATTAAACGCAAACGGGAAAGATGAAATAAGGCAAAAGCTGGGAAAAAAAAACAGAGCAAGACTTACCCGATTTGTTCGCAGGGAATTTGCGTGTGATTTCTGAGGACGACGCTTCTGCCTTCGAATTTCTTCTTACTCCTTCTGCTTTTCACGCTGTATTCCTTTCCTGCGTTTCTGTTTCGGCTTATTCTTCCTTCGTTTCTTTTGCTCTGTTTTCAAAACGACCCTATGCTCTCTCTCGGTCAGTTTTGTTTTTTTTGTTATTTTAGGTCGATATTGGTGAGGGGAAGGCTCACTTCTGTTGTGGGGTTCTAAAAAGGCTTAAAAATATGGCTGGTATCTTTGTGTTTCTTAACTCTGGTTTCGTTCGTCCTTCTCTCTCCCCTCTGTTTTTTTTTTTCAACCCCTGCTCTTCGGTGTTGCTCGGTTTATATAGGGCTCGGCGGGTTGATAACGGACGGTAGGCCAACGGTCGGCCACCATTAAGGCGCCCATAACTGAAGCTAACGGACGACGATTACTGCTGCAACGTTCGGCCTCCTTCACTGTAGAAAACGGTCACAGGCTTAAAGGAGAAGAAGATGAACAGCGTCTTCAAAACGACGTCGTTCAGCCATTTTTCGTTTCGATCCATACAGTTTTGAAAGTCTTGTAATTAAACCCCTGGTTTAAACTGTAATTGGCTCCCTGCATTTGCGCGCCTTTTTCAATGTAGTCCTTGGATTTTAATTTCGCAATTTAGACCCCCAATTAACCCCAAAACTTTGTTATTTCTTCAATTAAGTCCCTGATTTCAATAATTTAATTAAATCCAAAGTCCAATTAAGTCTAAAACTTATCAATTCTCCAATTAAATCCTTAATTGAGTTAATTAAATTAATTCCAAGCTTAATTAAGTCTCGAAACTTACCAATTCTCCAATTAAAACCTTAATTGGATTAATTTAATTAATTTCAAGCTTAATTAAGTTTCAAAACTTATCAATTCTCCAATTAAACCCTTAATTGGATTAATTAAATTAATTCCAAGCTTAATTAGATTAATTTCAAAGTTTAATTAAACCCCAAAACTTCCAATCATTTTTCCCTTAACCCAAATTTTAATTCATTCTTCTCTCTTTTTTTTTATTTTACTTGTTTTTCTATCATCATCATTTTTTTTAATTCTTTTAGTAAATAAAATAATTAAAATAAAATGGTCAAAAATTGGGTTATGACAGTTGCCCCCTCTTTATAATATTTACTATGCAAAGATATTGGTAAATTTCATTTTCTTTTAGCTTTGTGTAGTAAATTTATAAAGAAAAGTAGATATAGAAAGGATTTTTTTTTTGAAAACTTTGAAAACAGCAGATTGACACACGAATTTTACCCAGAGATGTAAAAACCAAGAAACAAGTCATTTGGAAGACGACCCACCTTTTGTTTGTTTTTTTGTTTGTTTTTTTTTGTTTCATTATGATGGGTGACCTACCCAAGTATATAAAAAAGGAAAATGAGAGGCTCGAAGGCGCACTCAAAAGAATGCAAGAAGAAAGCGAGTGCTCAAAGGCACTCGAAGAGAAAAGCGAGGGCTCAAAGACGCGCTCGAAGAGAAAAGCAAGTGCTCAAAGGCACTCGAAGATGAAAGCAAGTAGGAAAGCGAGGGCTCAAAGGTGCGCTCGAAGAGAACAGCGAGGGCTCAAAGGCGCGCTCGAAGGGAGAAAGCGAGGGCTCAAAGGCGCTCAAAGGGGAAAGCGAGGGCTCAAAGGCGCGCTCGAAGAGGAAAGCGAGGGCTCAAAGGCGCGCTCGAAGAGAAGCGAGGGCTCAAAGGCGCGCTCGAAGGAAAGCGAGGGCTCAAAGGCGCGCTCGAAGAGGAAAGCGAGGGCTCAAAGGCGCGCTCGAAGAGAAGCGAGGGCTCAAAGGCGCGCTCGAAAGAAGCGAGGGCTCAAAGGCGCGCTCGAAAGGAAGCGAGGGCTCAAAGGCGCGCTCGAAGAGAAGCGAGGGCTCAAAGGCGCGCTCGAAAGGAAGCGAGGGCTCAAAGGCGCGCTCGAAAGAAAGCGAGGGCTCAAAGGCGCGCTCGAAGAAACGAGGGCTCAAAGGCACACTCGAAGAGAAAATGAAGTGCTCAAAGGCACTCGAAGAGGAAAGCAAGTGCTCACAGGCACTCGAAGAGGATCGAGGGCTTGAAAGCGCCCTAAAAATGATGATCAAAGGCTCGAAGGCGCATTTTAAGGAGGTGGAAAAACATAGAGATTTTTCAGAGGGCCTAATTCTCGTGGGCGGCCTGCCCGGGTTGAAAAATTCTCAAAAGTGAAAATTTTTCAAAAGCAATTTCAATCCTGGCCATTTCAAGTTGGCCTTCCACTTGATGGATTCCGTTGGAATTTTCTCTAATGAGATTTGCAAAACTCATTGTCCAATTTCTCAAAGTTTAGATGATATGCATGCATCTTTACCTGATTTGAAATATAGGCCCCCATTTCTTCTTTGTCTTCTTGTTGCTTGACTGATGAGGATTTGCTACCTTTGATTTGGGTCCTCTTTGTCGCTTGGCTTCTAGCCCACTCGAGTTGGCCCATGTAAGTCTATTTCCAGATTTGTTTGCACAATTTAGCCTTTGTAGTGCCCATCATGACCTACTTGCTTGTTAGAGATTTTCTGTCTTGTCAAATAATTTGAGAGGATCATTCATTACTCCTCGTCTCACTACTAAAAACATTCGGTGTCACTTGCTGAAAGGATCAAACTGTCTTTCATAAACCAAAATGCCCCCTTATCTTGTTGTAGGAAAATTCCTCTCTTTTTCTAGAAGAGAAAATACAATGTTGCCCCTTGTATTACTCATTG
Source organism: Populus simonii (assembly GCA_007827005.2). NCBI lineage: Eukaryota > Viridiplantae > Streptophyta > Magnoliopsida > Malpighiales > Salicaceae > Populus > Populus simonii. The sequence goes on from CM017473.2 coordinate 13,137,605, forward strand.
CCCCCAAGTATGCTTTGCCAGCGACTTAGACAAATAATGGTTTTAAAAGACCATTCTCTCATTTCCCTTTTTGTTCATTTGGTGAAGGAATATGGGTCCAGAATAAATCTTGAAATCTTGATCTTGCATTTTGAAAACAAAATTATTTCGATGCGAGTCAAACAATTTGATTTTGAAATCTTGCAACTCCTTGGTTATTTTCTTTATTGAAAAAGAGATTATTTGCTCTTGTGTTTGGCAATGAGGTCTTTGGTGATAATACATTATGAGATGACATTTTTGTTTCAAAGTGACGGGCTCGAGAAAAAGCTCGAGGTTTTGTATGAAAAAAACTTGTCTCTTTTTGAACATTCATCTTTATCAGCATGAATAATAATGAGTAGTTTATTCTTGATGTCATGAAACTTATGAAAAGTATTCTTTGCATTTTGAGAGCATTGTTTATTGTTCTAGGTCGCTTGCTTGCTTGATTAGAAAGGACTTCTACAGGCACGTAACGTAGGCTGTGGTTTTGGCTATGAAAGAAAAGGATTCATAAGGCTCAAAGAGTGTTTCATGGTTTCAAAGACTGAGGATCACTATCAACAGTTTGACTCTTGACGTCATTCATTTTCTTTTGCCGCTCTTCTTTGATTCGCCCTTTTTTTTTTTTTGCTTTGCTAGAGCATACTCACTTTATCTTGGTTATCACATTTGTCTTGTGATTTGGGCATGCCCCCTAGCATTTGAGTTTCTTGGGCTCTTTTGCCTTTTGGCTTTCTCACGACTTTATCATCTTTCTTGATCATTTAAATTTCACTTGCCCCCAGTGTGGGGTGTGATCCTAGTCGGGATTTTTTTCATTAAAGAAAAATTTTTAGGCTAAAAAAGGGATCTCAAGGGATGTACTTATTTCAGAACGTGAAAGGAATAACAAAGATGGCCTTTCCTCATTTCAAGCGCAAACAGTTAAGATCAATAAACTTTGATCTCATCCAGTGTGTTGGTTTGGTTTTTGCAAAGATGCATTTCATAGGTGATGAGTAACGAGTTCACTACATACCATTATTCATACATTTAAAAAACACATGATTCAAGAGTCATGGGATAGGGTAAGGGTGTTTATTCATTTCTTTTTTCTTTTTTCTTTTTGGTTTATAATAGTCACCTCAATGATGGAGTTGCTTGATTCAATTATCATTCTACAAGTAGAATGTTAAAAATATTATTTTTGAAAGAACATCAAATTATTTTTTTGAAATCAAAATACCAGATCAATCTTTCAAAACTCCAACAGGGAAACTGATTTTGGTAAAAGAGATGAATTGCGACTATGAGATCATGCGAGGTCGAAAAGGTTTTTTTTTTTTTTTTTTTTGCAGGCACCCTCTTCAAACAATATGCAAAGAGAAATCATTGGCCCAAACTTATTTATTGATTTGATAAAGACTTATACATCATGGATAGTATTTCTTTACAGAATCTGAGTTCACAGGCCTAACTACGTCTTCCCCATCCATTCTTGTTAGCACCAACGCCCCTCCTGAAAATGCCTTCTTCACTATATATGGTCCTTCATAATTGGGCGCCCATTTACTGCGATCTTCTCCAGGTAGTGATAGAATTTTTCTCAATACTAAATCTCCTTCTTTGAACTCTCTTGGCCGAACTTTTCGGTCATATGCCTTGGCCATCCTTCTTTGATACAACTGGTGGTGACAAATTGCTGCTAACCTTCTCTCGCTGATCATATTTAGCTGCTCATATCGTATCTTGACCCACTCAGTCTCCTCGAGTCCAGATTCCATGAGGACTCTTAAAGATGGAATTTCTACTTCCAATGGTACCACTGCCTCCATTCCATATACTAAAGAGTATGGTGTAGCCCCGGTTGATGTTCTCACTGCTATTCGATATGCATGGAGAGCATAAGGAAGCCAATCATGCCAATCTTTGTAAGTAAACACCATTTTCTGAACAATCTTCTTTATATTTTTATTAGCAGCTTCTACTGCGCCGTTCATCTTAGGTCTGTAAGGGGACGAGTTGGAATGCTTGATCTTCCACTTTGTGCATAGCTCCGCTATCATCCTTCCATTGAAGTTTTGAGCATTATCAGTCACCACTCTCTCGGGTACACCGTATCTACAGATTAGATCTTTCTCGATGAACCGTTTGACCACTTTCTGAGTCACATGGGCATATGAGCAGGCCTCTACCCATTTGGTAAAGTAATCAATCGCTACAAGGATAAAACGATGTCCGTTACTGGCTTTTGGATTAATGGGCCCAATCACATCTATTCCCCACATTGCAAAGGGCCAAGGAGACACCATGTTAAATAAAGGTGCAGGGGGCGCATTGATTTTGTCACTATACACTTGACATTTGTGGCACCTTCGGACAAAATTTATGCAATCTTTCTCCATGGTCAGCCAGCCAAAAGTAACCTGCTCTTTGCAACTGCCTAGCCATCATGTGTCCGTTTGCGTGGGTAGCACAAATTCCACCATGCACTTCTTGTAGGGCCTTGTTAGCTTCCAGATCACCCAGACATCTCAGCAAAGTCCCATCAAATGACCTTTTATACAAAATCTCTCCATCTATTAGTATTCCATAGCCATTCTTCTCAAGGTCCTTTTATCTGTCTTCGAGGCTCCCGACGGGTACTCTTGATGTTGAATGAATCTTTTTATATCCGTGTACCATGGGTCTTTATCCGTTTCTTCTTCTATTGAACAACAATGAGAGGGAGAATTTCTGATCTCGATGTTTACAGGCTGAATTTTGGCACCACAATCAATTACAGCCATAGAAGCTAAGGTAGCTAATGCATCGGCAAACTGATTTTTGTCTCTCCCCAAATGAGTAAATTCTATTTCATCAAAGCTTTCAGCCAATTTAGAGAGGTATTCCTGGTATGGCCTCAATTTTCCATCCTTTGTCTGCCATTCACCTTTTACCTGACAGATTATTAGCATTGAGTCTCCATATACCTCTAATTTCCCTACCTTCATCTCTAATGCAGCTTCCAATCCGTGGATGCAAGCTTCATACTCAGCTGTGTTGTTTGTACAACTAAAGTGCAGCTTTACCGAGATAGGATATTGCTTTCCTTCTGGGGAAATTATCACAGCACCTGCCCCGTTGCCCGATACATTTACTGCGCCGTCAAAATACATGGCCCACCAACCACTCTTCTCTTCCTTCTCCATTACTAGCACATCTTCATCAGGAAAGTCGAAGTTCAATGGCTCATAATCCTCAATAGCATTATCGGCTAAATGATCAGCAATTGCGCTTCCTTTTACTGATTTTCTTGTCATGTAGATGATGTCATACTCAGCCAGCAGTACTTGCCATCTAGCTATTCTACTCGACATGTATGGCTTTTCAAAGATATACTTCAGTGGGTCCATTCTTGAGATCAACCAGGTAGTGTAGTATAACATATATTGTCGCAACCTCTTCGCACTCCACACTAGACTACACATAACTTCTCTACCATACTGTAACGGGATTCACACTCGGTGAACTTTTACTCAAATAGTAGATGGCTTGCTCCTTCTTCCTGATTCATCTGTTGCCCTAACACAACCCATAGCTGATTCGGTCACAGTTAAATACAGGATGAGTGGCCTTCCGTGCACGGGCGGTACCAACAATGGTGGTTTTTGTAAGTACTGCTTGATCTTATAAAAGCTTTTTGGCAATTTTCATCCCATGTTCCAGGATTCTTCTTTCGGAGTAATCGAAAAATGGTTCACATGTGACTGTAAGTTGTGAGATAAAACGGGCAATATAGTTCAAGCGCCCTAAAAAGCCTCGAACTTCTCTTTCAGTCTTTGGAGCGGGCATGTCTTGTATGGCTTTTACTTTGTCGGGGTCCACTTCTATGCCTTTATTACTTACCACAAATCCTAATAATTTGCCTGATTTCACCCCGAATGTACACTTTGCAGGATTCAATTTCAACTGATATTTTCTCAACCTCTCGAACAATTTCCTCAGAGCTGGGATGTGGCTTTCTCATCTTTGGACTTTGCGATCATGTCATCCACGTAGACCTCAATTCCTTGTGCATCATATCATGAAAAAGTGCTACCATTGCCCTTTGGTATGTTGCTCCAGCATTCTTTAATCCGAATGGCATCACCTTATAACAGTAAGTTCCCCATGGGGTGATAAATGTCGTCTTTCTCTTATCTGCTTCAGCCATTTTAATCTGATTATATCCGGAGAAACCATCCATGAAAGAGTAAGTGGAACTCTTAGCAGCATTGTCCACCAACACGTCTATATGGGTAACGGGAAGTCATCCTTCGGGCTTGCTCTATTCAAATCCCGAAAATCCACGCACACCCTGATTTTGTTGTCCTTCTTGGGAACCGCCACAATGTTAGACACCCATTCAGAATATTCTACTACTTCCAAGAAACCTGCATCCCACTGTCTTGTTATCTCTTCTTTTACCTTGAGCAATATCAGGTCTTGTCCTTCTTAGCTTCTGTTTGACTGACCGGCAACCCTCAATCAAAGGTAACCTATGCACTACTATTTCAGTATCCAAACCGGGCATGTCAGCGTATGACCAGGCAAAAATATCCACATACTCCCGCAAAAGGGTGACCAACTCACTCCTCATATCTGTAGTGATCAACATCCCTATTTTCAACTCCTTTTTGTCATGATTGGCACTTACATTTATTAATTCTAATTCCTCCTTGCAGGCTCCCATGCATGTTCGGATTGTTTATAAGCTTCTGAACTCCTCAATGTCCTCTTCACCATCTTCCTCATCCATTGAAGTTATAGTTTTATCAAAATTAGGCCAATTATTCTCAATGCAATGGGTTTGTAAGTTTATCGTTGTCCCGCTTTCAGATTCCTGAAAGCGGAAAGTGCCTTTGTTATGAGTGCATAATGGAAAAGGTGTGGCATGATGAAGGGAAAACAAAGCATGATCTCATTAAAACTTGAAATGATAGAAGGGCTCAAAACAAAATCTTGTTACCAATATCTTGAGCCACGATTATTGGCAACGCAATTTTATTCAAACAAATGCAGCAAAACGTAAAAAGCAAGAAATCAAATGTTTACTTTTTAAAGATAATTGGGACTTCTTGAATTTCCCAATTGTTCAACTCTTCCCCTTCAGCTAATCTCCTCACAAACTCAGGTTGACCATCCTCTAGAGCACTCACTCAGTTGGGGTAGTTCTTCATAGGGGCTCTCTTCATCTTCAAAACCTCCTTGGGGTTCTTGTTTGTTAATCTCTTCTAGATAGTGAATGGTAGCGCCGCTAAATTCTTTACTCATCCTCTCAATTTCACCTTCAGCATTGATCACTTGTGCAGGTTGTGGGAATGTTATGTGGATTGGAGGGATCTGGATTCGGCCCTCATTAGGCTCCCTTCCTTCGATTCGAGCCATCCTCCTTTCTCTTTTAAACTCAAATGCTCTCTTGAAATCTTCCTTCCTAGGTTTAAAACCTAAACCGAACCTCTGATCAGCACACTTCATCTTTATTACGTTGATCCTCTCAGGCATTCCTGTGGTAGGGTCATACCGAAATGGCAGTCCGTGCTTCAGAAAATATTTAGCAGCCATCCTTGCAGCCTCAGAAATCTCTGGTTTCCTTCGCACCGTATTCTCAGGTACCCATTCAGCATTTACTACCTCAAATGCATGTAGGTTTCCGTCCTTACTCTCTTCAGCCTCTATATAAGGAATCGACACGTTTCTCACCATGGCTAAAGCTTCTTCAGCCCTTACTGTCACCAAGTTCCCATTGATGATAAATTTAACCCGTTGGTGTAATGAAGATGCAACGGCTCGTGCTGCATGAATCCAAGGTCTTCCTAACAACATGCTGTATGTGGGATGAATATCCATCACTTGTAAAGTAACTTGGAATGGCTGGGGGCCAATTACAAGCTCAACATCGATATTTCCCATAATCGGCCTTGGCGAACCATCATATGCTCTAGCTGTCATGGTACTTGGCTTCATATGAGAGGCATCAACTGGCATTTTATCGAGCACATGCCTTGGCAACACATTCAAAGCGGAACCGTTATCTATCAGCACTTTGGCGATCACACAATCCTTACATTTCACAGTGATATATAATGGTTTATTGTGACCAGTTCCTTCATGATCTAGTTCATCATCTGTGAAATAGAGATAGTTAGTGGCTTGAATCCTTCCCACCAAATGTTCTATAGAATCCTGTGTAATATCTTGAGGAACATATGCTTCGTTAAGGACCTTCTGGAGAATGTTTCTATGCAACTCTGAGCTCAAAACTAATGATAGTAGAGAGATTCTAGCGGGGGTCTTTTTCAACTGGTCCACCACACTGTATTCACTATGCTTCATTAGCTTCAAGAACTCGTTAGCCTCCTCATCGCTCACTGGTTTGTTGACCTCATCCATCTTGGCTAACTCCACCACATTCTTTCCTTTTGCCCTCCTTTGGTCCTCTAGCTCTTCAGGAGTATAGCACCTTCCACTTCGGGTTAACCCCCCAACTTCAGCAGCATGAAGAGTAGGAGCCGGTCTCGTGGTATGGAAAGAATAACCATAATTATAAGGTATGGCATTATAATTTCCACTAACCGTGCTCGTAGGTCTAGCCAAAATCATTCTTGGAGGTCCTCCCTCCGTTGGTTGATATCTACAGACTTCAATTTTTTGTCGAAACCAGTCATGGTTCCTACTAGGTTTTCTTCAGGCACTCCTATCCTCAACACTCCCAATGTCATCATGTCTTCTACTTTCACCCGAAACTCTTTACAAGAGTTTACATGGTGTCCCATATGCTGATGATACTCACAACCATTATGCTATGCGGCTTGCTTTTTGATGGGTGTTTGGAGGTACCCCAGTTTGCTCCAACATTTTGTACAATCTCTCCATTGACAACTTTAAGACATTAGTACCCCTCTCTCTTCTTCCAAAGCATTCACCCCTCCACTTCCAGAAGCATGGTGTGGTAGCGGGTTAGATTTTACGTTCGGAAAATCATCAAAGGAAATCCAACCCGCTTTGATGAGTTGGAGGATTCTCTTTTAAAAGCCAAACAACCATCAATATTATGGCCTGTGATACCAGCATGGTACTCACATTTTGGTCTGGTCGGTACCATTGAGGAAAAGGTGGTTGCAAGGGTGTTAAAGGAACAGGTGTTACTTGGCCAATGCTGAGCAATCTTTGATACATCTCACTAAGAGGTATGGGAAGTGGGGGCAGTTCTTCTTGGTTTGCAGGGAAGTTTCTGCGCGGGTGAAATGTGTTGTTTGGGCGGTACGGGATATTTTGGGTATTTGTTTGGTTTTTTAGATAAGGCGAAGTGAAATTTATGTTGGATGTGGGAGGAGTGGTCATGAGTGGCCTAAAATTGTGCTTTCTTCCCTTGCCTTCACTTTCAACGTTGTGGACATCCGCCTCCTTCTTGCGTCCAACAAAACCCCTTTTTTCACTAGGGTCTGTGATCCTACCCATTCGGATGGCTTGTTCAATTCGTTCAGCTATAACAACCAAATCAGAGAAGCTTTGTGCAGAACTTCCAACCAAGTATTCAAAGTACGGAGCTTTAAAGGTGTTGGAAAATAAACCGATCATTTCTTTCTCCAATAGTGGCGGATTAACCTGTGCCGCCGTTTCGCGCCACCTTTGTGCATATTCCCTTACAGATTCCTTATGACCTTTTCCAATGAATGCAAGCTTGATCTATCAGGGGCTATGTCTATATTGAACTTATATTGCTTAATAAAGGCATCAACTAGATCTTTCCATCCTCTTATCTTGGTGTTGTCCAAACGCATGTACCAAGTGAGAGCGACATCGCTCAAACTATCCTGGAAGAAGTGGATCAACAACTTCTCATCTTGTACTACTTCAGCCATCTTATTACAGTATGACTTAAGGTGGGTTATTGGACATTGAGTTCCAGTGTATTTGATGAATTCTGGCACCCTAAACTTCTTAGGAATGACTACGTTGGGTACCAAACACATCTCGACGGCTTTCACCGGGTCATACAAATGATTTCCCTCAACTGCCCTTACCCTTTCCTCTAGGGCGGCCCACTTCTCCAAACCTTCAGCTCCTATCATTTTGTCCTTATGAGACTCCTCCATGTTAACTCATCAGCATGGGGAATCCTCATCGGGTATATAGGTTGAGCTGGGAAATGCGTAGCATATTGGGGCTCATGCGAAGATCCACTTGCCCCCATGTTTGGTAGGTTGAAGAACGTCGGCGGCGTCGGTGGTATCTGAGCGGTAAATGCTGGTTGGGAGATGTCCCTTCTCCTGACTTAGATCTCAAGCTTGTTCGAGTAAGCTAGTAAGCCTAGCGACATCTTCCTTTAGACCGTTCAACTCCTTCTGATATTGGGCATCCAACTGAGTTCTTTCTTCATTTTCCATTTTTTTCCGCAACCGTGTGTTATGAGTGTGTTTTAATGGGGGACCTATATTTCACCTGGTGCGTTGCATGATGACAGTTCATAAGTGTATGTTAAAAAAAAAAAATGCATGAATGTGAATGCAAAATATTGGGCATGGATTATTTCATGGGAGGGTGACATAACAACCGTTATTCTTTGGATGCGTGGTCAGATCTACATCCGATACTTATTGCAATGCCGAGAGGAGATCTGTCTAACCTTTTACCATCTGAGCTTTCAGCCTTGAAAATAATAATAAATAAATAAAGGTCTCCGTCTTTTATTTAACCCATAAAAACTTTCATTACAATAACTGATTCATCTTAATCTATTACAGGGGGAAAGGCACTGCCTCTATTAGCTACAGCTTTTAGAAATATCGGTGTTATTCATGCTCCTTCGATACTTTGCGATGTCCCCTCCAACTTGGCGAGCCTCCACTCTTAGCCAATGAGCCTCGGCCGCAGCTCGGTCAATTTGCTCTTGAAATTCCCTTATTCTTTCGGTATGGATCAAATTGTTTCTGGATAGAGAATTATTAGCAGTGTCTAATATTTGAATGTGACTCTCCATCATTTTCTGACTTTCTAGCAATTGTTCGGTCTTTGCTTCTCCTTTTGCCAACTTTGTGCTCAATGCTTTTGCTTCGATTTTAACACTATTGAGCTCAGTTCTCACATTCTGGGTGGTTTTGACTACCTTCTTGGTTTTAACCAACTCCATTTCAACATCTTTTAGCTGGCTCTTGAGTTCTTTTATATCTGTTAAACGCTTGCTTGACACTGCTTGAGTTTTGACGGCCAATTCCTCCCAATATTGGGCCTTCTCCACCTGAAGCGTCTTCTCCTCATTGATGACTTTTAGGGATTCCAAGTCGTTCATTGCTTTCATCCGATCTCGGCCCAACGAGTCCCTTTCTTCCTCAGCCAATTTCCTCATAGATTTTTCTTCGGCTAATTTATGCTCCAATGATAGTCTCAAATCTTCCTTCATTTTAAGCTCGGCTTGCAATCGTTTTACTTGCTCTCTTAGTTCTTCTTCACAACTCACCCTCTTTCTTCGGGTGCCCACGGATTCTGAAATTTCTACCATGTCGGAAACTCTTCTGTCACGCCATTCGGGGTATTTTTCACTAACTGTGGGATTCCTTGATCCATTCTCCTTCTTTATCAGCAACAAAGAGTTCCAATCCTGCTTAATGCTTTCTAACATTTCCATGGCAGCCCCTTTATAGACCCCAGTAAATTGAGCTATGTCAATGTCCTAGGAACACTTTGTATGCCCCCAAGCTGCCTTGCGACTAAAGCGGGTGCGTAACTGATGTATCCCATTACTCCAATTAATGGTACCCAAGGCTTTTCTCCACAACTCATCAAGCTTGTCATATTCCTCATCCAAGGAGCTTTCCAGTTAAAAATGCTCAATGGAAGCCTTTGCAATTTTACCCTCCAATCATCTTCAGAAAACTCTCCCACTCTTTTGATATGAACAACTCGAGTGGCTTTTGGTCAAACCACCAGAAGTTATTGAATATTGGCGTCTCCGTTTCTATATGGCTTACCAACCAGATGAACAGTAAAGAGACACAACACCTCATGGAACCCTTACCCGTTTTCTTGCAATGACTAAGAGATAGGAAGGTTTCAGCCAAAATCGCGGCACACGGATTGATCTTTGTCTTTTCATATTCCACAAACAAGTTAGCTGCTTCCAAACTGATGATTCCCGTAGTAGAGGGACATAGAACTAAACCAAATATTCCCAAAGCCAATATTCTATATTTCTCCAATTTAGCACATGGGTTAGTTTTTTTAGCAATCAGCAACTCCTCTAGTCGTTTCCATCTAAGACCCCCGGAGTTATCTTTCTCTCTATACGGTATTAGCTGAGGGATCCCTAGCAGTTTGGCAAGCTCATCCATGGTGTCATCAATTCTCTGGCGGAAGTACACTTTGTAGGCATCTTCGGGGAATTCAGTCAACACACTATACTCTTCAATGGTAGGTGTCATGTCGACATTTCGGAAAGTGAAACAACGGTAATCGGGATCCCAAAAATGTATCATGGCTTTTATAGCTGATGGCAAAACTGGCACTTTCAACAGGTGCAAAATCCTCCCATACTTCATAGCAAATTCTGCTTCATCTATCTGATACTTAGTGAGTGAAAACAATCGGCTAGTGTCATTTATTATGCACCTGACATCTTTGAGTAGCGGTGTCCCACCGGCATTTGGTCTAGGGCAGTCTCCCTCGGTCATTTGCAAGGATTCAGATTCGAGTCCGTACTCATCAGTTGTTACCTCACGAATAACAGTCATTATGTCACCCGAAGTCCTGTAATGAAAATGCTTACATGTTATGCTTATCTCAAGGAAATTATACAGGGACCAGCCTAAAGAACAAGTTCTAGCCATTAAATGCATCTGGGTAGTTTGCTATCTAGTCTCAAAGGTCTTTCGCATGCTCAGTGATCGTCCTCGAAAGGTTGATATGAGGTTTACAAGCAGTGTGAAGATAGAGGCCCTGAGTAAAATCAGTTTGGCATGTCAACCACTGTCGAGCAAACAAATCATGCGAGAGTTGGATAGTTTCGCGAGCCTTACCCAGGCTAAAGCCATTGGGGTGCCGTTACTTCTCCACTTATCTTAAGGTTGGTACCACATGTATATATATATAAATAAATGAGCTTGAATGATGTGTGAAGGCCTTATATTCATAAAAATATGAGTAATATCTAATTATGCGTGCTAAAACATTGAAAAGAGCAAAAAATAAAAAAATAAAAAAAAAATAATAATAATAAAATAATAATAATAATAATTAAAAATAAAATAAAATGCACAAAAATACGAAAGACCTTTATTTAGCAATAAATAAATAAATAAAATAAAATAAAATAAAATAACTTGATAAACAATCAACACAAAAACAACAAAAATATTTAGCAATAAAAAAAAACAAAAAAAAAAACAAAGCTTAGTCCTAAGTCCCCAGTGGAGTCGTCATCCTGTCGCACCCGACATCGCGGCGGCTTTCATCAAATAATAAAATTCTAGATTATGGAAAAAGAGCAGATTATCTGGCATCTTGTTCTTTTAGAAAAAAAAAGTTTTGTTTGGGAAGTCGCCACCTAGTATTATGGTCACTAGGAACCCTAACTGGTCAACAGAGATTCTATGGTTCGGGACTGATTACGTAAAAGAGAAGATATTATCACCCCTTAAACGTTCTGCCTAAGGCAAACTGCATTGCTGTTTTTTTTTTATCTTAAAATGCTAAAAATTTTTATTGGTTTACGCTTTGATGATTTATTCACAATATTCCTGACTCTGGCGTCAGTGAATATTTGACTACGGATAATTCCAACTCTGGCGTTGGTAACTATTACGTGGCCATAAAAATAAATTTGGATTAATATATTTTTTTATTTCTGACTCTAACGCTAGTAAATAAACAAATAAATTAAATCCATTTTTATTACGCATCCACATATTTTTTCTATTTTTTATATAAAATAAAATAAATAAATAAAATTAAATCAGTGTTTTTTATTCCTGACTCTGGCGTCAGTGAATAATAAATCAATTTATTTTTCATTCATGCACATATATTTTTTTCTTGATAAATAAAATAAAATATAATGAATAAGAATAATATAAACTTAAACCAGTATTTTACTCCCGACTCTGGCGTTGGTGAATAAACCGGTAAATTTATATTGTTTTTATTCATGCTTAAACATATTTTTAATTTTTAATTTTTTTCTTTTTTTTAATTTTTTAATTAATTAATTTTTTTTTATTTTTAGGGCTGGGCCCAGCTCAGCCCACATGGGCTGGGCTAAGCCCAGCCGGCCCAGCCCAGTCACTGGCCCAAACCAGTGACCCGGCTGGGCCACACTAGGCACGCGTGATCTAAATCACGCGTGCATGGCTCTATGGAATTAAACGCAAACGGGAAAGATGAAATAAGGCAAAAGCTGGGAAAAAAAAACAGAGCAAGACTTACCCGATTTGTTCGCAGGGAATTTGCGTGTGATTTCTGAGGACGACGCTTCTGCCTTCGAATTTCTTCTTACTCCTTCTGCTTTTCACGCTGTATTCCTTTCCTGCGTTTCTGTTTCGGCTTATTCTTCCTTCGTTTCTTTTGCTCTGTTTTCAAAACGACCCTATGCTCTCTCTCGGTCAGTTTTGTTTTTTTTGTTATTTTAGGTCGATATTGGTGAGGGGAAGGCTCACTTCTGTTGTGGGGTTCTAAAAAGGCTTAAAAATATGGCTGGTATCTTTGTGTTTCTTAACTCTGGTTTCGTTCGTCCTTCTCTCTCCCCTTTGTTTTTTTTTTCAACCCCTGCTCTTCGGTGTTGCTCGGTTTATATAGGGCTCGGCGGGTTGATAACGGACGGTAGGCCAACGGTCGGCCACCATTAAGGCGCCCATAACTGAAGCTAACGGACGACGATTACTGCTGCAACGTTCGGCCTCCTTCACTGTAGAAAACGGTCACAGGCTTAAAGGAGAAGAAGATGAACAGCGTCTTCAAAACGACGTCGTTCAGCCATTTTTCGTTTCGATCCATACAGTTTTGAAAGTCTTGTAATTAAACCCCTGGTTTAAACTGTAATTGGCTCCCTGCATTTGCGCGCCTTTTTCAATGTAGTCCTTGGATTTTAATTTCGCAATTTAGACCCCCAATTAACCCAAAACTTTGTTATTTCTTCAATTAAGTCCCTGATTTCAATAATTTAATTAAATCCAAAGTCCAATTAAGTCTAAAACTTATCAATTCTCCAATTAAATCCTTAATTGAGTTAATTAAATTAATTCCAAGCTTAATTAAGTCTCGAAACTTACCAATTCTCCAATTAAAACCTTAATTGGATTAATTTAATTAATTTCAAGCTTAATTTAAGTTTCAAAACTTATCAATTCTCCAATTAAACCCTTAATTGGATTAATTAAATTAATTCCAAGCTTAATTAGATTAATTTCAAAGTTTAATTAAACCCCAAAACTTCCAATCATTTTTCCCTTAACCCAAATTTTAATTCATTCTTCTCTTTTTTTTTTTTATTTTACTTGTTTTTCTATCATCATCATTTTTTTTAATTCTTTTAGTAAATAAAATAATTAAAATAAAATGGTCAAAAATTGGGTTATGACAATGAGGGTCAAAATAAAATAACAAAAACTTTGATTGAATGAAAAAATTGAAAGCAGAAAAAAAAAACTTCAGCAAAAGGACCAAGGAAAAAAAATTAAAAAAGAACTGAAGTGAAAAACAAAACATATAAGAAATTGTAATCGAAGGACTAAATTAAAAAAAAATATAAAAACAAAACAGGAAATTAAAATAATGAGGACTAAAATAAAATACAAAACAAATGACAAATTTTAAATTGAAGGACTAAATTGAAAATAAAAAATTAAAAGAACAAGGATTAAAATTAAAAAATTAAAAATAAAGAGGACAATGGTATACTTGAGAGAAATGAAGGAAGAAAAAATTAATGACCATCAGCGATAATCTGATCATCATACGTTGCCACACGCTAAACCATGTGGAAGAGGACATGGTGATGCATTTTAAGAGATGGCTGACAGCTAGATTTGTTTAATGGGTGGTGTTGTAACCCAATTTTGGATTCACCAAGATTTTCTCGAATGTTATTTTTATTTCTATTATTATTTATAAAAATCCAACAAAATTAAGAAAAAAACTTAAAAATTCAAAAATATATTTTTCTCGAGTTAACCGTATCTTTTCATCAAAACCGAGTCCACCGGGTTAATACGGGTCAAACCATGTCGACTAGGGTAAAAAATGAGTTTTCATGCCGTTTCAGGTCAAAACCGTCATTTTCGACCAAAACCGAGTTCACCGGGTCAATACGGGTCAAACCATGTCGGCCAGGGGAAAAAAATGAGTTTCATGTTGTTTCGGGTCAAAACCGTCATTTTCGACCAAAACCGAGTTCACCGGGTCAATACGGGTCAAACCATGTCGACCAGGGTAAAAAATGAGATTTTGGGTCGTTTCGGGTCAAAACCGTCAATTTTAGTCAAAATCGAGTTCATCGGGTCAATAGGGGTCCAACCATGTCGACCAGGATGAAAAATGAGTTTCAGGCCATTTTGGGTCAAAACTGTTATTTTTGGTCAAAACCCGGTTCACCGGGTTGATACCCATTGAAAGTTTTTTTTAATGTTTCAACATAATTTTCGGTAATTAAAATTGATTTTTGGCGGTTGAGTCGTGTCTTTTTTAATACTGATTTGAGTTTTTAATTTTACCTATATAAATATTTATTATTATCTATAATAAAACAAAATTAATAATACATAAATTTGTCATATTAGGCGGGCAGTTGCGCCGATAGCAGGCGGAGTGGTTGAAATTTTTCTTCATGAAAGCTACCATGTCCCCTCCTTATTGGATATAAATAGCCATTCAAAATTCGATAAAGAGGAGGAGAAGGAGAAGAGAAAAGAAAAGAAAGAAAGAGTATATATCATGACCACTATTCATGTTTTTTTACTATTTCTTCATGCGAGTAAGTTATTGATTTTCAAAAAAAACAATTTGAAAAATACCAAATATATCCTAACCGTTAGATATAATAGTGTTTAGATCTGAACCGTTGATTTAATAGGATACAATAGGGCTTACCGCACTAGATTAAAACCCAAATCCATCTTAGCCTTTAAAACAATTTTCCCTTTGATCCTGTGGCGCCACGTCACCCGGTGTACCATGCTCTCGGTACATCGCGATACACCAGATCACAACTTTGCTCATCCGGACCGTCCGATCAACCTGCAGATCGAGCCAATCACAGCCGCACGATCTTTTCACCAGAGATCCAACGGATCACAGGCTTCAGCTGCACCGGTGTACCGTGCTAGCGTTCACACCATAGTATAACCCAGAGCCTTTCTCTCCTCTCGCCGGCGACTCTCTCTCTCTCTCTCTCTCTCTCTCTCTCTTCTGATCTCCCATATCTGGCCGTATCAAGCCTCCAAACCACCACAGAAAGGTCGCCAACCTCCAATAAAGCAAAACCCCGGCCGTTTTAAGCGTTTTCGCCTCGCCATCTGGCCGGAAAACGGCCGCGAGTTTCGTCGGCCACCGGAGCTTCAAACCGACGATTCTCCCTCGTCAGCCATCAACGGCCGTCGAGACCACCGCCATCAGAATCCTCGCCCTCATATCTACCAGAAGCAACCATTTTTGGCTGGAAATCTCGCCATAAAATTTCACCGCCTCCAACAGTAGCCGCACGTGAGCCACACGTGTCGCCAGTGGCATTTTCGTAAATTTCGGAGAAATTCAAGGGTATTTCAGTATTTTGCCTATACAGTGGCACTCAGGTAATTTTTTGGGGTTTCTTTTGGTATTTTTGATATTTTTATATATAAATGCCTGTAAATTTTCTTGCATGTCATAAAAAAACACAAAAACCAAAGTCGACACGTCTCTTTTTTAGAAAAGGATCGATGTCAAAAATTTAAATACCAAATATGGATTATGTCCATTATTTCTTTTGGTAACCCAGACATAACTCTCCTTTTTAGGGTTAAAACGTCATTTTTTAGACGAGTCTCCTAATTTTTAGGGACTGATGTCATTTTTAACGTGTCTCCTATTTTTAGGGACCGACGTTAACCATTTAAAAAAACAAATTACAAATAAGCCCAAAATATAATAGCATTTGAATCAAATAAAAAACACACAAGTAAGGGTAACCTTTCTTTTGAAAGGATGTTTTAAGGGTGGTGTCTACCTTCCCTTAATCATAACTAACCCCGTACCTGAATCTCTGGGACCAGTGTCTAATTTGGGATTTCTAGTTCCCTTAAATTACTAGATGGCGACTCCAATAAAATCTTTATTTCCCCCAATAAAAAAAAAACTTTTTTTGTTTAAATAAACAAAAAGTGGGAGCCGTCGCCCGACGTCGTGTATCGACAGAATGACGACTCCACTGGGGAATTAGGGTTGAGCCAACTGCTTGTGTTTGCTTTTCATTTGCTCTTTCTTATTGCTATTTATGTTTGGGCACTTATTTTATTTGCATTATTTATTTTATGCAATATCTACTGTGATTCTTTTCAATTTTCCATATTGCCACATGCATGCATGTTATTTATTTGTGTATTCACACACTTCACGGTGAACCCATAAAATCTCTGGACCTTTTTAAGATTAGAAAAGAAAGATTCAAATGGCAAGTGTGACTTATGCCCACTGATGCTCATTTGGACTTTCGCTTAGATTGTAACTCACCCTATGCAACGGGTATTGTGGAATTTTTTCTCATACTCATGTTGTATAAGGTTAAGAGGCCGACTACCCCATGGGTAATTCGGGCAATCTAAGAACCAAAGAATATCTTTAAGGATAGATTAAATTGAGCCAAACCTTATGAGCTAGATCCTATCAAGTAGGATATACCCTTTAAGACACAAACAAATATCAATGCATTGGCATACATTTTCATATACATTCCATATTCTCATTAAATCTCCACCGATCCTTATAGGAAGTGTGAGATGGAAAAAACCAATACTATTGAGGAATTCTTGACCAGATCAGAATTGACCCAACATGATGAAGGGGATTGTTTGCCATCAGAATTTGAGTCTCAGTTACCAGAGCATGTTAAATTAGATGACAGACCACTTGGTACAGGATAGCTGCTAGACTGCTGGGAAAGGTTATCCTTTCATGATCAAATCACTTTTCAGAAACAATATGGGGATCTATCATATTTACTGAAAATTCAGGTCCAGCATGCTTGTTTTCAGGCCATGATAGGGTTTTGGGATCCAGAATATCGGTGCTTCACTTTTGATACCGTGGATATGACTCCTACTATCGAGGAATATGATTCTCTGTTAGATTGTCCCAAGTCAGAAAAAGGTGTACTTTTACACACCTATAGAGCATGCACTTTCTAACTTCGCTTGGATTACCCAGATAAACTGTCAACTAGCAAAATCACATGCGACTAAGCGAGGAAATAGCCAGGGCTGGTTTTGGAACGTACTTGAAGCCATATTCAAAAGAAGATTACATGATGAAAGCAATGAAATTCGATTGAGAATTTTGGCTTTAGGCATATATGGTTTGGTTCTTTTCCCATCTACCGAGGGAATGATCGATTTTGAGGCTGTTAATGTATTTAAAAATGTGGTGACCCTTAAAATTAACCCTGCTACAACAATATTGGAAGAAACTTTCTCATCCTTGAATTATTGTAGAAAAACTGGAAGGGGTCGTTTAAGATGTTGCTTGCAGTTGTTGTTTGTCTGGACTGTGAGTCATATGATTGAGGGGAAAATTTCAGGTTTGGTTGGTACCCCATGGCATCTTTATTCTAAGCTGGAGAATTTTGCTGAAAAACACTTGCATGAAGTAGGAAGAACCACATGGGAATCAATGTTTCTAAGTCTAAGTAAATCTCAATTTCATTGGAGGAGTCGATACTCTTACTTCAAATCTTATCTGGCATATTGTCCATGGGTCCCATTGATAAGAGCCCGCTGCTGTATTAGTTATTGTTCTAACATGGTTTTATGACAATTTGGATTTGAGCTGTAACAACCCACCTCACTAGCAAGATATTGTCTGCTTTGGGCCTCCTAGTCCACCCATGTCCAGGGCTTCCACCTAGGTCCCCCTCACGGGTTTGTTCTTGGCAGCCACGCATGGCCCCAAAACGCGTCTTTCAGAGTAGCGCAGCACACTCACCCTGTCAGATACTCTCCCTTCTGGGGCCCCCCGGTCCACCCATTCTCAAGGCTTCCACCCAGGTCCCCCTCAGGGTTTTAAACGCGTCTTGCTAGTTAAGATGAGTATGCACTTATAAGGCCCTGGATCTAGACGCTCGCTTCCGATGTGGGATCTTACATGAGCAGTTTATTCCAAGGACTACCGAACTGGCAGCATTTTATGAAGATTTCAAGACCTCAAAGAAATTATTGAATCAGTGAAGAAGGCATGGAAACATCCTGGTAGGGTTACTTCTGTTAAGAGAGTAGAAGGAAAAACAACTGAAGGGTATCCAATATGGCAAAAGAAAAGAGGGAAAGGGTATAGAGTTCCTCCTTTTGAAGGACCACCCAGGTCTTTGATTCAGTCTGCTGAAGACATACACGAAGAAGTCCGCGCCCAACAAGAATCTTATAACCTAAGTTTGAATGCTGAAGTGGAAGAGTTAGGGGCTAAGAAAAGAAAGTTAGAATCTAATCTAGCCACTCGAGAAAAAACTTTGGCTATCATAAAACAAGAAAAGGATGACTTGTCAGCTCAGCTACAACATCAACAACTTCAGTTCCAACAATTACAAGAAAAATATGTACTTTTGTCAGAAGATAAGAGGAAGCAAGATGTCAATATGAAGAGATGGGTTAGAAGAGCATCAAAAGCTGGGGAAATGGTATTAAAATTGGAAGAGAAAAATGAATCATTTCAAGAGCAGCTTCAAAATCAAGATTTAGTCATTGCCAATTTAGATGAGCATGTGGACCATTTGCTTTCTGTTGAGCAAACCTTATCATCAGAAAAAGAAAATGCAGAAAGAGAAGCAGAACGTTGGGCTTCTGAAGCTATGCGCTATCATGTACAAGCAGATGATGCCAAGAATTATGCTTTAGGATTAAGAAGCATAGCCCAACAAATAGCAGATGGTGAGCCAATGACTAGAAATGAATTCCATCAGTATTTTGGGTTGATCAGAGATGGAATTAATGAGATCTCAGCATATGACGGTCCAAGGCTTTGGAAAGATTGATTTGTTGTACTTTTAATATTATAAATTAATGAAAGACAATTTCATCATCTTTTCATCATGAGAAATGCTTAGTCTGATTCTGATTTATGGCATCAAATTTCTCCCCTAAATCGGTTCAAGTTCTTGTAGGTTTGGAGTCCTCAGTGAGAACTTTCTTAAGAGAATCTGATCTGGTCTGTTCCTCGTCATAAGCTAAAGGAAAACTTGAGACAAATAACAAGCATGCATAGTTCATATGGCATTTTGCATCCATTTGTGCATTTCATTCATTTATCAAGCATGCACACGGTTGAAACATAAGTTCCCCCATCTAAGGTCTACTGGACTTATGAAGATGGAAAATGAAGACAGGGGTTAGATAGAGATTTATTATCAAAAGGAAGTTGAGAGCAGTAAAGGTGAAGTAGCTCGACTCATAAATCTGTTTGAATAAGTGTTGAGCTTCAAGAATGGAAAGGGAACGTCTGCACAGTCTCTTGCTGGGAACACTACTTGTCCACGTTCCATTGAAGTTGCACCTCTCCTTTTTAGTCATGAACAATGACAGCAATGCCTTCAGTCATCAACTAATGATAACCCTTGTTCTCGTTCAACTGCATTGATAGTGCATTGGATTTCTTTCCAGCCATTTCTACTACGAACAACATTCCAGTCCAGCAGCATCGGATACTGCTCTGAGAAAAACAAGAGCAGACATTGAAACTTTAACAGAGCAGAATTCTCCCTATAGGTGTTTGTTTGCTGCACTGCCAGCAAGGAATCAAAGAGGAGATAAAAGGGTTTCAGATTCATCAGTTTCTCTTTCAGTTGAGATAACGCGTGATTCCACACATCGGCAATGGTGGTGCTGCATGTTTCTGTGCGCTACCAAGATTCCTGGCTGTTGGAAGGTTTCTACCAATCCATAAATAACCACAACAACATTGGAAGATTGACATGATGTTGTGAGGATTGTCGAAAAATTGAACAAGCTACGAAGAGGGGAAAGATTGAAGATTCTGTCAAGGATTCTAGAACAATAATGAGAGATGAATCAAAGGATGGCTTTAACGATGGAAAACCTTAATTATGTGGTCCAACTAGGTCTCACTGTAGCATCAACTGCTCAAATGTCTTTGCCAAGATTGACATACCTCGACCACTCGAGTTTGTCCACCAGCATCTGTTAGACTCCGGACTTATTGCCCCAACTCTGCCAAATCTCATACAAACATCATTTTCTAGGTGGTATAATCCAGAAAAGAGATTTGAATATCATTGAGGGATTTTGTGCCATTCAGTTGAACAGTTGCAAGAATTTCAAGAATCGAGTTGAGTTTGTGAAAAATGATGTCATCGGCCATATTGTCACCGCAACATCCTCAGAATGACAAGTGATCGAAATGCTTGACAAAACACAGATATCGCCAGAAAAGCTGATCCAAGAAGAGTGTTAAACTGTCGATCCTTTTTGTTATGAGTTTTGTCATTCTGTATTTTATTTTGGGATCACATCTCATCTTTTAACGAAACATGTCTTTTCTTTGTCCCTTTGTTGTTCTGAAAGCATGGGATGTTTTTTTCAAAAGTTATTTTGACAAAATATTTTGATTAAGCTCCAACATGCGTTTAAGATTAGTAAATCTTGAAGATTAAAATTATTTTGCTTGAATGACTCGATGCTTGTTGAAATGACATGAGGTGACCAAGAAACTTTTGAGCCCACACATGAAATTAAACCACACATCATATAGCTAAGTTTTAGCAGTATGCATAATGACACGTAGTGGATTCAGTAGTTATGGACTCGTTAATTATGATTCTTACAAGTCTAAATCATTACATTGGATGAGGTCAAAATTTATTGGTTCTAACTGACCTTGCTTGAAATGAGAAAAGGCCATTTTTGTTTCATCTTTTCACAATTCTTGAAATATATATCCTTTGCAGTCCCATTTTGAGCTGATAGAATATTTCTTTCATAAAAAACCCTGACTAGGATCACATCCCACACTGGGGGCAATGACAGTCTTTTCTTAGGAAAAGACAAAACAATATTAGAGTCGATGGACAAAGGGAAGGCTTAGAACAAAAGTCCAATGATTGAGAAAGGGCTAGAAGAAGAAAGCTAAAGATTGATAAAGACAAAACAAATGCCAAAAATTAACCCAAAAAAATCAAGTGTGATGTCTTTTGGTGTGTCTATGATAAAGCCTTTACGATCTTCAAAAGATTAGATTGGTTATTCATCAAAGAAAAAGTTGGATTTATGTTATGACTTATGTTAAATGAATTTTGATCTTTGAGATTAACAAGGTTATATGTCACTGTCTTTACAAAGACAATGTGAGGAAAAGAGATTGATGAGTAATTGATGTTGATCCTAGGTTCTTGAAACCCTCAAACACCTTTTGAGCTTGTGAAATTCCTTTATTTCATAACCATGAATCATAGCCTACATTACGTGCTTTAAAAAGCCCTTTTTAATCAAGTAAGCAATTTGAACCGATAAATGGCGATCTCAAAACTTGAAGAGTTGTTTCATACGGGTCATGACTCATGAATCAAGCTACTGATTATTAGCATGCTGATAAAATTGGTGCTAAGAAAAAGAAATAATCTTTCTTGATAAAGCCTCAAGTTTTGACTCGGGTACCTTGTTTTTCTTGAAATTCATAAAAGGTCACCTCATCACAGACAATCAAAAGATATACCCAAAATTAGAGTTTAAAATGGATACAAAGAACCATGGAAAAAGCCATTTTAATCTTACAACGAGTCAATTTCTTTTCTCTCAAAAGTACAAGACAATCAAAGGACTACATTGAATAGCGTGTGTTGGATCTTTGACCAACAAAGCTTGATTTCCAAAAATACTTTCAAAAATTGACATCTCTCTGATTTCATTTCAACAATCAGACTTGAATAGACATGACATTTGAAATGTGAGATTTGATTCCAAAATAAGAAAGATTTTCAAATAAGAAGAACATCGACGGAGTTTGCAAATTCCTGACAGAAATGACATCAATTCTTCTCGACACTTCTGGGGGCAATACAATGGACCTCTGAGAAGGAAAACAAACAGTTTTTAAATCAGTTGGGGGGTAGAGATGATCAAATGATGAATCAATGAACTGAGGACAATATGGTTCAAAGAAAGATAATCAGTGAATGAGCACATTCAGATCAATTAAGGGCAATGATGTTCAAGAACAGTTTATGATCCAGTAAACCCCGACAACAATTGAGAGCAAAGATGTACCTGAAGGACATCTTCATATCTTCATCTTGGTTTATCGTCTCCAATATGGCTATGACTATTGAAAAATGTTATCGCATGATTGCTTTTGAATGAATGTTGGAAGGATGCACAACACCCACCTAGACTGACCGTGGGACCATCTGATTTGAAGCTCAAATGTGCACTGCACCACATGAGTATGGGTGATAAAAGCAACATCATTGATGAGGTCGAGGCATTTCTTTTCACAATTTGATTAGATGAGCTGAGAAGAACTTATTGAAAAAGAAACTGAGCATACAACGATGAGCTTTTTACTGCAAAGTATGAGATACAGGTCTGAATGACATGACAGTTCCATGAAAGTGGATGACCGCATATACTTGAAGGGTATGTTTCAACTGGAGGTGAGTTCATAACTGATTGACAATCTTGATGGGTGTTGGCACGGTGCGCACAATCAATCAGAGAACAATTCTTGAAAGAATCCAGGAGATGAACGATTTGTTAAGCTTCTTAATGATGAATCAAGCAACACTACACTTGGGGCATTGTCAAGCTTGATAAACAACGAGAGCAGTAATCATTGCGGACAGCCCAAGATGGGCACTGCATTTACAGCTGAGCGGATGACTAGCACATGAATGAGCAAATACATCGAAAGAACAAAGAAGGCTTTGGAATGCAAACAAAGACACCCTATGACGATGAAGCATCAAAGAGGGGGGACTTATATTTAAAAAACAGGTAAGATGCATTGCATATCATCTAACTTCACGGGCATTGCATATTTGTTTTGCAGATATTTCACGAAACAAAATTCCCACTGAGATCTTACGAGACTCACATGAATTGAAGTTCTTTTAAATCACATCAAATATGGCAATTCCACAAAAGCAATGTTGCTACTCAATTTTTGACCCATGTTTTGATAAATTTTCAGAAAAAAGTCAAAAATAGCGAAAAACATTGAAAATCCAAAAAAAATACATTTTTTAATACATTTTGCATTGTTTTTAGCATTTTTAGCATCGTCTCAAAAGAATTTAAATTTTCAAAGATATTTGGAACGCGTTCAACTTTTAACGCGTTATTTTTAAAAATCACCGATTTTCCTCACTCGAGACGATGCTGATAAGAAAAATCCAAAAAAATAAGAAAAATCAAAAGTTACAAAAAAGAAGTTGAGGGACCAATTTTGAGGCCCAAGCAACATTGTGCCTATAAATAGTAGCCTTCAACACACAAAAAAAGGGGAGGGAGGGCAATTTTACACAATTGAGGAAAACACAACAAACCCTAAACCTAAACTTATCTCCACCAACACAAACCAGCCGCCCCCCCCCCCCGGACTAACAAAAAAAAGAAAAGCCGCTGTCCCCCGGGGTCCTTGGTGGTTGTTTTCAGAACAGAGCCAAGGACCTCATGACATTTCAGCTTTCCTCCGGTCATCTCTGCCAAAACAAACCAGAGCCGCCCCTTTCCCACAAATCTTCCCCTCTCAGCCGTTCCCCATCCTTTTTCAGCCCGACAAGACACCAGCCCTCTTTTCCTCATAGAACCCACAGCCGATCTTCCCCATTTCCTCTCATTTTCAGCCGATAGCACAGCAGCCCCATCTCTCCTCAGCCAGCCGATCTCTCCCCATCCTCCACCGGAGCTTCAGCAGCCAGCAACCTCTTCACCTCCTTCAACCAGCCTTGCAGAGCACCGCCAACAGATCTTCCCTCTTCAACTGGCGAAGCACCGCAGCACCGACTCACAGCCATCACAGGCCGCTGCCACCGACAGGGATGAAGACCGGCCAGCGGCACGCCCATAGAGCCATCAGCGCCGTCCACACTGTCAGCCAACAGTGCCGCCACAGATCCACCGTCGCCCTCTGCACACTGCAGCGCTGCCCGATCTACCACCCGAAACAGAGGAGAAGACAAACCGACCCACCTGAAACAGAGAAGGGAGGAGGCAGGGAAATAGGGCAGATCTAAAACAGGAGAAAGGAGGGCGGATTTGAAAACAGTGAAACAAAAAAACTAAAATCGACTGTGTTGTTGTGATTTTGATTGTGTTCCTCACAATCAGTAGGGAAGAGAAGCTGAGCCAGATCGTCCACCTTCCGTTTTCTTCCTGCGGCGGCGCGTGGGTTTGGCGGTGGCGCGTGGGAAGACGCGCCGCCACTGTTCATGCTGTCACAGAAATGGTCCCAGCACTGTTATGGATATTTGAATGGCTGTTTTGTAATTTTAAAATTGTTTAATGTAATATTTGTTTATTTCTGAGTTTTTTGTAATTTATATTTTGTAAACATGGAAGCAAAAAAAGATAAGGAAAAGAAAAGAAAAAAAATATAAGGAAAGTGGATGTGTGTGTTTGTATTTTTTTTATGGATGTATTTTTGTTTATGATAAAATTGCAAAGATTAAAGAAGAATTTAATATTTTGATTGGATCACGGTCAAGAATTATTAACTTATACGTAAGTTGTATTTCTAATATCCGATGAAAAAAACAATTATTAAAACTTCTTTAAACACATCAAATTCACGAAGCAGCTTACCTCAGGTAGGGTGCGTTAGGGGTGCTAATATCTTCCCTAACCACAACCAGTCCCTTACCCGCGAATCTCTGACAAGACCAGTATATCCGGTTTCCTAGTAGCCTTCAATAAATTACTAGGTGGCGACTCCAACGAATCAATCAAAACAAACGACAACGAAAAATCACCAGCCGACGCCGCACGGATTTTTAGACGTGCGACAAGCAAAATTCATAAATGAAGACCAGAAAGATGGATTTTTATTCATGGAAAAAGGGTTTACAAGTACAAATGTTAAACAGTGCGAGGACGATCAGGGATATTTTCATCTTGATGGTTAATCATGCCTCGAAATTCCTCAAATTGTTTATGCATACGCTCCATCTCTTCCTCGAACTCGAGGTGTCGTGTATTAACATAGTCCCTCCAAAAGTCAACACGTGTATTTAACTCTTGGTTTCTCCTCTCCAAGTTGTTTCTGTGACGTCTCTCATCACGAAGTCTATTACTTAAATTCTCGATCTGATGATGGAGATCAAGAACCTGAGTATTCAACTCAAGTCTTCTGGCATGAAGACGCTCTGCAACATTCACCAAAGATGAAGTAGCTCTGATACTAAGAGCAAGTGACTGATTCACTGCTTCAATATCGGTCCTAGCTGCCAACATTATTTCATCACGAGGAAGGATCATGTCTCTAGCCACGACTACAGCAGTATCTTCATTGTCCATTACAGTATCTTCTATTGTAACTGGACGACCATTCACTTCAAAGGTAACGCGCCAAACTACAGGCTCTACTACAGGAACATGGTTTGGGTTAGCATTGGAAGAAGAAGAAGACATGGTTAAAGCTTTAAGAACTTTGAAAATATTGGAAATGCAAGAAGTTGATGATGTCTTTCACCAAATACTACGGGATTTATAAGGATTTTACTCCTACCATTTGTTTTGAACAGAAGATCAGATCTTAGCTGTAGATACAGGACTTCCTTGAGAAGTTTTCATCATCTTTGAGATCGATTCACAAATCAGATCTCAGCCATACATACAAGACTTTCTTGAGAAGCTTTCCTCATCTTTTGGGATCCATTTACAAATCAAATCCCAACCGTATATACAGGACTTTCTTGAGAAGCTTTCCTCATCTTTGGGATCCATTTACAAATCAAATCCCAATCGTACATACAGGACTTTCTTGAGAAGCTTTCATCATCTCTGAGATCGATTTACGAATCAGATCTCAACCATACAGGTATGACTTCCTTTAGAAGTTTTCATCAACCCTGAAGCTCATTGCTGAAATCACTTTCAGTATTTCACAAAACTATATTGAAATCACTTTCAAGTATTTCACTATCGGGTAGGTCGCCTGGAACAATTAGACCACTTGCGAGTTTTCTCGCATTTTATCATTTGACAGGTCGCCTGGAACAATTAGACCACTTGCGAGTTTCCTCGCATTTCATCATCGGGCAGGTCACCTGGAACAATTAGACCACTTGCGAGTTTCCTCGCATTTTATCATCGGGCAGGTCGCCTGGAACAATTAGACCATTCGCAAAATTCTTTTGCTTTCTTCTTCACTATCGGGCAGGTTGCTTGGAACAATTAGACCACTTGCGAGTTTCCTCGCATTTTATCATCGGGCAGGTCGCCTGGAACAATTAGACCACTTGCAAAATTCTTTGTTTTACCACTTGCGAGTTTCTTCACATTTTATCATCGGGCAGGTCGCCTGGAACAATTAGACCACACGCCAAATTCTTTGCTTTCTTCACTAACAGGCAATTCGTCTGTAACAATTAGACCACTTGCGAGTTTCTTCGCATTTTATCATCGGGGAGGTCGCCTGGAACAATTAGACCATTCGCAAAATTCTTTTGCTTTCTTCTTCACTATCAGGCAGGTTGCCTGGAACGATTAGACCACTTGCGAGTTTCCTCGCATTTTATCATCGGGGTGGTCACCTGGAAAATAGGACCAATGTTGAAATTACTTTCATGTATTTCACAAAAAAAAAAACCAATGTTGAAATCACTTTCATGTATTTCACAGACAGGTCGGTTCACAAAACCATTGTTGAAATCACTTTCATGTATTTCACAAAAACCAATGTCGAAATCACTTTCATGTATTTCACAAGACTAATCTGAAATCACTTTCTTGTATTTCACAAAATCAATATTGAAAACACTTTCATGTTTTTCACTTGGGCAGATCGCCCATAAGAATTAGACCAACCCAAAAATCTGTGCATTTTTCAACACTTCCATCGTTTTTCTTTACAAAACTTACTATGCAAAGTCAAAAGAAAATGAATTTTCCAATGCCTTTGCACCGTAAGCATTGTAAAGAGGGGGCAACTGTTGTAACCTAATTTTGGATTCACCAAGATTTTCTCGAATGTTATTTTATTTCTATTATTATTTATAAAAATCCAAAAAAATTAAGAAAAAAAGTTTAAAATTCAAAAATATATTTTTCTCGAGTTAACCGCATCTTTCCATCAAAACCGAGTCCACCGGGTCAATACGGGTCAAACCATGTCGACTAGGGTAAAAAATGAGTTTTCATGCCGTTTCAGGTCAAAACCGTCATTTTTGACCAAAACCGAGTTCACCGGGTCAATACGGGTCAAACCATGTCGACCAGGGGAAAAAATGAGTTTCATGTTGTTTCGGTTCAAAACCATCATTTTCGACCAAAACCGAGTTCACCGGGTCAATACGGGTCAAACCATGTCTACCAGGGTAAAAAATGAGATTTCAGGCCGTTTCGGGTCAAAATCGAGTCCACCGGGTCAATATGGGTTCAACCATGTCGACCAGGATGAAAAATGAGTTTCAGGCCATTTTGGGTCAAAACTGTTATTTTTGGTCAAAACCAGGTTCACCGGGTTGATACCCCTTGAAAGTTTTTTTTAATGTTTCAACATAATTTTCGGTAATTAAAATTGTTTTTTAGCGGTTGAGTCGTGTCTTTTTTAATACTGATTTGAGTTTTTAATTTTACCTATATAAATATTTATTATTATCTATAATAAAACAAAATTAATAATACATAAATTTGTCATATTAGGCGGGCAGTTGCGCCAATAGCAGGCAGAGTGGTTGAAATTTTTCTTTATGAAAGCTACCATGTCCCCTCCTTATTGGATATAAATAGCCATTCGATAAAGAGGAGGAAAAAGAGAAGAGGAAAAAGAAAGTGAAAGAAAGAAAAAGAGTATATACTTTAACACTATTCAGTTTTTTTCACTATTTCTTCATGCGAGTAAGATATTGATTTTCAAAAAAAATAATTTGAAAAATACTAAATATATCTTAATCGTTAGATCTAATAGTGTTTAGATTTGAACCATTGATTTAATAGGATACAATAAGGCTTACCGCACTAGATTAAAACCCAAATCCATCTCAGCCCTTAAAATAATTTTTCCTTTGATCCTGTGGCGCCACGTCACCCGGTGTACCCAGCTCTCGGTACACCGCGACACACCAGATCCAAACTCTGCTCATCCGGACCGTCCGATCAACCTGCAGATCTAGCCAATCACAGCCATCCGATCGTTTCATCCAAGATACAACGGCGAACAGTGTTCAGCGGTACCGGTGTACCATACACGCGTTCACACCGTAGCGTAATCGCCACTCTCTCTCTCCTCTTGCCGGCGACGCGCTCTCTCTCATCCGATCTCCACTTTCCGGCCGTCTCAAGCCTCCAAACCACCACAGAAAGGTCGCCAACCTCAAATAAAGAAAAACCCCAGCATTTTAAGCGTTTTCGCCTCGCCATCTGGCCGGAAAACGGCCGCGAGTTTCGTCGGCCACCGAAGCTTCAAACCGACGATTCTCCCTCGTCAGCCATCAACGGCCGTCGAGACCACCGCCATCAGAATCCTCGCCCTCATATCTACCAGAATCAACCATTTTTGGCTGGAAATCTCGCCATAAAATTTCACCGCCTCCAACAGTAGCCGCGCGTGAGCCACACGCGCCGCCATTGGCATTTTCGTAAATTTCTGAGAAATTCAAGGGTATTTCAGTATTTTGCCTATACAGTGGCACTCAGGTAATTTTTTGGGGTTTCTTTTGGTATTTTTGATATTTTTATATATAAATGCTTGTAAATTTTCTTGCATGTCGAAAAAAAAAAACATAAAAACC
This sequence comes from Populus simonii, assembly GCA_007827005.2. NCBI lineage: Eukaryota > Viridiplantae > Streptophyta > Magnoliopsida > Malpighiales > Salicaceae > Populus > Populus simonii. The sequence goes on from CM017473.2 coordinate 13,166,760, forward strand.
AAAGTTGACATGTCTCTTTTTTAGAAAAGGATCGATGTCAAAAATTTAAATATCAAATATGGATTATGTCCATTATTTCTTTTGGTAACCCAGACGTAACTCTCCTTTTTAGGGTTAAAACGTCATTTTTTAGACGAGTCTCCTAATTTTTAGGGACTGATGTCATTTTTAACGTGTCTCCTATTTTTAGGGACCGACGTTAACCATTTAAAAAAACAAATTACAAATAAGCCCAAAATATAATAGCATTTGAATCAAATAAAAAACACACAAGTAAGGGTAACCTTTCTTTTGAAAGGATGTTTTAAGGGTGGTGTCTACCTTCCCTTAATCATAACTAACCCCGTACCTGAATCTCTGGGACCAGCGTCTAATTTGGGATTTCTAGTTCCCTCAAATTACTAGATGGTGACTCCAATAAAATCTTTATTTCCCCCAATAAAAAAAAACTTTTTTTGTTTAAATAAACAAAAAGTGGGAGCCGTCGCCCGACATCGTGTATCGACAGGTGGTGTTACACGTGCTGGTTGAATGATACGCATATCATCCACTCGTTGAATAGCGTGGCTAAAGGCTATCTAACGAGTGACGTCACACGCGCTAGCAATTAATCTAATTTAAAGATTCAAAAGACAATATGAAAATACCAAAATGTATTTTTATAATGTAAAAAAAAAGAAAAAGATGCAAATATCTTCTAACAATCTTTCAATGTCCAATGAATAAGTGAAAAAAACTAAATCACCCCTGATCTTAATACTTATTTTTTTCCACTTAAGGGTAAATATATATTTTTACTATAGCCATCCATAATAAATTACGTAATTTGATATAATAAAACTTCCACACATTTCAGAGTTTATATATATATAAAACAAGAATTCATGCGGGGGTTGTTGTTGAAGTGGGTGTTAAGTGTTGTAGTAGATATGTTTTTTAAAAATATTTTTGTTCGAAAATATATTATTTTTTTTAAAAAATTATTTCAAATTATTAAAATTATTGAAAAATATTTTAAAAAATATTTATTTAATATTTTTTAAAAGATTAATATACTCTTAAAAAACATATAAAGAAAACAAAAGCTAATACATTAATTCTCACATTCTCAAACATATTTTTTTAAAAATAGAATTAACACAAATGTTGGTGCTTAATGCGATCAGATAATTGATAACTCACTTAGCTCATCCCTAATTTTTTCGCTCTAAATATTTGACAGTGTGATAACGGTTATTTTTTAAATAACTTTTCATACTGAAATGCATGTCAATGATTTTTTTTATTTTTGAAAAATTATTTTTGACATCAGCACATCAAAACGATCCAAAACATACAAACCATATTAAATTTTAATAAAAAAATTGAATTTTTTAGGAACGCGATTTGCACTGCGTTTCCAAATAATTTCTTAAAGTTTGCTTCGTTATTTTTTTATAAAAAAACTAGTAAATTTAACATGAAGAGAAATTAAAAATATAGTTGATATAAAAAAATTATGATTTTGTTTTTATAAAAGGATATCTTTTAGTATTATCAACTATGGCAAACAAATTATAAAAGTTTATAAATACTTTTATCTAATTAAACACAAAATAATATTAAACAATAACCAAGGATCTCATAAAAAAAGAAAAATCAGGATCAGACTTAATAATTTTATAGATTTTAATGTGATTTTATTATTTTTTTATATTTATCCATTGGTTTTTGTTGACCTATTTTAAATTAATTTTTACATTTAATAATCTAAATAAAGTATCAACAAAGTACTATATAGGTTATAAGCGTTATAAAAAGCTTATTTTATATTATTTAAGATTTTATATGATGTATAAATAGGTATATAAATAAAAAATGGGATTGATATATATTTTCTAGTCTGTTCTTAATTATAAATTATGAAAGAATTGAATTAATACATTTGATATTTACTAATATTTTTTTAACGCATTTGCTAATTTTTAAGATCCAAGAGTGTTTTTGTGAAATCAAATATTTCAACACATAATTCATAAATTTATAAAGAATTATGAATATATATTATTTTTAAAAATAAATAAATAAATATATTAAAATCATTCATATAACATGTCTAAGAGTGGTGTAGATATTGTTAGTAAAGTGTTTTTTTATAAAAATATTTAAAAATAATATATATATTTTTTATTTTTTAAAATTTATTTTTGAATATATTAAAATGATAAAAAAAATAATTTTAAATAAAAAAAATAAAATTTGACCACTCTGTTAAGACAGCTGCACTCCCAAATGTAGGCTAATAAATAAATAGATATGAATGCCATATAATTAGTGTGAATGGATTTATTGTCGGCCTGTATATTATAAAATAAAGTTTTTAAGAAATTGTTTATTTTTATGTTTTAAAAAAATATTGAGATTTTTTTAAAATTTTTTAAAATTATTAATTTTTATATTTTTAAATTGTACTGAAATTAAAAATAAAAAATTTTATTTTAATATATTTCTAAATAAAAAATATTTTAAAACTAATCTTTATAAAATGGGTTAAGGATAATTATACTCTACCCAAATTACAGGAGCCTGACGCATGGCAATTTAGGACTCAGGATTTAATCACAGTTTTAAAACCCGGACCAGCCCGGCAGGTCAACCCGGGACCCGGTCAACCCGGGCCTGGGACCGGTCCGGGTTGATGCAAAAACCTGCTCGGGAATTGGCCCGGGAAAACCCGGTCGACCCGGTGGGTCGACCCGGGACCCGGTCCACTCGGCCAAACCCGGGTGAGACCCGGTCAATTTTTTTTTATTTTCACTGTCATTAAACGACGTCGTTTTTGCCATCTCAAATGCCAAAACGCGGAAGACTGAAGACAGAAGAAGAACGAAGCAATAAACCTAATTAATGTTACTCTGTCTTTGAAACTCAGCCACTGTTACTGGTCTGTCACATTCTAGATTCGCCACCGTAACTATTTCTTAGATACTGTTATATATATATATATATATATATATATATATATATCATGACAATAGGCCTTTGGTTTGCTATTCCTTATGATCCACAATCCATGTTTATTATTATTATTATAATTATTATTAAGAATTGAAAGCTGGGGAAAGAGAAAGAAAGATTTACCTGGAGCTGCTACTTAAAGACGAAGGCGATGGTGATGGAGGGTTGGCTAACCAATGTTACTTTCTTCCCCTCTATTTCTGTTTTTCGTTCACTTCATCTCTGTTCTTGCTTTTCTCTGCTTGTCTTTTCTTTATTTATTTTTTTATTTCTCTTGTTCCCTCTGTCTCTCTCTGTTCTTATTCCTCTTGGTCTCTCTCTGTATTATCTGTGTTAGTTCATTTTTTGTCTGTGTTTTTTTGTATTATCTGTTTGTGGTTCTCCCCTTCTTTGTGGCTTTTGTTTGTTCGTCCTGGCTTCTCTGTGTTTGTATTTGTTGGTTGGATCAACAACCTACGGTGAGGGGAAGTTGAAGTTCCCTTTTGCTGGAGGAAGGTCACAAGTCTCTCTGTATGTCTTTGTTTTTTTTTTTGGGTTGACCCGGGTTAACCCATCTAACCCGTGACACGATCACTTGACCGGATCGATGACCGGGTCGGGTTTCAAAACTATGGATTTAATGCTACCCGAATTAGTGAATCCATTTTCACAATTCTAGTGAATTTTAAGAGAATGCGGGAAGAAGTCCATCCTGTCCTCTCCACAGGCAAATAAAACCCCACGACCGAAACTCTCTGCCACTTTAGTAACTTTCCGGAGAAGCCGAACCAAAAAATGGAGTCGACAATGGCCAGGCATACATGCCTGAAGCTTGAAATCCCCGAACCAATCTTCATAAAAGGCACCTGGTTTCCCTTTCACTTCAATCTCTCCATCACCGACGGCCTTAATTCCTGGTCGTGTAACGGTAAATAAAACCCCACAATTTGCTCTCTTATTCCATATCATTTTCATTCTCAAACCAGAATTTTAATCTTCTATTTGACAGCAACGGAAGAGGAGGTGAGAGATAGAGCAGCACAATGGGACCAACCTGTGTCTACCTACATTCAATTGGCCGAGAAACATTTAGGGTTTCAAATTCCCGGTTCTGTTTACAAGTTTACTGATGCTGGAGAGGGGAATAAACGAGTTAGTACTACCTTTCCCTTTTCCCTTTTTCATTATAAATAGTAAAAAAGTTGCTGCTTTAGTGGAAATTTGAGTGGATTTTCGTTAGAACTTAAAAACTGTGGTTGGTTGTAGTTGTCGTGGACTTTTGAGAAAGAAGGGACAAAGCTAGAATGGCGATGGAAATGCCAGCCCTCGCCTGATACTAAGAAGACTACTACTTTAATCTTGGATTTTCTTATGGATGCTAACATCAGACTAAGTGTGAGTTCTTTTTTTCTTTTGATTTCTTTCTGGATTGCGTTGATGTTGTTATGGGGTTTTCGTTCCTCTCTGCAAATACTGTTCTTTGTGACCATGCAGTATCGTTTCTTGATCGTCTGTTTTAATTTTCATGTTTTATCCTAGCATTCCTCTGTAATTTGAGACTTCATAGCACATCTAATCAAGAGTCAAAGCCTCTGTGATATTATTTACTTTTATCATGCTATATTATTGGTGCAAAAACAAGAGAACTTAATTATTGGAATGATCAGTTGATGAACAGTGAGGTTTTACTCGCTATTATCCTTTCTGGATATACACTGTCTGAGTTATTGAGATTTTGTGCTTGCTAATTGTGAAATGAGATTGTTTCAGGATTTTCATAAAATGTTTCAGGATTTTCATAAAATGTTTGTGTTGTTTCGTAATGGGACTGACTAGGGTTGCTGTTGTAGATGGGAAAGAGTAAGGAAGTTAAAACATCCTATGAAACTGAGAATAATTTAGCCATGGATGTATTGGATCGAGGAATTGAAACTGAATGTAAAGCAGTTAAGGCTGTGTGGAGTAGAAGGAGTACACATATATTTTGTGATATTTGTATCCAAGCTGTTCAGATGGGCTTGCGACCTGGGACTCATTTCTCTAAACATGGATGGAGGTATGTTATTGGACAATTTGAGAAAGAGAGTGGACAAAGTTTTACCAAGAAGCAGTTGAAAAACAAGTGGGATGGGATAAAGAAGGACTGGAAGATTTGGAAATCTTTACTAGGTCAAGAAAACGAACTTGGTTGGGATCCCAATAAACAAACAGTTGCTGCCTCTGATGATTGGTGGGATGAAAAGATCAAGGTTAGTTTCAAGAATAAATTTTAGGGGCTATGTGGCTTTGGTTTTTCCTTTCATATATTGATTCACACATGGATTTATTTTTTCATATCAATATAGGCTATGCCAGCAGCTGAAAAATTCCGAAATTCGGGTATTGAGCCTGATCTTTGTTCAAAATATGATTTCATGTTCACTGGATCAAGTGCTTGGCCCACCTCTTCAGCTGTTTTTATAGACGAGGAGGAAAATGATGGCAATCTCATGCAACCTAATGTTAATATTGGACCAGCTGTGCATGTGGAAGGGAGTGGTGATTTAGGGGATGAGCCTACTTTTGTGGAGAGTTTGGACGAGATGTTGACTGCTGCATGTGTAGACCGGGACTCCCTCCAGATTGAGGAGCAGGGAAATGACAAGAAACAAAAGAGAGTTGATGAATCTGGCACACAATCAGTCAAGAAAGGAAGGAATCAATCAGGAGGCACCGTGAAGTTATCCCGCAAACTTGACAGGTTGATGGCTACTGTTGAGAGTGGGGGTAGTGTCACTTCGAGGAGGAGAGATGCTCAAGGATGTAGCATTATAGAGGTCATGGATGAATTGCATTCTATGCCAGACATTGTGAAAGGCAGCGGCCTTCATGTATTTGCTTCAGAGTTTTTCCTATTAAGGACTAGAAGAGAGATGTGGTTTGCAATGAGAGAACCGAAAGCCAAAATAAATTGGCTAAAGACCATGTATGATAAATCTGTATCAAATCAGTAGGTTGGCTCAAGGTTTTCTTGCCTTTTCATGTTTATTTCTGGCTTTGCCAGTGGTTTGAGTTGCTTTGCAGGTTCTACATTTTTTTCTGGTATTATGAACAATTCCATCATGTTTGCTTGTATTGACTAGGGCTGTCTGTTTGTGATAATTAGGCGTGTTTGTAGACACAGTTATTTTATGATGTTTATTTTGACAAAATATCCATATTATTGTGCGTAGTTACTCACCTGTTACCGAAGTGTTGTTTTTCTTAAAAGTAAAACTACACATGTAATCATGCAGTCACTAACCTGTCACATCATTTCATTAAATGAAACATAGCATCCTTCATGAGCTAGTAAGATATTTTTGTCAAGAGATTTAGTATTTTCAGTATTATTCTTTGAACATTTTCTGTGTACAAAGTGGCAAATTCATTATGTTTATGTTTTCTGATGATGAATACGGATGAGATTATGCTGATTCTTGTTCTGAATATTACGAGGAGTTGATAAAATATATGATGTTGATGATGATGACTTTTATTGAAAAAATGAGGATGTCAATGATGCTAACTACAATGATGACGAGGAAACATTTGAAAGGCTCAATCACTTGAGTTTACTTATGTATAGGAAGAAGTTGTCAGAAAGACTCAGTCGTTTGAACGACTGAAAGGAGAAGCTGAGAAGTGTTTGGCACAAAGTGAGAAATTTAACAGTCAGAAGATGGAATTTGAAGCAGCAGTATATGCAAAGGTGTGTTACTATGTGCCTTTAAATTCACATAAAAGTATCAAAACACTACTACTTTCTTGATTTAAGTTCATTGCATCGTTGCTTGATTCTGCTAATAAAGTTTGAAGCAGAACTGAAGTGATTGGTAATACTGTCTTCGTGCATGGATTTAGCTGAGGATGGTTTTAGTTTGATTGAGTTTTGTGTTCTGTTAAAGATATACAGTCTCGTACAGTTTTATCATAGTTGAAACATTGTTGCTGAGGTTTGATTGTTGAATAATGTTTTGTCGTCATGAAATGCCAAATAATTTTTTTGTTTAAATAAGTCATGTTTGGTTAGCACAATTGGATATTAAGTTTGAATTCCATGCGTGCCCTTGTTTATCTATGTGATTTTGAAATTTGCATGTCAATTGTCCAAAACCATCCATTCATTTGATACTGGATATACCTTTTGATGGGAGAGTTTATTAGGAAAACTGGAGTGAGAAAGTCACCTCCAGATCTGCACTTTATTTGTTTAATGGTTTGGAAGAGTGGACCAATATGATGGGAGCCTATTCCCATAAACATTGGTCAATGAGACCATAACACAGTAGAGGAAATCTAAATGGCAACAGCACTGAAGTCTAGAGTCAACTGTTAATCTTTTTGGTTAAAAACATGATTATTTAAATGCAGTTTACTAGAAATTATGTTTTTGCTTTACCTAGTATGTAATGCACGGTATGGGTATCTGTCACTCCGCTGAGGATGTATATTTCGTCTTGCATCCTTTCTGACATGTTAGAGCTAATTTGGTTTTTCTTGGCTTCTAGTTTCTTGGGGTCTTAAATTCAAAGAAACGGAAACTTAGAGAACTTCGAGATCAGCTCTCAAAGAAGGAAATTTCTGGAGAATCGGCACAGGAAGAGGAAGATTCTGACAAAACTGAGAGTTTTGATAGAGGTAGTGATGATGAGAAAAGTGTGGAAAAACCTCGGGAGAAACTTGCAGGCACTTCCAAGGATCCACCACCTCGCAGGGGTTATGCTAGGAAGAAGATAACCCGCAAGTAGCATTTCATTGGCAAAGTGTAATCTAGGCACAAAGGCAATGCACTTCACCATGCCTCTCTGTCCTTTTCAAGCCTCCCTTTTTCTGCATCAATTGCATCTCACCTCTGCTGATAGTCTAGAAGTTATTTTTATCTGCAAGAAATTAATACATGTCACTGAACTTGCGTTTGCTTTCTTTTACTGATTTACTTTAAATTAAATATGACATTAGACCTGTTGATGACAGAATACTGAAATTTGGAAATTGATACTCGTGGAAGGAAAAAAAATACTGGGCCTCTGGTGGGTTTGAGGAAAGACAAGGCTGAATTCGAAGACTTAATATTTTTTTTCTCGTACTCGAGCCTCTATGTGCATCATCTTTCTGCTTCGTCTCCGAAGTTTGTTGATGTGTTGAACTTTAGGAGCTAATCTTCGCTTTTACAGTTTCGTTTCCTATTTCCGTCGCTTCATTTTTGGGATGGGGTCTCAGCACGGTGGCAAATGACAGGCATAAATTTACGGCCAAGGGATTCTATTTGGTGGCCAAATGCCAGGCAGGCTTAATTCTACCGACTCTGAGTTGCTATGTGTGCGTTCTTTTTTTATCATTTTCCAACCTTCCGGTTTTCAGTTTTTAAATTAAAAATCAGAAAATATGTTTATTTCCTATTTTTCGGAATATCTTTTCAAAATAGAAAATTAGAGAATACAAGAGATAAAAAGATGATTATTTGGATTTTATCATAGAACCACCTCATGATTTTATTACTTCCTCTGTACTAAAATAACTACCCTGCCACCTCATATGATCAAAATGAAATAAGTGCTGTTTTTTTTTTATTTACCTTTTTTTTCTTCAGTGGAGCAGGCGTATTTTTCCCCAATCTTTTTTTTTTTTTAATTTCCTTTCCTTTTCTTTCCATTCCCCCTCTTTTTTTCATTCATTTTCATCTTTTTTTCTTCTAATTTTTTCCTTCAATATTTTCAAATTTATTTTTATAATTTATTTTGATTCATCACGTGACTCAAGTCAATCAAATATATTATTTTTTTAATATTAAAAAAATAATATCATCTTGATTTTTTAATTAATAAAGCCTATGCATATCTTGATTTTCTTCCATATATATATATATATATATATATATATATATATATATAGAACATGAATATTTAATTACCAGGAAGGCAGGAACAATAGAAATACTCACAAATTAAGGGTATAAATGTATACATATTTATTGCTATTAAATTTCATGACAATACATGGAGAAATACAATTTTATCAAGCAATGAATGCATGGAGATCGGAGCCTCCTTATTTAAATTTTATTCCAGACAGTCAGTGATGCAACAGCATTTAACAAATAACCAAGAAAATATTGCAGTTTTTTTTTTTTTTGGTCTTAACCAATCATAGGGACTCTATAGACAGTGTTATTTTTATCAACCCAAACCCAAACCCTATCACACCGGAAGTTTTGGATGACTGCTGATCCTTCAGGCACCATTTTAGCTCTAACAAGAGGATTTTCTCTCTCGATCGTTGCAGCAGCGACCTTCCCCTCTGCTCCAAGAAGCTCTGGCCATGAACTCTTACCTGCATGAACACAACAAGTTCTGCGTCACAACTCACAACAAACCATGCACATGAAATTCTCGATATTGCTTTTCATGGGAAGAAAAATATTCATTACCTTCGCAGTATGTAGATGCCATTTATTTTAAATCCCGCTTCGCTCTTTCGTGCTGTTTCTTTGTTACGATCTAATGTTGTTCGGATCGAGGTGGGAATTTATAGTCTACCAAAACTGGCAGCTAATGGTTGGTGATAATTGACTTTCAAGCCGCCAGCCAAAAAACTAATTAAGATGGGCAGTTGATTGTTTTGGCAGAGATAAGGATAAAGGATGCATGTTTTCGTATGAACTTAGCTACTTTCCGACACTTGTTTTTGTTTGAAAAATCTCATTACTGTCCGAAGAGGAGATGACACCTAATATGGCTGAAAGATTTTGTCTTCCTCATCCATAACCTTAATTAGGTGAAAATCTGGACGAGAAAAGTATTAGCCCCATGCATGATCTAAGACACGTGCCTGAATCTGTGATCATGGCAATTGTGTTCATACATGATATCAATGGGAAAGCAAGCTGTTAATTATTTGTTACAATTTGGAGTTAATTAGGATCAAATGGATAATATTATATCGATCCTGAAATCTCTCCTCCACGTGTGACGTGGCATGAACAGCAGCAGCCGAACCTATATTACGTACAAACTCATATAAACGTGAAACCTGCAACTCATCACATGCATGTAACTCATATACTACGGAGATTTCATAAAATATTTATGAATTATAAATATTTTATGAAATCTTTAGAATAAAAATTCATAAGTTTTATCTTTTATTGTGTGTGTGTCTATATATATATATATATTAAGAGCATTTTTATCTAAAATATTATTGTATTTTTTTCTAAAAAGATTTAATTAATATATTTTTATTAAAAAATATCTAATAAATAAAATTAGAATATAAATTTTTCCACGAATACATGCTAACTGCAAAGTGACCAATTCCTTCACTAAATATTGAAGCCATATCTATTCGGTTGTTGCATTTATCAAGGCTTGTATTCTACTTTGATTAGTAGAGGAAAGCGCAATTGTCAACTTGCCTTTTTTGGTAGGCGGTGTGAACAAGTTTTTCTCTAGAAATGGCATATGCACAACTTTAGTAGATATATATATATGATGATCTATACATCCAGTCTACTTCTGTAAAGGTCTCAATAAGTTAAAAATTGATTAATGAATTACCGCGTGCTATCCTTGCACTAATTAAAAGCAATTTTTCTTTAATAACCATTGATTTTATTAAATACATGGCTATATATTTAGAAAATAAATATAAAAAAAATAAGGAAACAGATATGAAAAATAAAAACACACAAAAATAATAATAATTAATTAATCAGGTTCCTTTACCGATTTAAGCTTTAATTGGAATATTCTTGTATTGAATGGCTTGTTTAATGTTAGCTCTCCTTTAGTAAGGTTGTTGATGGCGAATAATAAAATGGCTAATCAATCGGCATGTGTCCTTTGACCATATTAATTTACTCAATTTTCTATTTTTTCTTCTCATTTTTTATTACAGAAATATTTATTGAAATTAGAAAAAAAAACACAGAAAAAAATGAAAACGGGGTATTTAATTTTGTAGAAAAATATTTCTATAAGAAAATAGAACAATTTCAATTCTCAATCTACCCGTCTTCTTCAATGTTCTTTTTTTCTTCAAATTTCAGTAAGTGTTTTCTATGATGAAAAAAAAGAAAAGAAAAAAAAAAAGAGTCAACATAGTCAAAGAACACATGTTGGCTGATTAGCCATTTTGCTAAATGCCTTCAGTGACGTTGGTAATGGAATGCCGATATTAAACTAAGGATCAAATTAACAGTTTAATTGATAAAAAAAACTGATTAATCAAGTGCTTTTAGTACAATAACGGTACAGTTAGATTAAAAAAAAAACTTTATATATTTTATTTTTTTATTGACTGATTCTCTTGAAGAAAATTAAAAAATAAGAGTCAATGAATTATAAACTATTTTTTTTAATTATTATTAATTAAAAATAATAAGATTTTTGAATGAAAAATATACATGAATATTTATGAATTATAATTTTTATTCAATAATTTTGATGTGTTTAAAAAATATTCTTATTGTTTGACGAGAACACTCCGCCCGAACATGTTCGAAAGAATTTGTGCTCAATAGTCCATATATCCAAAACCTTATAATAGAAGTATATTTGACCGGCCAGCACGTCCCCTGATCAAACATCCGTGCATGAATATCTGATCATGGCAACTGTATTGCGTGATATTAATGGAAAACGCAAGCTCTTAACATGTTAAAAACACCCACGAGAAATACTTGAATGAATTTATTTGTGATTTCGTGTCACAATTTAATGTTTTTCTTTTTAATTCGAAGATTAATGAGTTAGTATAGATTTCGATAAGCTTTTTGTACGTGTTCTTACGATTACAAATATTAAGTACTAAAAACATTTACTGTAGATTGTTCTTTGGAAAAAAGTCAAAACTGGATTACTTATAGGCACTAGCCCACAAGGTGATGGCTAGGAAAGAAAAAAATCAACAGGGATATCACAACCAAACCAGAAATTCTGCATCCCTGTCCGGAGCCTGCTACTGGCTAGATTGTCATCAATGCCATTTCCTTCTCTATGAAAACGAACAAAGGAAACTGATCTAAAACCCTTACACGTAGAAAAGATAGCATTGAACTCATGATGCCGTTCATGGTGATAGATATTGGTAGAATATATATATAATTAATCACTATAACTCTATTAAGGGCGGTGTATATTTATAGTTAAGTTCAATGGAAAAACATAGAGAAATTAATACAACTTTTATCAAGATTGCAGTACAGACATGGAGATTGGACCCAAGCTCTTTATTTCATTTTATTCTTTTGTTCTAGGTACAGCCCACAATTCCACAGCATTCCTTAACACTTATCACACAAGAATATATCGCATGCAGTTTTTGCATCTTAACCAATTACAGGGACTATATAAACAATGCCATCTTTATCAACCCAGACCCAGACCCTATCGCATTGAAAATTCTTGATGACTGACGATCCTCTGGCACAATTATAGCTTCAACCAGAGGATTTTCTCTCTCGATCGTTGTGACAGCGCACTTCCCGTCTACTCCAAGAAGCTCTGGCCATGAACTCTTACCTGCATGCACACAAGTTAAATATTGTTTGTCAAAACAAACTTATATGGACACGTTCTCAATTACTGTTTAATTTCAGCGAGAAAGAATATTCATTACCTTGACAAATAGATGCCATTTTTTCTCCTTTTGATCACCGGTTAGTATTGTTTCCTTGTTCTGATTTAGTTTTGTTGAAATTGAGGTCGGCATATTTATAGCGTAGCATTCATAATTGGTGGCCATTGGTTGGTGATCATTGACTTTTATTCTAGCAGCCAGCCAATAAACTAATAATTAATTTCGAAAGTTGATTGCTTTGGCAGAGATAAGGATAACAAGGATGCATGCATGTTTTCTTATGAACATATAGCCTAGAGTTTCCTAGACATGACGTTTATCTTCTTCTTCTTCTCTTTTTGTTAATAAGTGGGGGTTTCATTATTCTATGTACGATCTTCATCCACCGACAGGGTAACATATATTCTTTCACATTGATATCATGCAATTGGTACAAGTGAAGAATGCAATTACCATTATTCTAATTTGGGTCAATAACTTCGGATAGAATTTAAAGAAACGAAAATGGCGAACACAGTTGGCGTGATCTTGAATTCAGGCGCATGTCTTTGATCGTGTGACTGGGCGTCAAATATATTAAAGTTGAGCTCTGATATTAGTTTTTCATCGAAGGAGGCATATGTGAATAATATGCATCAAATAAATCTTTCTAACATATACATTAGTCAAATAAGAACATTTTCAAACAAATCAAGCTTGCGTGAATGCGAAACTAGATATATATGTTCGTACGCAAACACATGCTACAGTCAACAATGACCAACCAATAGCTACCACACGCTACACTATAAATAACCATCTCGACTTCAACAAAATCATATCTCAAATACAAGGAAACATTACAAGAGAGTTTAAAGAGGGGAAAAAAATGTCATCTGATACTACATGCCAAGGTACGTAATGAACATTTTCTGTGCTAAAAATATAGTGCAACTTAATCTGATATATATATGCTTGGTTGTGACACACCATTATATAATTTGTGTGCATGCAGGTAAGAGTTCATGGCCAGAGCTTCTTGGAGCAGAGGGGAAGGTCGCTGCTGCGACGATTGAGAGAGAAAACCCTCTTGTTGAAGCTATAATTGTGCCGGAAGGATCAAAGGTCATTCTGGACTTTCGCTGTGATAGGGTTTGGGTTTGGGTTGATAAAAGGGGCATTGTTTTTCAAGTCCCTGGAATTGGTTAAGATGCAAAAATACTGATGCTTCTAAAGGAAATAAGGAGGTTTAATTAATCTCCATGCATGTGTTGGGTACTAGATAAAAGTTGCTATTAATTCTCGTCTGTTTACTACCACAGAGTTTACTAATAATTCAGTACTATATCATCAATAAAGTACTTATACTACGTCATTTTAATGCTCCTCTCTCCCTCTCTCTCTCTCTCTATATATTCTGGGTATGGAGTTCCCCCTTTTGTTCTTCTGGTTCGAGTATATATGGTGTTGTTTTCAATTGTTGTATGTTTGGTTGCTGCAGATTTTTATTCTGTTTCCTTCGCCTTTCTTTGGTGCTTTAACGATAATCTTGCGTATAAAAAAACTAATCTAATACGGATGAAAATCCAAATTCTTTTAAAAAAACCGAGCACTTAGCTTAAATTGAAGCACCCATTTGATTTCTATAATTACAACCCTATCGCATAAGCTTTTAATTTGTACGTGTTCTTACGATTACAAATATTAAGTTCTAAAAACATTTACTGTAGATTCTTCTTTGGAAAAAAGTCAAAACTGGATTACTTAAAGGCACTAGCCAGCAAGGTGATGGCTAGGAAAGAAAAAAGTCAACAGGGATATCACAAACAAACCAGAAATTCTGCATCCCTGTCCGGAGCCTGCTATTAGCTAGATTGTCATCAATGCCATTTCCTTCTCTATGAAAACGAACAAAGGAAACTAATCTAAAACCTTTACACGTAGAAAAGATAGTATTGAACTTTTCATAACTCAATTTTTACCTTTTTATTTTAATTATTATTATTATTTTATTTACTGAAAATGATAAAAAAATAATAAAAAAATAATGATGAAAAACAAATAAAGAATGAATTAGAATTAAGGGCAATATGATTGGAAGTTTAGAGATTAATTAAACTCTTGACTAGTTTAATTAATCAAATTAAGAGCTTAATTGGAGAATTAAAAAGTTTTTTGGACTTAATTGAACTGGGAATTAATTTAATTAATAGAATCAAAGACTTAATTGAAAATATATCAAAGTTTGTGGTTTAATTGGGGGTCCAAATTGCAGCAAATTAAAATCCAAGGACTAGCTTGTAAAAGGCGCCGAAATGTAGGGGTCCAATTTTAATTTAACTAGGGGCTTAAGTACAAAACTTTCAAAACCTAAAGGACTAAATAGAAATTAGCGGTTAAATGGAAAACGAAGCTGTTTCTTGGACGACTGTTCACTGTCTTCTTCCTTCGTTTCATTCATTGGCAGCCAACGCGTACGTTTCTTCATTGAAGGCGTCGGTTACAGAGCATTTAGGAGGCCGGCCATTACCACCACTGGGGCTATCTCTGGCCTTATAAAAGCTGGGCAACGGCAACCTCGTGTAGGTTAGAGAGAGGGACGGAAAAAAAAGGAAAAAAAAACAGGGGGATAGACAGAGAGTAGATAGAGAGAGACCTGAGAACAAAACAGAGAGAAGAACTAGAAAAGGAAACAAACCAGAGGAGGAGGAAGAAAGCAACTAGCCGACCAGTCCTCCATCACGCCTCCGTCTCCCTGCTTCCAGAGAGGAAGTAGCACCGGGAACACAACAAGACGCAAGAACAGAGATAATACAGAGAAGACGAGCAAAAACAGAGGGCCATAGGAGAACGAAACACACACAAAACAGGGGACGGACAGGAAGAAACCAAGCAAAGAAAACCAAAAACAGAGGTGAAGCGAAAGAAAAACAAAAGCAGAGAAAGAAAGCAACTAGCCAACCACGCCTTTGTCATCATCTTCGTTCCTGCTTCCAGGTAAGCTTCCCGCTCCCTTTTGTTTATAGTTGTGTAAGTATAGGGCGGAGGTAATTTTAATTACCTTCCCCCTGTGCACAACATGAGTGAATAGTTCACGCATGCGTGCCTTGGCCCAGCCGGGTCACTGGCTTGGGCCAGTGACCGGGCCGGGTTGGCTGGGTCTAGCCCAGCCTATATGGGTTGAGCTGGGCCTAGTCCAAAAAACTAAAAATAAAAAAAATAAAAAAATAAAAAAATAGAAAAAATAAAGAAATATGTGTATGCATGAATAAAAATAATATAAATTTATTGGTTTATTCACTAACGCCAAAGTCAGGAATAAAAATACATGTTTAAATTTATATTATTTTTATTCATTATATTTTATTTTATTTAGCTAGAAAAAATAAAAAAATTATGTGCATGGGTAAAAATAAATTTATTTTATTTGAATATTCATTGACGCCAGAGTCAGGAATATTATAAGCAAATTATCATAGCATAACCTAATAAAACGTTTAGCAATTTAAGACAAAACCAGCAATAGAGTCTGCCTCAGGTAGGACATTTAAGGGGTGATAATATCTTCCCTTGTATGTAACCAGTTCCAAGCAATAGAATCTCTGTTGACCAGTTAGGGTTCCTAGTGACCATAATACTAGGTGACCACTCCTTAGACAAGACATTTCCCTAAAAGAACAGGATGCTAAAAATCCATTCTTTCCAAAAAGTTATTTTTAAGGCCGTCGCGATGTCGGGTGTAACAAAACTCATGATGCCATTAATGGTGATAGATGTTGGTAGAATATAATTAATCACATATAACTCTATTAAGGGTAGTGTATATTTATAATTAATTAAGTTCAATGGAAAAACATAGAGAAATTAATACAACTTTTATCAAGATTGCAATACAGACATGGAGATTGGATCCAAGCTCCTTATTTCATTTTATTCTTTTGTTCTAGGAACAGCCCACAATTCCACAGCATTCCTTAACAATTATCACAAGAATATATCGCAGTTTTTGGATCTTAACCAATTACAGGGACTATATAAACAATGCCATCTTTATCAACCCAGACCCAGACCCTATCGCACCGAAAATTCTCGATGATCGATGATCCTTCTGGCACAATTATAGCTTCAACCAGAGGATTTTCTCTCTCGATTGTTGCGACAGCGCACTTCCCGTCTACTCCAAGAAGCTCTGGCCATGAACTCTTACCTGCAAGGACACAAGTTAATTTTTTGTCAAAACAAACTATGGACATGACGTTTTCATTTACTGCTTAATTTCAGCGAGAAAGAATATTCATTACCTTGACATATAGATGCCATTTTTTCTCCTTTTGATCACCGTTTAGTATTGTTTCCTTGTTCTGATTTAGTTTTGTTGAAATTGAGGTCGGCATATTTATAGCGTAGCTTTCATAATTGGTGGCCATTGGTTGGTGATCATTGACTTTTATTCTAGCAGCCAGCCAATAAACTAATAATTAATTAGTTCGAAAGTTGATTGCTTTGGCAGGATAAGGATAACAAGGATGCATGCATGTTTTCGTATGAACATATAGCCTAGAGTTTCCTAGACATGACGTTTATCTTCTTCTTCTTCTTCTTCTTCTCTTTTTGTTAATAAGTGGGGGTTTCATTATTCTAAGTACGATCTTCATCCACAGACAGGTAACATATATTCTTTCACATTGATATCATGCCATTTGTACATGTGAAGAATGCAGTCATCATTATTCTAATTTGGGTCAATAACTTCGGATAGAATTTGAAGAAACGAAAATGGCGAACACAGTTGGCATGATCTTGAATTCAGCCACGTGTCTTTGATCGTGTGAGTACTGGGCGTCAAATATATTAAAGTTGAGCCCTGATATTAGTTTTTCATCCAAGATTTTCAACTTAGGGTTTGGTAATACATCAGTACAAGGAGGGATATGTGAATAATATGCATCAAATAAATCTTTCTAACATATACATTAGTCAAATAAGAACATTTTCAAACAAATCAAGCTTGCGTGAATGCGAAACTAGATATATATGTTCTTACGCAAACACATGCTACAGTCAACAATGACCAACCAATAGCCACCACACGCTACACTATAAATAACCATCTCGACTTCAACAAAATCATATCTCAAATACAAGGAAACATTACAAGAGAGTTTAAAGAGGGGAAAAAAAATGTCATCTGATAGTACATGCCAAGGTACGTAATGAACATTTTCTGTGCTTAAAATATAGTGCAACTTAATCTGATATATATATGCTTGGTTGTGACACAATTATATAATTTGTGTACATGCAGGTAAGAGTTCATGGCCAGAGCTTCTTGGAGCAGAGGGGAAGGTCGCTGCTGCGACGATTGAGAGAGAAAATCCTCTTGTGGACGCTAAAATTTTGCCAGAAGGATCAATTATCCCTCTGGACTTTCGCTGTGATAGGGTTTGGGTTTGGATTGATAAAAGGGGCATTGTTATTCAAGTCCCTCGAATTGGTTGAGATGCAAAAATACTGATGCTTCTAAAGGAAATAAGGAGGTTTAATCTCCATGCATGCATGTACTGGGTACTAGATAAAAGATGCTATCAATTCTCGTCCATTAATTACTACCACAGAGTTTACTAATAATTCAGTACTATATCATCAATAAAGTACTTATACTACGTCATTTTAATGCTCCTCTCTCCCTCCCTCTCTCTCTATATATATATATTCTGGGTATGGAGTTCCCCCTTTTGTTCTTCTGGTTCGAGTATATATGGTGTTTCTTTCAATTGTTGTATGTTTGGTTGCTGCAGATTCCTTCGCCTTTCTTTGGTGCTTTAACGATAATCTTGCTTATAAAAAAAAAGTAATGTAATACGGATGAAAACCCAAATTCTTTAAAAAAAAACCGAACACTTAGCTTAAATTGAAGCACCCATGTGATTGCTGTTTAATAACTACTACAGAGAGGAGTTAGCCGGTAGAGATAAGGCTAAAGACTAACTAAAAAACTAAGTTGGGCAGTTGATTGTTTTGGCAGAGATAAGGCTAAAGGATGCCTGTTTTCGTATGAACTTAGCTACTTTCCGACACTTGATTTTGTTCGAAAAATCTCATTGCTGTCCGAAGAGGAGATGACACCTAATATGGCTGAAAGATTCTGTCTTCCTCATCCAAATCCTTAATTAGGTGAAAATCTGGACGAGAAAAGTATTAGCCCCATGCATGATCATCTAAGACACGTGCCTGAATCTGTGATCATGGCAATTGTATTCATACATGATATCAATGGGAAAGCAAGCTGTTAATTATTTGTTACAATTTGGAGTTAATTAGGATCAAATGGATAATATTATATCGATCCTGAAATATCTCCTCCACGTGTGACGTGGCATGAACAGCAGCAGCCTAACCTATATCACGTACAAACTCATGTAAACGTGAGAAACCTGCAACTCATTACATGCATGTAACTCATAAACTACAGAGGGTGGTAGGTACGATCTTAATGGTCAAGATTATAGATTATAGGGAGTGATTAAACAAGATTTCATCGATGTATTCTTAAAAAAACAAAAAAAAACATATGATCAAGAAATATTTATAGATATAAATTCTTTGAAATACAGACACGCGGCATAAGAACATCCAAGCTGCAAATTAACCTAGTTCCTTCACTAAATATTGAAGCAATATCAAGTCAGTTGCTGTATTTGTCAAGGCTTGTACTCTACTTTAGTACAAGCCTTGACATATGCAATTGTCAATTGCTTTTGTTGACCATGTGAACAAGTTTTTCTGTAGAAATTGGCAAATGCACCTGTAGATTTATATATGATGATCTAGACATCTAGTCTACTTCTGTAAAGGTCTTCATAAGTAAAAAAAAATGGATTAACGAATTACCGTGCTATCCTTACACTAATTAAAACCAGTTAATTTATAATGGTGGTTTAGTGGTAAGAGATTGGGACCAAGAGATTTGCTCCCTCTGTGGTCTCAGGTTCGAGCTCTGTGGTTGCTCATATGATGGCCACTGGAGGCTTACATGGTCGTTAACTTCAGGGCCCGTGAGATTAGTCGAGGTGCGCGCAAGCTGACCCGGACACCCACGTTAAACTAAAAAACTAAAAAAAAAACCAGTTAATTTATTTTTTATAATCATCAATTTTATTAAATACATGGTTATATATTTAAAAAATAACCATAAAAAATAAGGATACATATATGAAAAAGGAAAACAGAAAAAAAAAATGAATTTATCAGGTTCCTTTACCCAGTTAAGCTTTAATTGGGTTCTTGTATTGAATGACTTGTTTAATGTTAGCCTCCTTTATTAAGGTTGTTGATGGTGTATAGTAAAATGGATAATCAATCGGCACGTGTCCTTTGACCGTATTGACTCAATTTTATATTTTTTCTTCTCATTTTTTATTACAAAAATATTTATTGAAATTACAAAAAAAAAAAAAAAACACAAAGAAAAAGAAATGGAAAACGGCGTCTTTAATTTTGTAGAAAAATATTTCTATAAGAAGATCGAACAATTTCAATTCTCAAACTACCTGTCTTCTTCAATGGTTTTTTTTCCTCTTCAAATTTCAATAAATGTTTTTTATGATAAAAAATTAAAAATTAAAAAAAAAATAGAGTCAACATGGTCAAAGGACACATGTTCACTGATTAGTTATTTTACTGAATACACGTTAGTAATGGAATACCCATCTTAAACTAAGGATCAAATTAGCACTTTAATTGATAAAGACAAATGATTAATCAATCACTTTTAGTACATTAATAACGGTACAGTTAGACTATAAAAAAAACTTTATATATTTAAGCTTTATATATTTTTATTTTTTTATTGACTGATTCTCTTGAGAAAAAAAATAAAAAATAAGAGTCAACTAATTATAAACCAAAAAAAATTAATTATTATTAATTAAAGATAACAAGATTTTTGAATGAAAAATACACATTAATATTTATGAAGTATAACTTTTATTTAATTATTTTGATGTATTTAAAAAATCTTCTTATTATTTGACGAGAACACTCCCTAACATGTTCGAAAGAATTTGTGCTCCATGGACCATATATCCAACACCTTAATTATAATAGAAGTATATTTGACCGGCCAGCACGTCCCATGATCAAACATACGTGCATGAATTTCTGATCATGGCAACTATTGCGTGATATTAATGGAAAACGCAAGCTCTTAACATGTTAAAAACATCTATAAATAAGGGTGGTTATTTTCGATTTGGTTTGGTTTTTATTAAAAAAAGTAACCAAACAAATTTTTTTAAAAAAAAACCGAAATCGAACCGAAACCAGGTCAAACCGGCCGGTTTCGGTTCGGTTTTTAGGGCAAAAACCGGTTCAAACCGGTTTGGCTCGGTTTTTTCCGGTTTTGGCTCGGTTTTTCCGGCTTGGCTCGGGTTTTTTTTTCCGGTTTCAGTTCGGTCTGTTTTTTCAGTTTTCTGTTTATAAAACCAAAACCGAACAGAACTGGCCGGTTTTTTCAAAATTTTAATCGGTTTAATTGGTTTTTTTTTTTCGGTTCGGTTTTTTCAGTTTTTTTTTCGGTTTTCTTGGTTTTCTCAGTTTTTTAGGTTTTTTTGCTCACTCCTACCCACGAGAAATACTTGAATGAATTTATTTGTGATTTCGTGTCACAATTTAATGTTTTTCTTTTTAATTCGAAGATTAATGAGCTAGTATAGATTTCGACAATTACAACCCTATCGCATAAACCTTTTGTATGTGTTCATACGATTACAAATCTTAAGTACCAAAAACATTTACTGTAGATTTTTCTTTGGAAAAAAGTCAAAACTTGAGTACTTGAAGACACTAGCCAGCAAGGTGATGGCTAGGAAAGAAAAGGTCAACAGGGATATCACAACCAAACCAGAAATTCTGCATCCCTGTCCAGAGCCTGCTATTAGCTAGATTGTCATCAATGCCATTTCCTTCTCTATGAAAACGAACGAAGGAAACTGATCTAAAACCTTTACACGTAGAAAAGATAGCATTGAACTCATGATGCCGTTCATGCATGGTGATAGATATTGGTAGAGTATATATATAATTAATCACATATAACTCTATTAAGGGTGGTGTATATTTATAATTAATTAAGTTCAATGGAAAAACATAGAGAAATTAATACAACTTTTTATCAAGATTGCAATACCGACATTATGGAGATTGGATCCAAGCTCCTTATTTCATTTTATTCTTGTATTCTAGGTACAGCCCACAATTCCACAGCATTCCTTAACACTCGTCACAAGATTTAATATATCGCAGTTTTTGGATCTTAACCAATTACAGGGACTATATAAACAATGCCATCTTTATCAACCCAGACCCAGACCCTATCGCACCGAAAATTCTCGATGATCGATGATCCTTCTGGCACAATTATAGCTTCAACCAGAGGATTTTCTCTCTCGATCGTTGCGACAGCGCACTTCCCGTCTACTCCAAGAAGCTCTGGCCATGAACTCTTACCTGCATGCACACAAGTTAATTTTTTGTCAAAACAAACTATGGACATGACGTTTTCAATTACTGTTTAATTTCAGCGAGGAAGAATATTCATTACCTTGACAAATAGATGCCATTTTTTCTCCTCTTGATCACCGTACGTTTAGTATTGTTTCCTTGTTCTGATTTAGTTTTGTTGAAATTGAGGTGGGCTGTGGGCATATTTATAGAGTAGCATTCATAATTGGTGGTCTTTGGTTGGTGATCATTGACTTTTATTCTAGCAGCCAACCAATAAACTAATAATTAAGTTCGAAAGTTGATTGCTTTGGCAGAGATAAGGATAACAAGGATGCAAGTATGTTTTCGTATGAACATATATATTTAGCTAGCTAGCTAGTTGCCCACCGGCCTTTATTTGTTTTAAAAGTCTTCTTATGGAGTTTTTGACGAGAACATTAATTGTTTGAAAGATTTTCTGCTCCGTGTAAATCCAAAACCTTACGTGAAAATTCTGTACTAGAAATTATAGGATTGCCTTATATGTACATATATTTACCTTGTATAAAATTATAATTGTGTGTATTGTATACTATGTTTATTATTTTATTCAACCCCACATATATAAATACAAGAGGAGGGTGCTATCTATTGTTACAGCCTCCTATTATACTAAGAAACCTTAATTGTCATCCTGGGAACTGAATTGCGTAACATTAATGGGAGACACAATCTCTTAACACTAACACATATATATTGAAAAATAGTCTCTTAACACATAAAAAACATTCTTGTGAAATGCTTCAATGAATTTGTGATTTCGTGTCGTAATTTACATTATTTCTTAATTAGAACGATAACGCTATAATATATATAGATTTCGATAATTACAACCCAAGCTCTTAAGCTTTTCGTATTTGATTTTTAATAATTACAAATATTAACATATTAAAAACATCTAATTCAGATTTTATATTATCAAAAAATTGAAAAGCAATTATATAATTATAAAAACAATCCAAAAATCTCTTTGTTCAATTACCATGAAAAAGTTCAAACTTTTGTCAAGAATATCTTTAAAAGCCATTGGAAAAAAATATATAATTATTTACTCATTTGAACTAGTTCAAACTAAATTCGATCCCTTGCACCACAACTAATTTCTGTTGAAAATATGTTTATTTCCTGTGTAGTGTCATGTTTCATAATATCTTTTCAAAATAAAAACCTAGCTAGAGAACGTGTTCAAATTAATGAGTTGTTTTCCATTGCCTCGAGAGGAACTTCGACAAAAGCCTAGAGTTTCCTAGACATTACGTTTATCTTCTTCTTCTTCTTCTTCTCTTTTTGTTAATAAGTGGGGGTTTCATTATTCTAAGTACGCTCTTCATCCATAGACAGGTAACATATATTCTTTCACATTGATATCATGCAATTGGTACAAGTGAAGAATGCAATTACCATTATTCTAATTTGGGTCAATAACTTCGGATAGAATTTAAAGAAACGAAAATGGCGAACACAGATGGCATGATCTTGAATTCAGGCACATGTCTTTGATCGTGTGACTGGGCGTCAAATATATTAAAGTTGAGCTCTGATATTAGTTTTTCATCGAAGGAGGCATATGTGAATAATATGCATCAAATAAATCTTTCATATACATTAGTCAAATAAGAACATTTTCAAACAAATCAAGCTTGCGTGAATGAGAAACTAGATATATATGTTCTTACGCAAACACATGCTACAGTCAACAATGACCAACCAATAGCCACCACACGCTACACTATAAATAACCATCTCGACTTCAACAAAATCATATCTCAAATACAAGGAAACATTACAAGAGAGTTTAAAGAGGGGAAAAAAATGTCATCTGATACTACATGCCAAGGTACGTAATGAACATTTTCTGTGCTAAAAATATAGTGCAACTTAATCTGATATATATATGCTTGGTTGTGACACAATTATATAATTTGTGTACATGCAGGTAAGAGTTCATGGCCAGAGCTTCTTGGAGCAGAGGGGAAGGTCGCTGCTGCGACGATTGAGAGAGAAAATCCTCTTGTTGAAGCTATAATTGTGCCGGAAGGATCAATGGTCATTCTGGACTTTCGCTGTGATAGGGTTTGGGTTTGGGTTGATAAAAGGGGCATTGTTTTTCAAGTCCCTGGAATTGGTTAAGATGCAAAAATACTGATGCTTCTAAAGGAAATAAGGAGGTTTAATCTCCATGCATGTGTTGGGTACTAGATAAAAGTTGCTATTAATTCTCGTCCGATCCGTTTACTATATCATCAATAAAGTTCCACCTTTTGTTCTTCTGGTTCGAGTATATATAGAGTTCCTTTATGTAGTTAAGAATTATTTGTGATATATGGGCTCCCTGGTCTTGATGTTTCTTTCAATTTTTGTATGTTTGGTTCCTGCAGATTTGTATTCTGTTTCCTTTGCCTTTCTTTGGTGCTTTAACGATTTATAATCTTGCTCATAAAAAAAAAACTAAATTAAACTATTACGGATGAAAATCCAAATTCTTTTAAAAAAACCGAACACTTAGCTTAAATTGAAGCACCTATTTGATTGCTGTTTAATAACTACTACAGAGAGGAGTTAGCCGGCAGAGTCCCCTCTTTGTTTAGCTCTCTGAGTTTCTACTACTAACTAGCATTTTCGCTCTTCAATCATAGAAATGATTCCGACGAGGCTGAAAAGGCCCTATAACATTAGTAAGCTAGTGCCCTGCAATCTTAAAGCTAATGTCCCTCCACCCTCTTCCCTGTTTTCTCCCCTCGTAAGGTAGTTCAAGCATCTCCGAACCAGTTCCCTAGATGGAACAAATCTTCCTAAGCCTAAATGTGCCATGAAAGGAAAGAAATTCCCGAAGTCTTGTCCAGATCCTCAACTTCATATGTTTGTTTTATTTATTCATGCCATGTGACATATATTTAATGATTCAACTTGGGTTTTTCTCTATTTATCGTGTCTTAATGACTCCGTTGTTACACTGAATTAGATAATTTAGTCAAGAATTCAATCCAAAAGACTTAACTCTTGTACTCAATTTTATATATTAAATTTATTTTTTTATCCATTCCATGTGATATATGTTTCAATTATTGAACTGAAAGTAATTTTGTTTAGGGTTTTTTTTTAAAAAAAAATTTACTGTCAAAGATATAATTTCATTGATGTAAAAAGACAGAGAGGCTTCTTTCTTAGATCATGATTAATTTAAACCAATTTATACTGGTATTTTATACGAATCGAGAATAAAAATTAAGGGCTTTAATTTAATGCCATCCACGTAGAGACACCTTAAAGCATCCAAAAACAATTTATAAAAAAATTGAAATTCAATGTTAGATGTGGAAAATAAGTTCTTCATCATTTAAAAACTATACTGAGAGAGATTTAACATGTGTTTTTACTCCAAAAATCCACCACTATTTCTGTTAATTACAGGGTTTGGGTTTGAATTGGTAAAAATATCATGGTTTACAGTACTTTTTTTTTTGTCGAAGAATTAATTTAACTTAAAAACTTAAATTGTTAAGTGAGGTATATGATATGATTTATATTATTTTGCATAGATTCACACTATGTTGTGCTTTATTTTTATAAAATAAATAGGGATAATGAGATTCAAACTCGTAATCACTTGGTCATCAAGATTTTGATACCAAGTCACGAAATTAATTCCATCAAAAAATTTAAGTTGTTAGATGAAATCTTAAAATATATTTTATATTATTTTCTAATATCTCCATGTAATTTGGTGTAAGATGAAACAAAAAACATCCTGTGCTTCTTAATTATAATTGTTAAGGAATTAATGGATGTTATAGCGTTATGGATTGTCTGAAAAAGAACCAAGGAGCTCTAATTAATCTCCATTCGGGTGATTTCCTCATTTACAATAAACTTATTTTTTAAAAAAAAAACTTTAAGGTAACCATAAAAAAAGTCAATTTATGTGTGAAATCTTTTCACAAATTCTTCTGCATCCATGCAACATATGCTAGAGCGAAATTGCTAGCTAGTTTACGGGTGGTCCGTGGCCTTGGACCAGCAAAACTTCTTTCCTATGCTTCATAATTTTACTGTATTATGGGCTATCTCTATCTGTGTGTGTGTGTTTGTTTTTTCTGGCCTTTGAGAAAAGGATAGGTTATTTTCCATTCCATAAAGATAAAACACAACTACATGGGTAACCAAGTCCTTGTACTAGAAAATGACGCGATCAAGAAGCCCTTTAAACAATTAACTTATACTTTAAAACACGCCAGAAAAGTATTGTAGTTCTTTTCATATGTTTTTTTTTAGTTTTTTATTTTTTTTTCCAACATTATCTTCTTTTTTTAAAAAAAATATTATTTTAATCGATTTTATTTTTTTACTATTGAACTAGTTGAGAATTTAGGTTTATAGTTTTTTTCTTTAAAACATTGTCGATTGCTATAGTTTTTCCCCGTATAGTTTTTGTTTTGCTATAATATTTTTCCACATGGTTTTTTTTTATGTTTTTTTTCTAAAATTATTTTTGTAGTTTTTTCTTGAAAACATTATAGATTGCAACAGTCTTTCTCCATATAATTTTTTCTTATGTTTTTTTTTCATAAGTTCACGACAAAGCATAGGCATGCCACAAGCCCGTGGCAGCGCGTGGGCATGGCATCTAGTTCCTACTAGTGCTTGTGAGATCAACAACAATAATGAATCCAAGATCCATTAATGCGCGTAGTATAGCACAGTATATGAAATATATCTCTTTCTTTTATTTTTCAAATTAACAAAAAAATTAAAAGATATCAGTAAATTAGTCGGGATTCACTGTGAATTCAAATATTGTAATGATAATTTTGTCATTCATTAATCTTAACAATTGCTTTTGTATTAGGGGCAAATCATGTTTTTCATGGGATTTAAATTTTATTTGAGAATTGATTGGGAGCAAAGTTGTTGTTATGTGTATTTTATGTACAGTGAAAATACTATCTTTGTTAGAGAATAATATAAATCATATCTTTGGACCTCACCTAATAGTTGAAGCTATTGGGTTGAGATGGTTCTTTGACATGGTATCAGAGTCTCGATGACCAAGTAGTCACGAGTTCGAATCTCACTATCCTCATTTATTTGATTAACATTAAGTATAAAATAGTGTATGTCTGTATAAGTTTCAAGCTCAAATGACTTTTACTTGATGGAGTGTGTTAGAGAATAATATAAATCATATCTTTGGACCTCACCTAATAGTTTAAACTATTGGGTTGAGATGGTTCTTTGACATGGTATCAGAGTCTTGATGACCAAGTAGTCACGAGTTTGAATCTTATCATCCCTATTTATTTGATAAAAAAAAATTAAGCACAAGGTAGTGTGAGTCTGTGCAAGTTTCAAGCTCAAAAGCATTCACTTGAGGGCGATGTTAGAGAATAATGTAAATCATATCTTGGAAAAGAATCTAATAGTTTAAACTATTAGGTTGAGATGGTTTTTTAACAATATTGCTCTTGGGAGATCAAAGAATAATTGGCCTCCGGTCCAGGAGTTTTTGCATCTTCACAGGTTTATTTGGAAAGTTAAATATCGTTTGTGCCTTTCAAACCTAAAAAATATTAACCTTTAAAGGTGGGATTGTTGCGTCCTTGCACATTTTATATACAATAAAAATTCATGTTTGCCCTTTGACTTTGAAAATTAAAGGCTGCATTGGGAGGGTATTTTCATATTTGCAACATGGTTTTTTCATAATATTTATATGCTCTTAGGTCTATTTTTTTAATTTTCTTTATTAT
This sequence comes from Populus simonii, assembly GCA_007827005.2. NCBI lineage: Eukaryota > Viridiplantae > Streptophyta > Magnoliopsida > Malpighiales > Salicaceae > Populus > Populus simonii. The sequence goes on from CM017473.2 coordinate 13,194,605, forward strand.
AAAATTAATAAATCTATAAAGTAGGCCTACTCATGTCACACATGCATAGGCGCGTCATCTCCCCTACACCATTCTGGAGGCGCATGAGGGCACATATAGTGACAAAAAAAGATCGATTGCCTACTCACTCGAAGTGGAAGGTGGCAGCGCATCTTTTATGGTGGCACGTTTTGTCATTTGAGAGGCAGTTTTGCGACGATTGGTCTCTTTCATCCTCCACTTCTTTTCTCTCCCCCAAGCCTTGGACACATCCAGAGCTTTGACAAATTTAATTATGTTCTCCAGTTTGTATTTGTTTTGAATTTAGTCCTCATTTTTTTTTATTTCTATTTTTTTCAGATTTGATGCTTCTTTAAGTTTGTTTTATTTTTAATTTTGCCCCTAATCATTTAATATCATTATTTTTTTTATCCAATTTAATCATCGTTCTTTTGATTGCTATTTTTTTATTATTTTTTTATTTTGTTCTTGGGAGTTTGATTTAATGTTATTTGGTTTCTAATTTTGGTCCTCATTTTTTATTACTCTTTTTAATTCTTTTCTTCATTTATTTTGTTTTTCAATTTAGTTCATTATTAGTTTTTTTTAAGTATTTTTGTGCATTGTTTAGTCCTCATTTTTTTAATTTTTGTTATTTAATTTTTAAATTTTTTTATGGTTTGAAATTTTTGTTTATGGTTTTTTTATGTCTGCTTTTTATAGGGTAAGATAAGTCTCATAACCTGATCCACCAGTTCTGACGATGAACCCGGTTTAAGTTCGATTTTTTTAGGGTTTTTTTTAAAATCTTTTTTTCATTTTCATTATTTGATATTGAATTATTGGGTCTTGAGCTTCTTGATTTGTTTTGCTTTCTTTTTTGTTGGGTTATCATTGCCTCATATCTTGAGTTAACTTGGGTTGACTTGATCTTTTTTTAAAAAAATTTATTTTATTTTATCCTTTGTCATTTAATTATTGACCATTGAGTGTGTTTTGTTCAATATTATTTAAAAACAAATACATGTGTCAGAATGTGATGGGTTATCCCAAGTGTGAGATGGTAAAGTTAACTCGAGTAAGCTTGCATTTTCTTACTAAGTTTTTTTTATTTAACTATGGTAATTTTTGCTAAGTGCTTCTTTTGGAAGTTTTAATTTTTTTCCCTAATTATTTATGAGTTTTTCTTTTCTTTTCAATTTTATTGTTTCGCATGAAATAATCTGTCATTGGACTTTGCTATTTTTTAATTTTTTTTTCTGTTTGGTTTTTACGATGGTTGGTTAGTAAAGTTAACCCGAGTTAGCTCGGTTTTTTTTTAGATTTTTTGTGTTGAACTTTGTTTTTTTTTTTTTTTCTAGGTGCTTTTTTTGAATTTTTTTATACTAATTTCATATCGCGAGTTATGAGTTTATCAAGTTTGGTTAAGTTGACTCATGTTTACTTTTCGACATTATATTTTTTGAATTTTTTTATCTTTGATATTAATTAGGTTATTAGATCTTAAATTTTATGATTTCTTTTCACTCTTTTTTATATAATTTATTTTAATCTTGTATCGTAAATCATGCTTTATTTAACAAAATTTATCTAGGATTATATAATTTAAATATTAAATTTTTGCATTGAAAAGATTTAAAACAGCCGACATAGTAGCACTAGACACACCTGTCTTGTCTGCAACATGTTTTCTACAAATATATCCTTTATGATAATCTTTTTGTATACAGCGAATCATTACATCGGCCTTTGCTATGTATGGGTCCGTCTAACGTTTAACTTTGTTTTTTTTTCTAATTGCTTCTCTGTTTTTTTTGAGTTTTTTTTTACTGATCTAATATCAACAGTAAGTTTATCAAATTAAGCTGATTTGAGTAATTGAGTTTGCTTCTTCAATATTATATTTTTTAAATTTTTTATTATATTAATTTGTTTAATTATTAAATTTTGAATTTTATAATTTCTTTTCACTTTATTTTATACGGGTTATTTTAGTTTTATATTCTAAATCATGTTTTAATAAATTTAATTCAATTTATCTTGGATTATATAATTTGAATATTAAACTTTTGCATTAAAAAAATTTAAAACAGCCGACATAGTAGCACTAGACACCTATCTAGTCTGCAACATGTTTTCTACAAATATATCCTTTATGCTCATCTTTTTGTATACAGCGACTCATTACATAGGCCTTTGCTATGTATGGGTCCGTCTAATGTTGGATTCAAGGACCGCATATTTGCTTTAAGGATATTCTTTTCTTTTTTATTTACCAAATGATTCATAATTCATATAGCTGTGGGATCAAAATAAGAACTCACATAGCTCAATTTACAAGAAATAATTAAATACTAGATGTTATACCCACGTGATGCCGCGGGCTTATGGTATATTTATGTGTTATCATGGATTTATGAAAAAAATCAAAAACAATTATATGGAGAAAAACTATTGCAATCTACAATGTTTTCAAGTAAAAAACTACAAAGCTAAATTCTTAACCAAATTAATATTTAAAAAATAAAATGAATAAAATTTTTTTTGGAAACAATCATAACAAAAAAAACTGAAAGGAAAAAAAATCATGCAGTGAAACACTGTTGCAATCTATAATATTTTATGAGGAAATCTACAGTTGTTATTCTTAACCAGGTCAATATTAAAAATAATAAAATCGATAAAGATAATTTTTAAAAAAATCATAAAAAAATCATGTGTGGTAACACTGTAGCAATGCACAATGTTTTAAAGAAAAAAACTACGAAGTTAAATTCTCAACCAGCTCAATATAAAAAAATAAAATCGACAGACAGTTTTGGAAAAAAAAAACAAAAAAAATCATAAAAAACACCATGTGGGGTAACATTGTAGCAATCCACAGTGTTTTAAAGAAAAAAACTACAAAGCTAAATTCTCAACTAGCTCCATATTAAAAAAATAAAATCAACAAAAATAATTTTGAAAAAAAACACAAAAAAAAAAGAAAAAAAAAGAAGATAATTTTGGAGGAAAAAAAGGCAAAAAAAATGAAAAAAAAACATGCGGGGAAAGTTAAAGCTGAATTCTCAACCAGCTCAATATTAAAAAAAAAATAGACAAATATAATTTTGAAAAAAAACATATGGGGAAACACTGTAGCAAAAAAAAATCATGTAGGGAATATTGTAACAATCCACAGTGTTTTAAAGAAAAAAACTATGAAGCAAAATCGACAAAGACCGTTTTGAAAAAAAAGAGAAAACAATTCATAAAAAAACAAATAAAAAAGCCGTGTAGGAAAACATTGTAATAATCCATAATGTTTTAAGGAAAAAAACTACAGAACTAAATTTTCAACCAATTCAATATTAAAAAAACAATCGACAAAGATAATTTAAAAAAAACATGAAAACAAAAAAGAATTAAAAAAACAAAAAAAAGACAATCTTGGGAAAAAAAATGTAAAGCCCAAAAAAATGAAAAAAATGAAAAAAAATTTGACAAAAAAAAAACAAAAAAAAGAAAAAAACTACGAAGCAAAATTGACAAAAAGATCATTCTGGAAAAAAAAGAAAAACAATCATAAAAAAAACAAATAAAAAAAGCCTTGTAGGGAAACATTGTAGTAATCTATAATGTTTTAAGAAAAAAACTACCGAACTAAATTTTCAACCAATTCAATATTAAAAAAACAATCGACAAAGATAATTTAAAAAAAACATGAAAACAAAAAAGAATAAAAAAACAAAAAAAGAAGAAGAAGACAATCTTGGGAAAAATAATGTAAAGCCCAAAAAAAGAGGAAAAATGAAAAACAAAATTTGACAAAAAAAACAAAAAAAAATGAACAAACATGAAAAAAAAACAAAACAAAAAAAATAAAAAATAAAACTACGAAGCAAAATTGACAAAAAGATCGTTCTGGAAAAAAAAGAAAAAAATCATAAAAAAACAAATAAAAAAAGCCTTGTAGGGAAACATTGTAGTAATCTATAATGTTTTAAAGAAAAAAACTACAGAATTAAATTTTCAACCAATTAAATATTAAAAAAAAATCAACAAAGATAATTTTAAAGAAAACATAAAAAAAAAAAAGAATAAAAAAAAAAAGAAGAGGACAATCTTGAAAAAAAAATATAAAGATAAAAAAAGGGAAAAAATGTGGGAAAAAAAAGAGCATGTAACGCGAGAAAAGCTATAATATTTCCCCCACACCTTTTAGAACTTTCAAGTGAAAAACTACAAAATTAAATTCTTAACCAGATTAATATTTAAAAATAAAATGAATAAAATTTTTTTTGGAAACAATCATAACAAAAAAAACCAAAAGGAAAAAAAATCATGCAGTGAAACACTGTTGCAATCTATAGTATTTCATGAGGAAATCTACAGTTGTTATTCTTAACCAGGTCAATATTAAAAATAATAAAATCGATAAAGATAATTTTTAAAAAATCATAAAAAAATCATGTGTGGTAACACTGTAGCAATGCACAATGTTTTAAAGAAAAAAACTACGAAGTTAAATTCTCAACCAGCTCAATATAAAAAAATAAAATCGACAAAGACAGTTTTGGAAAAAAAAACAAAAAAAATCATAAAAAACACCATGTGGGGTAACATTGTAGCAATCCACAGTGTTTTAAAGAAAAAAAACTACAAAGCTAAATTCTCAACTAGCTCCATATTAAAAAAATAAAATCAACAAAAATAATTTTGAAAAAAAACACAAAAAAAAAGAAAAAAAAAGAAGATAATTTTGGAGGAAAAAAAGGCAAAAAAAATGAAAAAAAAACATGCGGGGAAAGTTAAAGCTGAATTCTCAACCAGCTCAATATTAAAAAAAAAATAGACAAATATAATTTTGAAAAAAAACATGTGGGGAAACACTGTAGCAAAACAAAAATCATGTAGGGAAATATTGTAACAATCCACAGTGTTTTAAAGAAAAAAACTATGAAGCAAAATCGACAAAGACCGTTTTGAAAAAAAAGAGAAAACAATTCATAAAAAAACAAATAAAAAAAGCCGTGTAGGAAAACATTGTAATAATCCATAATGTTTTAAGGAAAAAAACTACAGAACTAAATTTTCAACCAATTCAATATTAAAAAAACAATCGACAAAGATAATTTAAAAAAAACATGAAAACAAAAAAGAATTAAAAAAACAAAAAAAAGACAATCTTGGGAAAAAAAATGTAAAGCCCAAAAAAATGAAAAAAATGAAAAAAAAATTGACAAAAAAAAACAAAAAAAAGAAAAAAACTACGAAGTAAAATTGACAAAAAGATCATTCTGGAAAAAAAAAGAAAAAAAATCATAAAAAAAACAAATAAAAAAAGCTTTGTAGGGAAACATTGTAGTAATCTATAATGTTTTAAGAAAAAAACTACTGAACTAAATTTTCAACCAATTCAATATTAAAAAAACAATCGACAAAGATAATTTAAAAAAAACATGAAAACAAAAAAGAATAAAAAAAAAAAGAAGAAGAAGACAATCTTGGGAAAAATAATGTAAAGCCCAAAAAAAGGGGAAAAATGAAAAACAAAATTTGACAAAAAAAAACAAAAAAAAATGAACAAACATGAAAAAAAAAAAAAAAAAAAAAAAAACTACGAAGCAAAATTGACAAAAAGATCGTTCTGGAAAAAAAAGAAAAAAAATCATAAAAAAACAAATAAAAAAAGCCTTGTAGGGAAACATTGTAGTAATCTATAATGTTTTAAAGAAAAAAACTACAGAATTAAATTTTCAACCAATTAAATATTAAAAAAAAATCAACAAAGATAATTTTAAAGAAAACATAAAAACAAAAAAGAATAAAAAAAAAGAAGAGGACAATCTTGGAAAAAAAAATGTAAAGATAAAAAAAAAGAGAAAAAATGTGGGAAAAAAAAAAAGCATGTAACGCGAGAAAAGCTATAATATTTCCCCCACATCTTTTAGAACTTTCTTCACACCTTTTAAAATATTGTTAATATCTAAAGTCTTTTAGACGTGGGATTTATCTTAATTTCTTTTCATAAATTTCACATTTATCTATATAAAAAAACACAACTTCAAGTGTACTAAATAATTTCTTCACTGGCTACAATAATATTCTGGTCGTGAGAAATTAAAAACCATGAAAACAAGAGTCGGATAGGCTTGCAAAGGAAGCCACGTGAAGTAAACAATCCAGAATTTGTAATTAATTATAATTAACCGGCCGTTAATCATAAGAAGATTCTTATATAATTGCTTGAGAGTTAAACACAAACAAAATCACTGAAGAATTATAACGTACAATAATTTCTTTCAGTACCGTTGTTTCTCAAGGGAAGAAATAAATAATAAGAACACCTTTAACAAGTGTTATCATGAAAACTAATTCGAGTGTATGTTTGATTTTGCTATATATATATATTGCGTGATCTTCTACTAAACACAAAAACATGAATTTGATGAAATGGATAGATTTTCCAAATTAATTAGTAGTGTAGTGATCGAATTTTGTGAAGTAGTGAATTAATGGCCTTACAAAAACCACGTAAGATCGATCTCTATGAGTCAGTCTCGAGGTGTAGACTTGAAGAATTTCCCTTTCAGAATATGAATGAGGTAGGGAGTACAAACTAAAATTTGCCTCCTTTAATGGTGACAAAATCAAGACTTTATTCCAGTACTGTTATTATATGATCTGGTGTCGTTTAGCCCTGCGATTTAAGGATTCTTTCGGCCTGCCAATAGATTCTTTATGAATACTGAAAGTGATATATGAAGTGATTGGTTTAACAACGTCAAATCAAGGCATCAACTGATCCTTCAATCCTAATGCCTTTTTCTCTGATCTATATGTGTTGCCCTTTTTTTTTGCTTTTTCTGTGTTCCTCTTTATTTTATCTTTCTTATCTCTTGTTTTTGGTGATCTTATGACGACCTAAAAAAAACTCGGGGGACCTAAATGAAATAAAGCATAAACAAAAGCGGATAGCACTTTTCACCCTCTTTTAACACAAAGCAACGCTAAAGAATATTTTCAAAGTCTTACAAAAATATTTATATAAATACCCATAGAAGCACCTCCAACTTGGCCTCTCACTCGCCTCTCTCTCTCTATCTATCTATCTATCGCACAGAAACGTCCATACCCGGTTCAAATGATGAATATCAACGCAAGGTTAAATCTTCTTAAGATAGCTCATATGATCATCCTAATCATGTTCATATTTTTCAGTTCAAATCCAAACCATGCAATCGGGAAGTCTCTGAAAAGTCCTAAACTAGTGTTTGTGTCACACATCAAAGGTCCTGTGGCACCTTCTGCTCCCTCGGCGTGCACTTACATTCCTGGAAATAAGGGTGGACATTGTTAAATGCAACTGCGCGCGAGAGCAAGCACCACCTTCAGTGCTGCCCAGCTCTGCTCTTGCAATGAATATTCAGTCTTACGTAGTTCAATACCTATATGTAGGCTCCAAAACTATTTGTGCTCTTGTTGGCAACTTTCTTTAACTTGCAATGTACAGATCATAAGGGAAGTTGTAGATCATGCAAGTAAGTATCGATCTGTTGACTAGAAGTTCATGTAACTCTATCGATAAATATTGGATGGTAACGAAACTGTGTTTAAATGATTATGTTCTTTCTCATTGAAATGAATTCATGTACGTAAGAAGTGTTATTATTCCATGATAAAGAAGGATCCACAAGATCCTCCTCAAATCATGCTCTACCTTTTATCAAAATCCAATCCCATGATTCTCCCTTGATAATATACATCAGCTATATATAGATGAATATGTTGACTTTCTATGTAAATTCTCTTGCTGTAATATTGCTCTGTAGATTCTATGGATGAGATGTGCACCACCAGAAAACTTCACGGTGGTTTTTCAAACCTTATCAGTTATATTCTCGTATCGCATGCATATAGAACATGAAAAATAATGCAGTTTTTAGTAAAAAGAAAAAACTAGAGTTTTTCAAATTTTAAAGTACAGAGGAAAACTGATCTATATACTTTGAAAACTCAATAGTTTATAAGATTTTGCTAAGAAAATAACACAAAAACTGATCTATATATATAAAAAAACTAACTAGAAAGATGAGTAAAATCCAAAAATAATATTTAAAATAATAAAAAACTCAAAAACAACATCTTATCTTGTGACTAATTTGAGGGCTTTCCCGATCGCGGTAGGCATTGCAAGACTGGCCTCATAAGAAATAGGGTCTGTAAAACAATATTGTTATTAAATATTTTCGATCTTGGATCCAATAATTAAATCTAAATTTACGATTGTTTTTATTGAACCGATTGTTTTGTGTACAGAAACTATTTCTTATCATATTTAACTGGTTCATAATCACATTCATAAAACATTACATGTAAGGAAAAAACCCATGATTTTAGATCTTCATTTTGCTTTGCATGTAAACGACACCCAAATAAAGACAGGCGGTGCAACGTCGAGAATGGCTTGTTTATTCGACTAGAGATCGATCAAGCACTCCAGTTACAGGTTTCTTTTATGGTCCCATCTCACTAATCACTTTGTCGATGCAAAATCCAGCGGGCGCCATCAATTCTATGTAACTTCCCCGATCCACTGGCCAAAGATTATATGGTTTAATGGCTTGTATATATATTATATTGTATTGAACTGTGAACGTCAAGTACCATGAATCTTTTAAAAAATAATATTTCTTGAGCTTTCTCAGATCATGTTCAAAAGAGGAAAGAAAAGAAATCAGATCTGCTGTAAAAAAAGAAACGAAAATTATATTTTTCGTATGTGAAATATGAAAGAGGTTTCAATTCACTGTGCGTGAGAAAAAACAAGAAACAGGAATAGGTTATTAGCCAAAAGAGAAGAGACAGGGAGAGGCAGCTGGAGGTTTGGGTATGTTTTAGGGTTATATAGCACGGCCCGTGCACAAAGTTAGTGGGCCGGGACTCAACCCGGATTGATGCTATTATGGGCCGATCATGGAACCGAAAATCCCTGACCAAGCCCGTCCGTTTTAATTTGGTCCTTAACGGGCCAGTCTAGTAGTACGGCCCATGAACAGGCTTACTCAACCATGCCACCAAGATGCTGAATCTTTTGTCTTAAAAGGCCACTCTCTCTACATATAAGTCCATGCATGAGGCTAAGTGTTCGACTCTCAGGTTTAGCATGTTTTATTCGCTTTTCAAGCGGTGGACATGACAACACGGCGTGCGTGTGGGCGTGTGAACCAAAAGCTAGGAAGGATAGAGATTGTTGGATAGTTTATTAATAATTATTTATTAAATTATTTTTTATTTTTTAAAAAATATTATTTTACTCCTCATATTTCACTTTTTTTATTGTTTCTAAAGAAAAAAAAAAGTAACTCTTAGTTATATAATAAATTAAAACATATCAACATTTTACTATTATTAAGCTATTCATCTCCTCATATTTTATTGTTTATAACTACTCTTTTCCTTCAAGTTCTCTAATTTTTATTTCACTTTCATGATTGAGTTTTTGTTTTTTTTAAATAGTTCTTAGCTTTTTTTTAATTAAAGAAATAGAATAAGATTCTCTTTAAATGAATTTGTTAAAATAATATTATAAGAATTATCCAAGATTATAGTTTTTTTTTAGTAATATTAACAACTACTTTGTGAAATATTATACATTAACCTAATGTGCTGACTTTTTAATAAAGTTGCTTATTGATATTCAATAAAAATAAAATTTCTATTTTGTTTTAATTTTTTATATATAATTTTTTTCATATTTATTATTCTTATATTTTTCATATAGGTGCATGAAAACAATTGATTCATGTTTTTGTTTTTTCGACATTAGCTCTTACAATTATAAGAGGTTCTTATTTGAAAAAACAATACTTTTGATATAAAAAAAGGTATTTTTTTTCATTAAAAAAAGTAATAAATAAATAAGAAAATATAATCTTAATTAAAAAACAAATATTTTCTCTTTTACTTAAATCATTAGGGTTTTTATGATTTTTTTTTTAATTTCCATTAGTTTTTATTCAATAAATCATAGTACCAAAAAAATGATATGTTATTGTAAAAAAAAAAAAAAGCTTACATGAATAAAAAAAGATAATCTTAACTCAAAGAATACATTTTTTTCTCTAAGATTTTAATCGTTATTTTTTTTTATAAATTATCTTTTAATTATTATATAATTAAATAAAAATAAATTTTGAAAAATGTTCCCGCGGTGGATTCTAGAACTAGTGATACTATCAAAGACGCGGCTTTCCAAGTTGGCTGAGAGATAATATATTCTAGTCAGAGGTTTTGAGGCGTGTTTGACCATTTTGGAGTCGCTAATTTGCGATCAAAGTCAATCACCGTTTAGCACAAGGTACAAGATGACCCTTTTTTCCACCTTTCGGACCCGGACCCGGACCCGGACCCGTCGCGCGGATCTCGTGGCATTAATTCAAGCAACCCCCTGTTCTCTTGAGCATGAGCAATCATCGGTGCTTAGTACAGCGGTTTTCTTTTAACGATTGAGGTCATCGCACTGTCAATATTTTTTTAATATTAATCTATATTAATTAAAATTAAATATTTATTTATATAAATTTAAACTTTAAAGTATAGTCAGATTATAACATTTATATAACTTATTTAAAAAAGCTAATAAATTCATCAAAACTCAACTTACAAATCACAGTATTGACTTTGAATTACCAGGGTTGTTCTTGCATTTTCCACAGAAAATAATTTATTAGGACAAGATTGAAAGACACAAAATTGCCAACATTCGATGTTGATGGATAAAAGTACTTACTGCTTGCTGTTGAATTTTGTTTGAGAATGTGATTGTGGTTGTTTTTTAAAATATTTTTCGTGTAAAAATATATCAAAATGATGTTTTTTTATTTTTTAAAAAATTATTTTTGAAATCAACACATTAAAAAAATCCAAAACACATATAAAAAATTAATTTTTAGCAAAAAAAATAATTATTTTTTAAAAAAATACAAGTACAACCGTGTTTCCAGACGCTCACTTCAACATAATTGAAATTGATACTCTCTTTTGTTACCGCCCGTTATCCGATACTATAAATTAAAAACAACTAGCTTTTATAATTATAACTCATATAAATCATAATTCCATAAATCACATAACTTCTTACAAATATAAAAATGCATAACTGTAGAACTAATTGATAGCATAACTAGCAAAAAAAAATAAGAAGAAAAATTGTTTAATAACATGATTAATAGGTTAGTTTGAGATCAAATTAAAAGTAACATCCACTCATTTCTATGGTTAAAGCTTTATTGGAATCTAATCTTCAACATAAACGATTTAACATGAAATATTAATATATTTTAAATTAATTATGAATAAATAAAAAATTCATTTAAGGAATTCTTAGTTGATATATTTTGGTAAAATTCTCTAATATATATATAAATAAAGTGAATAATAATAATAATAATAATAAACTAAATGGTATATATTTTATCACTGGTCAAATAATTTATAACCACACTAATTAATTACAACAAGAAAAATCACAAACCATGATGATTTCCATGGGCATGCATCTTCATGGCTTTGTTAGTTTTACAAGTCTAATCATACTATAATCAATCCTTTGAATTGAAAATGGATAATTTTTAATCGACTTGTTGGTTTACAAGTCTAGACGTCGCATGCACTATCATCATATCTTATAGAAACCGTCAATTACTTGTCTCATACATTAGTAACCTGCTTTCATGTGTTGGAAAAACTGCATGCGCCATTCAAGGCTCCGTGTGATTCATATTTTAGAATTTAGACCATATTATATTTCAAACTTTTCAGCCCATGGTCAAGTCAATTATAAGAATCCATGCATTTTCCGCACATCTTAATTAACCAATTGATGGGACAAGCGGAAGTCCTCCCTCGTACGTAAGACATGGATATGTCACATGTCTATATATACGTGTAAGAAATATCAATTCTCTACTCATTCGTTCTTTTTCCAGTCCCCGATTTGTGTTTCTCATACTCATAGCCAGAATACTGCAACAGGGTCCTCAAATACCTTCAAAAAACAAAAAAAACAAATGGCCATTAACAGAAAAAGTCACGCCACAATCTTTTTCACAATATTGTTCACCATTTTGGTCACCCTAAGCACAATACAATTCGGTGCAGCCATGAGGCCCATGCATGGAGAGCAATGGCTGAAAAAACATTTTCCACGTATTGAGTCCCTCCAACGGGGCCCGGTGACACCATCTGCAGGGTCCCCTTGCTCGCACAACACAGTCGGAAGTGGCCACTGCACGATGAATGAAATGAACTTCGTTGGCCGTGCCAATCATCAACCACCACCTCCATTTCCTAGCTCAGTTATTGATCATTCCAAGGCCTCTAACTAGTCCCTGATCACAATAATAAGAGGGCAACCTTCAGGATATGACAGTACGTAGGGTTAATTACTCTTGCCCTAAACAAACAGAAAGTGCGGCAGGGACATAGCTTGAATATTATTAATCCTATTTTTTGTTCTTTTCATAAGCCAAGTTCTCCTTTTTTTTCTTGCATATATCGAAACTATCAATAACAACATGTAAGAACTAAGAAGCGATCAGAGTTCTTCTTCTTCTTGTTTTTTTTTCCTCGGTGAATTTAATTACTCCTGTTAATCTTCAATAAATGTCGAGGTGCGCGCATGGTTATTATTCGGTGCAGGATTTCTTGAATTCTCCGAGCTTTCGAATACATAAGAGGACACTTCATTCTACACACACACACACACACACACACACACACACACACACATACCTAGTGCTTGGTATTGCATGAATAATCGATCGATCTCTTTTTTTATTTGGTTAATATTCAACATAGATATTTATATTAAAATTCCAGATGAAACTATATATATATAATTAACGAGGACGATTTCATGCTGTTGGATTTATTAATATACGCTCAACACGCACGCGTCTTATAACATTATCATATAATATTCTACTAAATGAGCACTAATAAAGTCGGATTATACAAGTGTCAGTGATTAATCCCAGAAGTATATGCATATAAAGAATATAAAATGACAGCTAATTAAGTTATAATGATAATATCTGACGGCTAGGATAATTTTATTTTTTTCCTTGTAGGAGCTACATATATAAAATATGAATATATTACTAGAAAATGTTTTTTTTTTCCAGGCCGGCCATCATTGTTCTATAGTTATCAGATGTAATTTGAAGTTAATTCAGTTAAGGAGTCGAATCTCAGGTTATTCCAGGTCAACCTGAAAAAATTAAAAAAATATTTAAAATTTTAATATTTCATATGAAAAAAATTAAAAAACATAATTTTTTTCTTATGAATATAGAGTATATATTAAACGGCTTCAAATCTCACATTGAAAAAATAATTTTTTTTTTGTGAACATAGAGAATATATTTAAGGGTTTCAAATTACACATTGAAAAAATAAAATATTCTTCTAGTATTTATATAGTGAACTTTAAAAATGATTAATAACCAACTAAAAAATATATATATATAAAAAAAGGGATTTTTATCTAGAGAAAAAACATATTTGAAAAAAAAAACGGGTCAACCAGGTTTTACCTTGTTTTTACTCATCGTGATTTTTTATCTTACTCAAACTAATCTAATCATTAAATCAACTAAATCCCGAGTCAACCCACCAGATTGATCCGAGTGATCCAAGTTTAATAGCTATTCGTTCTTCTTGACCAAATCGGTTAAGTTACCTGAGGAGGGTGCAAAGTGGGATGCTATGACCAGAGAGAATATTGTTCTCTACTGGATCTCAGGGGGGTAGCTATTCTGTATGATATGTCAACCATTATGCTGGTCTGTCAAGCGTCTCAAGCCCCAGATTAGACAACTCCAATTAGTCTAATATTTGAAATTAATAGCCACCGACTTATAGTTTACCTAATTAAGCTACTAAAAAACATTAGGCTGTTCAAAGTTCCACGTTTTACTTGAGGAATTGAATATCTGACGGTGTATTTGGTACATGTTTTCGATATGGTTTCGGTTTTGGACCTGTAGGTTTGTAGCTATATACTAGCAAAATAATATTTTTTTAATATTAAAATAATATATTAAATTTACTTGGCTTAATTTGAATTAATAAATTAAATTCACGAAGTTATGAGAATATAATAATCTCATAAAAATAAATCAAAATAAAATATAAAGATTATTTCTCAATAAATTTAATATTAAAAGATCAAATTAAAAACAAATAATCAATTAAAAAAAGAGTTAAAAAACAACTTAAGTTAACTTCTTAAACTTATAACTTAGATTATAAGATCAAGATAACCTTATGAAATTAAATCGAAACAAATTATAAATTTCAATCTCTAATCAGCTCAATGTTAAAAGATGAGATTAAAAAAAATCAATTAAAAAAAATTAAAAATAACTGAGTCAATCTGTCAAACCCATGTTTCAGGCCATCAGACTGAGATAAACTCATGAAAAAAATGATGTGATTTAATTCGAGTTAACTTGCTAAAACTACGATTTTGGTTATGAGACCGAGCTATAACCCATAGAGAACAAATCAAAATAAATTATGAAATTTAATATTCAATCACCCCTATTGGATCCAATATTAAACAATAAAATTTATAAAAAGTTTAATGAAAAAAGTGACACAAAAAATAATCTAAGTCAACTCAGGTTATCCCATTAAACACTATTCTTAAACCATGAAGTCGAAATAACCTAATAAAAAACAAATCAAAACAAATTATAAAGTCTAATTTATAATTAAATACCTATAAGTTTTTTTATAGGTATATATTTCTATAAGAAAACGAGAATAAAAACCTTATTTTGATTGCAATCTAGCCTGATACTTTCCTTCCAATTTTTATTTATTTATTTACTCCCACTAAATTAATGCCCTTAATTTTGATCTGCATTTTTAAAAAAAATACTATTTTACCTTGTCCTTTTAGTAGTAGTTTATTACAGTAATTTATGATATCGATGAAATTAAAAATAGGAAGTAAGTTGTTGCTATTTGAAACAACGAAAAAAAGCTAAATAAATAGTTATTGATTGAAAATAGGTAGTTAAAAAATGAAATAAGTATGAAAGCGGGAATTATTTTACTTATGTGGTTTATATATATATATATATATATATATATATATCTATATATATATATATATATATATATATATATATATGTTAGTGAAATGAATTTATTGCATATATATATGAGATGTCAATCCGTAAACTGATTTGTTCTTGGTGGAATAAGAAGATTTATTCATATTTTATAGCGTTAAAGTAATGGGTCTAAAAGGTATCCGGGTTGGCTTAAGTTGATTTTTGGACCAAGATTGACTGTTAATTGTTTTTTAAATTTCTAAATTATCCTTTCTGAACTTATTTTTAATTTGCTGTAGCGGTGATGTTGAGAATTTTGATTAGAGGTAAATAACATTTTAGGGGGCAAAAACAATTAAATTGTCACGTAAAATCAATGGAATTACTAAGTTACAAACAAATATAAAAATTAATTAGGAATCAATATTGGGTTTTTAAATAAAAAAGAATTAATTAATTATTTATTATTTCACTAAGAATACAGGAACCAACTAATAATTTACTCTAAAATTGAAACTAATAGAGAAGCTTGGTTGCTAGCTAGCTAGCTAGCTCTCCACACATCCCTACTTCTACAAGCAACTTGATATTAATAAAGCCTTCAATACAGAGTCACCACACCAGATATTCAAGCACCTAGTTTCAATTTATATACTGATCATGATAGCCACACAAAAAAATTATAGTAAGCATTTTACTGCTATATAATAATAATAATAATAATACATTGTTTTTTCTAAAATTTTGAACTGGATCCGGTCAAAGACGAGCTTAATTTAAAATATAGCTTATTTTCCTCTCTTTTCCAATTTCCAACCTCAATTTCAATACGTAATTTTTGGTGAATCCAAAGCCATCTTTTGAGTCAGTATCCGCTAGAGGAACTTCAAAGAAGCACCATGGCATGATCCACGGCACACGTTAACTAGTCAGTCTAAATGGCAGCAAACCTCGGTAATTTGACTGGTCATATGATTGTAAGTCTTCTCTTTCCTCTGTTTTATTGCTTACGTGAAACAGTGACCGAGTTACATGATTCATGGGGAGATCTTCATATGTTCTGGTGAGTTGGTTTCGTATTTCCGGCAGGGAAGAATGGTTGGCCTCTAAAGTCTAAACCACTGATGATAGAGAAACTGGTCTGTATTCAGAATTTCAGATGACATGGCGCAGATTGATAAAGCCACTCTGCCATAAAGGCTATACGTAGTTTCAATATGATAAAGTCAACCCATTTATGGAAGAAAAAAACATGATAAAGTTTCAATTAGGATTGCCCAGAGGGATTTATTTTTCAAACATTCACAATTCTCTCTTTACAAAAAATAAAAATAAAAATAAAAATAAAAATATGTGTGTGTATTTATACAAAATAGTACAAATTGCAGACACTGTTACAAAAATGAATGAATGGAAGAGGCCATGATGATTCGAGTGTTTCAGGACCTGTGATTTGGTCTAGCATCGCTGATCCTCCGAAACAACTTCAACAGGCACAAAGAAACCCTTAGCTTCAAGTTCTGAGTCCAGGGAAATATATAGGAGATCTTCAACTTTGATTAGTAGCCACGCCAAACTGGACAGTAAGACGTGGGAAAGCAGCATCACTAGGCAAACCGTTGCCGGCGTAGTGCATTTCATTTACTTGTGGGCAGCTCGGTCCGTTCCTACCAGGAATGTTGGTGCATCCTGAACCTGCAGAAGGGGGGACAGGGCCTTTCTGAAGAGACTGCAATGAAAGGTCTTTATTCAGCTCTTCAGGTAATATCCTACTAGCTTTGTATAGTTGAACATGTAAAGAAAGCAGCAGAAGTACCGCCAAAATAAGGTTTAGGATCCTCATGATTTCTGGATGGCAATTTCAAAACAAGCATGAACAATTTCTTGTAGTGGTGAGGAGTATTTATACTGACAAAGGTTGAAGGGTTCGGTGATTTTTTTATTTGTTGAAAGATTTCGACTGTTGACTGCTAGGTTTTTTTTTTAAAAAAAAAAACTATCAAGAAATTGAACAGGTCTAAACAAGAGAAGGAGATTTTCTTGAACTTGAATACCAAGTTTTTTCGTTTTTCCACCTGCTTACATGCATAAACATTTGTTACTGGATAAGATTTTTCCCGTCAAATTTATCGTGTTGAGTTTTGACCTGTGAGGAAATTTCTTGGAACTGCAGTTGCTCTGACCTTTGAATGCTTGATCACAATGTGCTTGTTTCTATCAATGTTGACATACGTGGCTTGAAATAAGAAATGTTTCAAGTGAAAACATCGTCTGTGTCATCGAATTAGCGGCCTTTTCTTTATTATCCCAGTGGATTAAGTACTCTCTACAAAGGTAACACATTTCATCCTTGCCGTGTTCTTCATGAACAGTTCATCACAACCATTATAAAACATGGTTAGCAATTTTGTCTGCCCCTTTCATGTTATGGAGAGGCTCCACACTGATGGTTGCAGAAAAAAAATGTCTGCTCCTAAGCAACTGGTAATGGCCTCAAACCCAGTGGAATCAGTCTCTACATAACCATAAAAACTTTGATACGTGCGTCCACTTTCAAGAAACCAAACTCAGATCTCAATAATCAGAAGGGACTTAATTCAAGATTGTAGTTTAGAGGAGTCTTGATCCACTGTGTGGTTTCTCATTCGATAATTGATGTGGTTCAAATTTTAGTCAGTAACGATGGGTTATATTCCATCAGATGCTCATTCAAATATTAATCAAACCCAAAAAACACATCAAAACCTCGTTATAACTAAAAAGCTGGAGGCAGAGAAGGCAGAAACACTCTTTACAAAATGTTTTCTTATGAAAAGATTACAACCTCACTCCAATTCTAAGACCCAATACATTATTACAACGGGCAATCACCCACCAACTTGCAGGCAAGCTCCCTCTGAGAGATTCCTTCAATGTCCATTTGAAGGTCGAAATACTGTGTAGCCATTGACCCCGCATGCCATATTTGAATACTCTGGATTAAAATATGGGGAACTATCACCATCGGCATTTCTCATGCCCATCAAGGAAATATCAGAGCCAGCCATCTGCCACTGGTTTGAAATCAACCCATCAATATGCCCATTTGCATAAGGCATTGAGCTAGCTTGTGGAATATATTCCCTTGGCGTGTCAAAATGGGTTCCAGAAGAGCTATAGCTTCGCTGAAATCCACCATCATGGTAACTCCTGGTGCGCTCGAACCTGCAAGGGCTATTGGTTGAGGAACCCAAATCACCTGATACACCCAAGTCATTTGGAAAAGAGAACTGCCGATTCAATAGGTGTGGCCCATTGCTACGGAAGACTCTGCTTGCCTCGGCTGCCTTCCCTACAGCATGTTCCTCATCAAGCAAATCATTGATGATATCAAGATGTGGGAACTCATCTGTCAGCCCACTTTGGGTCTGACGCCCAGATGTACAGGCTGGGAACTCACTGGAGTAGTGCTCCTGTGATCCACTGCGTACAGGATTGTACAAGTCAATGTTTTGTATGCCATTTATCAGGGAAGAACGGTCACCACTCATGCTTCTACTAGCATCCCTTTGAGAGCTCTCCATCCATTGGCGTCCATCTTGTAAGACATCTCGAGTTACCATACCAAAAGGAAAGCCAGATTGGTGAGTGTTTGGGTCTACCCTATCAGAGTTCAATGGTGGTAAAAACATCGGTGCGGATACCAATGTAGATGGCTGCACGTGCACTGGTGATAGGTTCACTCCTGTACTTGGAGAGCTGGCATGGGTGAAACCAGATGAGCTGGAACCAACAGCATTACCAATAATGGCATTTCGATAGGACTGCGGAACATAACTATGAGTAGCTGGTGAAGGGTCAGGACCCAGCCGGCCAGCTGCACTAACAGAACGAGAAAGTAAAGGAGTTGTTTGGACTACAGAAATGGGAGCAGCAGCTGGCCTGGGACCAGGCACCAGAGGAGAACTGGAGGGCCTTGACATGGCAGGCACTTGTTTTAGAGTTGGTTTGTCAGACTGTTTTGCAGTTGGCACATTCTGGATCTCAGGTTTCGGAATACCAGCATTTTGGGGTGAGGTAGCTGAAGTTGCAGCTTTATCAGCCTGCTGTGAGCAATTTGAAGATGCTTTCTTAACTTGACTGAGATCCATGGTAGCTGAACTCTTGCTTTCTGACTTCAATTGAACAGTGGATGGGACATTTTTAGGAGGACTTGGCGGAGGGCTTCTGGGAAAAGATGGTACAGCTGCTGTCTTTTCTTTAGGTCTTTCTACCTCAACCAGGTCTTTGTTACTCGTCTGCTTTTGCATAGAAACAACTGCGTCTTCCTATTTCATAGAAAAGAAATGTCCATCAAGACATACTCAGGTAGAACAGATTAAATGTATTCACAGAAATAAAGCAGCATTCAGAAACAGAAAGCCAAAAGATTTAAGGGATTCAACTCGAATTGAAAAGAACACAAAGAAATAAAATTGCATGGTGGCCAAACCTTCAAGAATTGCCTTTGAACTTGTTGGAATAAAAAGTGATAAAGGGTAAGGAAGAAAGAACAGTCTCATAGCAAAGACAGCAAAAAACTCCTTTGCATTGATTAATTCCTAAAATATTCTATGAACCTGGTAGAAGAAAAATTCATCTTCCCCGAATGAAGAAGAGACAAACCAGGATTAAACAAACACAATAAAAGCAAAATAATAAGATGAAAATGGAAGAAAAAAAATCTAAAAACACTTGTGCTGTAGGAACCACGATGCTAAATAAGACAACAGAGAAGACCCTTCATACCCAAGAAGCTGATGCAACGAAAACATGTAGCCAACCATGCTATTAGGTGTCAAAAAAGAGAAAGCTACAAAAGATAAGCAGCCCGCCAAAATAGGATTTGAACATTTGATGCTTCTTATACAGTTCTATATTGTTTGATGGTTTAAACATTATTGAAAGAGTAGAAATTTGAGATCAAGGCAAAAGATTAGCAACTTCACCTTTCCTGTCTTAATTACATGCTGTTCAAGCTTCACCATCCTATCCTGCAAATCATGAACAACAGCCTCAAGCTCGCAATCAGCTGCCTTGCTACTTCTTGTGACATCGCTATGATCACCAGTATCTGATGCAGGCTCAGGAGGCTGATTATCCATTTCAGTTGTCCAACTTCCATCATGTACCATCTTACCTCGCTGATTCTTCCCTCTGCAGATATGAAATGCAAAATGAATGCCACATAATCAAGTCCTGCAGTGGAGAAAGCACGTGTAGGCCACATGTTTACCACATACCTGCTAGGCAATTTTTCAAATTGATAATTCAAGTACGAGTTTCCCTTATATGGGTCATTCATTACTACTGAAGGGACTGAATCAGTAGAGCATGTTGAGGAACTATCATCCATTGCATATGTGCTCCTTTTATCACTTGTCCCGTTTGGCACAGATGACAAGCCACTAACTCCACTGCTACTGCCTTCGGTGGGAGGATGAACTTCTGAGGTGTCAGTATCCCAATTGACCGGGCTTGCATCTCTGTCTTCTGAATCATGCTGAAGCACTTCAGCACACCATCCACTGAATCAGACACATCAGAGACATCTTCCAGAACCTCAGGCTTTTCCATCACAGGCCGCACCTCCTCAACAGCAAACTCCTTATTCTCATTACTAAGATTTTGATTCTTGGTACTTGTCTACCACAGCAACACCAGACCTATCCTCTCTACCTTTATCCTTCTCTTTGCGATTGTTCCGTTTTTGTTTAGCCTGTATTTATAAGAAGCATCAGCATTCAAACAAATTAAACGTTGAAAAGGGTGGATTGGGGGGGGTTGCTCGGCTTTGAAGTTTTTTTCCCAAAAAAGAAAATCTAGCCATCCATCATGCATTTTAGATAAATTTGCATAATGATTATGGCCCTCAAAAAATCCAAGCAACACTGGAAGGAATTCCAAAGGGCTTCAACAAGTGAATTTTCTAAATCAAAGTTTCAGAATCCTAATCGTATGGTGACACTGTAATCTGACACCACCTGAATTCAATAGGGGAGTTCAGACTACGTTTTACTCAATTCTTATTAAGAAATAAAAATAAGCCACCTGTTTTTTCTTTAATTTCTTTTCCTTTTCAGTTGCTCCACGTTTAGCCTTCTGCTCACTTTCTGCAAGCCATGCTGCCTCTTCTTCACGAATTAGCTCTTCTTGCCTCTTCAAAGCAACCGCTTCCTGGTAGGAAACTTCAATTTTATGGCTACACGTGAAGCAGACAAAAAATCAGGACATGCATGGATAACAATGAGGAATACTTGTCATGCCACAAAGAATCAGAAAATTGCTATGCCAAGATAAGCAGTGCTCGTTATGCCAATTTATTGTTATTAGTGTTTACTAATTGGTATTTAATTTCATCATTCATTAATATTTGCAATGTATTTACTGCTTCAGTATTGAGCAGATGAAAAAATAGCATAATGGAAGAATGCGCTCCAAATAAAAGTAAAATGACAACAAGAGGACTTCCATTAGATTAAATTCCAGAAGGTTATCCTCATAGAAAAAAGGACTTCCAAATCAGTGGATTACTCCAAAAAAATTGATTTAGGCAAAATAAAAGGTGCATGTGGCTGAAATATGGTTCCAGTTAAGTCTGAAATGGAAGAGCCTTAGCAGCATGAAGAAACTAACAAACGTTTTTACAGAAAAAAAAAATCAAGTACTAGTGTATTACTTAAAAATATGAGCGAGGACAAATATTTCCACCGTCCTACGACCCAATTCTGTTAGACGCCTTTCATCACGCTCAATTGAATCCTTGTTGAAGTCCTCTCCAGAACTTCCATCCTGGGTATAAATGCAAAAAGTTTTCAAGACATCAGAAGCTTAATTAGTCACAGTCATGAAGCATGCAGAATAATCAAGATATTGACAACCATCAAGCAAGGAAAAACAGCCAGCATTTTCATGCTCTTCAGAATATAATCCAGTGTACATAATAAAATCTATAATTATGTGTTATCACCATCACTCCTATTACCATCAACATACAGCCACTTCCATCATTGTCCCCACCCTAATGCTGTCACCAACACTCTGAAACAATCATATGTAGCAGCCATTGTATACCTAAAATGTTCTATTCTTATTATGCACATGTGCTATTCCAGCAAACAAACTGTTTCTAGAGAGATGCAAGCTAATTAATGGCAGAAAATTGTTTGCATAACAAGTAAAATTAGCAACTGCATACGATTTTCTAACTTGTGGTTGA
Organism: Populus simonii; assembly: GCA_007827005.2. Lineage (NCBI taxonomy): Eukaryota > Viridiplantae > Streptophyta > Magnoliopsida > Malpighiales > Salicaceae > Populus > Populus simonii. The sequence goes on from CM017473.2 coordinate 13,216,931, forward strand.
AGCTTAAGCCCAATAAGTTAAACCCAATGCCACCAACAAAGTTTCTCTAGGATACCAAACACATGAGACAATTTGTGAAATCGCAAAATCCACCATTCAAATATTCAAGCGCTCCAAAAAGAGACCTTAGGAGTAATGACAATACAAGCCATCAATGATTTAAAACAAACTACTAAAATGATTCAACTGCTTAAAATTCCCCACAGTAATTTTTCATATTGACTGCCTATATGCATAGCTGAATTCAGAAAAGATTCGACGATTAAAAAATGGTTTCAGCAACCCAACCCACCTTTGTACGATTCTGAGGGCCCTTCTCATCTTTTGGAGGCAATGGTTCCATGGCAGCTCTCTCAAGTAGTAGCAGCACATCATCCACCAACACAAACATATCTTTTTCAACACAAACAATTGGAGCTGGCATTTCTTCAGCATCCAATAATTTTGCCCTTCCCTTCTTGCTCTTAGTTTGGCCTTCAAGAGCCTTCAATCCACTATACAAGGAATCCATTACCAATGTAGATGTGACTTCCTTCTCAATAAAGAAATGCTTTACAACTACTTTCAGAATTACATCTGTTTTCTCCCTCGACATTCGGCGCCGGGCATTTTGATCCATTCCCAACCAAAAAGCACAAAAGCTGCAACAGTTGCAAACATTATCATCACAAAACTATACTGACCAGAAACACAAGTAAAATAAGCTATAATTGCCACCAAAAAATGATATCACAAAAAGAAAACTGTTAATAAAGGCAATAAATTAATGATATTATGCAGGCTTGTAGGACTACCAAAACAACACACTTTTCATAAAGCAGCACGTTGAGAAGTTAAAACTACTGACAACCATTCTATTCTAATGTGTAAAGTAACAATCATTTTCAAAGATTGAGATACAATACCTTGACCACCTATTTTTGTCCTCTAATAACTTCCCAAGTTTTCCCCGTCTCTCTTCCACAAAACGCCGACAAATCTGCTCTACATTTGTCAAATATACTCTAACAAGTTCTCTCCTATACTGGCAATCGAGGCAACGAAAAGGCCGATCTGCTTTCTCCCTACACATGAAAAGCAGTCTCACAATGAGTCTGGTTAACAATGAGAAACACCCAGAGCATTTTCTTGCAGAAAAATTAATACAACAGTTCCACACAATCAACAGATGAACAGTACAACAGACATACTCAAATCAAGACTCTTAATGCCAGAACTTCAAATTGGTAAATACAGCCTCCATTATCAAAGTTCATTTACCAAGGACCATAAAATACCATAAACTCATTGTGATAGCCTCATGAGGTTTGACAAGACATTATTGCAACAACAATAATACCATAAAATTTTATTCAGTGAAACTCACCCCTTTAGAACAAAAGTTATGTTGACAACTTTTTACAATTTGCCTGTTTTCACATAGGAATATCTCATTTACATACCCCATGGAGCCAACATTGACGAGAATGTAATTATAATTCATTATAGGAAACATGGTATGCTCAGCTCACTTTAAAATAGAAACACTAAAGATAATCATATCAAATTGCCAAAAAGTATATGTAGACACATAGATGGACCAACTGAAATGCCAGATAATTAACTGTCCACTTTCCAGCTCATGTAAAATAATATTTTTGGGACGCAGTGATAAAAATATATACTTTGGGGCGGGATTACAGCTCAGTTAACATAATTTATAACAAACAGATAACTAAAAACTTAAAGATGCAACAAGAATAACTTCATTATCTAGACAACTTCAGATTTGGTGAGAAATTTATATAAATGAGCCATAACTACTCTTAAAACATCTAAATTTAGATTCTGACGCAACTTAAAAATATTAAACTTGGAATGGACAAGCAAGAAAAACATGCAAGACAATTATACTGCCATCACAAAATACTTTACGAATAGTGGACCATAGGGTTAAGTAATAGAATAACATGAACAGCATGACGGTGCAAAATGCAGCACAATCACTGATAGACATCAAACATATATAAACCAGTAACTTATCAGAAACCTGATGACTTGCACTTGAGCCTTTATAATAAGAGTGTCAGTTGCATCTAAAAACCCATCTGACACTTTTGATAACTCCATAAATTTCTTCCATCCCCAGTCATGTTCTTTCTTCCAAAATCGATGTAATGTATCTGCAAATTTTTCTTTTGGTTAATAGTAAATCAACAGTTCCATTACTGACTTCAGACAATATTTAATCAACTAACCAGAATATTTAGATTTTTTTGGATCTTTATTCACCACAGCAATCGTAAACTGTGCAAAATGACTCCAACCTGGTTCACAGATAAATAAAATTACACTGTTACAGGCACAGAAAAAAAAAACAAAGAGCAGTGACTATAACTGCAATTTCAAGTCAGTAGCACCAAACCTGGAAGAAGTTTGTCATGGTTGGCAACACAGAGAAATAGTGAAAGATGATTGCAGACATCACAACCTTGGGGATATATTAAAATGTACCTGTCACCAGAAGCAAAAGAATTAAATCAATAATAACATTGAAAGTTGCACTGATTTTCTGCAGGTCAGTAGCATCAATGCAACAAAGCTTGAGAAAACCTATATAATTGAGATGTCAACATAATCATCAAAATTCATGCTCAATAATGTGAAAGTTGGCCTCTTTAAAATGAAAAGGTGGATTATAAATCAGCCAATATGATACATTTTACTAGTTTTTTTTTATTTATTTATTAAAGTGCATGATGATTTATTTTACTTGTTCTTTATGAGAAGAACATCCATCAGTGAGATTCAAGATATTACCAGTTGGCTACACCAAACATATGGAAAACCAATATTCAAGAACATTCATTCGCTTTATTGCACAGCTTATAGCAGACGTGTAAGAAAAATATTGCATTTATCACTGGATAATAAGCTTGACCAAACGACTTAAAGGGTGTTTGCGGTTGCTTTTCAAAGTATTTTTTACTCAGAAATGCATCAAAATAATGTTTTTTTATTTTTTAAAAATTATTTTTGACATCGGCGCATCAAAATGATCCGAAAACACCAAAAAACTATTAATTTGAAGCAAAGAAAAAAATAAAAATAAAATTAATTTTTTTTCGAAAGCACTTTTGAAACGCAAAATCAAACAGGGACTTGGTAACACGCAGTAGAACACATAAGTCATCTCATGTAAATCTCTCTCTATCATAAGCACATGTTAAAAAAATATATGCATGAGGGAGTTATATAACAAATTCAATATTAGCTGCAAATAACTAGTGAAGGTTTATGCATAGAAAAAAGATTCATATGATGCAGTGATACAATCGATTTTAGCAAGGTACATCACATCCCTCATATCATGTTGCATCACATGTTTTGGACTTGCATACGTAAGAAATAATGAAGTTTGAGAATTGGGGGGGGGGGGGAACCCTATTTTAATTGAAGAGAGATTAATAAAGAATGAGACTAGTGTGTGATCCCAAAAATCATATATAATGGTTTCATATTCCCATCCAGAGTAAAGTGGAAACATTTTTGGTTTTTGAAAAGCACAAGTTAAGAAAGCTCTAGCTTCCAAAATGATATTACATATGCAAATATTTTTTTACTCATGGTGGGCGAGTGCATGCAGGCAGGAGACTTAAAAATATACATTTATAGTAGTATAATATAGGTATAAAGTACAAACTAAAAAAATACATACATTGTTGACAAATTTGTCTGCATGACTTGAATGTACATGTGTGCATGTAATGTATATAGATAAAAAAAAAATTTACAGAGGTGAAATTGTGAGAGTAAAACAAAACGGGACGGGGGGACATATGAAAGAACGATATGCAAAGCTCTTTACCATTTGTAGCCGCCAACTTCAAATGCATTGCTTCGAAGTTCTCTTTTATTAATCTGTGAGAATTTCTCTATCTTCCATGTGTATTTTCCAAATAACTCAGAAGGTTTTGGCCCTATAAAAGAACAAAATCAGTTAGCAAAGAGTTGCCCACATAACAGCTTGTAGAGAGGGATAAGAAACTAAAGAAGCAATCACAAAATCTAAGAGTTAGGAGTGTTCTGCTATAGAAGTGGAAACTAATGTTAGTTAGCTAACATCTATTTAATCAAGTTTTCTTGCAGCTATTTATACTGAATTTTGTCAATTTCACATATACAACTGAGTAAAAAGATAGAACAAACCAATCTGATCCTTGATGCACTGCTCTACCATATCCATTTGAGATCACGTAATTAACAAAAGAAACTTTACTGTTGCACTTCTTTCCACAAAGTGCGTGGGAAATTGATTGCTAAATGAAAAACTCAAACAACAGTAAGTCAAAAAAATTCATTTTAGTTAGTGAATGTGCCTCTCTCGGAACCATTCTTGACATGGAGAGTGGGGGAGAGTGGGGGAGAAGGGATTTCATGATTGAGGTTTGGATAAGAGAGATTCTTCACAAAATTCATTTTATCTTGTACTGAGAATATAACTAGAACACTGGGGCTAATCTTCGAGCATCTTGGTGTCAAGCTACTTTTTGCAGAACCTCCATGCAACAAGTCCAGTGCAATAGAGTTCAACCACCAAATGAAGGAGAATAGAACCAGTTCATTTTTCCCTTAATACTTCCAACAGCTTTTACACTCTAGCTTCCAACATTGAATTTCGAAGAGCCTTATTGTGCTCACTGGCAAAAAAGAATACACACACTAAAACCAAAAAACAAAGGAGAACCAGAACGAAAATACAAATACAATAAATTATATGGAGAAACAGCACATACCTCCATCATCGTCATCGTCAGTGTCCCAATAAGGCGGCGAAGTTGATGGGGTTCCGTTTTCCACCTGCTCAGAGGACCGCCATTCCGCCAGCAATTCACCTGACTGGCAACGCTGCCCACTTGAAATGCCCTCCGTGGACCTTCCAACTCCAGCTTCCTCACCCACAATCCCAGCCATTTCCCACTCCAAAACTCCTTCCCCCACGATCCTTCAACTTCCCTCACTACATAACAAATAAAATCAATAAGAAAAAACAGGAATACAGCCCCCAAGCATACAATTCTAATGCCAGCACACGAACATTAATCAAATCAATTCAGTTCACATAACTACAAGCATTAAAAGAACTACTCATTACTCGATACCTACAAAACCAGAAACTATATATATACAAAAAATAAATCTTTGATGTCACGAGGAGTAGAAATTTTAAACAAAAAATATTAAAGTTGCTGACAAGTCTAAGAAACAGAAAACAACATGGATTTTGAATATTGAATTCTGCATCAATTGCGGCCTCATAAAACACAAACCTCCACTCAATCATTATCTCGAAGAGATTGTTTAGCTAACTTATATTTATTTTTTAATTTCCACACAAAAATAAACAGCAAGAAAAACATTCATAGCAACTAAGTCTTTGTTTGTTTGAATTCAATCCCTTAATTATACTGGAAATCAAAAACCCATCATCAAGAAATTACAATCAGCAATAAACCCTTATCTCTTCTAATAAATAAAAAACCAATTGACTGAAGCTCAATAATAATCGAAAGGATTATAAAAAATAAAAATAAAAACCCAGATAAATAAAACTAAAACTATTTGTGAAAACCCAATTGCATGAAACACACGCAAATTAAGATAGTTTAGAATCTGAGACCAGAAAACAAAGATCCAATACAAGATTCCCAAATAAAACCCGATCAAAAAATAAGCTGAAAAACGGGATTAAATATAGAGAATTAGAAACCACATCGTGTAGATCGATGTGGATACAAACCTGAGCTTTGACAATTGGGGTTATGGGCAAAGCTATACGAGATTCTAGAGAGAGAGATAGAAAGAGAAAGAGAGGTTCAAAGGAGCAGCAAAAGAACGAAGGAAGAAACCAGAGGCGGAGGCCGAGAAAGAAAATTTGTAATTTCTTTGTTTTTTTTTTTTTATGTTACTAGTACTACTATTATTATTATTTTTTATTTTTTTATTTTTTAAAAACCAATTTGTTTATTTATTTATTTACATTTGGGTAGACTGTATACCGTAGCATGAGCTGTGAGGTCTTGAAAAAATAAATTAAAAATGAGTGGTCAAATTGGATAAATATAGAAAAGAAAATGAAATAATGAAGAAGACTCGGTGCTGTTTGTGCGTGAAAGAGGCGGTGGGTTAATGTGGGAGAGCAGAGCAAGACATGGTGGCTCTTCTTTTTTGGTTTTGCTTGCCTCTTTTTTTTTTTCTCTTTTTTTTATGCGCCTAAAGTTTTTTTTTTTATTTGGGAGAGTGATAAAATAAAATTAAAATTCTACGATTGGCTGGACAAGTTGTGGAGTCCACTCTCACTAGGAGAGTATAATTTTTATTATTATTATTATTTATTTCGTTCTTTGCACCTGGGAGTGTTTCTTGTTTAGGGTTTGTGTCGTGGTGGTGGTGGTGGGCGGTGGACTGTAGGAGGCTGTGGAGAAAGGGATGGTTTGGGCTTTGGGCTGAACTTGGAACGTTGGGTTTGATATTTTAACTGGCCGTTGGAGTTTGGGCTTAACCCATTTGTAACTTTGTATGGAAGATCTGTTTTTCCCCTTCTCTCTTGGGCAGATTGAATATATCATACCAACAGGACGTTTAAAAAAATCAGAATCGACGCTGCAGCTCCTCTGATTACACGAGTGATGTGTTACACAAGAGTATGATCAAACATTAGAATATATATATATATATATATATATATATATATATATATATATATATTCTAAAAAGGCATGCATCACGAACATCATAAGACCCATCATTCTGCTTTAAGTGAGGTACATGCGCTACATTGGCAGCATAGCCACTAAGCCAATGCCCACTAGCATCACAAAATATCTCCTTTAGCTGCCAGTCCCGGATTTCCGTTTGAGAACGCGGCTGCGGCTGTGTTTTTAAAAAATTTAAAGATTTTTTTTTTACTAAAATTTAATTTGATTTATACGTTTTGGATCGTTTTAATGTGCTGATATCAAAAATAATTTTTAAAAAATAAAAAAATATCATTGACATGCATTTTGGCACAAAAAATTATTTAAAAAGCACTCGTAATCACACTATCAAACACGCTATAACTCGACTTGACACATCATATCTTTATTTTTATTGATATGAATCCAGTATTTTTTTAAAAAAAAAATTGAATAGTATTAAAAATATATTTTAAAAAATAAAAAATATTATTTTAATATATTTTTAAATAAAAATATATTAAAAAATTAAAAATGCGAAAAAAATCATAACATTATAAGCAAGGCAAGGATTTTTTTTTAGTTGATTTTTTTTTTTTTTGCGTGTAGATAAAATTAGAAATATGTGAACTGTCAATCTTAAATTGTTTTTACTAAAATAAAATAAACCTAGGAAGGGAGCTCGTTGCCGCCCAGTTACCTTTCAAAAATTTTGATTTAGCGGCAAACCGAGTAATTTAACGACAGAACCAAGTCCTTCTCCATTTTCAAATTAATTTCAACACTCTGAATCCTGTTCCTACTCCACTTCAAAACGACGTTTCAAGCATCCGAATCGTTTCTCTCTACCAATGGAACCCCCAATACTGAAATTGACAATGGTGCGAGGTCCTAGAGAAGGCGAAACCCTAGAATTCAGACCCGGATCCACTGTCCGAATCGGCCGGGTTGTCCGCGGCAACAACGTCCCTATCAAAGACTCCGGAATCTCCTCAAAGCACCTCGCAATCGTATCCGAATCAGGAAAATGGAATCTCCAAGACCTTGATTCCTCCAACGGCACCACTCTCAACTCCACTACCCTCTCTCCCTACAAATCCTTCGATCTCCGCGACGGCGACACCATCAAACTCGGGGAGTTAACTTCGATCCTCGTCCAATTCAACGTTCACGAGGAAACCTCGCAGTTGAGACGCAATCCGGGGAGACGTGCTAAAGAATCAAGTAAAGTAGGATCTGTCGCAGCGAATCGGAGCCGCAGAGGAAATGAAGAGGAGAGAGAGAATGCTGAAAATTTGGAGGAAGAGAATGTTGAGAAATTGGAGGTAAAAAGTGAGGTGATAGTTCCGGAGAACAGGGGAAGAGGGAGACCGAGGAGTGCTAAGGCTTTGGAGAAGGAATTGGATAGTGTGGTTCCTGCTGAGGCAAAGAGGGTGAATTTGAGGAGTACTAGAAGTAGAAAGAACGAGGATTGTGTTGTTTTGGAGAATTTGGGAGTCGATTGTGGTGAATTGGGTAAAAAAGTGCGTGGAGGTAGGGGGAGGAAAAAGAATTTACAGGAAGTGCCAGCGGAGAATGTTGATTTAGCGATGAATGCACAAGAAGAGGTGAAAGAGGTTGCTAATGAGGAGAAAGTTGAGACCGTGGAAGATGTCCACGAGGAGATCACGGAAAAGGAAACGAGTTTTGGAGAAAAGTGTAATGACACAGCCAAGGGGAATGATGCTAAGGACGGTGATGTTAGTGAGGCACAAGTTAGTGCCAACGAGAATTTGGAGAAGGGGAAGGAATTACCGGATTTGGAGAAGATGACACTGGAGGAGTGGTTTAATTATATGGAGGTGGATTTGCCAAAGCAGATATTAGAGGTCACGGAGGAGATGGTTGAAGGGATGAGAAGGAAGGCAGAGCGAGTTCGGGAGTATATGATAGAGCAGAAGAAAAAACAGGGTGTAGGGACTGTGGGCTAGAGAAGGTAGCCAGTTTTAATTTCTCTCCCTCTCTTTTTTTCCCCATCTTTTGTTATGATTGAGATATGCATATCATATGTTTCAATTCCTATTAATATGGTGGAGCTTTGTGTGCATGTTTCTATAATGTACATGTTCTTCTTCTGAAAACTATGGTAATTTTTATGGCGAGTTATTCCTGCTAAGAGGAGCTAATAGTGTTTTGACGAGAAGCTACTGTTTGCAGTGCAAGCAGTTGAAGTGAGTGGATTTTTCTTTTCAGCTTAGTGTAGGGGGACACCATGTTCCATAAGATGTGTATTAAATTGGTCTTTTAGAGTAGCTCTTAGCATATAGTTGTGTATTTATGCTGGATAATTTGGGATCTTAGTGAGGTTCGTAAGCCTAAAGACTTTATAATTGGCTATAACGGAGCACTAACCTGCCAGAAAACTTAGAGGCTGTTAGCATACTTAGATGTTTTCTACTGCTCTGCATAAAGTTGATCAAACTGTCATGTTTCCATCCCGAATAAACTAGACAGGGTTTTGAATGGTTTCATTGAATTTGATGAAAGAGTTGCAATGTGACGGGATCATTTATCAACGACCTTATATTTGATGTTGAGTGTACTCTAGCAAGACAAGGAGTTCATAAAGAAGCTATGTTTGAACATGTAGACCACGACACTGCAATAGAATTGTTGTAGAAACATAGCAGATGCTGCTAAAAATTGAAATTGTTTTGAAACTGAGATCGTGCAAATTTTTGTAACCGAGATTATGATTCAAAAGAACTTGCTGTTTTCTTCAAGTTGTAATTGGTGGATAGAGCTGCACGCTTCTAGGCTCTGATATGACTTATATTAGCAGTTCTGGATGTTTGAGATAGGATATTGATTTGTGCTGGTTCTGAGGTATTGGGGGCTTGGAATGCTGGCAAGCTTCTGATGGCTTTTCCATATGCGGTTTCTATTTCATCAGCACAGTGTTCCTAATCAGCAGGATGTCCAGCTCTTATTTACCAATTTTCCCTTGTCACACGTGGTCTTTATGTGTTTCTTGTTGTTTCTGCTTTCTGATTGCACTAATTCTTCGAATGATACTGGGCCTTTGTGCCTCCGGGAAACAAGGATAAATTTACTTGATGGCTGTTTTTCTTAATGATTAGATACATAAATGTGTTCATCTCCATCAAATTCTCCATGTTATATGAAAATAAATAGTGGCATATACAAATTGGTAACAATTAGATACTTGGGTCTGTATTAGAGGCGTGCTGTTAGCAATAGATGATGACAATGTAATGCTTTATTACTGAAGTAACATCAGATTTGCGCAAGTGAACTAGTATGTAGAACACAGAATGACAATCCTCTTTGCTTACCGTTTGTCCTCTTTTCCACCTGGTCATGATTATTTATATCTAGTGGCATATTTTCTATTAGCAATTGGGTTTCTTATGTGATTGCGCTGAATGCAAGCTCCCCTAGCTGTTCTTTAGTACTTCTACTCACGGTATTCACTATAGGGAAAGATTGTCAAGATTGCATAGTTACTCAAATTTCCAAGTTGACCAATTGACTTGAAACAAAATAAATCTTCACAACACCTGGTCATTACTATCCCATGGCAGCTTTGGAATGACAATATTGACGTTATAAGTGAATCTACTAGTCATTTGTTCAACTTACTTCCCACTTCTGATTTTGTTGGGGTATAACAAAAATTGTGTTAGTTTCTAGGTTTCATTTTGTAATGTTATTTGTTTTTCTAAGGGTATATAATAACTGGTGGACAAAGTTAGGTGTGTTCACGGTTCTAGTTAATCTCAGAATAGCATGAATTTCCCTCAAATTGTTAGCTTATGGACAATTTCATCTTTTTTTCAAATGCGTTCAATCTGTCTTTTTTATATCTAACAGCTTGAGGTTTTCCTTTCAGATTATCCAATGTTTATGTGGAGATGAGTTTAAGGATGCAATGCTGAATTTTGGAGTTTGAGCTCCTTTTGAACCGTCTCATTCGATGCAATTTGATGTTGTGGAATGGAACTGCATAGAGCAGAGGATGCAGCTAAGTGTATTGAGTCAGCTGTGCTTTGAGGATAACCTCATGGTGGTATTTTGCAACATTTTATTACCATTATTAACTCACTCTACATCATGGTGAAATGCCCTAGCTTTTCTGATAGTATTTTTACTAAGCAGTAACATGCCATCTCCTTTTGATCTCTGCCCTCATGTAGCAGCATCCTTCACACTGATATGAAAATCAAGTTGATGCTAGAATTAGGTTTTACCTGCTTCTATTGTTAGTTGGGTTTATTTGATTGGATGTGGTATCACATTGATGGTAGTGGGTGCAGTTCATGCCCTTGTGCTGCAGCGCTAATAGAGTGATTTGCCCGGTTTATAGTGTTATGTCAAGACTCAAGATTGCAATCAAGGATTGTCCTATCTTGCTGATTTATGTGCCGGCATGTAAATTGGTGAGCTAGTGTTCATCTTAGTTTGTGTTTCCTATTATCAGACAGTTCGATGTTCAGGAGGCTAATGGTAATTGCTAGTTTTTTCCTTTCTGTGGCCTTGACATTAGTTTTTTTTTTAATGTCAAATCTTGCAATTATCGCAAGCTTTTCTAATTTTCCAAAATTCGCTAACTGTATTAAGTTTTCCAAAATCACCAGCCATCCTAGTGAAAGAGCTATACTAAACTAGCAAGATCTGATGAAATTGTGCACTTGCAGCATGTCCTCTTTTTACCATGAGGAAGAGACGGAAGAGGCTAATGAACTTTAACTTGCAATTAATCTCCATCATATTCTAATCAAGCTGTGCTGTAATATGTTCATGTTTATTCTTTTTTTGCGATAACAAAAGACGATGCTTTGTTGTTGGCTGATTTCTATTGAAAAAAAAATGAAAATTGTTGTTTCCAAACCTCCATTCACAAGAGCGCAAGTGAAAAAAATGCAATAATCTAAAGTGACAGTTTCTTGTACGTGTGTGTGCGTGGAACTGTGGAAGGACTTTGCTTACCTTAGACTTGTTATTTAACGAAAGGTCACTCTCCAGTCCAAGCTAGATGACTTGAAAGTTGAAAGCCCGCAGAAGACGATTGCATAGCAAGTTAAAAATGATGACTTCCCGATTTATCTCGTCGGCTTGAAGTCCGGGCATGAGGATAAAATCATTAATTTTTTTATTTTGACATTTTAATCTATTTTTCAAATGATGAAAGTGTCGGTAAAATATTTTTTATCCAACATGAGGCGTCTGGTTTAGCACTCGGCTGAGTTTAAAATAACGAGTTTGACAATTCACTATTTAGACTCAGTACTTCACTGAAAAAATAAAAAAACAATAGATGATAACCTTATATTTTTTTTTTTTGAAGAGGAGTTTCAAACATGCAAATAAAAAATAACAAATCTTGATGTAGATATTTTATTTGTTTTTATTTTAAAAACGTTTTTAAAAAAATTTAAATTTTTATTTATTTTTTTATTTACTTCAATTAATATTTTTCTATGTTCTTAAATTATTTTTATCTTGATTTTAAAAAATAAAAAAATATTATTTTAATAATTTATAAATAAAAATAGAATCACACTCTGAATTCTACATGTAACAACCATTTATTTGAATAGGTATTTGAAAATATAATAATTATTATTTTTTAAAGTATATATTTTCTTGAAAAGCGTAAAGCCTCGGATTTACGTTGATGAGTCGACCTGGACCATGTTGGTTGCCTTATTGGTTAGTTTTCAGCTGAATCTTATCCGTTGATGTGCCTTTTTGTTTTTGTTTGTGTTGTGTTTGAGATGCCAATAATGCTTTCCATGAAAGGACGAAGTGCAATTTTCTCTGTCTCAATTTCGTTCGATAGATATTTTATTTTTTTAATTGAAATAAAATATTTTAGTTTTGAAATATTTCAGTATGTTATTTCAAAGTTGTATTATTTATATATATTATATATATATATATATATATATATTCAACAAACATAATTTAAATTCAAGAAATTAATTATAAATTATGCAATACAAACACAATGCCAAATAAATATAATTTAAAATATTTCTAAATAGTCAAGATTAAATAAATCTTTAACTTAAAGTAATTCAACTTAAACAAAATATTAAAATATTATAAAAGTAAAATGTTTTAACACAAATATTTTAAATATAAGTTAGGTCAATGTTATCAAGGCTAATGGAATCTAAAGCATTCCTTATTTTGCTCGAATTCTTACAAAGTATAAACATGAGAAAAAACAACATGAATATAAACCATATATATTAGTGATGAATCTAATTTTAAAAAATTAATATCATTGTTAATGAAAATAGTAATAATAATTTTCAATATATTATTAATATCATTGTTATTGAAAATAGTAATAAAAAAGAGTTTTTTATATTTGGATGGTTTAATTAATTAAATTGAGCAAGGTTCAATTTGATTCAATTGCTTTTTAAGAGCGGAACGGAACATGTGGAATGAAACCGGAACGTTCCAGCTGAAATTTAGCCAAAAAATCTGGAAAGGACCAAGATTTAAAATGAGATGAAAATTATTCTATTTTGTTCCCTTTTTTGAATTAGTATAAAATATTTTGGCCATTCTGAACAAAACGAAACGAAATTGATAACTTTGGATATCACTGTCTACAGCAAGGTTGTCAATTCCATTCCGTTCCGCCCGGAATGGCCGAAACATTCCATACCAATTCAAAAAACGGAACAAACGGAACAAATTTCATCTCATTTTAAATTTCAGTCCGTTCCGGATTTTTCGGCTAAATTCCGTCCGAAACGTTCCGGTTTCATTCCACATGTTCCGTTCTGCTTTTGAAAAGCCATTGAATCAAATTGAACCTTGTTCAATTTCATTAACTAAACCACCCGATCATAAAAAGCTTTTTTTCATTACTATTTTCAATAGCAATGATATTAATAATAATATTGAAAATTATTATTACTATTTTCATTAACAATGATATTAATTTTTAAAATTAGATTTATCACTAATATATATGGTTTATATTCATGTTGTTTTTTTTCATGTTTATACTTTGTAGGAATTTGAACAAAACAAAGGATGCTTTAGATTCCATTAGCCACTTGATAACATTGACCTAACTTTATATTTAAAATATTTTGTTAAAACATTTTTATTTTCATAATATTTTGATATTTTATTTAAGTTGAATTACTTTAAGTTAAAGATCTATTTAATCTTGACTATTTAGAAATATTTTAAAATTTGAAATTATATTTGTTTGGCATTGTGTTTGTATTGCATAATTTATAATTAATTTATCTTGAATTTGAATTATGTTTGTTGAATATATATATATAAACAGTACAACCTCAAAACGGCACATTAAAATACTTTGAAATTAAAATATTTCATTTCAATTGAAAAAATAAAATATCTATCAAAACATAATTGACAACTTTAGTGTACAGTGTGCCCATTTGAAAAAAAAAGGTTGACTTTTCCTCTATGGTTACAAGAGATCACCTAGAACATGTGGTCTCTGTATTATTTGATGCGGCGGTTTTGTGAAAAATCAAAGCAGAAAAAACTTTATATATTTACAAAAATACCCTTCAACCCTAAATAGAGTTCATTTTACAAAGACATCCCTGATATTACTTTATTCAGTCAAAATGGACGGCTTCGTAAGTACGTTGATTTGTTCTAAAAGTACTTCTAGATATTTTATGTGGGGCACATTGCATGGCGTTTGTGGTTTGTGGAAGACGTTTGATATTAAACGATACTAAAAGGGCTGATTCTTTTAATGTGGAGTACACAGTGAAAGATGAGCTGTTTTTTTTATTTTTTTTACTCTTTTAGGTTTTTTTTTTGCTTTTTTTTGTTTTTTTTCTTTTAATAATTTTTTTTGGTTAATGTTTTTTATTCAGTTATCAAACTTTCATGACAATGATCCCGGGTTTAACAGGTTAACATGATTTGACGAGTTAACCCAGAAATTTTTTTTTTGCTTTTTTTCTTTTTGATTAATTTTTTTCGTTTACTTTAGTTTGTTAATGTTAAATTTCTTTCTATTTAGTAAAAGATGAGCTGGTTTTTTTTTTCTTTTTTTTTTTACACTTTTAGGGTTTTCTTTTTGCTTTTTTTTTGTTTTTTTTCTTTTAATAATTTTTTTTTTGTTAATGTTAAATTTTTTTATTCAGTTATCAGACTTTCATGACACGGATCCCGGGTTTAACAGGTTAACATGGTTTGACGAGTTAACCCAAAAAAAAAAATTTTTGCTTTTTTTTTTCTTTTTAATTAATTTTTTTTGTTTACTTTAGTTTGTTAATGTTAAGTTTCTTTCTATTTAGTTATTAGACTTTCATGACATATTTCAGGTTTCACGGGTTACCTGGTTTCACGGGCCGTCAATTTTTTTTGTTTTTTTGTTTTAATAATTTTTTTATTTAATTTAGTTTGTTAATGTTAATTTTTTTTATTTAGTTATCAAACTTTCATGACACGGATCCCGGGTTTAACGGGTTAACCTGGTTTGGCGAGTTAACCTTAATTTTTTTTTTAATTTTTTTTTATTTAGTTTTGTTTGTTTAATTTATTTTGTTAATGTTAATTTTTTTATTTTGTTATCAGACTTTCATGACACGTTTTCTGGGTTTGACGAGTTAACCTGGTTTGACGAGTTAACCTGAAATTTTTTTTTTGCTTTTTTTCTTTTTAATTAATTGTAACATATACTAAAAGGGATTGGTGTTTTATTGTGGACTGCACAGTGGAGTCCACAGTAAAACACTGATGCTTTAGGTTTTTTTTTTTAAGTTGTCTCAATTTTTTAAGCTTTTTTTATGCCTTTCGGGATTTTTTTTTGCTTCTTTCTTTGTTTTTTTATTTTAACAAAATTTTTTGTTTAATTTAATTTAGTTTATTAATATTAATTTTTTTATTTAGTTATCAGACTTTCATGACACGTTTTCCGGATTTAACGGGTTAACCTGGTTTGACAAGTTAACCCATAAATATTTTTTTTGCTTTTTAATTAATTTTTTTCATTTAATTTAGTTTGTTAATGCTATTTTTTTTTCTATTTAGTTATCAAACTTTCATGACACATATCCCGAGTTTCACGGGTTAACCTGGTTTCACGGGTGAACCCAGTTAATTATGGGTTGACTGTCAATTTTTTTTGTTTTTTTATTTTCATAAATTGTTTTTGTTTAATTTAGTTTGTTAATGTTAATTTTTTTTATTTAGTTATCAGACTTTCATGACAGAGATCTTGGGTTTAACGGGTTAACATAATTTGACGAGTTAACTCAGATTTTTTTTCTTTTTAATTAATTTTTTTTTGTTTGGTTCATTTTGTTAATTTTCACTTTTTTTTTATTTAGTTACCAGACATTCATGACACGAATCCCGGGTTTAACAGGTTAATCTAATTTGACGAGTTAACTTGTAATTTGTTTTTTTGCTTTTTTTGCTTTTTAATTTTTTTCGTTTAGTTTAGTTTGTTAATGTTAAATTTCTTTCTATTTAGTTTTTTTTTCTTCTTAGAGGTTTTTTCTTTTATTTTTTCTTTTTAATTAATTTTATTTAATTAATTTAGTTTATTAATATTAAATTTTTTTTCTAAGTAGTTCTCGACTGATGCCTTTAGTTTTTCTTTTTGTTTTTTTGTTGTTTTTATGTCTTTGACTGTAGACTGCACATTGCAATCCACAGTGAAAAGGCTGATGCCTTTTGTTTTTTTTTTCTTTTTAATTAATTTTTTTTGTTTAATTTAAATTGTTAATGGTAATTTTTTTTCTATTTAGTTATCAAACTTTCATGACACGATTCCGGATTTGACAGGCTAACCTGGTTTGACAAGTTAGCCCAGTTAATTCTGGGTTAACCCATTAATTTGTTTTTTCTTTTTTAATTATCAGAATTTCACGATGCGAATTCAAGGTATGACGGGTTAACCTGATTTGAAGGGTTAACCCAGTTAATTCATATTTTTTTTTCTTTTTCTTCATTAGTTTTTTTCTTCCTGTTGGTTTTTTTTTCTTATTTTTTTTTTTTAAACTAATCTATTTAATTATCACACTTTTATGACACGACCTTGCAGCTAGACCCACGTCCAATGTTATTGGGTCTGGTATTGCAGTCCAGACACTTTTATGCTAAGGGTTAACCCAAGTTTAATGTTATTATTAATATTATAAATATTACTTTTGGGTTAAGCGTTGCAACCAAACCTAAAACTCTTAGGTATAACTTTGCAAAAAAAACCTAACACTTTTAGATCTTGATTATTTTTAAAATACAAAAAATAATTGACCCGCGGCATCGCACGGGGCATGCAACTAGTATGCACTAATGGTGGTGGCATAGGTGTCCATAACATATAGGATTAGGCTATAAAAACATGCAATTGAAAATCCTTTGTGGCTTTACATTATTCGTAATAACAAAAAAAATATTAATTTAATTTTTTTAAGCCAAACCCGTTCAAACACGATTCTAAACACAAAAATAAATGATCCGTAAAAGCAAGGAAATGTCTGCAGAAAAAAGAAAAAAGAAGAAGAAGGAAATGAAATCTAGATGGGCATAACCAAAATTCAAGATATTAATATACTCGATCTGTTTATTTTTATTTATTTTTACTGAAAACATATAAATGCATTTGATTTTGTGGATTAGTTCAAGGGTATGATGATTTGCATTGTTGGTTCAAACTATTATACATCCACCCTAATTAAAGAATAAAAACTTGTCTTATCTATATTGCATTTACTTTTTGACAGTTTCTTGTACATATATATGTGTGCGTGGAAGGACCGTGCTTACCTGAGACTACTCATTCAACGGAAGGTCACTCTCAGTTCAAGCAAGATGGCTTGAAAGTTCAAAAGCCCGCAGAAGAAGATTGCAGAGCAAGTAAAAAATGTGGTCTTTTTTAATTTCTTTTGTCCCAGCCGATATGTGATGGTTTGGGCGGTTTAGTTTTTATATAAAAAAAATCAAATCAGTTTTTTTTTTTAGAAAAATCAAAATCAATTCAAATAATCGGTTTTGATTCGGTTATTTTAAAATAAAAATTGGTTTTTTTTCAATTTGACTCGGTTTTTTTTTTTGATTTTTTCAGTTTCAGACTTATAAAATCGAAACCGAACCGGTTAGCTTTTTAAAAATTCTAATCGGTTTAATCGGTTTTTTTTTATAATTTGGTTTTTTCAATTATTTTTTATTTATTTAATTTTTCGGTTTTTTTACTCCATAATTATTGATGATAGTGACGATAGAAATTTCGAAAATTAAGACAATATATAATTAGAGCCGGTGGTGCATATAATTACGCTAACCAAAACATTCATCTGACCTGCAGCAGCTGAGAAACTAATGGAGATCTCTCCACCCCTCCATTTACGCCATGTCTCAAAGATATCAATTTTCTTCAACAGATTACATGGACTCCTCCACTCTATTGCTATAGCTTTCTTGATCTACTACAGAGCTTCCTTTCTCTTCCAAGAGCCCCAAACCAAAGCCACAGTTCCCATGTTACTATGGCTTCTAGTTTTTGTCGCTGAGCTGCTTCTCTCCTTTATATGGCTGATTGGCCAAGCCTATCACTGGCATCCCGTTTCTCGCACAGTTTTCCCTGAAAGACTGCCTGAGGATGATAAACTCCCGGCCATTGATGTATTTATATGTACTGTGGATCCTGACAAGGAGCCAACCTTAGAAGTAATGAACACTGTTCTATCGGCCATGGCATTGGATTATCCTGCAGAGAAGCTTACTTTGTATTTATCGGATGACGGTGGCGCAGCTGTTACTTTGCATGGTATGAAAGAAGCGTGGAGGTTTGCAAAATCTTGGCTACCATTTTGTAAGAAGTATGGAATCAAGACAAGATGTCCCAAGGCTTACTTTTCAGCAACATCCAAGGATGATGATAATGATGATAGCTTTGGAAGCTCTAATGAGTTCATGGCAGACAGGCAAATAATTCAGGTACTTATGAGTTTATAATTGTCAGCGGCGATTCATCACTTGCCTCTAGTTTTTTTACTGGTCATGTTCAAATCATTTTCTGGTGAGATCCTTCATATTTAAGTTCAAGTTTATCAAATTGTTTTATATGTGGTTCATCGATCATATAAATTGATTATGGCACAGGAAAAATACGAGGATTTTAAGGAACGTGTGATGAGGTTTCGAGAAGATTTCGTCTTGGAAGAGACGAAAAGTGATATTACAGGTCGAGATCATCCTGCTCTTATTGAGGTATACCTCAATTCACAAAACCTTTTCATTTATTCTTTGTAAAGAAAGATTTTACTCTTAGAGAGAGTAGAAAACATCGAGACGTTTTTCGTTTAGTAAATTGATCTTTGGTCCTTATCTTTTGAACTCCTTTATAAATCAGCAGCCCTTCCTGTTCGATAACCTATTCGTTCAGCTCATTAACTCTTGTTGGCCATGGCTCCTCGTTTTATTAAAACATATATTAGTTTAGTTCCTAAGAAAAGCAAATATTGGTTTTTCTAAATCGCAAGTGTTCCCTTCATGAGATAGCAGCAGAGGCTTACAGAAAACACATGGGCGGGTGCTTAGAGGTCAGCAAGAGATAGAGGACAAATTGAAGATTCTTAGAGAATAATATAAATTATATCGGGTTTTATTTAATAATTTAATTTATTGGATGGAGATGGTTCTTTGACATGTTATTAGAGTCTTGATGACCAAACGGTTATGAGTTGAATTTTATCTTTTTTATTTGTTTGATAAAAATTAAGTATAAGATAATATGAGTATGTGTAAATTTCAAGTTTAAAGAATTTTTATTTAAGAAGGTATACTAAAATAATATATAAATTATATTTAAAAATTAACTTATCATCTAATAATTTAAGTTATTGGATGAAGATGGTTCTTTGACATGTTATTAGAGTCTTGATGATCAAGCAGTCATGAGTTGAATTTTATCCTTTTTATTTATTTGATAAAAATTAAGAATAAAATAATATGAGAATGTGTAAATTTCAAATTTAAAGAATTTTTATTTAAGAAGGTATATTAAAATAATAATATAAATTATATTTAAAAATTAACTTAAATTATTAGAATGAAATAATCGTTTGACATTTTTCAAACATGAAAAAGAATTGAACAGAGACCGAAGAGTAATTTAATTTTTTTTCCAATTGGAAAGTCTATGAACCAGAAGCTATGGTCCTATGGTAGGCCTTTCTCAAGAAAAAAGAGCTGAGCCCCAACTGGAGCCAAGTTATAGGGAAAGGGAAAGGAGGGTTGACAGATGCAGAGCATAAAGCAGACACAGTGAATCAATTTTAAGGAAAAACAGAGAGCATGGAACAAAGGCAAACACTCTGAGAAACCACGCTTGAGCAAACAGACACAGTAAATCAATTTTTAGTGATATGCCCAATCTACAAACCACGCTTGAGCGGCACACCCAATACAAAACAAAATCATTTAGAGCATATCCTCAGACAATTGGAATGCAAGAAATATTCCTGCGAAATTAAGCAAAAAATGCAAAATACTTGGACCAATCCAACATTCATGTAATCTTGTTTTAATCTTGGCAGGTGATACAAGATAATTCGAATGAGGGAAGCTCCAAAAGATGAAGCTAATGAGATGCCCCTTCTTGTTTACGTTTCTCGTGAGAAGAGGCCTTCTCATCCTCACCATTTCAAGGCTGGAGCCCTTAATGTTCTTGTATGACATTCCCTCTTTCTCACTTTGTTGCATTCACTAAATTGCATCTTTAATCATAATAAATAAATGGCGACTTGCAGTAACCACTATTGATTTTGGGTTGCAGCTTAGGGTCTCTGGGGTGATAAGCAATTCTCCTCATATACTGGTGCTGGACTGTGACATGTATTGCAACGACCCAACTTCGGCTAGGCAAGCGATGTGTTTCTACTTTGATCCTAATATCTCTTCCTCGCTGGCATTTGTTCAGTTCCCTCAGAGGTTTCATAACATTAGCAAACATGATATCTATGACAGTCAGCTAAGATCCACTTTCGGGGTACGTATGTTATTATAACAAGATAAAGGATAATTCATGTACCAATTTTTTATCTCTTTTTTTTTGTTCTTTATCAAGGTTTGGTATTTATTGATTTCACACTCTTAAATCAGATACTATGGCAAGGTTTAGATGGGCTGAAGGGACCAGTCTTGTCTGGCACTGGCTTTTATATATCAAGAGGAACTCACTCTATGGCGATTCTATGAAAAAAGGTAATAATGATTAGTAAATCACAAATTATGGCGCCATAAGCTGAGAGACTAGTAATCCTACAAGTAATTTCTTTTTTGTTTGATGGATGAAAACATTTCATCAATCATAAAAACCAAACCTAGCAGGAGCTCACCCTGCTACAAAGCCATACACTCGAGAAGAACCAAAACTGAAGGAAAAGGAAAAAAGGAAAAGTTTAGACCCCATTTTCCAGATATTAGCGAGAATTGGGGTTTGTAACTCAATCCCGAAAACTGCAGTTCTACACACTTACATCATACTGAATTTTACAATAGATTAGACTTTTAATCACAGCTTGTTTTAATTTGTCTTTCCTTTAAGATAGGGTGGGGGGTAGGCATAGCCGCACCAGGTGATTCTGAAGAAAGTAGACGAAGGCTGATTTTTTCTGTAGGTTTGGTTTTGTCCAATCCAAATCATGCTGCTAGCTCCCAACATGCACTAGGTGATCCTAAAAGTATTTTCAGCCAATACTTAATTTTTGAGCAATGAATCCATGATATCGTAAAGGGCATTGATGTTGTCTTTACTCAACTTCCATGTAGTTTTGGAGGCAAGTGTGCCTTGTGTCTCCCACTTGCATCTGACTAGTTAAAACAGAAGAATTGAACAGAACAACCATATTTTAACAGGCTATTGTTTTAAAATAATTCAGGCTAAATTTGATATTGTAACAGGTTATAACCTTCGTGAACTTAGAGACACTTTCGGCTTATCAAATGAATTCGTAAATTCCATTCGACAAAACTACAAGGCTAATCCGAGGAGTTATGGGATTGTTTCCAGCATGTTGCTTCAAGAGACTATAATTTTAGCCTCATGTGACTATCCAAGACACACAAAATGGGGTGAAGAGGCATGTGATGATTTTTAGCAACTCATTTCTTGATCACTTAGTTATATTTACTCAACATTTTAAATTATGATGCTTTGTTTTCAGGTAGGTTTTTTGTACCATTCACTCGCGGAAGATTTCTTCACAGGTTTCATTTTACACTGCAAAGGCTGGTTATCAGTCTATCTTAACCCATCGAGGCCGCAATTTTTGGGCACTTCTATCACAAGTTTAAGTGACCTATTGATTCAAGGCACAAGATGGAGCTCTGGGTTGGTTGAAGTTGGTCTTTCAAGGTTTTGCCCTCTTATATATGGAACTTTGAGGATGTCTTTCCTTGAGAGCTTGTGCTATGCAGAAATTTCACTTTTCCCTCTTTTCTACTGTTTGCCTTTATGGTGTTTTGCTACCATCCCTCAACTTTGTCTGCTAAATGGAATCCCGTTGTACCCCAAGGTAACTAACACAAAAGTGCTGTTACTCATATTTTGCATTTCCCTCATGTCTCTTAAGTTTTCAGAAATTTTAGCTGATATTCTGCAATAACGCCTTGTCATATTCTTCTCTATTTTGTCACAGGTTTCGAGTTCATTCTTCATTGTATTTTCATTCATTTTCTTATCAGCCGTCTCCAAACATCTGTATGAGGTCCTCAAAAGTGGAGGGTCAATCAATACATTGGTATACGAACAAAGATTATGGATGATGAAGTCAGTTTCGACTCACACTTATGGGAGTTTGGATGCTGTCATGAAAAGGATAGGAATAAGGGAAGCCAGTTTCTTGCCGACCAATAAGGCTGCTGATGAAGAAAAGCTCAAGCTCTACCAAATGGGTAAATTTGATTTCAAAACATCATCAATGTTGCTTGTTCCTATGGTTACGGTTATAATCTTGAACATGGCATCATTTGTTCTGGGAGTGATCAGAATTATCATTGCTGGCAATTGGGACAGTATGGTTGTCCAAGTTTTCCTTTCATCTTACATCTTAGTTATGAATTCTGCAATTATTGAAGGAATGACTATAAGGAAGGACAAGGGATGCATTCCATTATCAGTTATTGTGCTCTCTACTGTATTTTCGATAATTTTCTTGTGTCTGGGATCCTTCTTTTTAATGTATTAAGCAATATACTCGCACCATATTTTTCACATTATAACCACGTAAGAGCTGTAGGTCGATGTGGAATCTTTGTTCGCATACACCTTAATGAAATAAAACTGCTTGTTCTAGTGAATCTTGGTTCTTTTCTTGTCCTTTTTTTTTTCTTTATCAACTGATCCTGCAGGTTTTTATGGAGCATCTGTTGTCAATTTGTCACATACTTGACTTTTCAACTTTATCTACTTTTTGACAATTTAGAAAGCAAGCATTTATTTCAACATAGTAAGTGGCGTAAAGGCTCGCCTCAGATCGACCATGTTGGTTGCCCTACTTATAAGTTTTCAGCTGAATCTTATTTGTTGATATGCCTTTTGTTTGTGTTTGTGTTTTTGTCTCTATCGATGGATGTTGGTTTATATGTAAGGGATGCCAATGATGCTTTTCATGAAAGGATGGATTGCAAATTTCTCCGTAATATCACTGTCTACAGTGTGCCCACTTGGAAAAAAGGTTCACTTTTCCTCTATGATTATAAGAGATCACCTAGAATACATGGTCTCCGTCTCATTTGATGTGGTGGTTGCTTTTATAAATTGCAAAAAATCAAAGCAAAAAATAAATAAATTACGACAACACTTTTCAACCCTAAATAGAATCCATTTTACAAAGACATCCACTGCCAACTATGAATTGAAATGTAATCAATCCCTGATATTACTTTATTTAGTCAAAATGGACGGCTTCGTAAATACGTTGATTTGTTCTATATTTACTTCTTAATATTTTATGTTTAGCACATTGCATGACGTTTCGATTTGAAATGGCGGTCTTACTAATCAGAGTGAAAAATCAAATAGCAAGACTTTAAAGAGTGTGATTAGTCTAAGCTATCTGACCAGCCATAAACAATGACTTGTAAAAGTGCAAACAGCTTTGCTTATGTAGCTTCATTGACTAAAAGGTAGATAACCAACTTAAAACCCTGTAGAAATGGAATTGATGAGTATATCTTGGAAGATTTCTCTTGCAGAAGAACACTAAACAACCAGTGACCAAAAATGAAGTCTCTTCCTCTCCATGCCTGCACTCCTAGCATATCCTCTGCCATAATCAACCGCTCATATTCACTCCTTCACAGCCTTAGTAGCCTTGTTCTATTACAGACTCTCTTCTTTTCTATCCTCAAAACCAAAACGTTCACTTCCTTATCTTCTAGTCTTTGCCTCTGAGATGCTGCTCTCTATCATATGGCTTTTTGACCAAGCTTATATGTGGAGGCCAGTTTCTCGAACAACTTTCCCGGAAAGATTGCCAGAGGATGAAGAGCTTCCTGGTATTGATGTGTTCATATGCACTGCAGACCACAAGAAGGAACCACCTCTGGAGGTAATGAACACTGTTTTGTCAGCTATGGCACTGGATTATCCACCCGATAAAACTTTCTGTGTATCTTTCGGATGATGGGGGCTCATCTTTAACATTACAAGGTATGAGAGAGGCTTGGTTGTTTGCCAGGTCCTGGCTTCCTTTTTGTAGAAGGTTTGGAATCAAGATTAGGTGTCCTAAGGTTTATTTTTCAAGTTTGGAAGACAATTATTCTGGTCCCCTTCATTCTCTGGAATACGAGGAGGAAAAGGAGAAGATCAAGGTTTGAATATTTTTATCCTACTAAGTTAAGATCATCGATTTCATGTCTGCCCAATTATTTAATGTTTGTGAGAATTTGATTGAGTTCTATTTAAACTACTTAGTCATGGAAGTACTTGGTTTTGCAGGGAAAATACGAGCTTTTTAAAGAACGTGTCAATAAAGCAGGAGAAATTATTGGAAGTGAAGAGGCCACAAGCAGCAAAGATCATCCTCCGGTAATCGAGGTATGAGTTCTCTTGTCACTGCCTATGAGTTCTACAAACTAATGTTTGGAGCGGTTGATCGAGAAAGCCAATTTTTCGATTCCTACTGTCTGTTTCTTGTATTTCAAGGATTCATTACCATTCCTGTTCTGTTGCAGTTGTTGATGTGCAACAGTTGGCACTTTTCTGCAGGTGATAAATGATGAGCCTAAAAATGTTGCTGGAATAAGACAAGCTAAAATGCCTCTTCTTGTCTACGTTTCTCGTGAGAAAAGGCCTTCTCATTCTCATCATTTCAAAGCTGGAGCACTAAATGTTCTTGTACTTCCCTGTCTCTCCACTTCTCTTTCTTTCTTTCTTTTGTTTCCTTTAGTAACATGTTTGTGCGTGCAAGTACACATAAATATAATCACCAGATATCATTAATTTTTACAGCTTAGGGTCTCTGGTATCATGACCAACTCGCCTTACATATTGGTACTGGATTGTGACATGTACTGTAATGACCCAACATCTGCAAGGCAAGCAATGTGTTTCCACCTTGATCCAAAAAATTTCTCCCTCGCTGGCTTTCATTCAATTCCCTCAGAAATTTCATAACATCAACAAGAATGACATCTATGATGGGCAGCTGAGAAAACTATTCGTGGTAAATAAATTAATCTCATTTTGCTTTTTTCATGGATACTGCAGTACCTTGAAGAAATTGATTCCTGTCCACTGATGAGTCCTATCAAGTTTCCGGCATTGTTGGGAATTTTGATGCGTGACTTGCAGTGATTAGTGGTCTCTTATGTAGAGATGTTTTCATACTGTGTTTCAGATAAGGTGGCCAGGAATTGATGGGCTTCAAGGACCCGTTCTGTCTGGCACTGGATTTTACATGAAGAGAGAAGCATTGTATGGCAATCTTTCAGAGAAAGGTAAAACAATACTCCTTGACCAAAATAGGATTGAAACTTCCATTAAAAAATTTCGTTCCATAGCAAAGGATACTGAGTAAGTGGTCTGGTTCACTTATTAATCTGTCACTTGGCATGATGCAGATGTCATGCGTCTAAAACAATCTTTTGGACATTCGAATGAGTTTATCATGTCGATTCACAAAATCTATCAATATCGCGCCATCAAGAATACAGAATCATCAAGCAAACTCCAACAAGAGGCCAAATTTTTATCCTCTTGCACCTATGAGAAAAACACTCTATGGGGTGAACAGGCAAGAGTGGCGTGATCAATTCCTGCCTTTCTTTTTTGCTCTAAATCCTTATGGATTATAAATTTATGTATTCTCTTCATGGTTTGAAAGCAGATGGGTTCTTGTATCATTCTGTAGTAGAGGATTATTTTACTGGGTTCATCTTGCATTGCAAAGGGAAAACTTCTGTTTTTTGTAATCCTTCAAAGCCAGCATTCTTGGGCAGCTCTACCACAAATTTGAATGACTTGCTAGTTCAAGGAACGAGATGGAACTCTGGGTTGTTTGAAGTTACCCTCTCAAAGTTCTGCCCTTTCATTTATGGCCTATCGAGAATGCCATTACTTCAAACCATGTGCTATGGCTACCTTGCACTTCAGCCTCTCTATTTCTTGCCCTTGTGGTGTTTAGCTACGCTGCCTCAACTTTGTCTCCTTAATGGCATCCCCATATACCCTCAGGTAAGAATACCAACGCCCTTGTCTTCTATCCTAATTCTCCATTTTAAGTTTCTATCATCTGCTCTCTCTCGTTTTGATAGTAGCAGTCATTTACATGAAATTTTATATTAACGGCGAATGTTGTGGGAGATTGGTGATATTTAGACGAAAAAAAGTCTCTGGTGGAGTGACACTTCTGGCTTTTCACCATTGGCTGTGGAAACAGTGCTATGGAAGGCCAGTATTTCTTCATTTCTGAGTGAAATATAGCTGTTTTGCTGGTTCAAGAGGTGTCGTGAGGAGGCAGAGGAATTAATTCTTCCAAGTCCCAAGTTTTAGCTATTAAATTTCTAAAGAAGCCTTTCATTTGTATCTTTTTAACCTGTTTCGGCACTTTAACGAGTTTGTTCGCTTAATAGCTGTAGGCTCTAAAATTCGTTTGTCTTCTGAAACAGGTTTCATCTTCATGGTTTATGGTCTTTTCGTTCATTTTTCTAGCTTCTCTCTTGAAACATTTAGAAGAGATTCTATCCACAGGAGCCTCGATCCAGACCTTGTTAAATGAGCAGCGCGTTTGGATGATGAAGTCAGTTACCGCCTACACATTTGGTAGTTTAGATGCTATCATGAAATGCTTTGGCATGAGAGAAGCCAGTTTCCTGCCAACAAACAAAGTAGCCGATGATGAACAAGTTGCATTATATCAAATGGGAAAACTGAATTTCCAAGCATCAACAATGATACTTACGCCAATTATTACATTAATCATTCTGAACATGGTTTCCTTTATTGGAGGAGTCGCTAGGATGTTCATTGCAGGAAGTTGGAATGAAACATTTGGGCAGGTATTCCTATCACTTTACATATTGATGGTAAACTACCCTGTAATTGAGGGAATGTTACTGAGGAAGGATAAAGGATGTGTTCCCACTCCAGTCACCTTATTGTCTCTTGTAATCACCATTTTCTTGTTGTGCTTGGGACATATGACTCTGAGTTGGTAAAATGGCATAGAATCTTGTTCATCCTGTTCCAAAATAAATCAGCCTTTATGATCTCTTGTACCATACTCACCTTGTAAGACAGCAAAAACTGAGATTACTGGCAGCTGGGCACAACATCATATTCACTCATGTCCTCCGTAGATAACAGTCTATTATTTTTAGTCCTTGAGCGGGGCATTTTCTGGGGATGCAGGGCATCCTCTGGTTTGATGCTAT
Source organism: Populus simonii (assembly GCA_007827005.2). NCBI lineage: Eukaryota > Viridiplantae > Streptophyta > Magnoliopsida > Malpighiales > Salicaceae > Populus > Populus simonii. The sequence continues at coordinate 13,244,557 of CM017473.2, forward strand.
ACTAATTAGTTGCTACTTATTGCACAAGACTTTTATCTGTTTAGGATTTTATGAATTTATTATTCTAGCTCTGTACAACATTAAATTGCAAGTCATTGGTGGTCCAAGATCCAAGCTACATTGAGCGATTTGTAGAAAAGTGAGCATATGAAAAGCAGTCCTGTGTTCACATGCATCCTCTGGCTCTTTTTTCATTACATTATGATCGATCAACGCTCTAACTGCGTCTCTCCCTTTCAAACCCGAAACACCACTACAAAATCGCCTGCAAAATACCTACGTTCTTCCCTTTTTCCCCTTGTCTATCTTCCCCAACATAAACTCTCCTTATTGTCAAGCTCCCTAAGACTCCACACCCAATTCAACAAACAAAAAAGATTCTCTCGAGACTCATTCATGACAAAATCATAGCGGGCTTCATGGCTCACGTACAAGACCAAATATCCAAAAGGGTTCAATACTCGACTCAAACGCATACAGTATCTTGGACGGGATTGGTGTTCGTTTTAGTGCCACAGTTTACAAAGCAACATGTGTCCCCATGAACTCAACTCTTGTTGCTATCAAATGCTTTGATCTGGATTAATCTCGAGCCGATTTGGATGGTCTAAGACGTGAAACCAAGACCATGTCACTTCTTTCACTCCCTAACATTCTTGAATCTCCTTGTTCTTTCACTGTTGATTTATGCCTTTCATGTCTGCAGGTTCTCTTCTATCCACAATCTACTGTTCTTTCCCTGATGGGCTTCCAGAGTCATGCATTGCTATATAGTGCTCAAGGAAACCCTAAACGCATTGTCTTGTCTTCATAATCAAGGCCACTTGCACACAGATGTCAAGGCCGGCAACATTCTTATATAATCGAACGGTAAAGTAGAGCTCGCAAATTTTGGCGTATCAGCCTCATTTTCGAATTGAACACCTGTGAAAGATCATCCTCTTTGTCTTGCTCATCAAGCATGAGGTTAAAAATGATGTTGCAGGGACCCCGTATTGGATGGCACCAGTGGTTATACACTCACATACAGGATATAGTTTCAAAGCTGATTTATGGTCTTTTTGTATTATTGCATTGGAATTAGCCCATTATCGCCCTCCTTTGTCTCACCTGCCTCCTTCGAGGTGTTCGATCATGAAGATAACACAGAGGTTTCGATTCTCTGATTATCATGATGAAAAGCACAAGAAGAATTGCAGGAACAAGAAGTTTTCTAAGGCTTTGAAGGTGATGTACGAGACACTGATGCAGAAGATTCTGCAGCAATTAAGCTGTCAGATATGAGGTTGATGTTGCTGGATTACCATGAAAGGGCAGACCAGCGCAAGGATAGTAGAAAATAGTAGTCTAGGTTCGGTTTGAGATATTTTGCACACATTTAGTATTGTGGTCATAATTTTTGCTACGGGTGTTAGAATGACACAAATCACCCAATTTCGAAAAGCTTGTTTCGGGTACTCGCACGCAACTAGCCATGCTTGCTAGATGTTGTTTTGGACCCCAAATTCTATCATTTAATTAGGCCTCCAATTTTCTAGATTTGTGTTTTTTTTTCCAGCTTTCGACAACTTTGAGACATTATTTTGTGATGATTTTTATTTTTATTTTTGTTTTTCTAAAATTTTATCAACTTACCGTATTTTTATTTCACTAAATAATTGGAATTTATCATGATTAGTAATTTTCCGGCCCCTGCTTATGAGTTATTTCAATATAGATTTGATAATTCAGAATGTTATTCAGTTTTTCTCTTTTATTGTAAAACTTTTTATAGCATCATGGATATCTATCAGCCCTTTTCATCTCAATATCATTTTCCTTTCAGCCTCAATTTTCATAGTTTCGGCCGTGTCATATAGTTGCTTCTTTTCTTGATCAAGGCCCTTGAAACAGACCTTGAACTGATAAGCTCTTAAAGCATTCTCTCTTCAAAAACTGTAAAGGATTAGACTTTTTGGTCAAGAATGTTCCATGGGTTGCCAAGTGTTAAGGCTTTGTATGGGATGTCAAGCCCGAGTGGCACTGACTTTGAAGAACAAGAGGATCACGAGGATATAGAGGGTGACTCTGTTGTTCAAAATGTGAAGTATAGAAGGATAAGTGGCTGGAACTTCAATGAAGAAGTATTCGAGCTTGACCCAGTATTCCCTACTGACCCAAAATATTATTCGGTTTTGAAACAGGTTCGTTTTGGAGGTGAATCCATCATTCCAGAAAACAAATCCAATTGCAAGTTAGTGAAAAGATGGAGAGGAACAGCGAAGGCATGTGGGAATTGTAATTGGTCTCTTAGGAGGGGAGACTGATGGAGAGGAACGAATGGTGCAAACGGAGAAGCAAGAGAACTTGATTTCTGATGCATTTAAAGCCACCGCTTCATTTACCAATGGCGAGATTTTCATCAATATATTGACTTTTTGTGGAAGATGGAATTCTGGCATCTCAAGCTTCCGATTTCTGTTGCATAAAATGTTCGGTTTCTCAATTAGTATTGATATAAAAAGTAAAACAGTGCTGCTATATATTTTGTGTTTTGCGTGTTGAGATGTGGCTCAGCTCTCAGAGGGATCTAAGTTCGAATCTGAAAGCAAAACTAGAAAGTGTTGCTTTATGTCAGTATGCCTTTTGTTCTGCTGGTAGAGTTTCCAGTCAGGTTCATGCTAGCTATCACGTATATATTATAGTGATAGCTTTCAACAAAACTGAAAATGATCCTGTTTTGTTTCAATCGGTTCCTTTTCTTTTTATAAATATTTAATTGATGACATCAAGTCGATCAAGTTTAGCTGGGGACATTTAGTAATCCTAGTCCTGCCCCTACCAAATTCGATGTGTCGCTCAGACATGGGGGCTTGGTAGTCTAAGCCGCTAGGCACCTAGCCACTCTTACCCTCATTTTCTTTTATATTTTAAAATAAAATTATATTAATTAAATAAATAATTACAATAATGTTTCAAAAATCATTCTATTATTCTATATTTTTTTTAATAAGATTAGAGATTTTTGTGGTTGTATTTGCAATTTTTTTTAATAATTATATATGAAAATTGCACATGAGTATTCAATTAGAATAATACACACACACACATATTGTTTTTAAAATTAATTTTTTTGATACAGGCTCATAAAAAATAATCAAAATAGTTATTTGTTATTTTGTTTGTTGAAAATTAGTTAAATTAAATAAATGAATAATAAAAAGGGAGTTTTGATTAAAGAAATACATTTTTCCTCCTAAATTTAAATAATTTAAATTCTTATGAATTGTTATTTTAATTGCTTTAAGTTCTTATTCAAAAAACCATGTTGTTGAAAAAACAAAGTCATGATTTTGTAAAACAAAAAAATACATATAGAAAAGGAGAAAAAATTGATTGAAGAAATACATTTTTTACTCTAGAACCTAACTTATTAAAAAAAATTGGGAATTTTTTACAATCTCAATAAAATTAAATAAAAACAAAACTATTATCAACTAAATTAAATACAGTATCTATCTGGTCTAGCTTTGGACCAGTCTTTCTTCTCCTCCCTTTTTTTTTTTTTTTCTCATTGATAAACATGGAAACTAAATCATTAGAGCTGGTTGATCATATTAAAAAACAAAAAAACCTTTTTGGTGTGGCGCTCGATCTTTAATTATGAGTGGAGCAGACGGCACCGGATTACACTGCGGGTAAACCCTGCAATTTCGGCTGTTGAACCTCACAACATCACAACTATATATAGCATACCACAGGCTCCCTTACTGGCCACTAGTCTTTCAAGAAAGCTATGCTAAATGTGGCACAATCTTTTGTCCATATGGGTTCTCTGAAAAAACTCCACCTCCTTTTCACTTGAAAATGGAAAACAAATCTTGCTGCACTGAGATAACCTGTCTTTGAAGTGGATGGAGTTGTGCAAATCAAAGCTTTTTGGAATGAAATGAAACTGGTTAGTTTGCAGTACTCATGAACACTGTAGCAACTATACCTCCAACTATTGCCCATGAATATGCAAAAGATGAACAAATTGCAAAGGTCCAGTAAAAAGAAAGATGAATAAATAAAATGCAAGGAAAGAGAGATTGTAGCAAATACTGCATAAATTCATGAATGAATTAGGCAAAAGTCGGGCTGCGTGAAAATTTAGTTTCCATTAATTAACGTAGTCCCATCATCGGGGGTGGAAAAAGATGCTCTTGTACGTAGGAGCATCCATCACCCCTCCTTTTGCTATCATTTTCTGCAGTATATTTTACCCTGGATCTTGAAAATCTTAAGGTCCATGAAGAATATTTATCATGCTCTGCTATGGTTATTGTATTATTATTATTATTATTTATTTCTTACTTTGTTGATGAGCTATGGTAGTATCCGCTGCAGGTGATCATATATAATTAACAAGGTTCAAGCAATAGGTGGCTACTAATAAGAGATGACTTTTAATTGAAGGATATATATATCATGCCCTTAATATTTGTTTCAATTTTATATTGTTTTGAAAAAAATCAATATATTGATCCCGAATGATTATATTATTAAAAGAAAAGAAATTAAAAATTGTATTGTTTCAATCTCAATATTTTGTTTGGAAAATATCAATATATTAGATGGTAGAAAATAAAAATAAAAGGATCTGTATATACGAGAAGGTTTGAATTTATGAAAAAGACACATTTTTCTTCATTAAAAAAAAAACAAAAGCAGTTGTTTTGAACAAGGGGTAAATGCTTAGGGAGAGGAAAAAGAGGTGGGGGGGGGGGGAATTAATTAGGATCGATCTCGTGAAGTAGTAGTAGCCTTGGGATACGTACATCGACAAACAGAATTTTGTCTTCCTCGCTATTAGGGTACCCATTTTGGTGGTGATGAGCAAACAACAGGGCCTCCTCTCTCTCTTCCTAGCTAGTTTCATTTAAATTAAATTCAACCAATTATATCCAGACAAGTCATCGGGCATGTTGAGTTGTGCCCATCTACACATGATCACTCTTCAGTTTTCATTACACTTGTTGCACAAAAATTAGACTCGTATGTACTTTAGTAAAATTTAATGACAAGTGAAGAGCATCCAATAACTCGAGCTAGATTCGGCATAAAGGTAATAACCTGGCAGGCCGAGGTTCTAGTACATATAGCAAGCAGTGGCCAAAACATGTGTAGCAGGAGCACTTTTCTGGGGATGAGTACCTTCAATGGGATTTTCAGCTTCTGGTTCAGAATTTGATGTGCTCTTTGCTCCAACTTTATTAATCACTCCGCTTTCCTCTCCCTCTCTCTCAAACCCAAAACCCAAGTCTAGATCATCTCCATAGACTACATCTTTTGGTCAGTTTTGTTTCCCTCTTTTCTTTTGTACGCTTAACTTTTGAGAGAAGGGTTTTTTACTTTCGTGATTTGCTTTTATAAATTGACTTGATTTGAGCTAGAATGCTGTTGTCTTTTTTATCTTGCTAGGTCTGACTGAACCGTAAAGAACTCATGGAGAGGAACAGTTTTAGCAGCAACTTGAAAGATCATAGTATTGGCATGAGTGAAGCGTGCAACAACACTAACAGCAACAAGAAGCTCAGAGATTCATGGAACCTTAGCAGCTGCCAAAGCTTTGGAGAAGATTATCTTGATAGTCTTTCATGGCCTCCAAGATCGTACACGTGTAGCTTCTGCAGAAGGGAATTTAAATCTGCTCAAGCTCTTGGCGGTCACATGAATGTTCATAGGAGAGATAGAGCCAGGTTAAGAAGGTCACCTCCAAGGGACGCTCAGTGTCCTGTTCCGAACCCTAACCCTAACCCTAGTTTATGTCCTCCATTCACTCGCACATTACCATCCTTGGTGTCTCCTCCTCTTTCTGCACTATCTACACCACCTTTAGCTTCTGAAGTCAAGAAATGGACCATTGATGGTACCCCTCTTGACCCTTCAAGCTCTGAACTTTCTGATTTAACAACAACGGGAACCAGAAAATCCTTCTTCACAACTGAAAACTTTGGTGGTTTCACACAACAAGATGGATTCAAGATCTGGAAGAAGGCTGAGATTGTGAGGTTAGATTTGGAGATTGGTCTTGTTCGTGACTCCAAGGATGAATTGGATTTGGAACTTCGACTGGGATCTCTTAATTAGGTGATCAACTTGTGCAGCCTTATCAACACAAATTAACACGTTTGATCTTGGAAGCTTGCAATTGGCTTGTTGCACCAGTTTGTGATCATGTATTATAAGATGCATTATGTTTAGTAGCTAATCCGGAAGTTTTCTTGAAGAAGTTCAGAAGATGTTAGATTCCAAAGCAAATTAATATTCTCCCTGATCTAGAAACGCATTTTTCTGCTACTTTTCACATGTTATTTTCTGTTATCAAGTTTCTTTTTTCTCTTAATCATGGCTCTTATTATGTTATCTAGATTTGCTGTCAGCATATTGTATGGTTTAAGCTAGTATAACTTTTTGTCTTAGTAGCCATTAGCCATTCTCTTACTGGCTGGTACTTTTTCTAATACTATTATCGACTTTCATAGAAAAAGAAAAATCTCGTTTTTTTATATTGTATATAATTATAGCTTCAGTTTAGATTTCTGATCGATATCTCCCATTTCTTTAGAGAGAGAGAGAGAGAGAGAAAAGGTGGGTGTTTGACTGAGAATTTTGATGATTCATCCAGTAAAAAATGTTAGATTTTTTTCATTTCTTCTTTTTATTGTTTCTATTTCGTTTTTGTAATTTTTTATGTGGTTAATGTGGATTGTGGTTCTTGTTAGGTTAACTGTAACTTAACAACAAAAGGAGTTGATCTTATTAAAAATGGAAGATGGTAAAACTCTCCGGTTATACTATTTTGTGATTATTCTAAATAGATCAAAGACCGATCACGCTGTTTAGTGCTCATGGAAAAAGACGATATGAAAGAAGAACAAAATTAAGAGGTGGATGACAAATAAAATGACAGTAGGTCTTCCTGTTCTAGCGAAGGAGTTCTAAGCTGTTTAAACTGCGAACGTCCAAAAGCAAGCGATTACTAGAAAATTAGTTACATGTTGGATGGTTGCCAACATCATTTTCTTTTCTGGTAATTAAAGGGGCCTTAGCACCATTATCAAGCCACTCCCAACTGAATCTTGAGTTAACATATCAGCAGCTCCAGGAGGAACAGGAGGGGGGGAAAATGAACCCCCGGTATAATTAAGCTCAAATCCTTTATTAGCTAGCCAAATACCACTGCCATCCCGAACAATACAACCAGCAGTGGGTTGCCCCTACTAGCCCCACCTGTATTAACTTTGATCCAATCTCCAGGAGGTTGCCAACATCATCAAACATTATTATTTATATTGTATAGTACTAAAGTCAGATTGCATGATGTTGCATGAATTATGGTGCATGCGTGTGTGTGTAAAAAGATGTCCAATAAAAAAACTCAAATTGTCAGGTGAGATTAGAGAATGTTTTCATTTCTTAATTAAGATGCCACTACATATAAGGCTTTAAGTTTGTGCTGAAATTTATTTGAAAATAAATGAGGTTTGCTAAGACTCAAGTTCTTGTCTTTAGAATCAAAACTCTTTAATATCAAATTACAAATCGCACATGTAAGCAGATCCCTCTCTTCTTCTTCTTCTTCTTCTTCTTCTTCTATTTGGGTGGGCGCGCGGGGGCTGAAATTAGTCGTTCTTTAAGCAGCTCAGATCCAATAGGCAGCACTGCTCCTATATACTTCAGTTGAATATATGTGGGGAATTAGAGGTTATGTCGAAGAAAAAGCTCCGAGCTTTTGTTTGGATCTATGAAGATATATGATGGGAATTGACATCGTTAACTTTTTGAGAAGAAAATGTGACTAATGCCTTTGTTATTTCAATCATGATCGATGGCATGTTTACATGATATCATATACACAAACGAGAGGTGAGAGAGCCATTGGATACGAACGACGCTCTTTTCCCAAAATCTGATGGTTTGCATGTTCCCGACATTGTCTGGGTGTCAAATGGTATGATGTTTTTCCTTAAACAGAATGTAAGGTTTTGGTCCGTGCAAAGCAATTCAGACAACTAAAACACTAAAACGCTTTCCATATTTGGCCATCGGTCAAGGCATGCAGACACTACACCGCTAGCTATCCCCACATCCAACCTCATGCCGTCCTTGGCATAATTTTCTTCTACTGTATAAAAATACATCTCTCATTTTTATTCTTATTTTTTCTTATATTCATCTCTTTTGTGCTATAAATATTGGTAATTATAGCCTGAACATACTAGAATTTTTTCTTTTTACCTTCCCTTTTTATTAATTAGTTGACAATTTGTTTTGGAATCCTTGATGGGCCGGATAAACAAACTATTCTTTCCTGCTATATTTGAGTGCAGTTGCAACCTGTTAATTAGTGTGTTTAACTTAAATTTGAACAGTGCTTAGGTTAACACAGCCAAAATAAACGACAAACATCCTTAAGACGACGCGTTGAGTGGGTGGTCGCTTAATTAGTTTATAGCTATCGTCATTTGTTATCATAATATATAGCAATGATCAAATTTCACCTATAATATTAATGGCCCAATTTTGCATTGCCCATTTTCTAATCTCGGCTAAAATCCAATTAGTTTTTTTTTTATATCATAATAGGAAAAGAAATTGATTTAATATATGGTTTAAATAATAATCAAAGAGATGATTCATTATGAGATCCCAAATCAAATCCAGCCATTGATCTCTTGTTAAGTTGATTTATCTATGTATACAATTAGCATCCTAGATTTTGACGTTGACAAACATATAACAGGAGAACCTCAATTTGTATAATATATAATTAAAAATATGATATTTTTGTTAATTGTATGATAAATTCATCCAAACACCCATTTTCTCACAACTAAAATGTATGAGAGAAAGGCAAACTATTATAAGATTTTTCTCAAAAGTCTAATTAACTATATTAATTTATAAAGATTAATAATAATTAATATGGTTAGATTTAATTAGAAGAATGAGCACAAAAGGGAGCTCGTCCAATAAAACTTTTTTTATTTTATTTCACACTTGTAATTGGAACTTTACTACCACACGGGCCAGCCATAATCATTCTGAAAGAAACCTGAAAGACGCAAAGAAATGAAGCAAACCACATGTTTACAACTATGTACCTTGTACATACTCTACCTCATCAGTTCAGTAAGATACTGAAATGTGATTGAGGATCCTCGTGATGGTAGTACCATGCGTCATGTCTTATCATTACACCTCCAAAGAGCTGACTTGAATGCTATTCATTTTTATATTTTAAAAAAATTTTAAAAAATTAAATTTTTTTTTTTATTTTTTTCTTTAAATTAATATTTTTTTTTATGTTTTTATATCATTTTGATGTGTTAATATCAAAAATAATTTTAAAAAAAATAAAAAATATTATTTTAATTTATTTCTAAGCAAAAAATACTTTAAAAAGTAATCATAACTACACTTTCAAAAACGTTCGTATATGTTGTTCGGATGGTTGTAATAATTAATTTTTAAAATATTTTTTATTTTAAAATATATTAAAATAATATTTTTGTTTTTTAAAATTATTTTTGTTAATCATACATTAAAATAATAAAAAAATATTTTAAAATAAAAGGAATTACAATTTTTTTTGAAAGATATTTTTGAAATGTAAAAAAGAAGAAGAAGAAGCTATTACTCTAGACTTCGGGGACAATTGTCGTTCCTGGTACAAAACATGCCTAGATACTGTGTTCGAAATCTTCCTTGGAGGAATCCATCCCTTTCATTATACAACCCTGGCCGACCAATCTACATCATCATGGCCGTTCATTTTGTTGATCAGTTCACCATTCCTTGCATCGGTCAATGAAATTCTTTTACTCACATCGGTCAGTATAATTTAACAGCTAGAAGACAACTGGACTAATCATGATTTCGTTTTTATTGTGTGGAGAATGCAGCATTGAGCTGCTTCAACTTGCAAGCCCAATTAATTATAGCTTAAAAAACTGCAATCACAAATACACACTTGAATTTAGAGTTCTATAGAAATCAAAGTATTTTGATGATTAAAAATCGTCAATATCTAATATTTTCATAATTTAATAGCTAGTATTTTGCCCATTATATCTCCACAATTGATGTTATTAATGATGAATTTAAATAAAATATGATTAATAGTGCTCCTAGACTGAAATAGCTAGCTATTGGCGTTGGACCTCATCGAGCAGCTTGATGAGCAAGTGACTTCCCTGCATGCGGTTCAAGTAGACCCCTCGTCATCACACTCATCCCCGTCCTTGTCATGCTCCCATTTCTTTTAGATTATTGAATGGACCTTTTAGCTTAAATAAACCTGACATCTTACGGAAACAAAATCATAAATTTTCGACCATATAAATTTGAATCCATTATCATTTGCTTTACTGAAAACATTAAATCTTGTAAACATATCAAACATCATATAATCACTTTATTCTTAGTTTGTCAAATATTTAAGAGTGTGATGTCTGTTGATTTTTAAATTATTTTTTTTAAAATATTAAAACAATATATTTTATATATAAGTACATCAAAACAATCTAAAAAAATTAAAAAAAATAAAATCTTAATGAGATGTAAATTGAAATTCATTCTCAAACACCCTCTAATTATCTATTATATTAAGCTTACAGAAAATATTTGTATATAGTTTTAGATTTATTAACTTGTCTGAATCCAGCTCAGCAAATAATAACTAATTGAAAAAAAATTAATTAGGAGGAGAGAATATTTCTAGTTTGAATTTTCTTGTTTCTCCCCATCACATGCAAATATGCGGTCGACCATGGATTTTAAGTTGACGGGTTTATATATATATATATATATAAACTTAACTGAATCTTTAGATCCGTCATTGAACACAAGAAGAAGGAAAAAGGTAAGATGAAATTAAGTTAAAGTAGTACTGGTACTAATAATTTGACATCGGCTTTTAGAATGATTGTGGAGCATTATTGTTCTTGCAATTCTTTGTCCACATGGCCAGGCCAGGGATGAAGAATGCATGCAATTGCTTTGCAAGAAACAATGTATGCGCAGTATTATATATGTCCAGCCCTGATACGGACGACCTTGAGCTAGCTACTGGATCGATTTGGCTTGTAGATTGGGTGTAATTGTCTTCAGCTATCTTTTTCGTAATTAAAGAAGCTTTTCCATCAGTGAATGAGTCACGCACTTGTCTTCATTTTCTACTCCATGGATCTTCTATTCGTTGATCTTGAGGCCAGTACGTATCAGTATATAGAAATTTATGGTAAGCAATATTCCTTTCTTTAAAATAGCAGTAAAAATAGTAATCAACTTTCGTTTTTCTACAAACCAATTAAATATATATAGTTTAGAGAGAACCTGTCATCGATCTTTCACTGGATGCGGCTACGAAGGCTAAACTTTACCGAGTAAATTAAAGAGAGCTGATGCGTCAGACTTTGATGTGCTGGTGGAGCATTTTGAAGCTGAGTTGGTTTCGTGTAGAAAAACTATATTCATCAATGGATCGATGATGATACATGTAATTAAGAAATATAATTAAAATCACAGATACATTAAATACTGTTTGGTAATCACTAGATGACTACAAAGGCTAAACTTTACTGAGTTTTTTAAAGAGCGTTGACGCGTCAGCGTCATAGGCTTCACTAATTAGTTTACCTGCTCTTCAACGCAAGCCGATTGAAATCTTTTTTAACTCAAAAAATAAATACGTAGATGTTACCGATTTATTTTTTTATATGAAAAAAATTTAATTATAAAAATAATAGTAATACATACACATAATAAAATAAATTGATAATTATATACTTTAATAATTATAAATTTTTTTTTGTTAAGACTACACCACAGATAGAATTTTAAGTTACTTTTAAAATAGTAAAAGGATGTAATAGGCGTTTCATTCTATCATCATTTTCTTATTTGAAAAACATAAAAGAATTTTTTACGCTGAATGGAATGAATTTAAATAAGTAAAAGCGATAAAATGAGAAAGAGTTGTTTAATGTTAATTAAATACTAAAATAAAATGTTTATCTGTCTTTATAAAAGTAAAAGACAAATAAGTATTCAAATACTTAACCTCAAATTTTCCTTTTAATTTTTTTTTTTTAATCTTGGAGGTTATTAGAAATATAGTTTTATTTATATAAAACAAAAAATAAAAAAAATAATGATAAATTAAATTAATCGCTTTAAAATATTATATACATCCAAAATAAATAAATAAATAATTTTTTTAGGTGTAAAAGTCTAATTTACAAAAAACAAAAAGTATTTCAAAGTAATAAATATATAAAAATAAGGCTATTAGTCAAAATTAGAAAAAAAACAAAAAACAAAAGAGGTTAGGTGTTACTTGGCATGACAGGCTATGTCAACTCGTCTAGCCCATTAAACAAAAGCCACATATTGGGCCTGCAAGGGTAGGCTCGTGCAGCTCGCTTTTTTTTTTTTGCTGAAAAAAATAAATGACATGTTTTTTGTCTTTACTTTTTTTGCAAAAAATTTAAAGGTAGATGTCGACAATGTGTTGTCTGCTAAACCAGTTTTCAATTATCGGACATGTGATCAAAGAATTTGGCTAAGGTTTTTTTACCTAAAAATACAATTTTCAATCTATTTTCACCTAATTAAAAACATTTACTAAACTTGTTTATGATGTCAACAAACTAATAAATCAACTCAAAACACCCTAGAATTTACACAAAAAATACAAAATCAAACAAAAAAGAAAATCTTTCTCCACTCCAATCTATATTTTCCAATAAAATGAAGGGCAAAAAACATTTCAATAAAAACTTTTCTCATTGAATGAAATATAAAATCGCAGATACATTAAATATATTTTTCGATAATTAATTAGTTCTCCAAATGAAAAATCTTGATACTATAAATACAACAAATTAAAAATTTAGTCCCTATTTCCTTTTTTATGATAATTTTTTTTTAAGTCTAAATTTTTTTATATACTAGCCAAATTTTAGCCCTTATATTTGTAATGGGATTGACCACGTGCCTTCCACTTGTCTTGCTTCAGTCAATACATACAACAAAGAACACTCTACATACATGAGCTAGAACTAACTAATTTGTAAAAATTAAGATAAGTTGATGGGCTTAATTTGTCCTCTTAACATGCAGGTAAATATTCGAAGTAATTTCTATAGCATCTTCTTTTTGTAGAATATTCGCAATTAGGATCCTCATTTTCATTGTAAAATTTAAATACGTATGGTTTAAAAAAGAAGAAGAAGAATTAATTAGAGGTCAATGTCTAAGAGAGAGCAATTAATTTTAGGTTTTTGGTAGAATAGCAATTAATTTCGGGGAATTTTTCCGAAATATTAAATGGTATCGAATTCGACATTGTTAGAGATGAGTTCCAAATCAAGGAAAAAGCTGATTTAGTGTAACACGGTAGATCGAGCAGGTTCACACGGTATTTGATCGACCAAATTAAAATTAAATTTATTAATATTTTTAAATAATTCAAGATTACATCTTTATAATGTTTTTTTTTACATCAAAATAATGAGATTATGGATTAACCCATTTAATTCATGATCTATATCATTAGCCCGACTAGATTTAATAAACTTGTTTCTTGAAGTGTTTTATTTTTTAATTATATAAAAATAAATATTAATTTTCATTGAATATTTATTAATGATTTTTTCAACATTAAATATATAATAATTGAAAAATAAATTATTAACAATAATTAAACTCATAAAATTATTTTAAACCCATAACAAACAATTTTTACTTTTTAGTGATCAAAATGTGACTGGTCAACCAATTTTCCTTTCCTCTTTCATTTTTCGACCACGCTCTCTCCTCTCAAAGTTAAGAAACTGAAACATAAATAAAAATGAAGTTCAATACTAGAATGTGAAACCCTAAAAAAAAAGGATAAAAAAGCGAAGACTTTAAACTATAAGGGCCAAACTATAATTTTCTATGCCAAAGTGAAAAAAATGAAAGCATTTGATTGGTTGTGTCAATGTTGGGCCTAGTTGTTTTAATTTTTAAAAATTAATAAAATTAAATCTTATGTTGTAAAATTAAGGAGCAATCTAATGTTTTATGTCAATTAAAAAAAATCCCATCCCGCAAACATAAACATAACGTAAGAGGATGTTATTGAAAAAAAATTCTAGAATTGAAATAAATAAAATTGACGAGGGCAAATTTTTTTTTTTTTTTTTTAAAAAGCAGGGAAATCTGCTCTTCTTTTAGTTTATTTTGTAATGTAATTGTTATGTAATGTTGGGAATTTTAAAAAGACTCTGTCCCCAACACTTGATTGATGACAATGGAGAGGAAAGAGCAGAGACAATTAAACAAGAGGAGAAGCTACCAGATTGCTTTTTTTAGTGAAAGTGAGGGGAGGGTGATGGCATAAAGCAAAGCCTTTTCCCAGTCGGCGCACATCACCATCTATCTCTGCTAATTTCCTTCCCAAATCCCAACCCCTTCTTTTATTTGGCACTTTTCTCCCCTGTGCATTGCTTTCAACAACATCTGCACTTCAATAATTTTCGTATTTAGGTCTATGATGGGCAAGAGAGAGATGTGTTTTCGTGTGATTTTAACCAAAGAGAAAAAGGAAAAACAAACCAGGCTTTAAAATTAACATGGTATGAATGTACCCTTCATGCATCGTGCATTATTATCTTGATGGATAATGAGTTATTGCACTCTATATAGCAAGGTATTTTGCAAGTGCGAGTACGCCCTATATATATGACCACAACTATGCAGATTCTATACAAAGCATTCAGCTTTTCCATCAGCTGTTTCTAGCTAGACTCCTAGCTACTGTGTGCAATTTTGAAGACAATTAATTAGTAGTATTACTGCTAGTTCTTGAAAAAGAAACGATCCCCAGGCTACAAAATTGAAGCGAAGCTTTCCAAGGAGCAACGATTAATTTGCTCGGAATGCTTAATACCACATCTATATATCATCCACTCCCTTTCTACCACCTAAAGCTGTTGAATCTATAGCTTTTACATTCGTGAGGTAGCAGGTGTATATCAGAGATTGAAGCTCTTACATTCGTAAATTACGTGATTGTCTGGCAATGATATATATATATATATATATAGTTTGTGTATCATTAGCTCTAATATAATTCATGTTGATAATTGACCTTCCAATGACATAAAAGAACAAAGAACGTATGATTGTCTCTTGAAAGAACAATTAAGCCTGTCCCATTGCGACTTAAATATCTTCTATTGATTTTATTTTATTTTCTTTAGTGGAAAATCCTAGCAGATCTCCAATACAAGCATGGAAGCCGACCTTTAATTAAAGGGCTAAGTGACATGAGTTATTTTCTTCGTGGGTCTAAATTAACTTGGTCATTTTTATCATAACAGCAACAACTTGATATCAACCAAGAAAATTTTTTTTAATTATCTAGGTGGTAATTCAGTGGTAAGAATTTGGGATTAAGAGATTTGTTTCTTCTGTGGTCTTAGGTTCGAGCCCTATGGTTGCTCATATAATAATCACTAGAAGCTTACATATTCGTTAACTTCAGGGTCCATGAAATTAGTCAAAATACACACAAGCTGATTCAGAAACCCATGTTAAACTAAAAAATCAAAACTTAGATTTTTGCCGATTTGAGTATACCACCCCAGGACTGTACATGCCATACAAAACATGGGCCTCTCCATTTGCAGTTGTGGCCCATATCACAGCAGGCTCATCTTCTTCACACATTGGCGGTCAAAATTGTTGCTCCCAAAGTTTTTTTTCTTGTTTTTTTTTTTTTATAATAACGAATGGAAACATATTCAAAGTACTTTTCGCAAAACGCCATGATAATTTTAAAAAACAAGGTATAAAAAGAAAGTTATTATCTGAGAAGACAGTGGATATATTACTCATCAGATTTTATGGAGCAAAACGGAAAACTGAATTTCGCAGCTTTTGTTGTTCAAGATGTTTGGGGTTTTAATTTTTTGACAACCTTATGAAAATAAAAGTTACCCTCAAACCTAGGCTCAAAACTTTCAGTCCGGATCTCATGTCGGAAAGAGTGTTACCTGCCTATAGTTTTTGAGAAAATATCGAAAAATATGACCTTCAAAACCTGGATTAGGAGATCGACTCCAATAACATATGACCACTGAATAAGTTAAGAAGATCGTGCCATATTAAAAGCGAAATTGTGAATATATCAATGTGTTGAAAACTTCACTTGTACATCTGCATCCGGTGGCAAATGACAATCTCATCATAATATACGAGAACGAAAGGCATCCAGATGATTTAGAATTGTTTATCATGCATGTTGCCAGAACCTTACTGTCATGTGCTTATCTGGCAATTCATGTTGATGGCTGTGACAGCAATGTTTTGTCCATTCCTCTCCTTGGTCACAGAGAAGAGAGATCATTCCTTTATAGACTAGCATATGGGGCATATGATCAAGCGGTAGATGTCAGAGAAACGACTGCTTGCACCTAGAGGTCTATGAATGGACATTCAAGAAATTCAAGCCATGAAAAACAAAAGGAAAAAAACGGGCGCCCCTTGCTAAGATCATACGAGTAAATCTAAAAAAAAAAACAAAACCGAAAGAAAAGTGAAGGGCTGCGCAGTACGATTGGAATTCATAGTGGGATATGTTATTGGAGAATCATTCTTTCATGTCATTAGAAGAAAATCGGAAACTTTAAGTTCAAGATTAAATCATTTTCAAAATTTATCCTAAGCTTATGGTGAAATCTGGCTCAATAATTCACTGGAAAGTATTTTGATTAATTCTCTTCAGCTTAAAGATATCGTCCAATTTGATTTTCTTTGTCAAATCTAACTTATTACAAGCATCACATTTATAAATTAAACTTTTAAAAAATATCTAAAAAATAAATTATAGTCATCGAGAAAGCCTGTTTGGTATTTTAATAGCAATTATTTTATAAGGTATTTTTCGTTTGAAAATATATTAAAATAATATATTTTTATTTTTAAAAATTTATTTTTGATATCAATATGTCAAAACAATATAAAAATATCAAAAAAAAATTAATTAAAAAAAAGAAGAAAAATTAAAAAAAAATAATTTTTAAAAAAACACTTTAAAATACAAAAATAAACATACTAATAAAGTTTGAGTTCAAATCAGTCAACTAATAAAGTTGTATGTTTAACTCAGGGCCATTACTTTTTTGAAAAATCTGTGATTAAGCTCTGGAAAATAAGATTTTTCATCCAGCACTAACAATATCGTGTTGTACTGGTCCAGAAAGCTTTCAGAACCTTAGAATGAACTGGCACTAAAAGTAACATTACAGCACTCGTGTTGTTGTCGTAGATGACCTTCTTCCATTTGTCATTTTAATGACTAGTTATTACAGGTATATATAATCAATACAAACACATAAACATGAAAATTAAATTGTCAGTCATTTCTAGGACATGGTCAAGTTTTCCTTGAAACACAAAAGGACATGGTCAAAGCTAGATGCTGTTACCGCGTTGTTCTTGCCGTCTCTCTGTCCAAAAAGAACGAAACCAGCTACTTAAAAAGATGAAAGAATAGCTATGGCGTCGATAAGAATTTCGATTGCTATGGATGAAATAACCAGTTAAGTCACGTTGATGTTGTTGTACCCGCCCGCCCGTTATTGCTATTTACATGCCTTCTCTTTCCCCCCCTTTCTTGCAGTCTTCAAGTTATCTACGCCATGCATACATTGGGGAGTGAAGGGATAAAGGGATTATGGGATTATATAATTGATTTAATGAAAAGGAGAGAGTCACAAAAAACTGAATTGATGTACATAGGTAGAATAACAAGACAGTGATTTGTAAGGTATAGACTTGTATTTAGGATTATATCATATATTTAAATAGCAAAACCATAACCATTCTGAGAAACTCACAATTGCAGCCCATAGAACACCTAAGAGGATTTCTCTTCCAAGATTTCCAAGCGGTTTCATATCAATGGCTAGATTTAATTGTACGTGTCAAGAAACATTCAATTCAATTTTAAATTTTAAATTATGAGATTTTAAAATATAATTTATATTTATTTTTAATATATATCTTTAAGTGAAAATTTTTGTTTTAAAAATTTACATAAACTTATAAACTTACATTAATTTATGCTTAATTTTTATTAAATAAATAATAATAATAAAATTTGAACTTGTAACTGCTTGATTATTAAGGTTTTCATATCATATCAAATAACCAATTTAATTGTAAAACTTAAATTTTTAAATAAGATATATTATTTTTTAAAATACGGTTAAGATTTTTGCATTACCATCTCATCGATCTTGGTTTTGCGATTAATAATATTGGCATTCATGTGTAATGTCAACCTGTGAGTCGACCATGGAAACAATCCGATGATGTCATAAGCTGGAAGGTTCATCTCATGCCTTCAAATGCAAAGGGCACACAGTGGGAAACTACGTTGAAGGGTGGGGACAAGAGCACCCAGATTTCAAAATTTACATTCTAGTCCTTAACTTTTGAATTTGCTTAATTATACCCTTAAACTGAAAGTTTATTTCACATGTTCTGCATCCTTAAAAATCATGTATTATCCAATTTGCACCCAATTAATCCTGTTTTTTTGGTTACGGCCATGGTGGGAATTGAGGCCAAATTAACACATGTCTTGTGCATTGGCTGCTAGTAGCTACATGGTAAATTAAAATTGCGTCCAAGAATTGTGAATGATATTGAACGTTTCATACATGTAAATGAAAAGAGTGAAGAGCATATTAATTAGCAGCAGATCAAAAGAGATAAGTAGTAAATTAATTTACTAGATATAAATGGATCCATCACAAAAGCCGACCAACAAGAAAAGTCCTAAAGCAAACGCCAAAATTGAATCTCCGTTCAATACAAAATACACAAAAGCCCCAATGGAAATGCCAATGACTTGTGTTGTCACTGTTTCACAACCACTTGCCTTTCCTTCTCTAGCCTTCTCTCTATTCCTCTCTAACCTAAATCAGCTCCACTAAAAGCCCATTTTCTTCGTTTCTCTAACCTTTATCTCGTATACTGATTCCAAATAAAAAATCTGTGGGCAAATATTTACTATCGCAACAAGATTTTCAATTTGTTGGTGTGTGTGTGTGTGTATGGAGTCGGCAAAACAACAAAGCTCGGAGACTTCAAGTACTGAAGAAAATTATGACGATCATCAAGAACAAGTCAAAGAGGACTTATCAAGCCGTACAACAATCTCTGCTAAACGCTCATATGAATGTTCTTTTTGCAAGAGAGGCTTCACCAACGCGCAGGCCTTAGGGGGGCACATGAACATACACCGCAAAGATCGAGCTAATCGAACCAAAGACAAGCAACTTGCAAGTTCTTCGTCAGTATCAAGCAAAGCCAGCGAGGAAATCAAGAATCCTAGATATATGGTACCAAATTCAAGTGAACCCACGAAGTACTATCCGGTTTCGGAGGCTCATAGGAATTATGGAACGTATTTTCAGCAACCAGGATCTAGCCCTAGAGAGCCATATAGTTACAAACATGGCAGTCATGATTTTCTTGTGCCGAGATCTCAATCCTTGAGCATGGATGACGAGCTTTGGGGTACAAGTATAGGCTTGCAAATTGGGTCTTCCAATATAGAAGATAACGGACGGAATAGGAGGGTTTCTGACGATGATGAAGTCGATTTGGAGCTTAGACTTGGCCATGACCGCTAATGAGTCACACGGGTAAATCTCTCTTTAAAGAATGAAGAAAATGTATTGTACAAAGGTTACGTACTTATTTGCTGGTTCTGTTTGATAGGGGAGGGTATTTGTGGATTCCATGAAGATAGAAACATACATATATTTGCATATTACTGTTCCATTGGTGTAATATATAGATTATGCTGAGAGAACGAAAACGAATGATATTTGGTTCAGAATTGTACATCCTCGATAGATAAACCTATGAATCAAGTTCTCCTCTGCAGGAGGTAAGTGCATTGTATTACTGGTTCGGTGTGGCTACGTTCATACGAAATTACAAGGCTAGCTTTATCATGTTCTACAGTTTCTATATCTCATTCAAACTCAAATAATCGATGTTTGGTGATTATTGAGAATTGAACTATTTCATAGTGAAAAACTCTCCTGTTTCCGTCGGGTGTTTCAAGCCTAAGTAGCACTCCATCCTCAAAACATGCATGCCTGTTACAACTCTTGTATATATAACCCTGTTGCTTAATTTTATGTTTCTTCTTGTACTTGGAATACTAAGCTCACACATATAGTGTAACCATTTGTGAGAAAATATGAATGCATTTTTTTGTTTTTAATTTTTTCTAGCTTGATCGATGACAGATTATTTCCATTGTGAACCACTAATCATTAATAAACAAGGGCGAGCCACACACATTTTAGATTGAATAT
The DNA here is from genome assembly GCA_007827005.2 of Populus simonii. NCBI lineage: Eukaryota > Viridiplantae > Streptophyta > Magnoliopsida > Malpighiales > Salicaceae > Populus > Populus simonii. The sequence continues at coordinate 13,264,974 of CM017473.2, forward strand.
GTTTCTTCTGGTTTGCCATTTTCATGTAGCTTCAAAGTTTCATTCTTGATTTTTCTTATACAAGAATATTAATCAACATTTTATTTGTTACTGCATTTTCTCCTTCCATTATATGGACAAGAGGTAAGACCTCGATCAATCCTCTCTTTGTCAAATATATACATAATTGCCCAAAATTGTCTGATTGGATGGCACTGAGGCTTATTATGAGGATTCTTCACAAAAACTACACAAACATGTGTGTGTTTGTGTGTGTGTGTGTGTGTGGAGTACTAGGGAAATATGAGTTCGTGAGTTTCTCTGGTTTTTCTTTCTCGAATGTACTTAACGATCTCATATTTAATCCAATACTGCACTTAATTCATGTACAAATTATTCCATACTATGACACCAAAGCATGCATAAATATTGTTAATCAGAAAAACTGTAACACCCTAAGAATTATGGTAGATCATTAACATCCATGAAATTAAGTTATAATTGACAGAAGTTGGGCATTAATTTGCTTTCATAATTAGGAAGCATTGATGAAGCCAAACAATAACCTTTGTAAATTATTAATCCCTGGGATTTTCCCATTGATTATTAGCTTGTTTGCCAAAGGTAACATATATCACATTATTTGGTGTTAAAACGTAATGTATCTAGCAGTAGAAGGTAATTAATATACATGCGGTGCTGGTGATTTTCCAAAATGTTACAATTATAATTAAATGAGATATATTACCTATCTTGAAAGCTATAGTGATTTAAACTAGGTCAGAAAACCGATTTCTTGTGTGCTTCCTCTCCCCGTCTATCACATGGATATTTTGCATCATGATCATTGATAATAACTTTGCAGAAATTGTCCAAATATTATATTAATTTATCAAGCAATAAATCCAAAATCTTTAGCTTTTTCTGGCTGTTAATTTCGTGAATGTAAGAACTATATATATGCATGTGAATCCTTGCCATTAATGACTATCAGGAAGCTAGAATTACTCTTTATCAAAAAAAAAAAAATTACTATTACTAAAGAGAAAGGACAAAAGTTGTTGCAAGTATACAAGTTTCATTTTAATATCTAGTTAACGTAAAACCATTTAAATCCTTCGTTTTTTTCTTCTCTTCTTCTTCGATTTCTGCAGACTAAGCTTTGTCTTTGCTCTCTCCAAGTCGATCGGTTGTTCTCCCCTCTTGGTGTAATAAATACCTAATGCTATCCATTGTAAGAAAGTTACACTGCTAATTGCACCTTCTTAACGATGATTTCGAAGATAAGAAAAACAGGCCTCCAAAGCCAAATGGATGATTTTATTATATGCAAGCATGGAATACTGCACTTTATATATGATCCATGTATATGCCTTCTTGCTTGATCGTTTGGATGTGAATGTGACAGCCAACGAATGTAGCGCATGGTGCATTGCCCCATTTATAGGATGCCAAACCATGCAAGTAATTTTGTATGTAGAAGCCCAAGGATATTTTTCTCCATGAGCTAGCTCTCTCTCCCTGTAGCTAGTTTCCAATCTTATTCTGGGCATGGGATTCATTATTTACCTAGCTAGCCACATATAGGCAATGAAAAGAAACTGTATAATCAAGAGACTTTCCTTTTATAAATAAAATCCAGAAATCTTTTTAGATAAATCCATAGTTATTTTCATTGTATTGATATGATCTGTTGATAGAAATTCGAAATTCAAAACTGTGACAGTAAGATTTCCAGCAATTTGCAGTCCTCTATTCGTATCCTGTTTTGGGCTGTATGTAGGCCTGGGCTAGACCCCAAGTGTTTATGAAATCATCCGAGCACACTCTAACCCTGATCTAGACAGAAAGAATTCATTTTTTATATACCCTCTTTGACCTTTTCAGGGCATTGAGCCTGGGCTAGTTCCAAAATGCCACAAGATTTTCTAAACACAGGCGGCCCCAGAGCGTCACAATATAAACACGGCCCATGCGCAGGTGCGGAATTAGGACAAATAATTTTATTTTTTTTAAGCTCTCTTCTTCGATAAATTATAAATTTTATCTTTCTAAAATAGATTTTCTCATTTTACCCTCCTAAACTAAAATTCCTGCCCATGCCGCACAGTCAGCTAAAATGATGTGAGGCCATAATTACCGGTCGCTATTAATCCAGTGGCTGAGGATTGACCATCATGAACTGTTCGTACACCACATGAGCCATGTGCCATGGCGTGTAGACTGTAGCCTTTCCTTTCTTTTTTCCTCTGTAGTAAATTCGCTTGCAATATTCCATAGCAAGCAAGCATCTAGGTCGCCGACTAAATTAATTTGGCCAAGAAAGGCAAGGATATGACTCTTATGCTTTTGACACGTGGGGTGCATTGCCATGCATGTGACACATTTGGAAAAGGGCATGTGCATTTGTGCAGAGGACCCCTCCACCACCTTGGCTAAGCATGTAACATCTCTGTCCATGTAGCAGTGCACATGGACGGAATGCAAGTGTGGTTTTGGTGCCGTTGCTCGATTTAGGTTAGGTTTGTTGTAGTTTTTATAAATTAATTTAACTTTTTTAATATTTTATTTGAGTAAAAGTTATAAGTGTGTTCTGTTAGCAATAATTCTTAACTTTAACAATACTTTCTGTAAAATTGAGTTAAGATTTCACTTTTTGGAATTTTGAACTTTTAAATTATAAATTCTAACTTATATAACATTCTCTCTTTAAAAAAATATTTTTATTTTAAATTATCTATAAAAAAATAATTTTTAAATTATATTTAAAAATCATAATTCAAAAATGGTGTCAAACATACTCTTACACACCTCAATTATGTTTCTTTCTTCGTGTCCCTAGAGGAAGCATATTATTCATATTCAAAACGAGTATTTGAATAAGAACATCTAAAATGTCAAAAATATAACATGATTATTTTGTATTTTAAAAGTGTTTTAATTTGAAAACAAATTAATTTTTATTTTACTTTAAATTATTTTTTTGTGATTTTAGATTGTTTTGACATGCTAACATCAAAATAAATTTTAAAAAATAAAAAAATATTATTTCAATACATTTTCAAACTAAAAACGCTTTGAAAAACAATTACTATTACAATAACAAAAAAAAATCTAAAAAAACTCTTAACATGGCTTTGCTTTTCATTTATGTTATTTTCTTAGAGTAAAATTTTCGGTTGTATTTGAACAAGTTTAATTTTTAAGTGATATTATAAAATTATTTAGAAATACAAGTATATTTCCTTGTTTAATTTTAAAATTTTTGTTATTTTTTTAATATTAAGTTATGTACAACAACAATAATAATAGTAATAATAAATTTACTTGAGGAGATTTTTGTCATAATATTGTAAATAATGAAGATACATTAATCATAATATCAATCAAATTTTAATTTCATAACACTTGAAAAGGTGACATTTTTGGGATTAAACAGGAGAATTATTTTGGAGGAGAATGAAATATTCATAAAATTTTAAGTCAGTGTTTGTATTTGTATGTATGCTATGATTGTTACATTGTGATTTGTTTTGATGGGCTATTCAATTTTTTGTTGTAGAGTGAAAATTACTATTAGTAATTACTAAAAACATTAAAAGAGTTGGGGGTGAAATTGACACTTACACGGTAGGGTTTGTCTATTTTTTTATTTTATTTTTTTCATTCTTATCCTTTAATATTTTATTAATTTTAAATTTATTTTCATAATTTATTTGACTGATAATTAGATTTACCTCCTACTTATCCAGTTTATATATGATCTAGAAAACATTGATATTTTTCGATGATCTTGAAGATTATTATTATTATTATTATTTTTGATTGATGAATTGCAGTTTCCATAATCATTAGGTTTTGGAAATAGCAATATATTTTATACTTTTTAGTGTTTAATGAAATTGCTATATTTCATGACAAGAGAAATTAAACACTATTTTTGGACATTAAAAAAAATATAATTCAATATGATTTTATTTATGAAATTTCTTTTATAAAAATCAATAAAAACTTCAGTAGTCTCAATAGTTGCTAGTATGGTATTGTGAAACATTTAATATATAGAACTGATAATTGAAGCAGGTGTTCTAATCGGAGGAGAGGAAATTAGCCAAGGGTATTAGGTGTACTTACAAAATAACTCAGTGCTTTAAAAGTGCATATCATTCAGTATTTCATCTATTTAAATTAAATCACATATAATAATCGATAATATTTTAAGATGGATATAATTAAAGTAATTTAATATTGTACAAATGAACATTTCATAAAAATATATCACACAAATACATCTTATAGTTACTTTCTAGATGGTATATTAGTCACTACACGATCAAATTAACACATTATCATTAACAATTTGACACCCAAGTTCGGGTAGAAATTTAATATGAAAAGTTTGATTATAATTTTTTTGTTTAAAAGTGATGTATCAGAGTATGTGTTAATAACTCATATATCTAAACTTGGTAGAATTGGTAGAATGTAAAGCCCAAATTATATGGGTCTGGCTTACTTCTATACTTAACACCTTTGGGGTCAGTTACATGTTAAGCCCAAGTATATATAAATCTGAGGAGATATCAAACCTAACACCCTTGAGTTCAGCTACGTGTTGAGCCCAAATACAAGTGCGTCTGGCAAGGTGTCAAACCAAGCACCCTTGGATTCAGCTACACGTTGAGCCCTAGTGCATATGGGTATAAAGAGATATTAAACCAAACATCATTGGGTTCAGATATGTGCATAGTCCAAATATATATGGGTCTAGCAAGCTGTTAGACCTATATCGTCTTTGGGTTTCAAATCATTTCAACTCCAAATATATATGGAGTTCATAATCCTTTTAGGCCCCGTATTGGTTCACGAGGATTTATTTATTTATTCTTATCTCTCTTAACATGAAATGTTCAATATCAAGAATAATCATCTTCTCACATCCCTATATGCCTAAAAGTCTCTTAATGATCTATCTTATTTCCATCAATATTAATATTATATAAGATATATTTATTCCACATTGATATTATATAAGGGATATATATCCCTTATTAATATTATGTACGGGATATTTATATCTTGTTAATGCTATCAAGAGGAGATGACGTTCCAACCCCTCTATTCAAGAACATGATAGAGTTCAGAAGCTATATATACCCTCTAAACCACTTAAATAAAGGGTTCATATTTTTCCTACTCTCTAAGTATCCATACTCTTATTCTCAAAGCATTTATCATACACTGTTAAGAACAAACACTTTTGTTCTTAGAATTTAAAGTTCATTCTCTCTTAATTTGAGTGTTTTTTTTTTCGAATTGGTCATCGGTTTCTAATTTGTTCAATTCGATCACTATCAACCATCAAACTTTCAATTCCTTTCAAATTCCTCAACATGTTCTTACTAACCAAGTCACTTGTCTTCCTGTATTTTTTTTAATTTGCAACCTTTTTTCTTCTTTTTTTAAATTTTTGTATAAAAGAAAAGGACAATTCTTAAGAATTCAAAATTGGGTTATGACAAAGGTCATTGACTTTGTCAACGAAGGATCCCTAAATACTACTAAAATGGACTGTTTTGTGGTTGTTAGGTCTTCTATCACCAAACATCAACTTTTTAAACTCTGAAGAAGAGAATATTGACGTGAATGTGATAACCTTGTCCTTTTAAGATTCCTTCACTATCAAGACAATGGTAGGCAGCATCCTTATGGGAAATATTGATTAAACATATTGGAAATAAGTAGCTTATTTAGATTCAAATGGCAATTTATTTGCTCACAGATTTTATAGATTGAAGCGAGGATCAAACACGGGTACAGGTTGTGTAGATGTTGCTTCTCAGGATCTAGATCTCAAGGCCTATTCGAGTAAACTAGAAAACCTTGTGACATCTTCTTTAAGACTTTCTAACTTTTTTTAATGTTGGGCTTCCAACTGGGCTCTCTCTTCGTTCTTCATTTGTATTCTTCTCAAGCGAGTGCTATAGATGCAGCTTAATGGGGGACCTATATGTCAACGTGCTAAATGAAAATCATGCAATTATATAAAGTAAATTTAAGATGCAAAAATGGTGATGTTATCAATAAGAAAAATGCATATTAAATATGAACTTGCCCTTCATGGGGTGACAACAGTCGTTATCCATGAATTTTAGGAACCTAATATCATTACCGTGCTAACTAAAGAGTCCTTGTCTGGTCTTGCCTAAGTTCAAGCTTTTAATAGCCCTTTGGCTTGCAATTCAAGACTGTTCCTTTTTGTCAACTATAATAACTTAGATTCTTGTAAAATTCATATGTGGAGGCCATTAATCAATTGATAGTCTTGGAACTCAAGATGTCACATGTTGGGCTTACCAAAGGGTACACCTTAATAGGTAAGTTCTAGTCATTTAATGCATCAAGGGGTAGGTTACTATCTAGTTTAAAAGGGTTTCTCACATGCTCAATGATCGTCTTTGAAAGGTCGATATAAGACATACAAGGAGTGTGAAGATAGAGGCCCCGAATAATATCAGATCGACAAACCAACCACTTCCAAACAAACAATCAAGTGAGAGTTGGATGATTTCACAAGTCTTGCTCACGCTAAAGCCATTGAGGTATCGTTACTTCCTCAATTATCCTAAAGTTTAGAGTGTGTGCTCAAAAGTGAAGCATGGTGATATAAAATAGTAAAAGTAAGAAAAAAAAATAGCATAAAAATGATGGTAATAGAAAGACAAAAAGAAAAACTTAGTCCAAATATCCTAATGGATTCGTCTTTCTATCACACCCAACATCGTAACGATCTTTAAAAAACTAGAAAAAAGAATAGATATCTGGCATCTTGTTTTTAAAGAGAAAAGGTCATGTTTAAGGAGTTCCCACTTAGTATTATGGTTGCTAGAAACCCTAACTGATCTTCAGAGATTCTATGTCAATAGACTGGTTATGCTAGAGGAAAGATATTATCACCCTAAATTGTCTTACCTTAGACAGACTGTATTGCTAGTTTTGTCTTAAATTGTTATGGGTTGTTGTGTTATGTTATCAATTATTTGTCTATAATATTTCTGACTTTGCGTCAGTAAATATTGGAATTGATATTTTTTACTCTTGCATTAATAAATACCAAAGTTGATATTACTGACACTAGTGTCAGTAAATACTGTGATTGATACTCATTGTGATTCTACATACCTTAAACATTTATGAATTGAGTTTTAAAATGATCACTAGACAAGAATGATAAAAGTAGGGTTTGGACCCTTTCAAAGAGATGAGTTTTTGGTATTTTGTATGTAAGCCCAATGAGCCATTTTATTTAGTCCAAGTTCTAATGGGCTTTATAAACTTGTTATAAAGTCCATATGCAAACAAAATATATATTTTTTTTATCAAAAAGTGATAAAACAAAAAATTTATAAAAATACTAAAACTTGTAAAAATATTTTAAGCTATTTTTTATGCTAAGAAATCACAAGTTAATACAAATGAATTTTTCATATTTTTTTAGGACTTGACCATGATGCAAATTATAAATGTGTGAGTAGAAATTTTACTAATCTACTCACACACCTACTTTTACAATCCTAAAAAATACTCAAATCAAATACACACAATTAATTTGCAAAAATAAATCTCAACTCTAAATCAACCTTCAACGGTGTTGCTAAATAGGATGAGACTGCCAAAGTAAAATCAGATGATGTAGTAATAGTGGGTTTCCCGCGGCGTGTGTTTGTCACGCGCCACCAAAGATGATGGTGCCTGGAATGATGCTCTAAAGTCCTAGATCGAACATGGCATAATAGATTGGGTAGCTTCCCCTTTCCTTTTCGTGTTTGTGCCTGCAATGAGAATCAATGTTACTTGCAAAAATCAGAAAACTTCACACAGCAAAATCAATTTAATCTCCTCATATCTTCACAAATCTATTGTCGTTCTGGGAGGAAAAGATAGTGGCATGCAAGTTAGAGTAAGAAGAGTTATTGGTCGCGTGACTCACGGTGCTAGTTAAGGGTTGGTGTGACTCACAGTGCGGGTGTAGGCCAACTATTTTGAAGGCTAGTTCGGCTGAAACAATTAAGTGAAGAAAGGTGTTATTGTGAGAGAAAGGTTATGGGTATCGCATGATGATGGGTTTGTCATAAGTGGTGGTGTTTAAGGACTATTGATGGTTGTCTTAGGTTTATGGGTCTATGACAGAGAGGGAGGGAGGGAGAGCGAGAGAGAGAGAGAGAGAGAGAGAGAGCAACGTGGGTTTACTGCCAATGAAAGCTTTGATTTTAGAGATGGAGATGGAGACAGTTGTTATGAGGCTTGCCAATAATTGAAGGGAAGAGTTGGATCTACCATGGGTGTGTTGGCATTGGTGTGCTGGAATTAGTGGAGGTGTTGGTATGGTGGGTGGTCGGTAGTTGATGATTTTTTCTTCTTTTGTTTTTAAAGAGACAGTGACAGGAGAAAAAAAAAATAAGAGAGAAAGGGGGAGTGTTTTTTACCGGATAATCTATGGAAGATTTTTGGGTTTTGTGTGAGAGTTCTGGCTTTATGCTTTGTTTTTTTATTTTTAATCTTTTAGTTCTACTCTCAAAGTAAATTTATTTTTTTATCTCCCTTCAATATAAAGATTTTAATATGCTCCCCCCCTTTATTTTCTATACATTAACATTTTTATTTATAATAAAAAAGTCTAAGAGCATATAGAATTGAAAGTCCAAAACAAATTCATCATTTTTTTGAAATTTAAACTTGATTAGAGTTTAAAGTTAAATTTAAAAATCAATAACTAAAATATTATGATTATTTTTTTCAAACCAGAGATTAAAAGAGAATGATAAAAACATATTATAATTCCTAGTTTTTACACAAATTGACAAATCATTTTTAATCAAAATTAGTCTGTGATATTTTAATTCCAAATTTAACCCTTTTTAAAAATTAAAATAAAAACAAATGGGATCAAATTTAGATTACAACATCCCAAAAAAAAATCTTCCAATTAAAAAAAGCAAAGACATTGAACGGTGAATGTCTCAAGTCCTTTCTACTGTACGATTCTGTCTTAAGTCTGCCTGTTTATTATTGTTCTCTTTAGCGTGGATTAGATTGGATTGGAAAGAAAGCAATGCTCTACATTAGTACATTGAACGGTGACGAGAATATTTTAAGTGTGTGTTTGTCATGTATCTGGACAGCAAAGACACCAATTAAAAGTTTTGTTAGATATTTTGATAGTTTTGACATTTTTATATTGGAAGTATTCAAGAACATTTAAGAATCATTATATCTTTATGAAATTAATGAAAAAAGGCTAAATTATAAATCAATCCCTGTGTTTTTAGTAAAATAATTAGCTATCCATTTTGGTAAAAGGATGAATTTATGATTTTCAAAATTATAAGGATTAACTTACAGGATCATTAAAGATGTAAGGACCACATTCAATTTACTCTAATGAAAGAAGGTTCATGGACGTCAATTGATCTCAAAGGCCCACCAATTTGTAGGCCATATACAATGGACGTGGAAAATGTTGAGCCGCATTCGTTTTCAAGCATCATTCTCGATCGATCATTGTCTCTTCAAAATTATTCAATCTAGATTACCTCTGAAAGAAATAAAAAATTATTGTTTTGGTTACTTAATCTTTCTTTTAAAAAGTTGGAGAAAAACAAGTTTGTTTTTATGTTTTAAAAGTATTTTAATAAAATTTAAATTATTTTTATTTTTTTATATTGTTTTCATGTGTTTATGTTAAAAATAAATTTTAAAAAATTAAAAAATATATTATTTTTTTAAAAAAAACCTTTAAAAACCGCTGCTTCACCAAGGTTATAAGCAGACTTTACTTTTTTCTCATACACAGGTTCGAAAGAAAGAAGTGGGTAGTGGGTACTGACTTTTTTTATAGTGGGGGATCATGAACAACATATACGTGTCACAATTCATTCCCTGTCAATGAGCTTAATCTACATTTTGCCCTTGTTGTCTACCACGCAGAATCTTATACAGTGTTATTTTAAATTTTGCATGAAAATTGAAAAAAAAAATATTTCAACTCTACTTCAGATAATAATCCAATAACCCAAATATATTTTTTTTTTGTTAAAGAATAATATAAATTATATTTTAAAATCTCATCTAACACTTAAACTATTAGATTAAGATGATTCTTTAACATAGTATCAGAGTCTTGATGATCAAACGGTCACGAGTTCGAATCTCAGTATTTCTAATTATTTAATAAAAATTAAGCATAAGGTAATGTGGGCTTGTACAAGTTTCAAATCCAAATGGCTTTCACTTGAGGAGATGTGTTAGAAAATAATATAAATCATATCATGGGACCTTATCTAACAGTTTAAGTTATTGGGTTGAAATTATTTTTTATATTTTCGAAATTTTTTGATGATTTTTTCTTAATATTCAATATTTTTGAGATATCTAGGTGTGGACTGATGATTGAGAAGATTTGTTCATTTAATTGACTTTCTAGGTTTTAATTTTGGAGCTAGTATTAAAGAGAATTTATTAAGAATTCTGCCACTACATGGAATGGAAGGGAAAGTTAGCTCGTGAAATTATAAAAATACATAAAAAAAATATGAATTTAATATTTTTAAAATGAAGTATATTTAAAAAGAAAAGTTACTGCTGCACTTTTTAAGAGTGATTTAAGATTCCAAGCTAGGATCCAAAGTCAAAAACAATGGGTGGGAATTCCCGTCCCCAGTTTTGAGAGAGACAGGGAGGGTTTCCTTTGAAGATGATGAAGTTTCAAAAGGTTTCATGAAATCATCTCCCACTAAACTTTCTCCCTCCAAATCCAATCAAATCAGGCAAAGTAATAATTCAGCTTTATGTATGGGTCCATCAGTGGTTAGTTCTTACATTTTCTGTGTACATGGTAATTATGCGGATGCAGGTTTTTTATTTTCAAGTTAAAATTATATTAAAATAATATTTATTTTTATATTAATATATTAAAATCTTAAAAAATATCTAAAAATACTAATTTTAAATAAAAAAAACATTTTAAAAAACAGACTATAAAAAAAGAAAAAACACTCCCGAAATGCTCTCTTATAGCTATGGAACATCTAAATATCAGGTGGTAATTTTTAAGAACATCTAAAAACCGGAGATGATAGCAATCAATCCCTAAACCTCGTTTTACATCATTTGCTATATAATATACAGCACATGATAAGAATTAAACCTCATGCTTAACACGACTAATTAATTAGCAGCCGTGGCCCTTCCTCCTTCACCAAATCCAAGGGAGAAAAAATCATGTGATATCAAGAACACTATTTGTATTATTTTCAGTAGCTAGGCAAAATGGTTACGCCAACCATAGAGATTTATCGTGATAACCAACCGAAGTTCTACTTTTCTCCCCTTGTTTGTCTCCCTTTTCAATGTTTCTTTCTTATGATTCTTGTTTTTAGGTTCCTACCGTTTTGGTATATGGTGGCCGGTGAGAAGCGTTTCAGGCTTCCTTCTGGAAATAAAAATAATTGTTATGACAGAAAAGTAAAATGAGTGGCTATCAAAGGATACTTCATGCTTTCAACTTCGTCATTTGCTCTTGTTTCGAAGAATCTTCTTTCTACAGTATGCATGTATATATATAGGTGCTCTTTTAAATAAAATTCCTCCCATCAATTCACGACTTATAAAGAAACTACTCAAAAGAGCTCGAGAAGAATTTCTATTTATTAGTGTTTATGTTAAATTATGCCAATAAATAAATATAAAAGCTACCTAAATCCAAGAATTTGGATGAATTGTACAAGTGATGTTCAGTTGCAGATAATGAAAGTAGAGATAATTTCATGGTGGTTGCAACTTTTAACAAATCTTGGTATTCGATTCCTCACGAAAAAGAAGAACTTGAAACGTAACAAAAAAATTAAATAAATAAATTATTTTCTATACATAGCTACGTACTATATTTCCAACTAGTTTTTACATTTTTTGTTATTCTAAATTATCATTTCTTCTTTTTAAAAATAATTCAAAGTACTGTGTGAAACAATGAATATAATGAATTTCTAACTCCTTTTGTTTTTATAAATTTAAGACCACGGATCGAACATGACAGTACTAAATTAGAGCCAGCACATGGATAATCCTGATTGTAAACATAATTAATTTAATAGAGGGACTCAGCCATCAAGTAATTAAGCAGAGGAGAGATTCGACGAGTAAAACTATATATCATGCGTGTAATCAACCCGTTTACTCATCAAGATATCCGAAACTGAAGATTCTGCATGTAAAGTGGCATTTTCAAAACATGGAAAATGCTTGTCTTAAATTCTTATCCGGCTACCACTTTACAGAGAAGTCTGAGTTGAGTGCTAGGGTATATACCATTACTAAAATCAGGTGCTAGCTAGCTAGCATGCAGCTTGCGACGCATCTATGGTAGGCTTTTTTACAGAGAATGTGAAGCAGTATTAACACACAAGGAAAATGAGCAGAATATTATAGAGCAACAATGGTTGTGGGGTTCTTGAGTTTCATCCTTAGCATGTTTTTTTTCCTTCCATGTGATTTGGAGTTGCGAAAATTCTCTTCATATCTGCTCGAAGTTATTCTAAAACACCTAACATTTTCATCATATATAGCTTACGTCTTAAACCTGAAAAGGCGTAGGAACAAAGGCATCACCTGCCAGCTATTTTTCCCGGCTGCTGTAATTGTCATCTTTAGAAAGCTTTAAAATCTTGGGATGTGATTGGGACTGCTCACGGTGCACTGCAATCTCAAAGGGGACGACTATATTTGATCGAGAGCTTCATGTTTTTGGTATTTCTATTTATTTTTTTAATGCAGGGAGGAATCTTGATCTCAAGTGAGCAGAAAATGCATGGTAATCGAAAATAAATTTGTGTTGCATGTAATTGTATCACTTTCAAAAGATTATTTACCAAGACGACATTTCTTTTCCCGTTTTCAGCAATATCAAGTTCTTTTAATTGCGTAATGTGGTAGTTGTCTGCCCAAAAATTCGATGGAAGCTTGAAAACTCGATCTCTTTCTGACGCAAGTAACAGGAGACTTTCGGTCCTCTTTGCTTTCGACCTTTCAGCATGATCCTCACATTCTTCATAATAAATAAAAGGTGCAGATAATTTCCTTTTTTAAGTATTCTAGAATATTAATTTGCATGACTTAATTAAAAGGCCCATCATTCTAATGTTAATCTACACTTTATAAATACATTATTAATTTTTAAATAAAATATAGTACAAATACTTGATTGATCAATAAAAATAAGACATTTTTATCTATAGATATACTTGATTCATCGGTTTTCTTTTTTTTGATTATCAGATATTTTTTAAAAAATTTTGAAAGGATTTTTATAATTTTCTTAGAGTAATACGAATTATCTCATGTTTTTTTTATCTTTACCAAATCTATCTCTATTAAAATGATTTTTTCTAAAACATATTCACTTCAATAAAAAAAAAATTAGAAGTATAATCACTCAATTACCAAAAACAAAACACTAGTAGAAGCATTAATTTTATAATTAACTCACCTTCTTATCAAAGCTATCTTCAAACTTTTGCAATTAATCTCTTGTATTCAGCCTTTTCTTCAATCTGCAGGTGTGCATGTAGATCACCCGTCCAATTATTCAATTTTTTTAAAAAAAACTTTATTCTATAACTAAGATTAAATTAGCATCGGTTTGGTTGATGAGTAGTCTTAAGACATTTGTTAAAAATTAAATGCAATTTCTAATTAATATTCACTTTATTGTTTTGTAATAAAATTACGGCTAACACAGTACTTTAAATTATTGATCAAGATATAATTAGTCTCCGAACATTATCATTCAATAATTGTTTAATTTATTCAACTACACATCATTGTAACTTGAAGTCAAGCCACAAATAGCATTCACTTTTTTTTTTTTTTTTTAAAGAAAATAGCATTCAAATTTTTTAGGTGAAGAGTTTTTTTCCCCTCCCTTTTTAGGAGTTAATGAAAGAGATGCTAGAAGGCATTGTTGTTTTACGTATTTACATATTTAAAAAAAAACAAGTATTTTTTTTAATTACATTGAGTATTGAGATTAAATATAATATAACAAATTTACATATTTTAAAAAAATAGGTATTTGTTTTTTGACATTGAGTGTTAAGAGTAATAATAATATAATTATCTTAGTTATAAAACTCAAATCAACCTGACAAGTTGACCCAGGATCCAGATAATTTGGGGCTTTAATCGATCTGTATTTAAAAAATATATAGAAAGGATTGTCGTGACCTAATTCGGTCAAAAACTCAGGTTAGTCTAGAACTCGAACAATCTGAGATAAAACTTAAGTAAAAATCTATTGACTTTTTTAAAATAAAAAATTTGGTTAAAACAATATCATTTTGTTCATTTTTAAAAAAATGGAGTTAGCTTGAATCAACTTTGTTTGACACTCTCGACTTGTGACTTAAGCTTTGTCCTTGATCAACCTCGTTTTAGATTTTAAAACTGTAAGAGTAATTACTTTTATCCTTACATACTGAAAAATTTTATTATATTAGGGAGTAACTAATGATAAGTTACTCCCTAAGCCGACTTTAAAGAAAAGATAGATATAACTATATAAAAAAAGAATTTTAGGTGGAGATATTCTTATTCTTTTTTATGGGTCATGAGTTTCATGTTCTCTTTTTTTTTTATGTCTGTCTCTTTCTTTAAGATAGGCTTTGTAAGTAATTAATAAGATATTATTAATTATTCTTTGATCACCATAAAATTTTTTATTGGCATAAATAAGTTTAATTTGAATTAATAATTTTTTATATTGATATTTTATGAATAAAAAATAAAAAAAATTATTTTTTTAATTAAATATATTTTTATCTCTATTGTTTTTTATATTCACTATATAAATCTCATACTAGCATTGTTCATATCATTGTCCCCGTGTCTGTTATCTCTTACTTTTTCTTTTTCTTTTTCTTTAATTATGTTTGAGACTTTCTTTCTTTTCACCTTTCCCACCGTTACATCTAAACACATTTCAATTAATTTCCACACGAACACACGTGTACTTTATCTTCCATCCAATCACATGGTAGATGATTATTCAATGATTTTTTTTATTACTCTGCCTATTTGTTATTGTCATACTTTTAAATCAAATTCACTTTTCATTCAAAAACAGTTTTTAGAGGTTGTTTGTGAAAATGATAATGGTTATTTTTTAAAGTGTTTTTTTTATATATATTAAAATAATATTTTATTATTATTTTTAAAATTTTAATTTTGATATCAACACATCAAAATAATTCAAAAATATTAACAATTAATTTTAAACAAAAAAATGAATTTTAACCCATCTTTATTTGGACCGTAATCCTAAACAAATCCTTAATCAATACTTATTTTCCTTTGAAATTAAATTAAGTGTGGCTTTTAAAATAAAATTATTTTGGTTTTGAAACAAAATAGGGTATTCCAAGCTTTGAACCAAAAGAATAACTACTTGTTGTCATATTGTTTTTTAATTAAAATGATATTTTAAAAAAAATATTACATCTAGTATATATAAACACATCATTTCGCTACAGTGTTTAATATATATATATATATATATATATATTAAAAAATATTTTAAAAAAATAATGTCTATTATAATCTTAAACACACTCTAATTATAAATAAAAATATGTGATGGTGCAACGTACAATTTTAGTGGGATTTCAAGAGGGTGGATCACTTGGGAGCTCTTACATGTAAAATTACTTGGCCTAATTCCATGTAAAATTAGTTCTTTAAACTAAAATCCAAGTTTTATTGAAGGAGAAGGACATTGATAGGAGTTATTTTTCATATAAAAAATTAGTTGAAGCATAGGTTTTATAATAAATAAAAGAAAAAGGTCCATTCATAGACTTTTTGAAAGAAGAGGACATGGATGAAGATTTTCATAGAGATAATATATGGAGGCAGAAAAGATTACTTAAAATTTAATTGGTTTTATATATGTTAAAAAACTTTTTCTTTTATAATTTATTTAAATATAGAATCTTGCAACTCATAATCATATATAAACCTTGTTTTTCTGATTATAAATAAGTCTTATGATCTTGATAAGGTTTGAGTTTATTTCATGGGCTTGTAGGCCAAGTTGGTATCTGAGATATCTGATTAATCTTCTAATTTTGATAATCTTATCTATTTTTTTTAGAAAGGTGGCCGGCGGATCATGCTTAATACTTGCAAAAGGTCCATTCTTATATATTTAAGGACTCTTTAATAATTAATGAGTATAATTTGAGAGAAAAGGTGGTCATAATTTAGAAAAAAAAAAAACTTAAAATAGATATGCTATTTTTTTTTGGAGCAAAATTGAACCCTTTATGAAGGTTATCACCTTTTCTTTTATACCCCCCTTC
Organism: Populus simonii; assembly: GCA_007827005.2. NCBI lineage: Eukaryota > Viridiplantae > Streptophyta > Magnoliopsida > Malpighiales > Salicaceae > Populus > Populus simonii. Next base: position 13,281,365 of record CM017473.2, read on the forward strand.
CCGCACTCTTTATTGAAGATAAAAAATTAAAATATCAGCAAAATATCTATAAATTTTCAAGGTAAAATATCTCTAACTTGTCAGGATAAAATATTTCTGGCATTAAAAAAGCATGGGCTCAGCCCACATATATTAGGGCTTAACATTTGACTGAGTTCAGATATGGTAGGTTTGACAGCTTGTTAGGCTCACGTATGCCTAGGCTAAGTGCTTGGCTGAGCCTAGAGATGGTGGGCTTGGCAGCCCGTCAGAACTACATATACTTGGGTTCAACACTTAGCTAAACTCAAAGATTGTGGGTTTAGTAGCTCGCCAAAACCACATATGTAAATGGTGGGTCTGACAAGTTACCAGATCTACATATACCTGGGTTCAGTGATTGGTTGGGCTCAAAGATGACGAGTATTACCCTTTCTTTGATCATTCTTTTAAAGGGCAGATCTAATAAAAAAACAATAAATGTTGATCCATTAATAGTCCCTTAAATCTTTGGATTTTACATGCAAAGATTTTTAAAAGTACCTGTTAGCAAAAGATGAGACCTTTTTTACCGTCCCTATAAGATCTGACGTGTCCATATAGGACTATAGGGATCTTTAAGTCTAGGTGGCTTGTCCTCACTGGGAGAAGTGTCTCTTGGGAAATAAAACAACAGTTGACTTTCAATGCAGTAATTGAGTGGATTTTTTTAGATTTGTGATGACATGAAAGGTTACTCATCCAACGGTGAGAACAAAAAGTTTGTTTCTTTATAACCCTAGTTCTTCTTGCTTGTGGATTTTATTTTACTTTAACTTTCTGTGATTTTTTTGAAAATTTGCTCCTGCAACACAAGACCCATGATCATCTTTTCCCTAATTCAAAAAAAGACCCCTTTCAGACATTTCCTCTTCTATAAACTTTTTACTCATCTTTCTTTCAAACAGAACAAATAAACCTTAAGAATGTCAAATCCGTCTCTAAAAAAGAAGCACTCATGTCCTTGACGAGGAGTTCAGGTTCTAATTAGAGCCTAAAAAAAGCAGCAAGGGACAAGGGTCTATCAGATTGGGCCTCAAGACAAGAAGAGGTGTTACATTGGCATCATTCTCTAATAAGAAAGGGAGAAAACATTTCTATATGAGTCATTCTCCTTCCCCCACCAAAGATACCCGGTTCAGGAGGTCTCGAACAAGTCCCTCTCTTAACCCTGTAAGAGACATCCAGGAAAGATGGAGGTTTCCCCACATTTCTATGTACAACATCTCTAACAATGTAAGTGTTATGGATATAGAATTTGTGGCCCGCCACTAACCTTGAGAGTACATGGCTCAGATATCCGATCCTATTGAGTGTATCAGTGAGCAAACCCTAGGCTCCACCCTAGGTTATTTTGAAATTACCCCCCCCCAACTGTATGTATATGATGGTGCAATCCTTCCTTTTAAAAAGGTTCGTAAGGGATGTGTTTAGCTATCAGCTGGGTCTAGGCAAGCTGCACCCCAATGGATGGACAATCATGTCTTTTTTGAATAATTTTGTAGGATCATTAGGCTCGAGCCTACTATAAATATTTTTAAAAGCTATTATTAATTGGTTGCTGGCATCGATCACATAAATGACATGCAGTGGCTCTTCACCTTCACAAACAGAAATAATGATGCCATGAAAAACAAGTTGGCTGAGAAGCCAACACATGTCAAGAAGTGGAGGGGAGAGATGGTTGGTTGTAAGATTCATTGGGACAATCAATCATGGAGAAGGACTGCAACCCATCTAGGGTTGCTCTCACTACTATAGGGGCCCCCATGAAGTAAACAACAAGCCTCATCTAAGCTCGGATGAGGAGAAGAACTATATTGTGTTATAGTCGACTTCAACTGAGTATGAAGTTAATAAAATGGACAAAAAATACTACTAAATTGTTTTGCAAGGTAGCTTACTGCCCTTTTTTTGGTTTGGTTTGGTGATTATCATTTTTAACAATTACTCTTGGTACACCTTCATGATATGTGCCCATTCTCGAAGGCCTTGGGTGACTGAAAAAGGTCATGCGAGAGAGGTCATGGTTGCAAACAGGGCAAATCAATTTGTCTTCGAATGACTACGTAGGAAGAAATATATTGTGAAAGTCGAACTGCGGAGCATTAAAATGACTTATTCCATGCTGAAGTACACTAAAAGACCAAGCATAGGGCTTTGCCTTTAAGCTGGACTCTTGTAAAAAATCACTCAAGGCCACCCATAACTAGATGGTTCCCCTAAAACAGAAGCTCTTTGAAGCAATGGCCTTTCAAGCTAGTCTACAAGTTGAGCTTACTACTAGGCAAGCTAAGCTTGCTGTTTCTAGGGAAGATGCTTAGCATTCCTAGGCGAAGTTGAAGACTTTAAAAGCTTATTTAGGGAGTTTCAAGGATTTTTCACGAGGTTGGAAACTTTAATCGAGAAGGTGGAAGATAAGATATTCCTTGCAATATCCAATTTGTATTTCTTCAATCTCTTAAGGGGGATGCAAGTGGATTTCAGTACAGCCTTCCATCTAGTTCTAGTCATTGATTTCGCAAACATGTTCTTAGTTAGGGCCGTTGTAGCCCAATATGAGAAGTACCTAACTGAGAAACCTGAGCTAGATGTTAGACCCCTTTGTACACATGTATACACATTTTTTTCTTTTTTCTTTTTATAAAACTCATTTATCTCAATATTGATTTTCATGAGTCTAAAGTTCTCGTGTAGAAATCTTATTTGGGTCTAACACACACACTTGGTAAAATATTTCTGGGTCTGACGCCTATACCTAGTAAAATATTTTTAGCTCCAATGCCTATACTTAATTAAGCATTTCTTATGCTAGAAAGCAAATTATCTAACCTTAATAGGATTTAGAAAGGTCTTCCCTTCTTGAAATAAAGAAAAGGTGTCATTTCTTGGCATGTTTTATCAGTTCAGATGTATTGTGTGATTGCATTAAGGAGACTATGACAATCTCTTCCAAGGTAAAATATGTCATAGCACTAGGGAGCCGTTCATTCTTTCCAAAGTAAATGTATTATCATACTAGGGAGAGTGAATTCATTCGATCAATGAAAGGGTAGGGGGCTCGTACCTTGGGGAAAACATGAGGAGTATAAAACATCATTATTTTGAATAATTTAATTCATATACAAGAGACCTACATTCTTAGTCATTGATTATAATACATTTTTATCTCTCATTGAGGTATAATCAACCAAAATAACATTATATTTTTTACCCTAAAGAGGGAAGAGGATGGAGTTTCTCCAATAGAGGTTTTCTAGGTGGTCGTCAAAAGGACTCCTCCTATATCAACATAATTCTTTGGATTGTTGTGAAAGTATGACTGGCGAACGAGAAGTCAACTTCTATACTTTGGGATAGTATACCCTGCCACGTTTAAAAACTTGGATGAAGTCATTGGCATGTAATAACTCCAAAAGTTGTGCGGTTTAAACCAATATTTTGCTAGTACACATTAAAAGCATTCTAAAACCTCAAGACTCCAACTCTGATGGTACTTAGGGATGATGATAGATTGCCTTTTAAAAGAGTAATCAATGGATCTTTGATCATTTTCTTACAAACAACACTATTGATGAGGACTGAGTTTATCCCATGGGCTTGTGGGGCAAATTGGTATCTGGAATATTTGATTAATCTCCTGATTCTAGCAATTTTATTCATCCATCATTGGCAAGGTGGTTGGTGGATCATGCTTAATACCTGCAAAAGGTCCCTTTTATATATTTGGGGACTCTCTGATGATTAAATGAGTATAATTTAAAAGAAAAGATAGTAATAATTTAGAAGAAAGCCCTAAAATAGACATGCCATTTTTTTATGGAGAAAAATAGAACCCTCTTCTTTTATACCCCTTCATATTATTTATTGAAAAGAAAAGGTTAAAATATCAACAAAAAATATCTTTGACTTCTCAAGATAAAACATCTCTAACTCGTTAGGATAAAATATCTGTGGTGTTAAAAGAGCATGGGCTCAGCATTTGGCTAAGCCCAAAGATGATGGGTCTGGTAGTTTGCCAGACCTATATATACTTGTGTTCAATGTTTGGATGAGCTCAATAATGATGGGCCTGGAAGCTCGCCTACAATTATACTTTTTAACTATGCCTATAGCTGCATGCCAAAGCTGTACCCAAAAACTATTTTTATGACGGCTTGAACACATAAAAAGTATCATCGGGACTCAGGAGCTTTGATGATAAACAAAAGGTAACTTATCTACTGCAAGTATTTTCTCCCCCACTCTTACTAGGTCAAGTCTTCCGAGCATATATGTTTGCAAGCCTTGAAAGGCTCTGGTGATACATGACGAAACTATACAAATATTTTATACATTACATACACCTCCAAAAATATCCTAGATATCTATATTAAATATCTTAAATATTTTTTAAAATATTTATCTTAATAAGTATGGCTTTATCTCTTTAGCCAAAGCGTGGCTAAGGCCAATAGACTAGAGCTCATCTCTCTAAAGCTCATCTCTTTAGACTTTAGGTCTAACACAACACAAGTCTAATACAAGATTTAAACAAGTTTTAAGGAATATTTAAGCCAGAATAATACTTATTCTTCTTGTTATATGTATAAACACTATACTGATTTTAGCTTTAGGGTGTTTTTCTTGCACATGTCGACGGACCTACCAAGTTTTTCGGGTTTGGTTTTATCCACCTATAGAAAAGTGCCACCGATACTTCCGAGGATTTGTTTCCAGCCTCATCAATAAGTAAATGCAATCAACTTAGACCTTGATTGTTTTGATGGGATGTTCTTAAACATAAACCTATAGGTTTATACCATTTATGGTCTACATATTGAAAAGCAAACCAAGAATCTTATAATTAAAAAGTTTTACCATCCAACTCTTCTACTACAAATATGTGATGTAGCAAGCACAATCCCCTTTTTTTTTTTAAGGTTTTTGAAAATTATATTTTTCCATGTCTAACCTTTATAGATGATTTAGAATGTTGCTACCCAATTTTTGACCCATGTTTTGATAAATTTTCAAAAAAATCCAAAAATAGTGAAAAACATTGAAAATCCAAAAAAATATGTTTTTAATACATTTGCATCGTTTTTAGCATTTTTAGCATCGTCTCAAAAGAATTTAAATTTTCAAAGATATTTGGAACGCGTTCAACTTTTAATGTGTTATTTTAAAAAAATCACCGATTTTCCTCACTCGAGATGATGTTGATAAGAAAAATCCAAAAAATAAGAAAAAATCAAAATTTACAAAAAAGAAGAAGTTGAGGGACCAATTTTGAAAACTTAGCAATATTTTTGCCTATAAATACTGGTCTTCGACACACAAGAAAGGGGGTTAATTTTGGACATTTAAAAAAAAAACACAAAAAAACCTAAACCTAAACCTATCTTTTTTTCAAAAAAAACCAAGGTCGCCGCCTCCCCCGGCTTGGAATTTTTCTCCACACCGTCACCCGGGGTCCTTGGTGGTTGCTCTCCCAGAACAGAGCCAAGGACCCCCGGCCATCTTCATCTACTCCACTCAGCCTCCACACCGTTCCCTCATCTTCTTTTCCTTTGCCAGCCAATAACACAGAGCCCCCCTCTTTTGATTTTCATCTTCCCCGTTCACAGCCTCTCATCTCTAAACCACAGCCGTTACCCTCTGCACACAGACCTTCCTCTCGACCGACCCAGCCTTCTCTCCTCCAGCCAACCTCCAGCAGCGTCAGCTTCTGCCCACAGCTGACACACCCAGCTCTCTCATCTTCAACCGACCACAAGCAGCACCACAGAACAGCCTCATCTCCACCGACCAGAGAACGGGCAGAGACGTTCCCCATCTCCTCAGACCCACGGTCTCCTTTTTGGCCAGTAGGTCTTTCCTTCCTCAGCTGCCGTGCACATCAACCAATAGCAGCCGTTCCTCCAACACCTACAGACCCATCAACACCGAAGCCCCTTCTCGACAGCATCTTCTTCTTTGGTCTTCTCAACAGCAAACGGCCAAATCAGCAGCACCCACAGAGCCATCAGCACCGTCCACAACGTCAGCCACGACAGCATCGCCCGATCTGCCACCCAAAGCAGAGGAGAAGAAGACGAAACCCATAACAAACTGACCCGCAGTTAAGCAGATCCGAAGAAGGAGAAGAGAGAAATGCAGATCTAAAAAAAAACAGAAAACAAAGTAAAATCAACTGTCGTGTGCGTTCTTTTGGTTTGTTGCAGGTCACTGCCGGCGAGGAAAGGAAGGAGGGAGGAAGCCGTTCCAGATCCACATGTTTTTCCGGCTTTCCTGGTGACGGCGCGTGAACCCACGCGCCCCCAGTAGCGGTGGCGGGTGGGAAGACGCGCTGCCACTGTTCATGCTGTCACAGAAATGGTCCCAGCACTGTTATGGATTTTTGAATGGCTGTTTTGTAATTTTAAAATTGTTTAATGTAATATTTTTTTATTTTTGAGTTTTTGTAATTTATATTTTGTAAACAGGGAAGCAAAAAAAGATAAGGAAAAGAAAATAAAAGAAAAAATATAAGGAAAGTGGATGTGTGTGTTTGTATTTTTTTTTATGGATGTTTTTTTGTTTATGATAAAATTGCAGATTAAAGAAGAATTTAATATTTTGATTTGCTCACGGTCCAGAATTATTAACTTATACATAAGTTGTATTTCTAATATCTGATGAAAAGACAAAATTTTTAAAACTTCTTTAACACATCAAACCACGAAGCAGCTTACCTCAGGTAGGGTGCGTTAGGGGTGTTAATACCTTCAAAACACTTTAGTTTTCTAAAAGATTAGATTTGAAAAAAATAAAAATAGAACTTTGTGCTCAAATACAATATTTTTCACTTTAAAAATGTTTTTTTTTTAGTTTTTCAAATTTATATCGAGTTTGAAAAATATATTTTAGAGGTTCTTCATAGTTTTTCAATACAAGTTTTTCACTGTTTTTCAAATAAGAAAAATGAACAAAACATTTTATTTCTTTTATATACAAATACTTTTTAGCCAAGCAATTATTAAAATTATTTTTTACATGTATTTTTTTCATGTTTAGTTAGAGTCATGAATTTAATTTTTATTTTAAATCTTAAATATAGATTTTTTTAGTTAGCATTATATTTTTTTCATGGTAATTTTTAATTTCAATAAAATAAAAATAATATTCTATAATTACAACATCACAAATAAAAAATATTAAGATGACTATTATAGATTATGGTTTTATTTTTTAAAAAAATAGTTGTGATATTTGATGTATTTCTTATTGTTTTGGTGAAAAAAATTCGTTTTTATCTTCAATAAATGAACCCACTTTCTAATTTTTTGTTGGAAAGGGAAAAGAAAACTAAAAAAAATATATATTTTATGTTACTGAACACATTCTTAAAATCTCTCATGTAAAACCTGTTTTTTTTTCTCTTTAGAGGTGGCTCTCATTCCCTAATCTTTGTGTCTGGGTTTTGTTTTAGATCCACCATTTGAGATAGATTTGATTCTATAGGGCTTTTATTTTTAGTATTTCCTTTGAATGATCTCCTTATTTCGAAACCATAGGTTAGATGGATTTAAATAGGAGTTCTGAAGGTTTTTGCAGTGAGGAGTTTGTGTTTTATTTTTGAAGGTTGTCGCAAGTTTGGATGATGATTGCTTTTTTTTTTTAAAAGGTTTAGTGAGTGGTGGTGGAGGTATCATTTGTCATAGAGATTGATTATTGACAAGTATTGCATTGTAAATTAGATTATATTTTTTTATAATATAAAAAATATTTAAATATTGTTAATGTATTTTTTTAAAACAAATTAATTACGATCTCAAAATAAAATGTATATTGAAAAATATCTTTTTAAAATATCAATACAACGATACATTGGATGTTATTTTCTTAAAAAAATACTAAGAAGGTGACAAATTAGACCGACATGAGTTAATTTGTCAAATCCACAACCCATATTATGATACCGTGATAACCCCATGTCATCAAAATAAACTATGAAAGTCAGTTAATCAACCTAGTGTTAACTGGTAAAATTAAAAACAAAATATTAAAATTAAAGAAAAACAAAAAAAACTACCTAAATCAACCCGAGCTAACTTGCTAAATCCGTAACCCGAGTCATGAGATTAAGATAATCTTATAGAAATAAATTATTAAAACCAATTTTCAACTAACCTAATGTTAAAAGATAAAATTAAAAAAAAATCAATTAAAAATAAGGAGAAAAAAATCTCATGTCAATTCAGGCTAACTTATTAAACCCGCGATCTGGGTTATTAGAATATGATAACTTTATAAAAAATAAATAAAAATATTTACAAAACTCTATTTCTAACATATTCAATGTTGAAGGTTGAAAAAAAAAAACAAAATCCATTAGACCAGGATAACTTCACATAAAGCAAATTGAAAAAAAAAATACAAAACTCGATTCTCAAATAACTTAATATTGAAGGATGGATTTGAAAAAAAAATTAAATAAAAAAAAGATTGAGTTGTTGGAGGGTGGAATTGAAAAAAATATCATTCAATTATAATAGGATCTAAGAAAATGAATTGGGTTAACTCAAACTAACATGTCAAACCCACGTCTTAGGTCACGAGAACAACTCCATAGATAGAAAATTTTAAAAAACTATCAGCCCAATTAAAAAAAATATTCAATTAAAAAATGACTAGAAAAAGATGAGCAGAGGTAACCTGAATTAACTTGCTAGACCCGCGACCCAAATCATGCTATCAAGATAACCACATAGAAAGCAAATACAAAAAAAATTCACGAAGCCAAGTTTCCAACCAACATAAATTGAATGATGAAATCTAAAAAAATCAATTAAAAAAGAGGTAAAAAATAACCTGAGTTAACCTGTTAAAAACATGATCGATGTCATGAGACTAGAATAACTTCATAGAAAAAAATTAAAAAAAATTACAAAGCTCCATTCCTAACATATCCAATATTGAAGGTTGAAAAAAATAATTCATGAGACCGAGATAACTTCACATATAACAAATTGAGAAAAAATATGAAACTCGATTCCTAAACAACTTGATATCGAAAGAAAAAATTAAAAAAATAAAAATAAAAAAGAAAAATTATTTTATTATTATTTTTTTTAATTGTTTTAATATGATGATGTTAAAATAAATTTTAAAAAATAAAAAAATTATTTTAATGAATTTTCAAATGAAAAACAACCGCTACCACAAAACAAAACATACTCTTAATAAATGTTTTTGTATTATGAATTGTTTTTTAATTTCTTTAGATAAAAAAATTAAATTAATATATTTTTAGATATTCATGATGATTTTGATATTTTAATATTAAAACTAAAAGAATTATAAAAATAATATTTTAATAGATTTTTAATCAAAAATTATTTTTAAAAACACGTTGTTACACACTAGTACATTTTCTTTGAGCCACGTGTCATCCGACCGACTCGTTTCGATGATTTTTATCTGCAAATAAAACAACCAGGAGGGAGGGGTCCGATGGTGGTTTTGTTTTGGAAGGTAAGATATCATCAAGGCAAGAAGAAAAATAAAAATAAAAAGGCAAGTTAATTAAAGAAGAGAGTGAAAGAAACGTTTTTTTGTGGCAGAAACAAAGAAACGTTTTCGACAGATAGAAAGAGAGAAAAATAAAACAAAACTTTTGAGGGATGACTTGGACTTGTTGATTCAAAAGGGCGTCCAAGTTCTCTTCATGTATGTATCCGTTCCCCCCACCGGGTCCCACCTCATATCTATTGTCCCTTTTCTCTCCCTCCCTCCCTCTCTCTCCTACAAAACAACGGCGGGGACGGTTCCCTTTAGTCTCTCTCTCTCTCTCTAGAAGCGTTTTCTTTTCTTTTTTTAATTTTTTTTCTTCGTTTCAAATTTGCTTAACATCTAGCTACAGAGTTCTGTTTTTTCTCCCTCTCTATCTCCCTCTGCACGAAAGAGAAGGGATTTTTATTCTATTTTCTTAGGTCTTCATATACACATAACCTAGTACAGTTTGTGCAAAACCAGTTGGTGGTTTTGGGTCTATTGAGTGTCTATCTCCTCTCCCTCTCTCTTTATTTTTTTCTTTCATTTTTTCCAAGAGAGAGAAAAAAAACACTGTTGGAGTTTGGTAGTACAAGGTTTTGCTTCTACTATAAAAAGATGATGTATTGCTGCTTGGATTGGTTTCCCATACATAAAATGTGTAACTGCAGATTTCAGCTCTTCCTGTCTCTTTAAGTATAAGTGTATGACCATATAACTTTCTGTGTATGCTTCTATGCCACTGCATGTTAGAGATCAGTAAAGAAGATCTATCTGGGTTTCCTAAGGTACGGGTGCTCTTTCTCTTGTTAGGCTGCAATGTCTTTTCTTGTTTTTTTATTAGTGGGTTTTTGTTCATTTTTTGTGAGAGAGGAAAAGTTGGTGGGTTTTATCTTTTTTATTGCTGATTTCTTTTATCCAGGTTAAACTGTTTTTCTTTTATAAGTGGGGTTGATCTTTTGGCCTGTGCCTTTGATATCTTTCCTTTTCTTCTCTAGCAAAAAAGTTTTATTTAATTTTTTATCGATGAAAATGTCATGTTCTATGTTACTGTTTCATCCTCTATTTAATAGTAATTAATTATATATCTAAAAATCAGAGAGAAGAGAGAAGAGAGAAGAGAGAAGAGAGAAGGGTATGCTGAAGTATAGGATATGAGAGATTAACTAATTTATGTGCATTTGTTGTAGATCCCCAAATTACGCCTAATTAATTCCTTCAAAATCTTAATGGGATTTTAATCTTGTTAGAGTTTTGTTTTTGTTTCTTACAGGAAATGAGAATTGAAGCTGGAGATGTTTGATTTCTATAGTTAAAGGCAGCTCCTTTGCAAATTTTTTTTTTGTAAAAAAGAGAAAGATTCAAACTTGTTGAGCTCATAGATGGATTGAGATAGAGGGAGCAGCCCATTTTGGCCGCAATGTTAAAAGCATTAGCTCCTGGGCTGCTGTTGATTTTTTTATTCCTGATATCAGCATCTGCGAACGACAACGAATTTTCTCGATGTAATTGTGAAGACGAGGGCAGTTTATGGAGCATAGACAGTATTCTTGAGAGCCAAAGAGTGAGTGATTTCTTGATTGCTGTGGCCTATTTTTCAATCCCTATTGAGCTGCTGTACTTTGTTAGCTGCTCAAATGTCCCATTTAAATGGGTTCTCTTTGAGTTCATTGCTTTCATTGTTCTATGTGGATTGACCCATTTGATCAATGGCATGACCTACGGCCCCCACACATTTCAGCTTATGCTTGCCCTAACTGTCTTCAAGATATTAACTGCTCTGGTTTCTTGTGCCACTGCTATTACTCTTTTCACTCTCATTCCTTTGCTTCTCAAAGTGAAGGTGAGAGAATTCATGTTGAAGAAGAAGGCATGGGATCTTGGTCGTGAAGTTGGGATTATAATGAAACAGAAAGAAGCTGGGTTGCATGTTCGTATGCTTACTCAAGAGATTCGAAAATCGCTTGATAGACATACGATTCTGTATACTACCCTTGTTGAGTTATCAAAGACATTGGGGTTGCAAAATTGTGCTGTTTGGATGCCTAATGAAATTAGAACCCAGATGGACTTGACTCATGAGTTAAATAGAGGTAATTATTTGAGTTCAGATAATCTTTCAATTCCAATCACTGATCCTGATGTTGTTAGGATTAAACAAAGTGAAGCAGTAAACATTCTTAGGCCTAACTCTGCACTTGCTGCTGCAAGCCATGGGGAGTCTGGTGAGCCAGGGCCTGTAGCTGCAATTCGAATGCCGACACTTCGTGTCTGCAATTTCAAAGGAGGGACTCCTGAGATAATTGAGGCCTGTTATGCAATATTGGTGCTGGTTCTCCCAGGTGGACAACCCAGATCTTGGACCAACCAGGAAGTAGAGATAATTAAGGTGGTAGCTGATCAGGTGGCTGTGGCTCTCTCCCATGCTGCAGTTCTTGAAGAGTCCCAGCTTATGAGGGAGAAGTTGGAGGAGCAAAACCGAGCTCTACAACAGGCCAGAAAGAATGCAATGATGGCAAGTAAAGCTAGGGGTGCATTTCAGAAGGTAATGAGTGATGGGATGAAGAGGCCAATGCATTCGATCTTGGGTTTGATTTCAATGATACAGGATGGGAATTTGAGTGGTGAGCAACGAATTATTGTTGATGCAATGATGAGGACTAGCAATGTCCTATCAACGTTGATAAATGATGTGATTGAAATTTCAACAAAGGATAGTGGAAGATTTCCATTGGAGATTAGATCTTTTGGGTTACATGCCATGATCAAAGAAGCAGCTTGCCTTGCCAAATGCTTGTGTGTTTATAGGGGCTTCTGTTTTTCAATTGAGGTTGACAAGTCCCTGCCGGAACATGTTATGGGCGATGAAAGGAGGGTTTTTCAGGTGATTTTGCATATGGTTGGGAACCTACTTGATCGCAACAATGGAGGAGGGTCTGCAGTTCTTCGGGTTTGCTCTGAGAATGGAAGTCAGGAGAGGAATGATCAGAAATGGACAGCCTGGAGGCAAAGCATTTCTGATGGGGATGTATATATCAGATTTGAATTTGCAATAAACAGTAGTGTTTCTGAGTCAGAGGGCTCAACTTCAATGTCACAACTTAGTGGTAAGAGGTATGCCAGTGATGGTGTTGAGGAGGGCTTGAGCTTCAGCATTTGCAAAAAGCTGGTCCATGTAAGAATCATAACCTTTGTATGTATAAATGCCCTCATACAGCTATCCTTTTTCCAATGCTATGACCTGAAACACTAGAAACTACTGATAATAAACTTGTGCTTGAAAACGATTGCAAGCACAATCTCTATGTCTCATGATTAGGATTTTCATTTCTGTGTCCAAGATGCATTGTCAGTGAAGACGATTCAGATATATATCTGCATGGTTACAGATATTGCACAGAATCAGTCTCGTTATACTAATAGGGTAGTTACTCATACTGAGCACAATCTTTGTCTGATGAAACACATCATCCTTGTTTAGCAACCTCTGTCGATGGCTTTGGTTGTGACAAGATGATTAACTTAGAGAGTCTTTCGAGTGTGTTAATGTATCATTTGAAGCTGCACTACAGGTTCTTTTGTTTTTGGAAGGTTTTTATTTTCAGTATTTACTACCAATTATTTTGCCTTAATAAATTTTCTTTTAGATGGTGTCATATATTAAATATATAGTTGGAAAGAACTTAGTTCTTTATGTTATAGAGTGAAAAGTATTGGTGCTTTGAGGTTTGGATGAAATGCAAATTCTGGAAAAATTCAGCAGTCATGCCCGTGGAAACAACTAGTTAGGTGTAATAATCTTTTCCTTTCATGTTGCTAGGTTGAGTTTCTCAGTTGAAGCAAGTATGCATCTAAATAGCCGTCACATTTTTTTCCCTGTCAAGTGTTTTTCTTTTCTTTTCCTTTTCTAACCTCCTTGTATTTGGTAGTTGATGCAAGGTAAGATCTGGATGGTGCCCAATTCTCAAGGCCTTGCTGAAAGCATGGGGTTTGTTCTTCGGTTTCAGCTTCGACCATCCATATCAATAGCCATCTCTGAATCTGGAGAATCCTCAGAGCACCCACATTCCAACTCTCTTTTCAGAGGTTTGCAGGTTCTATTAGCTGATGCTGATGATTTGAACAGAGCTGTGACTCGGAAGCTGCTTGAGAAGCTAGGTTGCAGCGTTGCTACTGTTTCATCTGGGTTTGACTGCCTCAGTGCTATTGGTCCAGCTGCATCTTCTTTCCAAATAGTTCTTTTGGATCTTCAGATGCCTGAGTTGGATGGATTTGAAATTGCAGTGAGAATCCGGAAGTTTAGAAGTCGAAGTTGGCCTTTGATCATTGCCTTGACAGCAAGTTCTGATGACGATGTGTGGGACAAATGCAAGCAGATTGGAATCAATGGAGTCATTCGGAAACCAGTTGTTCTACAAGGAATTGCCAATGAGCTACGAAGAGTCGTGCTTCTGGCAAACAAGGCTGTTTGATGACACTTGCGCTGTAGCTTTGATTCTTTCAGTGCAGTTTGGGGGTCGCAATTGAATAGCCAGCCAATCTTCTAGTATAGAGATGGTTACATATACAACATTTACAGTTACAACGATATACAAATTTAGCTCGCCATTTTCTTTATTGATAGAGGTTTATCTTCCTCACAGTTGCGTCTTGCTTAACCTATCTAATTTGTTCTTTAATAATAATACTCTTATTAAGAAAACAGAATGCACGCAGTGGAAGCCATTTGAAGTTGATTGAACGTGCTTGAGTTCTTGATTCAAGCAGTGGATACCACGGACATTCAAGAGTAATAATGGAACCTTGGCAATAAGAAAGTTGTTTTTTTTGTTGAAAATACAGACGCTCAGAGATTAAAAGTATTTTCTCAACTGGAGGTCTCACTTTATTTAAAACTGACTGTCCTTTGGTCGAAGGTCCCTAGAGGTCCTCGTAAGGATAAGAATGGGTTCCAAGATTAGTCTATGTAAAGACCGTTTCATAGAGCTTAAAGCAACTGCATGCCATGGTCAAATTTATTTGATAGAATGCCAGCCATGCTATGACCCTCGAGAATTTAAGATTTCACATGGAGAGAGATGATATCTGGTGGCGACTTCTCTCTTGCCGGCAAGGAAAATCTCGGGGGGCTGCTAAGTATCCCATCCAACTTGAATATAATTATCGCCATCCACGTGTTGTTTGTAGGATCACGTGCCCTGCACGTTCTTACGCCCCCAGGAAGTTTCTCTCTGTTCCAGCCCGCCTGCTGCCATGGGAGATGGGGAAAGTGGGAAAGAGGGTGGGGGTCAATCAGCCTTGTTCTTAAAACCATGCATGAATCTCATAACGTACATAGACCCTTTCTTTTTTCGTGTCTGAAATATCACACCATGTGGACCCCCGTCTTATTCCCACAAAAATCATGCCCGAACCATACATAATTAGCATCATAGGATATCAAAATCGGGAGAGAAGTTCGATGCAATATTCCATGAATTTGGACAAAGGATTATTTTAATCGATAGGTGCATTATTTTATTACAAGGACTTGACGTTAGATCCTCTTGCAACATTGACCAGTTTTCCATGTACTTCACTCAAACTCCTTTTTACTCGCCGGTTCACGGATTTTGTCCTATCCATCAATTTTTACACAGACATTTTCTTGGAAAGTGGCATTAGGTGATGGCTCATTCAGAAATCAATTATTAGGTATGCGAAGGTTTGGTGAGTTCCTTGTCAACATTGTTTTACGGATATCTTATCACTATGTATTATTTATTATTCTCACGCACATCATTGGTCCCTACCGATCATGTCCTCGTCTTATCCCTTCCGTCGAGCAGGTGTTCACTGTTCTTTCTCGGCCACTTTTTATCCCTACCGTGTCTCCTTTCAATATTGGGTTCACTGCATGGTTCAGGGCATGGCGTGAGAATAAAACCCTATTCTACGTAGCAATGATAGGGTTTTCCTCCCCAGAGGAATGCCATTCCTGCCAAGCTTCTTCCATAATTTCAACTCTGTGACTTGATGAGCCCCAACTGGCCTGGTTAGTGTAACCACTTTCTAACACGTTAACGCTTTATTCCTCTTACACGTTCCTTGAATTGTTCAAGCCACTGTGAAGGTGAATATCGTGATATATGGTAAATATGTAACATCATCATCTAGATAAATGAACTACTGCTCTATCTCCGTATTGCTGAAACTTTTCCTTAGAAAAAGAAAATAACCATTTCATTATAATAAATAAAGTTTTTAATTACATATCACTGTATTTATACCGCAGAAATCATAACTTGTTTTGAAATATAATTCACAAAATTAATGGTGTATAATAATCTTCCAGGCAACAAACCAACCATTCAATGTTTTAGATGGGAAAAAAAATCCTATGAAATCCCTGAATCTAGACTGTCTATGTAAAGACTAATTGCATCTCAATTATACAAATGAATGTTGATAATCATAAATATGTCATAACCCAATTTTTAACTTCTATTTTTATATATTTTTAAAAAATATAAAATTAAAAAAAATATTTTTGATAAATTTAGTCATTTTTTTTTTTATCTTAGTCATTTTTATTAATTTTACGCGGTTAGAAATAATCATATAAAAAAACATAAAATGCAAATGTATATATATATATAAAAAACAGATCTGGGGTTTGAAGCTGTACCGATAATTGAGAATTACAGGAAAAAAATTGAGTTTGGTAGTTTTTGGTCCAAAATTGAGGTTTGAATTGAAGAGAAAATTGAGAAAAAAAAAAGCTTGATTTGATTTAATTTGGCTAAGATTAAACACAATCGAAAGTTCAAGGATGAGTTTGAAACAAACAATCAAGTTAGAAATTAATTGAGTGTTTAATTGAAAAAAAAATTAAAATTGAAAGTTAGATGGGTTAAATTTGTATAATCTTGAAAATTAAGGATGAATTTGTAATAAATAGTTGAAAGTGTAGATTGATTCAATCTCGGAAACAATTAAAAAGAAAAATGGGATTTATAATAAATTTGGATGAAATTGCAGAATTTGGAAACAAGGACAAATGACTATTTATATAACTTCATTGCAGACCTATTTGTTTTATTCCAATCAATTCAGTCCAATTAATTTCATTTAAGCCTAATTGAATTGGGTTAATTCAAACCAGCCCATTTAATTCATATTTTTAGTCCAAGTGTTTTCAATTAATTCAATTCAGTCACATTTAGTCCGATGATTTTGCCCAATCGATTCAATTTAGTCCAAAATCCAATTGACCCACTGCTCACATCAACATCACACCCAACAACCTTCTTCTTCTTCTCCAAACAACCCATTCTAGCGACCCAACCACCACAAGCAAACTCACCCAAATAAGCCCAATAAATTACTGCGCTCACACAGACTCCTACTTCTCTAAACACACAAACCAAACCAAACCAGCCATTCATCACCAAGACCACCACTACATCACTGCAGTCATTATCTCCACTTCACGCTGCCGGCACCATCATCGGTCCATTGCCTCCCTCTTGAAACGAGCCGAGCACTACCACCCAATAAACCGAAACCACCAAGACCTCTACCACAGGTTACAAACCCAAAACCTCATCACAGACCCACGAGACATTGCGTCCTCCGTTCCACGGTTCAAACCAAACCCACGGCCAAGACACAACCCAAGCAATCCTCTCGTATCGTGACAACCATAAAACCATGAACCAACCCGATATCCACCATGACACACATTAGCCACGCCCACAGATCTAAATCATCCCTCTCTCTCACTAGAAGCCCACATCCCTCTTTCTAACCACTACGCTTCTGAAAGAGAAAGAAGAGAAATAGGTTTCAGTTTAATTTATGTTTGTTTTGGAGGATTTTAGCCAGCACGTGAAGGACATGCGCGTAATCCCTAACCAATTAATTGACCAATACGTGAGATGCACGCGCGATACATGAGCCATGCGATTTGATGTAAATTCGCAAATGTATCAATTTGTCACTAAAACTTTTTCGAAAAAAGACCTAGAGTTCTAGTCAAAATCTGGCTGAAAGAGTAACCTTATGGCCTCTGCCTATCACGTGTTTGTTTGACGAATCGTTAACTATAGATCACAGTAAGAGGTTGATTGATCAAAATCAGAATAGATGAGGGACTCAATTAGAACAATTGATAAGTGGGAAACCCAGTTGGGATATGCATGGATAGTTTGGAGGCAAATTTGTTCTTTCCCTTCTTTTCTTAAACTTGGAGAGGGTTTTTGCTAAATGTTCAAACTTTTGGAAGCTTTCTATCATTTTACAATACCTTAAAAAAATTATTGTAACACACACACACACACCCACCCTTCTAACTAGGGGCTATTCAATGTCCAAACTGAAGCGTAATTTATAATCTAATCCAGATCAAGTATAAAGTTAATTAATGGCGATGATTCTAATGCTATGACTTGGGCTTCCAAGTTGTTGAGATGGAAAAAAAAAAGTTAGCAATTTCAAGCTAATGTCTCTCTCCAAACAAATACAAAGTCAATATTTACACTTTTCATTCATATCAAGTTCCGAAAGAAAATAATTTTTCATTCTTTTGGTAACAAGAACTAAATTAGATTCTTGCAACTTGGCAATATATATACTTTGTCAGTGTTGTTTGTGTCTCACGAAGAGCGGCAGACAAGCCCTCAATATATTGTCTCTTGAATACTAAAACACTAGGATTTTAGGATCGAAGAAGCTGAAGTCAGAGAGGATCATGGGCCTCGAATCTTCTTATAAACGCAACTTGGCTTAAAATTTTGGATGCCAGAACATGTTCTTTACTAGCTACTTGGAATGTGTTTTGTTCTGGTAAAAGCGCCTGTGGAAGGGGCTCTGTATCCCAAATAAAATATCACAAAGGATTATCTTTCATGCTTTTAGATTGCTTGAAGTTAATCTAATAAGAGTCATTGGCAACTTGAAAATAAATATATATTTCGCTACAGAAAGACAGATGAGTTTATTATACTCAAAGCCAACATGGGGGTATATTTTATTCTCTCCAGAGGGAGAGAAAATGCTGTTCGTCACCGATCTAGCTCTGTACGCAAGACTAAATACACCTAAATTATAAACTAGAAAGTCACAAACCAGCATTATAATAATGTACTCGAGGAAATCATAGATAGAAAGGCAGCTCTAGCCCCAATGCATTGATCCTCTAAACTTTTGGCTATGAAATTTTTATAAGAAAGTAAAGTTGCCCAATTGAGTAATTAATTTGGACTTTGCTGTCTATATAGATTCTGGCATAATAAATTAATTACTACCTACTTTAACCAACACGATGATCGCTACTTGACTAGTGGAAATAGGTCATGGCTGCTGGGAAATGGATTACAGATGAGGATCATGGTGACCAGTTGCTTCTAGCTACATCGCTCCTCCCTAAGTGGTATTGACTGTTTGGTTCTATGGGTGGATGTACATAGCAAAAAATTAACGATAGATAATGACTTGCTTTTTGTTTGCTTTTCAAGAGCTTCATTAGGAGTCCACATGCAATCTGCCCAAACCCTACAAATGCATAATTTTATTTATTTATTTATTAATACCTGTATGCAGTATGCATGCATTAAACACCCCCCCCCCCCCCCCCCCCCCAACACACATTTATATAAAACTAGTGTATGTTTGTCTATATTTCTATGTTCGTTATGTATTTCCTCAGCTTTTACTGGCATCAGAGAGCTAATGAACTCATCAGTAACACATTCAGAGAGCTAATGAACTCATCAGTAATACATTTCCAAATGTTTCTTAGATTGATTGGATCTTGAAATCAGACTCGGCCAGTGTTATTCTTTAGGTATTGAAATTGTGTGTATGCATGCATGCATGCGTGTGTGTGTATACTGCACTGTTTCTTATTATCAGGAGGAAGAAAGCAAAAATAATTAAAGTGTAGTGAAATATAGTGCAACGAGGAAAAAGAAAAAGAAAAGAACGCATGGTGGCTGTATTTTCAATTACCCTACTGTATAACTGTCTCAAGACAAGTCTTTCTTTCCTTGCTTAAATTCTCAGCCTCTGATTGAGTGCTCATGCTTCAGTTTTAAGATCGTTCACGCTTTCTTATATGATTTGTTTGGAATTAATTTGATTTCTTACCAATCCCATATGCAGTTTTCATGAGAATATTATATGGTGGCTGTATTTTCAATAAATTTGAGGGAGTGTGCTTCCTTGTATACCAGTTTTGAAAAATAAAACTCTCTTGAATTTTCTATTTTCAACTCAAATAACTTGTATTTGACCACGATATATTTCCATTCCTTACATGGTTTCGGCCTTTTTGCAAACAGATGCGGAGACGTCCATTAGAGTCTTTCAAAGCTATAGGTCTTACTGTTACAATGGGCGAAGAAAGTATGCTTTGAATGGGTCTGGGGACATCAATTTCTCCAGTTGCCGTTGAAACTTGAGCCTTGGAAGTTAGATTGTTAAGAGAGCCCAGTCAACAAGTTCATAACTCATAAACAGAGCTGGTGGTGTATCTAAGCCCTTAAGGTCCAAGGCTAGCAAGGTCAACCAGGCCTAGCTTCTCATAGCTAAATCATACTAGGCTTGCAACACTGGGCTTCTATAGTTTTCGAGGAATAAAATTTAATGATTCAGTCATTCTTTCTGGACACATGCTTCTTCCATGTAAGAGAGTGATAATAATTGTGTGTTTGATACTATGGTATAGAATATTTTTTAATTAAAAATATTTAAGATAAATTTTTTTATATTAGCACGTTAAAACTATTAAAACTATTGAAAAGCATTAAATCCAAACACGTTTTTAAAATGCATACAACCACAATTACAAGAGTAAAAACAGTCTCTAAGGCATAAACATACATTGTAGGATGGAGGGTTATCTTTATATGCATGCAGATGATTCTGGTTCAAGAATTTTGGATGATTGGAATTTCGCAAAATCTGTACTTATGCCTCCACATACAAGATTGACTAAAGAAAAATTACTCGCAGGCTGCAGCATAAATCCTTGAGCTTTGTGAAAGTTGTAGTCTACCTAATTGTTAAAATACTGTATTTTGATCGGTAGGTTTTGGACTATGTAGTGGAGATAACACTCTTCTTCTTCTTCTTCCTTTCCTTTTTTTATATGTAGAGAATCTTGGGCTAGTTTGTGTGTATTGAACTGGTTCCTACACTCCAAATAAAACATGCAAAAACAAAGATAATACTCCTCCATCCTAAAGTCCCTATATTTCACCTCACTCTTCGTCTTCTAGAAATTGAACATAGTCCTAGAAGTATAATTTCCAAGTCTCAATGGACAAAACATTATACAAACACTTCAATTAAATAAAAATTACAGCCATGTCTTGAAGTATATAATTTTTATTTAAAACGGTAAGGATGGCATGAGACCTGTTTTTACACATTGCCACTAACTATGCCGATGCATTCAAATTAACATACTTTTTTTAAAAAAAATGTAAAACAGAATAAAAAAAACTTTAAAGTTAAATTTCAAAATAGGTTAAAGTTAGAGTGAATTTCTGTGTGAACATTAAAGCGAATGATTTCAAGTTGAGTTGGATCAATCTTGTAGACAGCAAGCAACTTCCCCGGAGATTGCAAGCATGCCAGGGTCAATCCAGAGAGAAAAAATGGTGGTCAAAATGTAGACTTTTTATCCTCTTATTGAAAGCAGTCGGTACATGAAATTACAAGCAATTAAGTCACCGACAGATTTTAACCAATAAAGTTGTCATCTAGGGATGGTAATACTTGCATTAAATAATTGAGGAAGCACAATCAGATTTCTCCAAGTTCCCAATACGGTGATTATCATAATTATATAAAACATGGAAATCAATCACATTAATATATTTATAATTGACGGTTCTCTTAGCCAAAGTCCCAAGCCACGCATATATTTTATTGTAAAGCCGGCATCAGTCTTAGGTCGACCATTTACACCTTGACCGCGTTTGTTGTGATTTATTTTAATTAATCCTTTCACGATTAATTGAAACGCAGAAATGAGAAAAATGTGTTGTTTCATGACAAGACACGCGTAGTTATTAATTATTAATTATTAATCTTCTTTTGTTTATTACAATGTACATCAGAATTATAGCTATGTAATGATAATAACATTTCCTATTTTATAAATTCTCATCCAGACTCATTTCAAATGTGCGATGATCGATGAAGTGTCAATGGAGATTTTCAGAAGATTTCCTTGTTTCTCACGATTAACAATGAGCTCAGCTGGGTTGTTCTCACGTGTAAACTATTTTTTTTATGTGTTTTAAAATACCCTTTTATTTTTAAATCAGATTTAGCAGAGTAATTTAATTACACATAAACTAGAAATTAACTATATGCAAAATTGTATTTGTGATTAGTGTAGAGTTGGGTAACTATACTTGTATAGGTGAGCAATAATTAAGGGTATTTAACGAATCTTCGAAGATGAAGTGTAGCTCACCATCGTAATTAGTGTAGGTGTAGCTCACATGTAAGATGGGCTAATAAGATGTCTGCAAGGATGACGAGAGCCTAAGCTTGTAAAGTTGCTTAACTTGTGAAACTACCTCTTGAAAGGAAATTTTAATCCTGATTGGCCATAGAAAACAACTAAAAGGTCTGGTTAGCCGTGTTATTATCCAATAAAAGAGAGATAGCGTGTTAATGTTTGTATTGAAATTTGTATATTTGTGCACTTACATTCTTTGGATGAAAATTATTGAAGTTCGTGGAAAAATGAGGAGAGAGAGACAGATGACTTAGGAAGAGATTCTAGCCCAGGGTTAAGCTTGGTCATTTAGGCATGATCTAAATTGTCAAAGAATTATCTTAATCCAAAAGTTTAAGCTGTTAGGTAAGGTTTCAGGATATAATTTATATTATTTTCTAACACACCCCCTCAAGTGAAAGCCCTTTGAGCTTGAAACTTGCATAGATCCATATTATTTGTGCTTAATTTTTATCAAATAAATGGGAATGGTGAGATTCGAGCTCGTGACCGCTTGGTCATCAAGGCTCTAATACCATGTCAAAGAATCATCTCAACCAAAAGCTTAAGCTATTAGGTAAAGTCCCAGGATATGATTTATATTATTTTCTAACACTAACAACCCCCAAACACTATATATATATATATATATCAGAGCCTACTAGGATCTGGGTTGGGATAGTGCATAAGAAACAGAACCCCTGCTTGAGGAAAACCTTAGTTTATAGGTGAATGCTACTGAATGGTGTAAGTCCCGTTAAACGATTAGGGTAATAAACTCATATAACTTGCAGCCTGTTTTCTAAATTATCCTTTTGACCTATGGATTCTGTTTTTTTATAGATCTACTTCTGTTTCAGCTTCTTCTACATCTGAAACCTCTGAAAGCAAACGGATTGTACAAAGTGAAGAAATAACTATTGAAGAATTTACAAAAAACATTGATGATTGGAAAATTCCAAAAATTTTCCAAACCCAGATTTATCAAAAATCAAAATATGATATTTTCAAAACGGACTTTACTATAAAAACTGAAGAACGAGATATTCAGCTTACAAAACCTTTTGAGACCATTCAACTCCTCTCCCAAAAATCCATACAAAAACACCTAGCCAGAAACTATAAATATATTCATGTTGGTCTGGTCCAAGTCAGTATAAAACCCCTTACAAAAGAAGGTTTAAACACCTCCATTCTAGCTGTCCTTCGAGATGCTAGATTCCATAGTTTTCAAGATTCACTTCTTAGTTCTATTGAGTCCAGCCTCTGTAGCGGTCCAGTATCTTTCGACTGTTATCCGAATATTACTATATCTCTCAAAGACAGAAATATTTTACAAAGCATGATCCTACAGATCAAAACCCATAATTACAATATGCTTGAAGGATCCATTCTTGTTGCTCTCATTTTCAAAATCCATTACAAAGTCATGTTCTCAGCCTTTGCCAGTAAACACAAATGCCAATCCCAGAAAGGAGAAACACTCCTTCTCCAAACAGACCTATCCCGATCAAACACGGTAATTCCAAAAGCTATCCAATCGAAAGATATCACTCTTCCAGATGATTGGATCCTTGAAGGAGCAACCCCACCAGAAATACCACAACTACCACAACCAAATGTTCAACTCAAAGACATAACCCAATATATAGATGGTAAAGTAAAGTTGTCCTTCCATCGTCATTCTACAAGTTCTCGATTCTCTGAAGAATCTTCCTCTTCCAACACAGTAGATCTTGATAGAATTTCAAAAATACCTTCTGTCATTAACATTCCATATCAGCCAAACCCACCTAGACACTCCATATCCGATATCCCTTCTGCAAGTTTCCAATATGCAAATTACACTACAAATATCCTAAAACCAGTGTATACCAACGTTGAACAACAATCACCTCCAACATCTCCAACCTTCTCTTCAGTCACAGAAAATATCCAGAATGAGCTGAATGTTTTAACTTTAGAAAAACATTTTATCCTTGACAAAACTCTTTTCAAAGATGATTTTTATGCTAACTATAATTTTGCAAAACGAATTTGGTTTTTTCAACACTTTCTCCAATAGCGAAGTGAGATACAAAAGCAATTTTATAATTTCATTGAATTACATAAAGTACAAATTATGTTCATTGATTGGTTTGAATTGCATTATGTATCTGAACATTACATTTCATATCCTTTTGCATCCATTAAACATGCATGTCCGATTACATCAAGATCTAAAACACCTATTTGGAACCTCACCAGTGGACCAACGGTTGAGTCTGACCATCCACCTCTATGAAATATCCAAATTACCCACAACAACCAGACTGTAGATGCAGCTCTCTACAAATTACCCAGTAATGACACCCTTTCAAATACCAAACACATTATTAATCAAAATAACTTTACAAACACCAACCTCAATACCTTAGGTAAATAGCTTACCCGACTAGAGAAACATATACAAAGAAGTACTAACAGCCCAGTTGGCACTAAAACCTTAAATGATCTGAAACTAAAAAAACCCAGTCTTCAAACCTTATCAAATTACACAGACAAGCCAAACACAAATCCAAGAAAACCAAATAGATTTTCT